>JALPQD010000322.1:194733-1394733 GCA_023101885.1 Typhlomys cinereus
GGCCCACGGCTGCAGTACGTTCTTCTTGCGAGATGTTCTGAGCCCTTCTGGAAAAGGCAGAGAGGCTGAGAGGTTTGGACGCTTGGCGCAAACCCTGAGTGGACAGCTAAGCCCTTGTCGATTACAAAGACATTCCGTCATCATTTTCCTTCCCTACCTATCTCTTTATGCCCCTCCCCCTCCCCTTTAAGGCCTCGAGAAGGAGGGACTGAATGACTGTACTGTCAGGAAGGCCTGCATTCCTTCTCGTTCTTCCGGCCGGTCTGCGGGAGGATGGCTTTATTGCTGTCTGGTTTTGGTCTTTGCTTTCGTGCTGTCTTGTTCGGCTCGTCGCGATTCCAGCCTGCCCCTCCCGTTTTCGCGCTTTGTCTCTTTCTTTTTTCTTTCTTGCTTTCTGTTCTTTCTTTTCTTTGTTCGTTTCTTTTCTTTCTTTTTCTTTCTTTCCTTCTTTCTCTTCTTTCCTCTCTCTCTCTCTCTCACACACACACACACATACATGTGCATGTACACAGTTTAATCTTATCATAATGTTACACTCAACACCGTACCCTAAACTCATTTACAATCCACAGCACTTGCAAAGTATGTGCCCTTCCCCTTCCTTCCTCCATCCCTCCCTACATCCTCTCTATTACTTTTTCTCTCTCCCTTCATATTCCCCAAGTGGCATTACACATTGAACATATTGAAACTCAGTTCCCAGCAAATTGAGTACTTTCTTAACGGGGTGGGTGTTGGAGGACAGGCTCCCATGGCTTACCTCAAGCTGGTGAACCTCCTGCCTCTGCCCCCAACCCCGAGTGCATGTGTTCTTCCTCTTGATTTCCAGCGCTTGGTTTTATGTTATTATTCGCTGACAATTTCATATACATATACTATGGATGTAAGTCATTTTCACCTTAGGGTACCCGGGCCCATCCACTCCGCCATCTACAGGAAACACCAGTGAGAATCTTGCCCCGTTAAGAGTTGAGCAGCTCTTCTGAGTACAGTGTGTTGACTCCCAGAAAACTGTCCGGAGACAGGCGCATGCGCTCAGCGGTCGTGAGCCACCGTTCTGCATGGCCAATCTTGGACAACTTCTGAAACTACTCTGGCTGAGTTTTCCCATCTCTAAAATTGAGATAATAGGACCTATTTCACAGAGCTTGGAGCATTAAATGAATTAATGTATATAAAGTACATAGAACACATATCTAGACTTCAATAAATGTCATTACTGCAAAAAGCACTCACCCAGCACCAAGGAAAAAAAATGTTATCACTAAGATAGCATAGAAAAAGCTCTAATGACCCCCGCGAGCAGATCCACTTCCGTTTGTTTTCCACAGCATACAGACTTTCATTTTCTTTGAGAGAAATTCTTCCTTCTGAGTTTTCTTTTTGGAACAGCAGCCACAAGATTGTCACTTGCGAGTTTCTTTCGAAAAGGGTAACTTTAAAAACACTAGTAACACCGTTGTTTAAAAACTTCCAAGTAGTTGTTCTTCATGTCATCTAGACTTGACCTACTATGAAATGCTAAAATACTGAAAATCACAAATAAATCCAGCACCATCACAGAAGCATAGTCTGATTAGTCAGGCAACAAAATAGTGACGTGGCACCCAATCAACTGCGAGGTTTTTATCACGCTTTGCTGCTCACTCGCTCCCGACGACAGCAGAGCCCTTTGATAACTCCTAGTTAGTCGCTATTCAGGGTAAGCAGCGCACCCCATCTTTCCTTTCATCTGCTGAGACCAGCTGCATTCAGGGAGCTTCGACAGCCCATGAGCCGAATAGCAGACAACGCTTTCTCCTCTGGAAGTGTAGTTGTACGTAGTGGCGACATCTGGGATCCCAGCACTTGGGAGGTAGAGGCAGGAGGCTCAGGGGTTCAGCGTCCTCCTCAACTACCTAAACAGTTGTAGTCAGTCTGGGCTACACGTGTGCCTGTCTCAAATAATAATAATAATAAATGATAAAGTTTACAAACCCCTAGTGGTACTATTAAAACTCCTATCAACTGGCTCCTAACATAATGGTCTTTCATTCTCTATCTATCTATCTATCTATCTATCTAAATATGTGTAGAAATAACCCTGTGGATGCCCAAGGATTGTTTCGGGAATCACCTCGAATTGTTCTGTGTCCTTTTTGCTTTGCTTTGGGGTTTCCTAAGCTCTGTCTTCAAGGGCCAAAAGTGCTTTCTGCTTGGGATCCAAATTCAGGTCCTTCTGCTTGTGAGGCAGAGGCTTAACCCTTGAACCATCTCTCCAGCCCTAATCTTGTTTTAAAGTATAAAACTTTAAAACCCTTTCTGCCTGATGTCTCTGTAGCGCATGTGTAGCTCATGCACAAAACACTGACAGGAAGATGTTTTCAGAAATCTCGATTTCTGCAGAACACCAAGTGTTGGCTCAGACGAGAACATGACAGAACATTGAGTGACCCCCGATAAAGACACTCTGCTACCTTGCTAAACCTTCAGGGGTGAAAAGGTTAAATATGTAGTTCCATTTATAGCGATCTGGCTGTGACTTGTGTACCCACAGCCAAGGCAGACCCCCACAAACCTGTGAATCCTTCCTTTCCACTCTTTTTTTTTTTTTTTACCTGCAAAGGGTTAAGGGAGAAATGCTCTATTATGTCCCCAAAGCCCTGTGGGCTCTTCCAGGGGACACAGACAATGAGCTCAGTGAGTCTGCTCTGTCTAATTACTCCAAGACAGGGATGCTGAAGAGGAATTAATGACAGTTGACAAGTGCAATTAATAATTATAGCGAAGCCGGGAATCATACAGCAGGCAGATGACGGGTAGTCTTGTGTGGCTGGTGCTGTGTGCCTACCACTTACAGAGGGCGGCTTTGTGCAGTGGGCCACACTTTGTGCTGACAGGGAGAAACGAATTCAATAGCACTAATGGATAGCCCTCTCTCTCTCTCCCTTCTCTCTCTCTCTCTCTCTCTCTCCTCTCTCTCTCTCTCTCTCTCTCTCCCCCCTCCCCCCTTGCTTCTCTCCAGCCTGTTTTCCATGCTGCCATTTGCCAAAGAAAGAAATGGTCCGTGTAACTTAAAAGTTAACAAGAAGAAACTACAGTCAGCTTTCCCCATCAGCTAGTGACTAAACTACTTAAAATTCTTGTTGGAAAACGGGAAAGAGAAGGAAGAAGGGGGCAGCCGGGCCCAGGGAGAGCTGGTGGCAGAAATGGGATTTCCATATCAAAAGGCAGGGCTTTGGCTGCGCGTGGCAGAGAAACACCCCAATTTCATCTTCATCATCAGATCATGAAAGGGCGAGTATCACAGAGCAGCAGCGTCTCCCTGGACCCCTTCGGAGGCCAGAGACGGAAGTCATAAATTGAATGAAAGTTGAGCTAAAGGGTGTGTGACATGTCAATATTCCCACGTAATGGGGTCTGTGGTTCCGCTGGAGCGTTTATACCAGTCACGTCTTGATCGTGGCCTGATTAGGAGCGATGCGGTGTCGGCTTACATTTCAGCGTGCACACATCTTGGGTTTCCCCAGTTTGGATCGGGCATCAGTTCTCATTACCCCCCTGCCTTGGTGATGAGACAAAGGGGTTTGGACCCTGGGAGCGAGGCTCACTGGCTCTGAGACATCCTGCCACCAAAAGCCGCGGTCTGACTGCTCAGCCCTAGACCTGTGTTGGAAGGAGGCGTGGATGAACTCCGTTGTCAACATGCTTCTGACGAGGTTTGCATTTCCTGCACGCCATTCCTGGCTTCTCGGAGCGGCCCGGCGTCTCCCCATCACCCACAGTCATCACTACATGAAATAATTATTTTACCTCGAAGGACTTGCATTGGGTTTCAGATCTGTTGAGTCACAGAGCCACTTGGGTTCCAGGAAAGAAAGACTTAGAAGTCTTTTTCTATTTTTTAGGATGCGAAGTTAAACGGAGCCTGGCTCTCTATTTATTAAGGATCACAAGGGCTCTTTTTTTTTTTTTTCCTGAAAGAGTAGAGAAACCTGGACAAACTCCAATGTAGATAATTACATTCCACCTCCCTAATTCCCTGGCTGCTTTAATTGGAAACAATTCCACTTTACTTTCTCCATACGATGTGGCATTAAGTCGCTTTGTCACGGAGCGCACAGCTTTGATAAAACTGCTGTTTCTGTGGCCTTCAAGTGCTGTTTTGAATTGGGCACGAGGTACAGGACCGAGCCATGGATCACCTTTTCAATAAAATTTACTAAACTAAAAGAAGAGTCCCAACCGAAGCATCTAGAATCTGGCATTTGAACATACTTCTGCTATTGGGATTTTTCTTTTCTTTGTAGAGATAAGAAGACTTAAGTGGAAAGAACTGTTTGTTTTCCTGACTGGTTAGTCTATACACCCTCAAAGGTCACACTGCCACCTAAAAGTCACAATTTGGCTTTCAGGAACGCATAATGCTTGCTTGCCCTCTGGCGAGGATGGGATGCATCGGAGCAAGACACGAAAGGTTCATCTGTGAGGGCAAGAGAGAAAACTGAAAATGGAGGAATCAGACTTTGCCTTCCTCCCACTTTCTGCCCAGGGAATGGCAAGAGAGAGAGAGGTAGAGGTGGGCGCACAGCCCCTGCAGCTGCCCCTTGCTGTTTGGTTCTGTGTTCCGGTTCTCTTCAGTGATGGTGGACAGTGCTGGGCAGAGCTAGGCGTCTCGTCTAGATTTTAAGTGAGCAAAGTGTAAGGATCATGGGGCACAATCAGGTGCAACTGTGAGGTTAAAAGCAGGCACAGAACCCAGCCCTTTAAAGCCAAAGGGAAGCTGGCCAGATGGCTCCGTGGATAAGGTAACTGCTTGCAAACCCGGGGATCTGAGCTCAATCCCCAGAGGCCCACATGGTAGAAGGCAAGAAGAGACTCCTGAACGCTGTCCTCTGGCTTCCACTTGTGAGTCATGATACGCATGTTACTTTCTATTTCTCTTCAAGTAAATATGTTTTGAAAAACCAAAAGCCAAAGAGAGAACATCAAATCCAAGTCAGTAGTCTTTAGTAGTCTTAAAAAAAGCGAAGCTCTGTGTTGGATGTAGTAATGTCTTCTAACTCACCATTGTCCCTCTGTCATCAAGAATGCTTGGGTGTCGCTCAACAGTAAATACTTGAGGGAGTCGCTGTGTGTACTTACGAGATGGAGGCAGATGTTTCTCTGCAAGTTCAAGGCCAGCCTGGCCTATAGAGTACAACCTACCTCAAATAAACCCTTCCCTACTTATTAAAATTAAAAACACATTGAACTTCTTTCCAGATGAGTAGCAGTTACTCCTCTCTGCTATGGGACAGCACCCCAACTCAAGCAGCTGAAGATGAGACGCACTCGCTTACAGTTCCAGAGGGGGACAGGGTCTCTCATGGCGGAAGTGGCCTGGCTGGCAGCAGAAGCTGGAGGAGGCCCCAGGTGGCAGCGGACATTATGGCAGCTGCTGCTGCAAAGGGAAGAGCAGGCAAAGTAGCTGAAGCAGGGCCAACCTCAAGGCCCACCCACTGCTTCCTCCAGGAAGTCCCCACCCTAAAGCACCCAAGACCTTCCCAAATAACTAAAGACTTAAGTAGATGAGCCTGTAGGGGGGGCAACTCACATTCAAACTGTGACAAGATGAGACCTCCAGAACATGACAGTGTGGGCGTGTTCTGGGTGGACGCAGCCGCTCAGGAACCAGGCGGAAGACAAGACATTGCAGCTCCCGCTTGCCTGCAAAGCTCAGGAAGGCATGGTTAGGGGCCGAGTTTGGTGGTTAGGCTCGAGTGAGCACGTGACCCAGTCACTGCTTCGGCGCCACACTCTTGGGGACTCTGTTCATTTCTCAAAAGCGGGAGGCCATGAAGGCCACCGTGCTCGTCCCATCTGACAGCTGAGAAGCAGGCGTAAGGCGCACGCTCGGGAGTGATTGGGTTCAGAGCATCCCCCTCTGTCATGACTGTGGGACACTCTTCCTTCATCTTATGCTGTAACCATTAAGCATGGCAGGAAAAGCGGGGTGGTGAGACACCCCTTGCCCAGAAGTTTGTTTTTCATTATTTTGTCAATTGAACTTTCCTATCTTAACTTCAGGACACAGAAAAGTCAAAAATCTTTGGTTGAAATGAGGACCATGTCTAGCCAGGAGAAGCCACTTTGGTCACTTTGGGACTTTGAAGACTGGCTGTCCTCAAAGATACCTGTATGGCGGTCAGGGCCCCACGCTGAATAATCATTGCACCCCCCTCTCCCCCTCTTCCTCTTTTCCACCACCTCTTCCTACGCCTCCTCCAACTCTCTCACCTCCTCCTCTCCCACCTCCTTTTCCTCCACCATCTTTCTCCTCTTCCTCCTCCTCCTATTCCACCTTTTCTCTTCTTCCTCCTCCTCTTTTCCCTCTGTCTCTTCATTTTGAAGACTTTGAAAAGCACAAATGATTGACGGACACTTGTAGCTCAGGATACAGAGGGAGGAGCACTTCCCCTCCGCCCCTCTCCGCACACACACAAAGGCCACCACGAGCAATGTTCTCTAGACAGCCTCTCGTGCCTATATCCTGCAAAGAGCGGGCGAAAAGTTGGACCTCACGTTCCCCTCCAGGAGATCGCAAAGCCATTTGGGAGACTCCAAGAGCCAGGCAAAGATGCGCAGGAGCGCTTTCATTTCAGCGGGGTGGGGGCACCAAAGCAAGAACTCACATATTAGCCTTGCATCCGAAGTCGGCTGCGAGTTGCCGGCTCGGTCCTCCAGCCCCTCTCCCTCTGGTCTCTCTGTCTTTACCTTCTTTCCTGTTTCCTTCTTTACCTGGCCCCTCTTATCTCTGTGACTCTAACTTTCTCTGCCCCGAGTCCATCGTTTTCTGCTATTGTACATTAAAAAGAAATAGAAAGCCCACCCCTGCTGCAGGGCCTCTGGAATGAAGGAAGCTGCGGTGGGCAGAGTGCCCATTGTGCCCGCTCATTTGTTTCTGCCGTATCGATTTATCAGCCGAGGGAAATGCCTTGCTGGCAGACAGGCCGCCAGTCATAGCGGCATTGATTTCATAGCGTGAGGAGGCTCCCGAGCGTTTCCATGCAACACAGATGCTAGAGCTAGAGAGGGCTGGTAACAAGGTTTATTGAGGTGATGGGATCAAGGGGGTCACCTTCCCTCCCAGAAACAGGCACATGGCAGGAGCTGGGCCTGGGGTTATGGCCAACCCTTCTCTTCCTCCTCCCCCTCCCCCTAGTCCTCCTCCCTCTCCTCATCTTCTTCTTTCTCCCCTTCTTCCTCCTCCTCTTCTTTCTCCTTTTCCTCTTTCTCCTCCTCTTCCTTCTCTTTTTTTCTCCTCTTCCTCCTCTTCCTCCCCCTCTCCCTCTCCCTCCTCCCCCCTTTTCTCTTCAACTTAGAGAATTCACTCACTCCCTTCCCATCTGTCTCTGTTTCAAAAACCAAATCCTTCAGACATGCAAGAAGAGCGGTGCATTGGTAGGTTTTTAAACACCAGAAGTTTTCCTGACCTCAGGTTTAATGAAACCTAGTTAAATGCTTCTCCGTAGGATCCCCTCAAACACTTAGCCTTGTTTTCTAGAAATTATTCTGCTTGAGTCACCAAAGCCAACCTCCTCATTGAGTTATTGTAAGTCACATGGGCTTAAGGTTGTCAGTTACCTGGGCACCCTGAGCATGTTCTCTGGGTCAAAAAGAAGGGGGATGGGGTCTTAGAACAGCAAGCCCTTGGGTGTAGGTTCTGGGGGAGGGGTTTCAGAGGCGGTTGCTCTTGCTCCCATGGACTGGTGTGGAACCAACAGTCTCATATCTAGCTAATTTCTGAGAGGCCGATATGACGAAAGCTTTGCCCCAGCTGACGAGCTGGTGAGCTGAGCGGTGTCTGTCCTGCTGCTCTGCGCGCATCTGTTTCTTTTCTGCGGTTAAGAATTCAAGAAGAATGCTTTCCTTTCCTCACCCGAATCGCCCTTCTCCACGGCTGAGGTTTGGTCTTCTTGTGATATTGGCAATGGAAAAAATGATTGAGACGTGTGGAATTAAAATCAAGCACTGTATCTGCCCTGGCGTGTCTACAGATACCAGTGCTTCTGGTTTTCAGTGCTAGGAATCTAACTCAGGGCTCTGCGCCTGGTAGGCAAGGGCTCCCCTTCTGAGCTGAACCTTCCAGGTGTGCCCCAACACTGCTTCTTCCTTCTCTCCCCACTTCCTCCCCTTCCCTCCCCTCCCCCGTCCCTTTCTCTTTCTCTTTTTTCCCTCCCTCCCCTTTCTCCCTGTCTCCCTGCTTCCTTCCTTCTTCCTTCCTTCTTCCTTCCTTCCTTACTCTTTTCTCCCTCCCTCCCTCCCTCCCTTCCTCCCTCCCTTCCTCCTTCCTTCCTTCCTTCTTTCCTCTTTTCTCCCTTCCTCCCTCCCTCCCTTCCTCCCTTCCTCCCTCGCCTTCCTCCTCCCTTCCTCCCTTCATCCCTTCTTCCTTCCTTTCTTTCTTCCTTCCTTTTTTCCTCCCCTTCCCTTTCTTTTTTATCTCCTCCTGCCCCTCCCATCTTGCCTCCTGACCTTTCTTCCTTCTTCCTTCCTTTTCCATTCATTCTTTTTATTTTTCTTTCCTTCTTTCCTTCTCTCCCCCCTTCCTCACTTGTTCCTCTTCTCTCCCTTCCTTCCTTCCTTCCACGGCAATTCTTTTATAACTGTATTCATAATGCTGCAGTTAAATGAGGCTATAGTAGAAGGCAGGGTTGTATTGTTAATTGTTTTTTAATAGCTGCCCTTCAATAAGAGCAGGAATTTGCCTTAGTATTTCAAGTTCCACGCGGACCACGGGAATCATAAGCAGCAACTGGGTGAGTGACAGCCCTGTCCTTCAGTGTAGGAAGTCAGACTTGAAGCCATCTCCACAACAGTAAGGCTTGGTGGACTGGAAGGAAAGACCCGTTTCCTTATCCATCCCGACCTTGGTTCAGTCCTACAGCAAAGAAAGGGCGACAGAAGCAAAAACTTGACACAGTTATTTAATCTAAGTTTTAAACGGCATGGGACCTTCTAGAACAAGGCCCCCAGAAACTTCCAAGGGGAAAAGTCGGATTAATGAGTCATCATAGAAATTGTGACAGGGCCGCAGAGGAAGTTCACAGGTGTTGACTTGGGAACAGGAGGCCCAGCCAGGTCTGCCCTGCCACGTGGGTCAGGAGACCTTGGACCCCGGGTCTTCCTTAGTGGGGGAGGGGTCCGTTTTCTAGAAGTCTCTGCAGGAGGGAATTCTGGCTTCTCTTCTTTCTGAGGAGCAGAGACAGATGTGTAGGGGCAGCTTCTCCTCAGATCTGCGGGGTCTCCCCTTACAGAACTCAGTGCTCTGTGCTTTGGGGTGTTGTTTCTCTGGAACCTTCTAAGATCTTCCCACCCTTCGGCCATTCGCATCTGCCCTGCATTTGCCCCGAGGGTGCGCATCTGCCCTGCATTTGCCCCGAGGGTGCGCATCTGCCCTGCATTTGCCCCGAGGGTGCTCATTCTCAGCTCGCCCTGGGTGAAGTCTGAAGAGTGGGATTCCTTAAATCTCGGCCGACGGCTCACCAGACCTAGCTTCGAGCGCAGTGCGGCGCTCCTGATGGTGTGGATCCTGGGGTTCCACTGGGTGTGGGTCTCGGGGCTCCGCCGGGTGTGGGTCTCGGGGTCTCCGGTCTCCGGTCTCCACCGGGTGTGGGTCTCGGGGCTCCGCCGGCTGTGCTTCCTTTTACTGATCTCGCGGGTTCTCCAAGTCGTCTCAGCTGACTGGCAGCTGGATAGCGCCTATCCACACTCTGCAGAATTCTCTCTGGAATGTTCCACCACAGGATCATAAAGGTGCCCACTCCAGGAGTTGGCCCTGGGGTGTTCTTACAGGATTCTGGCGTTACCACTGGCAGACAGGACGGCGGGAATAGAAGCTTTCGTGCCCTGTGGGCGGAGGGCTTCACTCCGAGTGCTGCTGTGCAGCCGGGAGCCCAGGGTCTGCCCCCAGTTAAGAGCCTTTCAATTAGTTCTGGGGAATGCCCAGGGGAAACGGGACATTTAAATGAGACTTATTAGTCCTCTGCGTTTGTCCCTTCCATCGGAAGTCTATTTGTGAGGCTTCGGGATCACGCTTAATGAATTTACTCTGGACTCTCCGTCGCTCTCCAATTAGTAGGCATTATATTTTAAAAGTAAAAATAAAAATAGGGGCTGGAAAACCCTTTGTTCGTGTTATTCTTAGCTGAGCTGTTTGATTTCCAAGATGCTTCAGGAGTACAAATGCAAGTACTGGTGCTTTTAGATTTTTTTTTAACGACATGTGACAATGGCCCAGCGGAACAGCCTCCCGTGTGCCCTGTGTCCCCAGGACAACCTCAGTGTGACTTTAGACGCCCGCTGATGTGCATGGAAAACCAACCTTCTGACATGTTCAGACCATGGCTCCAAAGGCCGCCGCTGTCTAGGGTAATAAAGGTTAGAATTCTCCAGCCTCAAGTGATTTGTGTCTCAGCTGGAATCTCTCCCAGAAGGCCTGCCCCAAATAGGTAGGCACAAATACTGCAGTGCGTTTATGTGGGGGTGAGTTCTACGCCTGAAAAACAGGGTGCTTGACTAGATTACACAGAGGCAGGTTTGTACCTCCGAGTTTGCCATCTTTAATTGAAACAGATCCAAACTTTACCCTTACAAATTTCGAATCTGCTGTAAAGGTAACAACTTCTGGTGTGTTCTACTCAGAACTGAAGATGTGTTTGGGAACAGGCAATGCAGAGAGATTTCTGGAGTGTTCTGTGTTGTGACTGAATGAGTTGCCTAATTCTTAGAAGCCCCCCTTGGCTGAGTTTAAAGGTGGTGCTTCGTGTAGTTCAAGTGGTGACATGTCAGCTGAGAAGTAGATTTTTTTCTGGTCTACATTTCTTAATCTCTTTTTCCCTTCCTTTCTGGGAAATCAACTGGAAGGGGAAGCAGGCCCTGATCTTGTATGTTAACATCAGAACAAAGGTGCTTTAAAATTCCCGAGGGAAAGAAGAAATCTTCAGGCAAAAGTGCATACGCAGGTGGAAGGGGCTTCTGTGAGCCCCACCCTGTGTGGGGGAGGTCGTCTGCAGCGTGGGGGGGTTCACAGTGGGCTGATCTGTGGTGTATTGGCCCCAGGTCTCGCCCTTCCCTTTGAGCTGCCACGTGATCGTGTGGTGCACAACGTATGTGAACCCGCCTGTGTGGCAGCTGTCAACTGTAAGTGGCCATATGTAAGGATGAGTAGAAGTTGTTGTCGACTGTCAATAGGCCATATGTAATGATGAGGGGAATCACAGGCTGCTGCCTGATAAGGCAGGAGAGGAGAAGAAAAGAATCTACCCCCACCCTTCCACAACCCAGCCAACAGCAGGTCTGGTTGGTACCAGGGCGCCTCGCGAGATGGAGAAAGAACACTTTCCAATGTACTTTTGTTCCGAGACAGGTCTGAGACAAGGTTCACGAAGCCCATGCTAGTCTCTGACTCGCCCTGTGGCCAAGGATGACTCTGGACTTCTGATCCCTGCCTCCCCCCACCTCCCGGGTGTTTTTTCCGAATGCTCCACCAGGCCCCGGTTAGGAAGCTCAAACCAGGGCTGTACACACATTGGGCAAGTCAACTGCGCTGCCTCTCCAAGCTGTGGTACGTGTAGCTTTCGCACACACGGTTCTCCTGTGAGCTCATCCCCCTCTGCATCGGCAAGTCCTGTAGGTCAACGCCTACGCGGTGGAATCAGAACTGTCTGCTGTCAACATGGCTAATCGGACACCAGTAAACAGGAGTAATTAGATAGACTGAGAAGAGGTTTGCCTAGAAGGGAATCACAGCCCTTCGACCCCGCCTCTGAATGGGTAAGGATTTTATTCCACACTCAACATATGCAAACAGCGGCTGAGCAAATGGGGGGATAGGTGACATGTTTGCTGTGTGACAAATATCCTGTAAAGAGAACTGACCAGCGTTGTGGGCGTGGTGGACTGACGGATCATCATCCTTGACATATCAGCTTCTCAGAGGACACTGTGCATGGGGGTCGACATTTCTTGGGGCCCTGGTACCTTTCCTCACTTATTTGAAATGAAATATTTGCAGTCCATGTATCACAGTCACAAACTATAACACATTCTTCTGAGCATAAAGAGTAACCATGAATCCACAAAGAATGGAGAGAAAGAGAGGGGGGGGGACAAGGAGGGAGGCAGGAATGGAAAGAGGGAAGGCAGGAGGGAAAAAAGGGAGGGAGGGAAGGAAGGAAGGAAGGAAGGAAGGAAGGAAGGAAGGAAGGAAGGAAGGAAGGAGAAAGAGATGGAGGAAAAGAAGGAGGAAGGAAAGGACAGAAAGAGAAATAATGATTCTATAGCCAAAAGATGACCATGCGTGAGACCAAGACATGGGTCCACAAAGTCTTGCAGGGCCCAAGCACCCTGACATGATGTTGGCATTATGAAGTTCATGCTTGAGAACAATACAATCGAATTACAAAACAGTAGGAAATAACTTTGTCAGGGGCACAGTCACAGCTATGGCAGAGCGCATGCAGCTGGACACAGTCATAATTATGGGGTGCATGTAGGTGGGCATAGTCACAGCTACGGGGTGCATGCAACTGAACACAGTCACAGCTAGGGGGTGCATGCAGCTGGGCACAGTCATAGCTATGGCAGGGTGCATGCAGCTGGGCACAGTCATAATTATGGGGTGCATGCAGCTGGATATAGTCACAGCTATGGGGTGAATGCAACTGAACACAGTCACAGCTAAGGTGGGGTCCACGCAGCTCCCTGCTGCATTCTGAGCATACCTGAAGGGAAGAGACCCCTGTTTCTTCTAATGCAAGGAAGTACTGAGTCATAAATGATAGGCCCAGCTCCAGGAGGGCTGCAATCTCTGTGTGTCAGAAATATTAGCTTTCTGGGTCTAGTGGTCTTACCATACGCCCAAATCAGGCTCTTTATCACAAGTCTCCCATTCAACTCCATCCCCCGTCCCACACACAACATGCTTCTAGAAAGTTCTATTCTGCTTCCCTGAAGGGGGAGAGTTAGCACAAGTCCTTGGAGACCCTTATTTTCTGAAAAGTTGAGTTAAACATCATCTTGAATGATAAAGCTCTGGGAAGACTTCCCCATCCCTAACCTTAAGAGGCAGTGAGACACAATTTCATAGAAAACATCACTGTCTTTAAAAATAATAAACCACAGTGAGCCGCTTACTACTCTGGGTCAGAACTCACGGCACCCCGGGGTTCTTTGAGTCTGGCCTTCTTATGTGCCCCCAACTGTCTCACGGGGCTTTGGGCTTTAATGTCCTCTGGTCCTCCACCCCCGCTCTCTCCTTCCCCTCGTCTCCCTAACCACCCAACCCTTTATGGGGCAAAGGATCACTAGACAGCTCTCAGTGGGAGCCCAAGTGAAAGAAGAGAGACCAGGAACCTTCTGCGTCAACACACTCAATCCAAATCCCACTCTTTCTGGATGAGTAGTCTTTGTATTAGTGACTGGTTAATATCCAGTCTTTGAGGGGAAAATCCACAAGCCTTTTTGCCTCTTTCCGTTTTATGGTCCTACCCCTCCCCACAGTGGTTATCATGTTGTGTTCTCACCCACCTGCCCACCCAGGATGGTTCCCCCCTGCAGCACTTGGTGACGGAATCTGTGTTGTTAACCAGGAGATGCCTCTCCACAGCATCTCATGAAGCCAATCACTCTTGTCCGGCCCTGAGATGTTGCTTGGCTATGATTTTTGCAAATTGTGATTTTTTTAAAAGTGCTTGGTACAAACCATGTATTTTTATTTTCTTAGTTTTTGTTTGTGGTGTTTTTTTTTTTTTTTTTTTTTTTTTTGGCTAACTCATAAGTCTTTTCTGTCTGCATCACTTACTGTTGTTTTGAAAATTATTTTTGAATGCCATCTTAAGTGTTCTCACATTATTAGATGTTTTGGGGATGTAAAATAGTAGGTCAGTGTGTGAAACCTCCCCAGCCAAGCCCTTTTCTCTATAAAACAGTCCGGCTGAACTAATCCTTTCTCCTTGTTCCTGTGGCTCAACAAGAATTTCATGATTTTTCTTCCTCCTTTACTTCGTGGAAACATTTAAAATCTTTCTGCTGCTTTGCACCTGTACACTGCCGCTCTTCCAAGAATATTCGCGCTTGAGACACTTTGCAGCCATTATTTGATTAGCTGCCAACTTGTCAGTGTTTAGAATATGGAGGCACGAAGGCAAAAAAGAGCCAAAATTTCAGAATTATTAAAAAAATGGAAGAAAGTTGATAACATGAGGATGTATTTCTGGCTCTAAGTCACTTGCAGTTTCACTTCAGGTGGTATTACGCGAGGTGGGTAATCATTGGCTTGGAATTATTATTTCAATTTTTGTGAACATTTTTCTTAATTTTGGATCATTAAGTTTGATGTGACTGACAATGACTGATATGGACACCAAAAATATTTTATTTCAAACACTCTTTAAAAAATCAGCATCTATAAATAATTTGAGAAAATCAACAGGAAACATAATGGGCAAAGAAGCTGAACAATTTAACAATTTTTAAAATAGCGTGATATGACAAGGGAGAGGAGATTGTATAAGAAAACTTCACTGAAATACGAGACTCAGTGAGACCGAAGCAAGCATTTTAGTTTTTAAAAAGCTGTCTTACATTTGTGGGTTTGTTGTGGATGTGGATGTGAGGGGAGGGTGCCACAGTGCACGGGCGGGGCAGTGTCAATCAGAGAACAACCTGGGGGAGGTCCGTTCTCTCCTACCATGCGGGTTCCAGGCATTAAAATCAGTTGCTCGGGATTGTACACAGGCACTTTTACCTGCTAAGCCATCTTGCCGCCCCAAAGCAAAACATTTCAAACATATTTAGACTAGCGGTGGATTCCCTGTCCGCACCCACCATGGCCACTCGATGTGGCCATTGGCATCAGTGTTGGTAGTGGTAGCCCTGATCAGATCAGAAATGTTTGCTGAACATGCCATTCTTCTCTGAAGCTTTGGGCTAAACTAGAATTTTACAAGTAAAAAATATCTAGATCGAGTATCACTTTCTGTGCTTAGAAGCTTTCCTTTGCCGCTTATTGCTAATTAAACACCAATTCTAACCATATCCACACCCGCCTGTTCCTTAGCTGCTCCATATTCTGCAGTATACTGTACTGACACATTTTTATTTGGTTCCAATCTACTGTAGTTGCTCTTCGTTGGGTTTAAATCTTATTTAGCATTTAGCCAATTTTCAAGCAATGCTTTCTAGATATGGAACATGTATTGCACGTTCCTATTCACAGTTCTTTTACTCTGTGCTGACAAAAAAAAAAAAAACAACAAAAAAAAACCCAAACGTTCATTCAGAGTTTAAATGACCCATCCATCAGTCTGTTGTCAGGGTGCAGAGTAGAATCAAGAGCAGGTGTGTGGGCAGCTCAGCCTCGGTACCTCAGATCATCTGGGTTTCCTGGTGAATCTGCCTGGCTTCTTCCTTTCTTTTCCCAAAGTTTTCTGTGTCTTAGTTTTCCGTTTCTTAGTTCTGTGTTCATGACTGTACTTCTAACTTATTCACGAAAGTCTTCCTAACACGGGGGGGAGGTTCCAGTCACTCGTTTGCAGCTGTGACGCAGCACCCTGTCCCACGCAGCTTAAAGAGAAAGGGTTTATTACTTGGGGCAGAGGGGATGGAGGCGATCATGGCAGGGCACGCGTGGTGGCAGCCGCTGGCGCATGCAGAGCAGGAGGCTAATCTACAGCTGTGCTCGGGAAGGGCGGGGGAGGGAGAGGAAGAAAGAGGAAAATGAAGAGGAGGGAAGGAAGGAAAGGAAGAGGAAGGGGTAAGTGATGGAGAAGGAGAAGGAAAAGACCAGGAGGAAGAAGAAAAGAGGGGACGAGGGGTGTCAGACCTCTGCACACTTCCTCCAGCAAGGCTCTATCCCCGGAAGGTTCCACAACCTTCCCACACCAGCACCTCCAGATGGGACCAAGCATCTCAACACGAGACCTCCACTAGAGACAGTTCACATTCATGTCAGACAGGGTTTTCCCTTGGTCGGTTCACAAATTATCAAGTTCTATGGCTTTAGATCGGACTACTCGTGACACTCTTAGGAGGTGTGAGACCATTTCTGGGGAGAACACTGTTATTTCTGCAGTTTCAATGCTTAGAATACTTCTGGTCAGGTAGGATTCCAAGTGAAGTTAGGTGAAGACACTTCATTTTATTAGTATTGGGATCTTTTTCTTTGTGACTGCAGATCCGTACATATAGTCAGATAACAATCACAGAAATTGTGCAACAACCAGCTAATAAGTGAATGAAAAACTCATGTTTTGGGGAAGTGGTCAAATCATTTTTAATACTGCTATGCCATGAAGCAACTTAGGGGTTTCAGACTGACTTCTTAGAGTCTAGTCAACAAATTTCAAAAAGGATGTCTAAGAATTGGCATGTGAAAGAAGGATCTGCTTATAAAAATAAATTAAATTTAACAAATGCAGGCTATGCTGATAATGGCTCTTGTGTGGATGCAAAGGCTCGGTGCAGAATCCCTTTGAATTACTAGAGGCCTCATGGCTGAGTCTTCTGTTCCTTGACTTGAAGACAGCAAAGACAAGGATAGGGTAGGAAATGTACATTACTATCCTGAATTGTACGTTCACAATATTCAGGGAAAAATGCATTCTATCCAGAAAACATTCTAAATTTTACCATATATACCATAGGCATTTATTAACTGAAAACACAGACATAAACCTTTATATCTCTGGCAAATTGCATTTGCCTAAATAATAAGTGTTCACAATAAGCAAATGTATGAAGTCAATAAAGTTCCAAAGCTAGGCCATTAAATTCTTTCTGCTTTTCGTTTACTAGTGAAAGAAGTTATGTTGAGAAATATACAAAGCAATACGATTATAAAGGAGAAGAACCTCCCCCCAATCCCATTTTCCCAAGACAACCAAGTGAAAGGTCCCTGCTGTGTCCCCTGGTTCTGGTGTCCCTGCCACTGGTGTGTTGGTGCAGCTCCTTGGTCCCTGTTGCTGCACTTCAGGGTCACGTGCCATTACTGTTTGCACGATGCTGGCTCTGTGGCTTGCGTACAGTGAGGATGTGTGCAGGAAGGTCACAGCCACGCAGGGAAGGGCCAGAGACAGCACCTCTCAATACTGCCACATGGCAAGAAGTCCCCCTCAGAGACCTGCACTTCCATTAACTGTACATTAAGTCTGCTTTTTCCTAGTTAGTACAACAGTGATCTTTAAATCGTACACGAGTCAGTGTTGAAAGGTAATGTGTTGCTACAGTCCTTTTTCCTTCATGCATGTGCATATGGAGTGCATATGTGTGTAGGTGTGTGTGTGCATGTGTGTATTTGCATGTGTGAAGGCACACATGAATCTTTGTATGTACATGGGTATACTTGAGTGTGTGTGACCATGGAGACTGACTGTGGTATCAGGAGTCATCCTTGATCACTTTTCTACCTTACTGTTGTGGGTCTCTGTTAAGCCTCGTTTGGCTAACTGGCCTTGTCTGGGGATTCCCAGGCTTGGCCTTCCAGAGCCAGAGTCACAAATGGGTCACCTGTCTGCCCAGCATTTCTACATGGGATCTAGAGAAGGGAGACCAGGTCCTTCTGCTTGAGAGGCAAAGCCTTTAGCCACCTAGCTGGTCCCCAGTCCCTCACTGAAGCTCTAATTAGCTCCTGGGCCATTCTTGGTGAATGGGCACATTTGGGATAGGGCGAGATGTCTTTAGCAATGACAAAGGCAATATGGAGAGAAAGAGACCGGTCATCCTCATTGATTCAGTTCCCTATGATGTTCCCTAAATGCCTTCATTTTTTTTTAATTGTCAAAGTGTTGTGCATGTCAAGATATACAAATGGACGGGCTTCTTTTCGTGGGAAATGAACACAACTGTGGCAAAAGCCTTCTTTATTATGAAATCATTTTAATACCTTTCAGGCAAGAAATTAGTTTTATCAAGAAAATTGATTTAATTTAGAAGAGATGCAATATTTATAGCCATAACCAGGTTAAACATTTTTCTCCACTCCCATGTCAGGAAATAGCTTGGAACCAATGTATAGCTCCAAATCAATTAGTGAAGCCTAAGGTTTTCAAATCCTATTAATATTCCTCCCATCTTCCTGACACTTTTCTTTGCAATTCTTCAAAGCTCTTTGCCTAACTTTCATACATAGACAAAATAATTTTTGATAGAAAAGTAGCTCTTGATCCCTCACTGAGCCCCCAAACTTGTGGTGCTAGCAATAATGAATTACTTTCATTCATAGAGCCAGAATCCGATAAATGACCACAAAAAGAAAAGACCTCTTTTCGAAGGTGTTCATGTTATCTTTTCTTCTTCCAAGTGCTTAAATCCATGTTTAAAAGCGGAGGTGTGCCCAGTAAGAGAGCTCCATTCCGCCAGTTACAGCCTGAAATTTTGGGAGCCGATTAATTTCCGTGCATCATCCAATACTTACTGTAGTTTTTGAAACCTAAATTGAGGGAAAATCCAGAATATTGATTCCCTACACATGGCAGTGTAGCTTTGCCAGAACTCTGCGCTGAGGATCAGAATGGTACAGTTTTTGAATGGCTGCCTAATGAGCGAGGAAATTCTACAGAAACCGAAAGTAAAGCACAGTTCCATCCAGAGATGCAAGGTTGATCCTTCCAGTACCTCAGAGTCCCCCTGAGCCTTTGGATGTACACAACTCCCGCACCCCCCATCCCCTTCCCAGGTTGGAAAAACAAAATATTATTTTTAAAACTCCTTCCCCCAAGCTTCACCTTCGATATTCTCTGGATATAAACCTTAGCTCAGCTTAAAGAACCTGTGTGTCACCGTCCTAGATAGCAGGCGGGAGAGGTGGATGATTGTCCCAAGTTTTGTTCTGATTTTGAGCATGTAACTACATGCTCATAGGAACAACTTTCAAATCATAAAGGAGTGAAGAGGACTTTGCCATGCATGAAGTCAGGCAAAGCCAACAATCTATTTAAAGTCGAATAATCCTTATCAAAACTATTTTAAGTCATGTCTAAATCTGGGTTCATTTTAAGTACTAGGAAAATAGCTCATGAATTTGGATGGATGGAAAGAACTTGGTATCGTAGGTTATTTTTAGCTGCAAAGGAATATTACATAGTGAGAATTTAGTGGAAATGTGGACTCTCGGCCTTCAGTGGTGCAACCCTGTCTGGACATGCTTTGGTATTTTCTGCGTTGATAGATCTGTGAAACACTAAGCAAGTAGATTCAGAGGACATCTGATCAACCTTTCTATTTATTTCGGGGTACACATGTAAGCTGTTACACTTAATGGAAACCTGAGCCTTAAAAAAATGGAGTCACCTGAACTCAGCAAAGACTCCTGCTGAAGCTGTAAGATCGCGTCATAGGAACACTTCACATACTAAGGGTCTGGAGTTGACGTGCTATTGCCTGTTGTCACAAAGACAGCGATTGTATGAAAAGCAGATTTAGTCACCACATACGTTGTTCTATAGGAACAGCTGCTTAGTTGAATCCCAACATTTTGCAGTGAAATTGCTTGACTTGTTTTGGGGGTCCTCTGTTCAGGGCTCAAATCCAGCCACAGTCTTTATCACATTAAGACTTGTAGGCTGATAGGACTTTGATATTAAAAGTGATTTTTTTAACTGATCTGTTGCAGGGAGAACTAAATTCTAATCCAAATAGGAGCTCTTTCTCCACCCCCAAAAAGTGTGTACAATAAGTAATTCAAATACTTGCCCACAGTTAAGAATTTGATTTTATTATCTGAAATTCTAGATATTTAACTTCAAAGCACGGTATTGCTAGCTCCCTGCGTCTCTGTTCTTTTGAGAACAGTGGCTTCCTGTGTGCCAATCAGACACTGCGAATGGGCAGCATCCACCCCAGCAAATGCAAAGCCCCCACATTGGCAAGATGCCTGGTAGAACAATGAGCTTTGAGTTGGCACCTGAGGTCAGCTTGTATGATCCGCCATTAATGTCTCCAGTGAAAATCAGACTTTGGATTTCTGGTGTCTGCTTTGGAGCTTCCAAATGAAAAGAAAAGTTGGGAAACTTTGGCTGTGTGGAGACAGCTTCACACGCATGCATCCAGTCTGAATAATTTTTATTTTTATGTTTTTTGAAAGGAGTAGTCAGGCAGTAAATAGAACTTTGGAGTTTGTCACATTTAAGGATCTCTTTATACAGTGCCATAACTTTATGTATATAAAAAGATCCATACATTTTGCTAAAATTAGCATAAGGCCTGTTATCTGGAGCCGTGTATTCCCTCTGTGGCCGGGCGGTTTTATACCCCATGTCGACTGCACCCTCTTCCAACATATATATCCGGGACATTGGTTTGGAAGGGAATGGTCAGGGTAAATCTCCTTTCCAAATAAGCACAGAGAAATGGCATTGAAATATATTGCAAAAATATCTCCAGATCGTATTCCAGTTCAGAGAGTTTTCTTTGTGGAAAACTTTATTTTCTCGTCTTTCAATGGCTGAGTTCTACTTTTCTCTGGTGAGCTACTTTTCTCTGGTGAGCGTCCACTGCACATTAGCCATTTCCAAGGGCTGGTTCAGTGGGAGGCCAGTCAGGTGATCAGAAGCTTAATGCAGGGAGATAATTGTAGCTGCAGGGCTTGGGTGGGCTGTAAAGTTGGTAACCCACACACTATTACCTAGTCACATGGTGTTCTTGAAGAGGCACCTCGGCCTTTAATGGTCTCTCCCCACGTTGCTGCTGCTTCCTGGAGTCCTTTAAAAATAAGGCATGGCAGGCCCAGACCAAGTCTGGGGAGGAAAACATAGCAAAGTTGTTTGCAGCCACGATATAAACTGTAAATCTTTTGCCATGGCTAATAATTGATATCTTATGACATTAATTTTACTTTCTGTGTTATCAGTTATTTATTTATTAACCAAATTTGCTAGTGCATTGTTAACTCTCTCTTCTTTTCCAGTGAACTCTTTCCAAACCATTCAGATACTAAGCATTTGGAAGCATTACTATCAATTATCAGCTATTTTCTTTTCTCCTCCTCCTCCTCCTCCTCCTCCTCTTCCTCCTCTTCTTCCTCCTCCTTCTCCTTCTTCTCCTTCTTTTGATTCTCCTTTTCTTCAGTAGAGTGCAGTTGTTTGTATTTCAGAACTTGTTTGGAACAGGATTGTAAGGTAATATTGAATATGCTGGGTGTCTGAAGGCTACGGCCTCAACCCCTGCTCCTACCCAAACTGGATATTTGGATGGTCACTAAAGGGATCGGCAGATGCTTATGAATGAACAATCCTCCCTATGCATGTGTTTGTAAGCTTGCGGCTATGTCCTGATGGTCACTACCCTTGAAGACAGGTGGTGTGTGCAGCCTGGATCAGCATTTCTGCGTGGTCAGGGAATGCACGGGCCAGACACGGGCCAGACACGGGCCCGTCATGGTCATGTGCAGAGTAGGCCTTATGCCGGGCTTAAGATTTCAGTGATGTGAGACATGAGGGCTCTGAAAGGCCAGCAAAGAGGTTCGAGTTGGAGTGGTAGGCTCATGGGGTTCCTGCAGTGGCTCCCAGCAGGTGCCTAGCGGAGGCTCAGCGCCCGCTTGAGATTGGTATATTCTACCCTCTGCTTCATTTTGCCTTCCTTCTTGGCTCCCCTGCTTTTACTCATCCTCCGGGGAGATGGGGGGAGGTGGACCGTCTCACTCCCAAAGGGGTCTAGCCTGTAGTCCTTCTTCCAGTAGCTGCACGCTCACTGTCTTAGAAAGGTATGTTCCAGTGTGGCCCTGTTTTATTATGCTCCATTCTCTTTCTTATCCTAAAAGGAGGCTAAAAATATGAACCTGGACAGTTTCCACATGCCCCTTCCTCTTGGTCGCCTGAGCGATCAGAAAGAGTCTCTTCTACTGAGGTGCCAGTAGAAGGACGCACGGTACGTTGCTCATCAGTGTCTGTGCCCTGCTGGCTGCCTGGACCGTGAGCTGGACCAAAGATGTCCGAGCAAGGTGCTGACTCTTCCATTCTTCTCCCAATCCGGATCACTTTCCTTTGCATCTCCAGATGTGTGGTCCTCAGGGGAACAAACATGTGGGAGGCAGTTGTAGCCTAGCAGAGGGAGAGAAAGTGGAGAGAGGAAGGGTAGAGAGAAACAGAAAACAGGAAGCAAATGTGGTTTTGATCGTTGTTATCACCCTAAGAGCAGTTCTTGCTTCTGCTGAGAGAGAACTTCTCAAATTACTTTTCATTTATCACTTCATGTAAATTCAATTATCATGTGTAAGTTACCAAAAGATCATCCTTTGCGAAGATATTTCATTGGAAATAGGGGAAGATTCAGTTCAAATAACTTTCATGGGCTAGTTGTATAGACAAAAGACATATGAATAAGTAATTAGATAAGCTAGTAGATCATTAGTGTCAAAGAGTGTCTGTACATGCTATTCATGCTTTGAAAGCTATGATTTGCTACTTAAAATTTTTCATTTTATTATGTATTTCAAGTTACATACAGAGAAATCTAATAAAGTTGCAGGTTTAGGATTAAAACTATTCAAATTTAGCTTGAAAAATTTATGAAACTTTAATTTTGGAATATCAGAATGTTTGTGGTTGATGTACAAACACTGCATGCATGAATTAAACTTGTTTTATTGGCAACTTGGAATCAGCCAACTGAACTGCGATTAAGTAAGGTTGTGTATAAGAGTACAATACTCAGCTTTGTAGAACACATATACATGCACATATAGATACACATTTAAGCATATACCACACAAATACACACACACATACACATGCACATTACATGCATTCAAACATACCACATATATGCACATGCATCACACACAAAAACACATACACACATGCTCACATACACTGCATTACCCACAACACAATCACATACCCTACATATGCATGTATTTGCACATGTGAATATACACCATATTACACATATGCACATATACCACGTATCTCCACATACCTCACATACGAGGGCACATACAAACATGTACCACATTGCACATATGCACACCATACATACACACAAATGAACTTATTGTGCACACAGAACACATACATGCACACACCACAATTTGATAATATCCAAAACTAGCCTGGGAAGCCCCAGAGCAAAGTAATAAGGAGGTAGAAAAATGCAGGATGATTCCTGGTGTTACCCTTCTGTTTTCCATAAACACACACACACACACACACACACACACACACACACACACACGTGCGCACCATAACCAATAGTGTTCACCCTTGTAGTTTCAGTCCCAGGGAGCTCTACAACTCTTGCTCAGAAAGGCTGGGGGTGAGTTGGGGGGGAACAGTTCTGGACTCTAGGGTTCACCTGCCCTGACCTCCCAGGAATCTTGAGATGAGAACCTTCATCATTCTCAGTGCCACCTCCAGCAACACGTGGTAGGACACACATTCTGAAGCGTGTAGCCGGTTCCCGAAGAAAGCAAAGCATTCCGAGCATTTCCGGTGGCTGATCGGCACTGCTAGTGGACAAAGGATTGTTAAGTTTCTTTGAACCTTCTCTCAGGTGATGCTTCTAGAGGATTCCCAGAGCATCTCAAATCTGTATCATTTTTCAAGTAGGAAATACTGATCTTTGATGGGGCGTAGGAGTGGGTTGACCTTTCCCCCTTTGGTTGACTGAGCCCCCCAAAGATCTTGCTCTTTCTCCTGGTTAAGCCCCTGCTCTTGCCTATTTCAAGTTAGAACTAAGGCCGCCATAACCAAAGACTCCTCTGAACACCGGTGCGCCAGAGATTCGCCTGCCTGGGGAGCGCTGGGGGACGCTCGGCCAGAGCCGAGGTCATTGTGTCACAGTCAAGAATTGACACTTATTTTCTTCTATAGAGATTCTGAGTTTCATCTTCACAGGTTCACAAGTTTCCAGGTGATAACTCTGCGCGGCCTTGGCGTAACCCGTGTGTGGTTTGGACAGTGGAGCATTGGGGCTCAGCAGGAGATTGTCTGTGTTAGGGTCTCCCCAGGCCAATGAATAGGAGCTCAGTTTCCTGTCACTCTATGGGGACCATTCCAAAGGCAGCAAAATTTTCCACTCACGATTTTCAAAAGAAAGTCTTGTACCTAAGTCATCTTCTTTTTAAAAGATTTCATTGTTTCACCTCTGACTATGAATACATAAAACAGCCAAATGTGACTAAGAAAGATCCCTTGGCCTCACATTTGAGAACGCCTGCATGCAGACTCGGGAAGCAGGCAGGATAAAGGCCTCTGAGAACACACAAGCAGGCCGCTGTATCTGCGGCTTGTCTGACTACAGTGATTCTCTGATTCCATGTGGAAGACCCACTTGGGCCCATTCTTCTCTGAGACGTTATTAATCTTCCTTGGGGACCGTTTCCGGTGGGAGTGTTGTTATTTTGTTTTCTGTGTTTCTCGTGTGTTTGTTGGTTCTTTACTTTTGAATAAACCAGAGATTTCTTTTTTTTTTTTTATCCCTCCTCACATATTTCGAGTCTGGCGTCCTCAAGCAATTGGAATAAATATGAACCAAAAATAAGCTTAGAAAATATAAAATTATTTAATCTATGCTTGCGAGCTGCCAAGCTCTCCTTAGAAGATAGCTTTGGAGCCATCTTGCCTGAGCAAGGCGGATGCAGGCAAGTGAAAGAAGAAAATTGTTTTCCAGCCCCCAGCGCAATGTCGAAGTGGGGTCCTGACACACAGGTAGTGAGACAGAGCAAGGGGGACATGCAAACACCTGGGATGACAAAGCGAAACCCCCCGTGGGGTGGACCAGCAGCTGGGGCAGAGCTAGTGGCCCCGTGAGAAGCATACAGCCTCCGTGAGATGGATCAGGTGCTGTGGACATTTGGGGTACACAATCCATGTGGAGGGCAGCATGAGTTGAGGTTGACCTGTGTGTCTGGGGACGCATCCGTCAGCTGCTGCCATTGGGGGATGCTGGTGGTTTCGTCCTCTCACCAGTCCCCTCATGGGTGAGGAACATAAGCTCTGGGGGAGAGGTCTTTCACCCCACTGTTGAGAACCAGTGCTGCAGGTTAAACGTAGAAAAGAAAAGTAGCTTCAGGACTGGCGACAGCTCAGCAGTCAGGTGCCTGCA
This sequence comes from Typhlomys cinereus, assembly GCA_023101885.1. Classification (NCBI taxonomy): domain Eukaryota; kingdom Metazoa; phylum Chordata; class Mammalia; order Rodentia; family Platacanthomyidae; genus Typhlomys; species Typhlomys cinereus. The sequence continues at coordinate 219,793 of JALPQD010000322.1, forward strand.
TGCAAACCTGGCGACCTGAGTTGGATCCCCGGAAACTCACATAGTGGAAGGAGAGAACTGACTTCTCAAAGTTGTCCTCTGACCTCCGCCCATGCGCCGTGGTATGCATGGCTGCATTCTTCCTCTCTCTCTCTCTTTCCGTCTCCCTCTTTCTCTGGCTCTCAGTTCCTCTCAAATAAAATAAAATACTATAAAAAGAAAAACCTTTCAAATCATCACTGAGATATTCCTTATTATAAAAGTTTGTTAGCATTTTAGCTGGCTCTCTCTAGGATAACAGGTAAATATGTGACATGCGGTAGAGAAGGCTATTTTCTAATTTTTGGAATTTCAAGCTGTTGTGGCTTACATGGTAATTGCTGGTGATTTCAGGAACTAAGTGTAAGGAACCCTTCCTGTCGCCGTGACACTGACAAAGAAGTTACACATTCTTCACTGAGAGATTTGCTTGGCTCATTGTCCCAGCTAGATAGCGTGGTTCTCTGTCAGGGCACTGTAGGTGGGTAAGTGACACTGTTTTCAATGTTCTGATGATGTCACGACACAATACCCAGAAGTGTCCCTAGCAAGCGTGAGCCCTCGGCCTGGCCTCTGCATTTAGTTCTGGACAACTGAAGATGAGCCAAAGACTGCTTTGCTGAAGGTGTGTGGGGGTGGGGGGCACACGCACGGGGTGCACTCACACTCACAGGTCAGCCTGGGGGTATCTTCCTCAGAAACTCTCCATCCTGTTTTTTTGATATACGGTGTCTCATTGGACACCAGAGCTCCCCAGTTTGAACTCTTCCAGTTGGCCAGCAAACCCCAGGGCCACATTCTTCACCACTAACCCTGAGTGCTGGGGTTACAGGGTGTGTCTGCTTCTATATCAGACTTCTTACATGGGGGCTGAGGATTCGAACACAGGTCCTTATGTTGCCTGCTGAACTTCCTTCTCTGTCCCGAGATTGTCTCCACGCAAACCTCCCTCCCTGCTCTGTTCCCACTGGAGCACACTGGGAAAGGATGCTTGGATTCTCCTGCCTGCTCTCTGCAGGGATCTATTTAAAAACCCAGCTGGTTACTGGGTGCCAGATATGCAGATAGGCCGAACCATACCAGCTCCGCCGGAGCCAAACGAGAACATGGTGCCAGGTTGGTGTTTCTCTCCCTTGCCATCTTGTTCAGAATGCCCGGCACTCCACGCACCCCAGACTTTACCAATCAGGTGTTCCATTGAGGAACACCCAGGCTGACAAGATGGACAGCTTCATGAGAGACCGGCTGCTTCCTTGGCGATAACTCAGCTCAAAGTTTACAGTTTGCCGACGCAAAACAGCATGTGGATCCAGAATTATCAACCACTCAGCTTTTCTCCACTTCTGGTATTTTCCCAATTATTATTTGTTGACCCGTCTATAATTCTATAATTTCTCCCATCAACTTGTTTTGCATTATCTTTTGTATTTTAATTTTTAATCTAATTTAACTTGTATTGAATTATAATTTTAATTTAATTTTTCAGTGTATGCTGTTTTCATACTTAGAACTTTAAAGTTTTGTCATTATTGCCTTTGGTTAAGCTAGCTCCCTCCTTCCCTCTCTCCCTCCCTCCTTCCCTCCCTCCCTCCTTCCCTCCCTCCCTTCCTTTCTTCCTTCCTTCCTTCCCTCCTTCCCTCCTTCCTTCCCCCCTTCCTTCCCTCCTTCCTTCCCTCCCTTCCTTCCTTCCTTCCTTCCCTCCCTTCCTTCCTTCCTTCCCTCCTTCCTTCCCTCCCTTCCTTCCTTCCTTCCTTCCCTTCCTTCCTTCCTTCCCTCCTTCCTTCCTTCCTTCCTTCCCTCCCTCCTTCCTTCCCTCCTTCCCTCCCTCCTTCCTTCCTTCCTTCCCTCCTTCCTTCCCTCCTTCCTTCCCTCCTTCCTTCCCTCCCTCCTTCCCTCCTTCCTTCCCTCCTTCCTTCCCTCCCTCCTTCCTCCTTCCTTCCCTCCCTCCTTCCCTCCTTCCTTCCCTCCCTCCTTCCTCCTTCCCTCCCTCCCTCCTTCCCTCCTTCCCTCCTTCCCTCCCTCCTTCCTTCCTTCCTTCCTTCCCTCCTTCCTTCCTTCCTTCCCTCCCTCCCTCCCTCCCTCCTTCCTTCCTTCCTTCCTTCCTTCCTTCCTTCCTTCCTTCCTTTTTGTAAATGTGCTTTCATCACTTTGGGGGTTGATCTCCAAAGAGTTTTTATCCATACCCTGTTTTCTCTGCCTTTCTTTTTAGCCACACTCTTTTCATTCACTCTTTCCTTGGGTGTGATTGTGTTTTTTTCATAGCAATGTGGGTTTTTAGATTCTTGTCTTTCATCGTGAGGCAAGGCAGAAGAGAACAGATGTGAAATCTATGCCCCGAGAAAAATTTTTGAATATTTCACTCCTCCTTCCCCTGCAATATACTCTGAGATTTCAGGTGTCAAGGACTTTGGTAACTGAGGATCCAGTGGAGCTGTGAGGACGAGGATGAGCACGCGTGACTTCTGCTTAGCACAGTGCAGGGGGAGGTGTGGCAATGCCCAAGAAGCTACAGGCTGTCGTCTGCGGACGAGTTACATGGATTCTTTCAAGTCTGAGGACTTTAATCTTCGTGTTCCCTAGACCACCAGGTGTGCACCACGCTTTCCACAGAGCTGCTCCTCAAAGCTATTAAATTAAAGCCAAGTTTGATAAGCTTTGTCTGGCCAACCAGAAAGAAAAAGTTCACTAATGGAATTCTTTCCTTTAATAATTTATTTATTTAGTGGTGTATGGGTGGAAAGAAAGAGAGTGAGCAAGCGGCAAATGAGAGAGAACAGGCAGAACTTGTCAGAGGTCACTTTTCTCTTTCTGCCATGTGGTCTCTGGGCCTTGAACTTGGGTCACCAGGCTTGTGCCCAGGTGTCTTTACCCACGGAGTCATCTCACCAGCCCTCGCCTGTGGCACGGTCGATCCCAGTAGGAGGGTTCACTCCTGCCAGATCATTCTTGGAGTCAGACGTCAGCGTTTGTGTCCTTTCTTTCTGCTCTTGGGCATTTCTCTATTGCTGGTTCTTTTTGAGATGAGAAGTATTCCCAGAGGACCTGTCCTTTCTAACAACGGGGCGGCTCTGTGGTCCGTGGTGACTTGAGTCTCACAGGAATTGATGACCAGGCATGGGCAGATTTCTCTGTGTGTGGAGAGATTCTCCTCCCATCTGCACATCCCTTTCTTACCATTCATCACCTTGATTTTGATCTTGCCTCTATCCATGGAAGTCTTGCTCAATGGAAAGGAAATTTCTGAAGTCATCCCCAGAAATTTTTCAAAAAAATGATATAAATTTGCTTAGACCATATCATAACAGAGGAAAGAGATATAGACAGTTTGGGCAAGGCAGAATGAAGGCATTTGAGATGAGTGATAGAAAGAGAATGTTCTAGACTGACTTAGAAACTTATTATAAGCTTCAAAGAGAACTATAAGATTGTGAAGGTACTAGTAACCCCACTGTGGATTCCTAGATCCTAGAGAGTCACACTGAAAATAAATTGGTGGGTTTTTGAATACTTTGACATATGTTCTATCATTCAGCACTCAAAACATTCCTGTTGGAGTAATCAGGAAAATGACTGTCCCCATGGAAACAGAGACCAAAGAAAGGAGAAAAATGTTTTCGAAGGAACACAGGTTTTTAGCATCTGAAATATAACTTCAGTCCATTTCACTCCTAGTCTGTCTTTGCCAGGGAACCATTCCGCCCAGCATCCCCGGTGGATAGAAGAATAGGATCAGGTCCAAAATGTACTCACTCTCTGTTCAGGAGACTGTGAGGCTCCACACAGACTGTCGAGAACTGACAATACGCCTTCCTGCTCCCTGTGGAGCTGGTAGTATTGGGGGGTGTGCCCGCATATGCTCCCCCAGTTCCTTTGCTTGACTTAGTGTTTTCTCTCAGTTGAACTCGATGTCTGAGAATTTGTTTCCTAGCACTGAGCCTGTGGTTAAGCTCATCAAAATCTGGATCATCCCTGTTAGAGAGGAGGGAGGAGAGAAAATCAGTCAGCAGACATCATCTCAGAGTGGTTGGGATGTGGTTGTCCTAGAGACTTGAGTCTGGCCAGTGAGCTCTGAAAACAAAGCCATGGGATGACCAGCAGGGGGCGCAGCAGGTAGGATGGGGGGTGAAGTTTCACGGTTCCACTCAGATGTAATGATCTTGACACCACCTCACCCCACGCTGTTCTCCAGCCGACCATGGTGTATTTCTCAATAGTCGGAGGAGAAGATTCTCAGTATTCCTGCATAAAAGTAATGGTCAGTGCTTAAGATGAATAAATACTGATTCTAGACTTGAACACTGTGAAACACATGAGTGGATCGAAGCATCAGGCTTTTACTCCACGAATAATACATATCATCTCCCAGTCAAAAACTAGGTTAGGGACTGGGGAGATGCTTCAGGAGTTGACACCTTTGCCTCCCAAGCAAAAGGACCTGAGTTCAGATCCCACATAAAAACATCAGGCAGAGATGGTGGCAGGATGATTCCTGATGTCACCCTTAGGCCTCCACAGGCACATAAAGTGCCCCTCTGATACACACACACACACACACACACACACAGACACACACAGAGCTCAAAACATGAAATTCAGTGAGGACTACAGCAATAGTCAGTGAGTAAAGCGCTCACTATGCAAGTAGGAGGCCCTGGGTTCGGATCCCCAGTACAAAAAGCCGTCCGTGGTGGTAGCTGTCTGTAATCCTGTTGCTGGTGGGCAGAGACAGGCAAATCCCTTACTCCGAAGGGTGGGCTCCAGGTTCAGCAAGAGACCCTGTTTCAAAAATAAGATGGCGAACATTAGAGGAAGACAGTCTGAGTTCTGGCGTCCATATGCACAGGTACATGCATGCCTTTACATGGACACGTGCACACATGCAGACGACATGGCGAGGAAGAGAGGGGAGAGAGGAAGAGAGAGAGGAGAGAAGCAGAGACAGAGAAAGGGAGGAGGAAGGAGAGAAAGAGAAGGGGAGAGAGAATAGAGAGGAGATAGAGAAAGGGAAAGGGAGAAAGAGAGGGAGAAAGGAAGACAGGAGAGAGAAAAGGGGAAATAGAGACAGTGGGAGAGACTGAGAGCCAGAAAGAGAGGGAGAGAGACAGAGGCAGAGAAAGGGAGAGAGGGAGAGAGAGGGAGAAACTGAGAGGAAGAGAGAGAGGGAGAGAGAGAACAAAAATAAGCCCAGCCAGGTCATGTTCAAAGCTACTTAAGGATACAAGAGACCCACCCACAAGCCTCCTTCTCCTAACTGACACCATCTCTCAGCTGCGGCTTCCATGGTCCAAAGACTCATCTCCAAGTGGAGCCCAATGAGTGGCAAGAAGAACATGGCTCCCCTCTGTTCACCTCGTTGGCTCCTTAATCTGCCCCCTTGCTTCCAGTGAACCTTGCACTCTAGCCAGAGGGGGTCCCACAGAAGGGGAGAGAGTGGATTGAGCATGGGGCATTCAGCAAGCTCAGTGGCTGAGTTCATTTTTAGTGGGATTTTCTTATTTATCATGTCAAAGAACAGAAAAGTCCAAGAAGTCAGAATCACTGGCTTTAGCTATGGATGTACCATTCTGTTTTCTGTTGGAGTTGTGTGTGTGTGTGTGTGTGTGTGTGTGTGTATGTGTGTGTGTGTGTGTGTGTGTGTGTGTGTGAAAGAGAGAGAGAGAGAGAAAGAAACAGGAAGATACACAGATGAACAGAGGGAGAAAGACACAGAAATAGGGTGAGACAGAGATAGGCAGAGAGGAGAGACAGAGAGAAGGAAAGAGAGAGAGCGAGCAGGTGTGTGGGCCAAGTTGCATATATAGCAGTTAGATTTCCCACCATTAGTGGGAATTACCTTCTCCCTTCGTTTGAGTGGATTCTCTGGGTGTCCTTGTCCACTGCAAGTGTTGGGGATCCAAACTCAGTCTCCCGCTAACCCAGCAAACGCTAGACTGTCAGAGCCCACCCTTGAAAGACAATTTCTGTACCTTTTGTGTAACTTACCAGGAGACCACTGACACTTGCCTAGAGTGAAACATGGTTCTTGTCTGATTTTTTTTCTTTTTGGGGGGGTGTGACCCAAAACTGATCTAGAAGGCCCCGGCATTTGTGGACCTGGCTCCTTTGTTTCCCTTTGGCTCTCCCAGCAGTTTGAACCGTTAGGTCAGTCTTAAGAATTCGTCCTCTCTCACTCCTTCCCTGCATTCCCCTCTCAGGGTGGGTTTCCTTCTGGGGTACAGGGTAGATATTTAGTACATTAACCTGGAGCTCAGGGTGCCAGGAGTGTGGGTGTGCTCCAGGTCCCTGGCGGGCGTAAATTAATTAAAAGTAGAGGGGAACCAACTGGGAAAGAAGAACGTTCTCCCTGTAGCTCCCCTCCCCCACCCCTCTTTCTGTTCTGCCCATAAATAGCCAGTCGCTTTGTTCCCAGCCCACAATTTCACTCCTACAACCACAGTCCTCATTGTTCTCTGAAGCAGGGGGGTCTGGCGGGAGCAGGAGGTCCTCACTAATGACAGGAAGTCTTTAAAGTTTGCTCCGCATTTCATCTTCTCCGTGGGAGTTTTAGGACGCATCCAGTGTTTGATCCCCACCGTGCAACTTTGCTTCTGGTTAATTAACAGATCCCCCATTACCTCTCATCTAGGAGCACATGGGAGGCCTATCGGGAAGTCATTCAAGGCCGATGTGAGCCAGGGCAGGAATTAGAGAAATCAGTTGTTTTAGGGCTAATGTGCGGGAAATAAAGATGTCTCCTTTCAGGACGCTCATTGAAAGCGTTGCCGGGTTTCTCTTGGCGAATAAAAGAAAAACCAGCCGGGTGAGGCAGAGGTTCGGCCCGTAGAGCCTTGTGGGCATCATCCAGGGCCGGGGTCTCGTTGGCAGGAGCAGAAACAGAAGCAAGGGTAGCAAGAATTGCTAGCTGCGTCCTCCGTGCCCGCTTGCTGGCCAGGCGACGACTGTTCACAGTGACTTCTGCGAGGGCTCAGGACGCAGAAGGACGGGCGGGACTTCAGGCCAGTCACATCCCAGCCGGGGTCAAAGCCTCCTTTGTTCATGTCATGTTCCTTTTGTTCCTGCGTCAGAATGATTTGCACCAATCCGATCTCAGGTGGCTGGGGATCCCTCCCCTCTGCTGCCCCGATTTCCTGGGGAGCTTTGTAGAAGCCTTCAGACTACCCCAGAGTTCCTCACTCCCCAGTGGCATGTGAGTACCCAGAGCCAGGTCCTCAGGCTTCGGTAACTCTGCTGGTCTGGACCTAGGTTTTGCTGGGGATGGCCTAGCGGTCCATCCTTCCAGTTATCTGCACTCAGAAGCATTGACCCCCTTTATCTCAGAAGTGAGGAGCTGCTTTGGTCCTGGAATTCTCAGCGCGCCACTTGGCAGTGAGACACAAAGCAGGACTACTTAGTGCAGCCTAAATGGCCGCCACATTAGCCCCCTGGCACGCGAGGCTGTTAAGTTGTTTTACTGTTGTCAGCGTGGCCCCTGTGAGGGGGGTGCTGCCCTTCCACACACACTCCCTGGAACCTGATGCTGGGAAGCAGCACGTGTGCACGACGTGAGCCCACCCAGCCCTGACCCACCAGGCCTCCGGCTGCCGCTCCTCAGACAAGCAACATGTTCCTGTCTGGCAAACAAAGCCAGGGTTCAAACCGATAGGATGGTACAAAGCGGAAGAGCGCGGACAGGCGTGGGTGTTTGCGCTTTGTGCTGGGTTGCACTCATTACCTGGGCTTGATTAAACACTCATTCGTAGCGATTCTTAAGTGGGCCCTTCGCTGTCAGAGAGTCATCGAGATAAGAAGGCTGGGTGACCAGAGCACAGAACGCCAGAACGCCAGGCAGAAAGAGTCCTGGAAAAGGAAGGAGAAACATTCAGGGTGCCTGAATGTGGGTGCATTGTTTGTGTCGTATATGTGTGTGTGCATTGTGCCTGCATGTGGGTGCATGGTGTACGTGTGTTGCATTGTGAATGTATATATGTATATGAGTGTGTGCATGTGATTGCATTGTGTATATGTACGTACATATCAGTGTGCATGTGGTTGCGTTGTGAGTGTATACATGCATAATATGTGTGCATGTGGTTGTGTTGTGAGTATATACATGCATATGTGGGTGCATTGTGACTGTAAATGCATATATGGTTGCATTATGTGTGAGTGCACCCATATGTATGTGTACTTGTGATTGCATTGTATGCACATGTATGTGTGCTCTGTTTGCATTGTGAGTATATATGGCATATGTGTGTGCATGTGATTGCATTGAAAGTGTGTACATAAATGTGTGTGCATGTGATTGCATTGTGAGTGTATATATGTGTATGCATGTGGTTGCATTGTATGTGAGTGGATGCATGCACATGTGTGTAAATGTGGTTACAATATGTGTGCATGCATTATGTGTGGTTGTATTGTGTGTGTGTGTACATCCATATGTGTGTGTATGTGATTACATTGAGAGCGCCTATATGCATATGTGTGCATGTTGTATTGAGTGTGTACATGCATATGTGTGTGTGCATGTGGTTGTATTGTGAGTGTGTACATGCATATATGTGTGGTTGCATTGTGTGCGTGCATGTGTGTGTGAGGTAGAGCGACAGACAGCCAGAGACAGAGAGACACACACAGAAGAGGCAGCATTTCTGCAAAGAGGAAGATGCCAGCAGTATCCAGCTCCACGCAGCCAACTTGCAGGGTTGAGTTGGCATTTGGTAACTTGGTAGCGGCTGCCAGTGTGTGTGTGGTGGGAAAGGGACTAGACAACAAGAAAAACACATAGAGCTTAAAAAAAGATGTCAAACGACTCCCTTCATGCCATATGGACAAAAATGTTGTCACAAAAATAAGGCCAAAAAAATAGTGCCAGGTTAGACTTTTAGTTCAAAAACATATGTATAATCGTCCTCACGAACATGAATTTTAATTAGTATTTTGATAGAGAGAAACCAGATAGTTTTTTAACCTGCTCCCTTCTTGTTTTCTGTTCCTCTCCCAGTTTTAGCCGCCGCTACACATTCATATACTGCATGTTTTGTGTCTGCAGGAGAAGAGCGCCTTATCCCGGGATGGGTGGGAATGCAAACATCTTGGTTTTTCTGTGGCGTACAAAATATCTTCCCAGTGGAGCGCGCAGGGAGAAGCTTGTCGCAAGGAAATCGAGAGCTCTCTCGGAGGCCCAGGCTCGCCAGGGAGGAAGGAAGCCATATGCCTTGTTTTTAGTCAGTGACAGCAGCTGGACCCGCTCCGCTCCCCGCATGCACCCTCACCATCTCCTCGCTCTGGGGTGCCACGCGAGAGGCATTGCAGACACAGAAAAATCTATCTATATCTCTCAGTAGCCACATGTACATATGATACACCGAGCACATATGTGCATAGCTTCGTATGTGACGGGGCAGTTTGGGAGAAAATGGATGACTATAAATGTAGAAATCTTTTTCAATGACTCCTGTGGTTTATTCATAAACAAACATAATGTATGTGCATCTCTCCCATCAGCTCTGCTGTACCCCTTTGTGTGTGCATGTTTGTGTGTACAGCACAGGTGCACATCTGTCTACACGTGTGTGCGGGCCACGCGTTGACATTGGGTTCCTTCCTCAGTTGTGCTGCACCTTATTCTTTGACACAGTGTCTCGCTGAACCTGGAGCTTGCTAATTTGGCAAGATTGGCTGTCAAGAATATTGGGGCTCTTTGTCCGCCTTCCCAGGACAGGAATTACAGGTCTGCGATTGGCTTTCCGCACAGGTAGAGATCTGAAGTCGGGGTCTCCTCCTTGCATGAAAGCACCCAGCCCACTGCGTCACCCTGCCAGCTGCAATGCCCCAATGAATTCTGAAAGGTACTAGTGGTCCCAGCCCCCCTCCCACGTTCTATGCTGAATCTTCTGTCCGTAGCAAGTCTCTTCTGTTCCTCCGTCCCCCTCTCGCCCCCCCCCGCCCCCGCTTCCATGAGGAGTTTTGGTCACTTCCTTGTGTGTGATAAATAGAACACAATACCCCAAAATGTTCATATAGGAGGATGTCACCACCAAGGTGACCACCCACATCAAAGGATTCCCCCCACCATGAGACACTGTAAAGCAACATCTGCATCGTGAATGATATGAGTGAATTCAAAGCAATGTCTGATATGCTGGAAAAATTGGGAATCTCTGCTCTTGAGAGGTGGAATCACGGGGATTGGAAGTTCAGGGTGATCCACAGTTTAGGGAGCTTGAGATCTCTCGGGCTACATGAGACCCTGTCGCAAAAGCAAAGGTAAAACAGCAAACCAGCAGTTGCGTGAAAGCAAAGCCACAGCGCAGTGACAGCACACCCTGCCCCAAAGGTCAGGGGCTGGCTTCGTAGTGTGTGTGTGTGTGTGTGTGCGCGTGTGTGTGTGTGTGTGTGTGTGTGTGTGTGCGTGTGTGTACAAGAAGGAGCTTCCAGTGCATGTGCCTGTGCAGGCTCCAAGGCGAGTCATCCTGGATTGTTCTACCTCCTTACTGCTTTGCTCTGTGGTCTCCCAGGCTCCACCTTCCAGGACTGGAATCACAGACTGCTGCCATTTTCTCTTGGCATTTTTATGTGGGATCTGGGGATCCAAACTCAGGTCCTTTTGTTTGTATGGCAGAGACTTTAACTTCTGAGCCGTCTCCCCAGCCCTGGCTTTGTATTCTTTATTAGAACCTACTAGATTATTCTGAGGTTGTTTTTTTTTTTTTGTAAGAGTCTCGTGGTCCCTCAGAAACTTCTCACTGTGAGTAGTTTGCCCTTAAAAGATGTGTCTTACTTACTCTGTTTTCATCTCCTTTGGTCATGAAATTAGCAACTTTACAGTATTCTGGCTCATCATGGGTCCCAAAGCAGTGGCCCAACCATTCTTTCTTCTCTATAAGCTGCTCGGCTCATGGCATCTGTTGCAGCAATGGGAAGTTGATCTGTACAGGTTGCAACTGATCAGGGGATGTGTGGTTGCATACATGGTGGTCTCGAGGCGTGAGCTAGAGTTGATACCTCTCCATTGCAGGCAGGGAAGATGTCAGATTTGTGTTCAGACTGGATCACTGTCAGGTGAGAAGAAGCAACCTATTGTTAAACACACCTGCCTGCCTTCAGAACTCTTAACTCAGCTCTGTGTTCATGAGTGGGTCACTCAAGCATCAGGTTGGATTTCCACTGGGTCCAGTAGATCCAATATCTGTCTATCCATCTGCCCACTCGCCACCCTTCATCTATTTGTTTGCCCATCTGCCCACTTACCCATCCGCCTGTCTGTCTGCTCATCCACCCATTTATTCATCAATTATCCATCCATCTACTATCATCTGTCCATTCATCCATCCATTCATCAATCATCCATCTACTATCCCACACATCCACCTGTCTATTCATCCATCCATCTATACGTTCATCCATCTGTCCATCTACATACTCATTCACCCCTCATCTATCTATCCACCCACCTATATATTCATCCATCAATCATCCATCCATCTAACCACCCCTATTCATCTGCCTATCCACCCACCCACTCACCCTTCATCTATCTCTCTATTCTTATGCCCACCCATTCGTCCACCTGTCTATTCACCTACCCAGCCACCCATCTACCTGTCTATCCATCCATCCATTCATCAATCATCCATCCATCCATCTACCCACCTATCCACCCACCCTTCCACCTGTCCATCTATCCTCTAATCCAAGTTCTACATTTGAGCAGAGCTAAAGGCTTTTCCTGCTGCATGTTCATCGTAAGGTTTTGAAAAATAGAGAAGTTTTAAAAGTCATTCCCTTACTGTTAATCAAGATCATTTGCAACTGCCATGCACCCATGGGTCTTGCATTCAAGAATAGGGATGTGTGTGAGCTCTGGCAAAAGCTTCAGAAGTAATTCAGGTTTCCTGGTCCTCCTCCGCTCCCTGTCAGAGATGCGAGGCAGTTCACAGGAGCTCAAGTGCGTGCTGGCACCCCTTTCATGCTGCCGAGCTTCTGCGAGGATCTTCAGAAATACCCAGGAGAGCTGTGGATGCAGCTCAGTGGTCAGAACTTTCCTTGCATGGGTGAGGTCTTTGATTTTCAGCACCCCGCTTCCCCGAGTGTAAAGAAAAGTAAAAGAAACATGTAAGAAGTGTAATGTTACTTGTTGCAAAATACTGGAAATTGCCTATGTTGTCATGTCCAAAAACTGTTGAATCAGTTGAAGTGTGTTGATACAATCAGTATCCTATCACGAGGCTGTAAGACTTAATCGGGAAGTTCCCTGTGTACTAACGTGGAGACATGCTGATAAGAGAAGTGCATGATATAGGTGTAGATTCATGTACTAATATGAAGACATACACTGGCAGGTGAGGGTTTTAAAAAAACTCCAAAGAAAAGGCAGATTGCTGCCTGCTTTTTTACATAAGACACAACATATAAGCACCCATAGTTAGTTACATAGGGAAGGTACATTAGAATTAAGAGTTAGTAAAAAAAAATACTTGGGTCTGATGTGCAAGGGGTAATAAATAAAATGTTTGTTTGCAATTTAATACGTAAACACACACACACACACAGAGTGAGAGAGCAAGAGAGAAAGTTTTGATTTTTCTGAACTTTGAAGGTTTGTATACTGAAAATTGTGAGAACCAGTCAAAGCAAGGCAATTCCTGCTGGAGAGTAAAGTGGACGGAGAGCCAAACAGGATCCATTGATGTTTCAGACCCACTGTACTCCACTAAAAGGGATCGAAGGAGGAGAGATGCCTAAGAGATTCACACTTCCTGAGAGCAGTAAGAGATTCACACTTCCTAAATTAGTGTGTATGTTGACAGTAGGCCAATCTGAGTTCCTACATCTTATATTTCTTTAACTCTGAACATTATCAGAAATCCTTCTCCCCTTACTTCTCTTTTGGCAAGGGAGGAAAATAAATAAAGGTAATTTTCTCTCCTTTCGTGACCATACTTTGAATCAGCAATGTGAGTTCTTGCTGTATGTTCTTAGGAGAGGGAGTCCCAAGTCTGGTTGAATTACTTGCATGTGTCTGAATCAACACATTATAGGGAATATTACAAACCAGCCCTGTTGTTCTCCCCCCCACACACCATGTTTTGATTACCATACCAGCAAAGACAATCCTCCTGTGTTCTCTACCCTAAAGATAGAGTTTTTGACATTAACGCCTTTGAAGACAAGAGTGTAGTAGTTACTTAAATTATTCTACCATTATTACAATGGTAGAAATGAAAAACAAAGCCTATGACAGTTAATTTATTTAACTCAATGAACTTTTCAGTGGCCCAAATCATTGAGGCCAGTTCTAGAGATGTTGCTCTTCCCCACCCTGGACTACCCTGGACCACCCTGGACTCTTCCCCACCTTGGATAGCTGACTGGCCATGGTCATAGAGTTGCGTGAAGGTGTGATGGTGGACATCACTGAAAATAGGGAGCACTGGGCTTTCTTGGTGCGGGGGGTTTGGGAGAAGTTACCTGCTGGAGAGCTGATTAGGGGAGTGCATGATACAGGTGTAGATTTGTGTCTTCAACTTTTGTGCCCAAGAGGAGGAGAGGAAGGTGGGGGGTGGGGGGGACGTGGGCACAGTCACAGGGTAGGTCTTTCCTGTGATGTAACCCAAAATATTGTAATAAGTGGACTCATTCCATTTGTCCTGTGTCCTTCTAAAGAAAAAGACAAACGTTCAAGCATCACACACCGGGACAAGCTGGTAAGACGGAAGCACCGTGATCAGGCAGATGCCTACCGTGGGCGTGGTCCTAACCACATGTGCCTGGGTGTTCACAGCAGAGGTGAAAGCAGTGTGTTAGGAATGCAGAGTCCAGGCCTGGGTGATGTCAGGAAGTGGTCCCAACAGTATAGTCCCCCCATGTCCTTACCAGCACTTTCCTCACACAGTGACAGGGAATGGGTAAGGACCGAACTTGAGTTGGAAACTTGAGTCCCTTGAATCGAAATCTATGAAAAGAAGTGCTCTCATTCCAAAATGGGCAGGATCTAGAATATTTTTCCTAAATGTGGATGTGTGCAGCAAATATGCAGCCGATAATGTTGGCTATATAATTCTGGGATAGGAAAGTATACATTGCTCCACATGCCCCAAACGAGTACGCATGTAGGTACTTACACATATGCACATGCATCCCCGCAGTTCACACATGCACATATGCACGAGAACCTCCGGAATGTCCTTGCTTTCTTATTTACATTTCATTTTCTAGAGTAAATTCCTACCATTTGAACTAAAAAAAAATTACTTAAATGAAAATAAAGAATAACGCGATTGGTCTTAAAATAGTTTATTGCCATTCAAATACTCTGTAGATAAATTATATTTTGAGAGAGAGAGAGAACCTCTGAGTGTCTGCAACATTGTAAATGGAGACTTGGCTCTAAGTAATCAAAATTGCTCTGCTTGTGTGGAGCGACATTAAAAGCCCTGTCCACTAATTGAGCAGAGCGGCAGGACAGAGCAGCCTCGCTTGCTCATTAGATGGTCTTGCAGCCGTTGTTGGTCAGCCGGGCTTGCCGGGTTCAGTCTAACAACACCGCTGAGCCACATGAATGTTCATTCATTTTGACACACCATGTCTAGCGAGACAACAGTGGGGAGCCAGCAGGACATCTGTCCTCCCTGCTCTGGCATCTCATCCCTTCCCTGTGTGGTTCAAGAGACCCTTTGCACAAACCTACACTCTTAAGTTAGCTGACGACCGGAGCAGCAGCCTGCTGGAGAATCGCGTCCAGCTTCCTCCACTCATGTTCCATAAAGGGGTCCTCCGAGGCTGAGCCTCTCTGGAAAGCGATACCATTTGCTAAGGGCAGCAAAGTGTGTCTGGGTTTCTGTGTGCGAGCATGCATGTGGCTGCATACGTGCACATGCACATATATGAATGTGATCATGTCAATATATGCACATAATATTTATGTCTGAAAATGCATGTGCATAGGCATACATGTGTGCACATGTATGTACACACACATGCATGTGTGCGCATGAGCATGCGTGAGTAGTGTGCATTTGTGCATGCGTGCTGTGGCTTCTTTTGAAACACAAATACCTGGAAAACACAGGAAGGATTGAGAACAACAAGTGCTCGTGGATTTGGCTATGGAGGTTCTGGTGCTCTGTTTAGAAGAAAGTGAGGTCCATAGCTGACATTGCTGCTCATACGCTGCCTTCCCGTCCGCAGGAGCAGGCGGCGGTGGTCAGTGGGGTGCTTAAAGTGTGACAGCGGTGTCACTGGACAGGCCCTGGCAAATCTAATTTGCATGTTTATATGGGTTTATTGTGTGGACTCAGATAATTTTTCTGTCCATGGAAGCTGGGCTTCCCGCTACCATGCTAAGTGTCTGTATAATTCCCGGGTGGGGCTTGTCCCGCACACTGTCAGGTCACGGCTGGACAGAGTGGCTGAGTGTATTGACCACTGACTCGGCAGGGATGAAAGTGAGGCTGCTTGGTGGGAACCCAGCACAGGACAGGAAGGTGGCATGACCCGTGCGCTCCCAGCCGAGTCTGAGCTCACCATGGGAAGTCTGCGCTAGGCAGTTGGGCCATGGTGTGATTTCAAAGGCATTAAAAGCCTGCCTCCTTCCACAGGGTTTACTTGAAATTTCAGAGATTTGTCCCTTTGGGCTCTATTTAAAGAAAAAGCGTCGCTTATCTTAACAGGATCTAATACTTTGAAAGATGATCATGCTTAGTTGTCAACTCAGTTACCACATATTTATGAGAGTTCACCTCTTCACATCAACGATTACCCACTACTTCGTTTCACAAAATTCTTCTGTTCAATTAGAGTTTCTATTATTTGAGGATGAGGGAGAGAAAGAGGGAACGAGGGAGAAGGACATGAAAATGCATGCATGGCCAGGGGTAGAGGACAGCTTTCAGAAATTAGTTCTCTTCTTCCACATGCAGGCCTCTGGGGATTGAACTCATGTCTCCAGATTTGTGAGCAGGCGCCTCACCACAGAGCCATCTCATCAGCCCAGAGCTATTTTTCAGTCAGGCATTATTTTAGGTGCTAGAGGTAATGGGTAAAAGAGGCAAATCATCTAATAGACCAGTGTCAGAACTTTGGGGTGTTCTGCAGAGGTTGAAAGCAGAAGGGTAGAGATAGATGTGGAGGTGCCCTTCCCTTCAGTCCTTGCATTTTTTATATTTTAATCTTTACACCAACTCAGCTTCACACCAAGAATCACTGAGCCATTTAACACAGTAGCAAGCACTGGGAAACACCTTGGAGAAAGAACTGGATTGCTCTTTCTGGGAGTCACAGGTGTGGATTCCAGGTGCCTCCTGCACGCTCTGGGACCCTGGGCATCTGGGGCCAGCCTACAACCTCCTCAGGGACTCTGGGTATCTGGGGCCAGCCCACAGCCTCCTGGGGAGGCAGCGTCAGTCATGTGCACTATGTCGAGTGTCTGTGACCACAGTCAATGCAGAGAAATAAACCATTGGATGCACAGCAAAAGAGTCAGCGAATGGGTTGCTGAGTGCTTTTGGTGACTGCAGAGGGCTCCGCTCTGGAGGGGAAACCTAGCACACATCTGAGTGCTGTGCTGGAGGACTTGGTTACACCAGGGCCCTGGGGTGGTTGGGTAGCTGCTGGCAAACCTGTGAGCTGGGTTCAATCTCTAGATTCCACGTGATAGGAGAACACATGGACTTGGAAAGTTGTCCTCTGATCTCCATAGCAATGCCACAGCATGCGTTTTCATAGCCTCTCTCTCCCTCCCTCCCTCCCTCCTTCTCTCTCCTTCCTTTTCCCTGTCTTCCTCCCTCCCTCTCTCCTTTCCTCCCTCTCTCCCTCCCTCCCTCCCTTCCTTAATTACTGAATGTCCAATGTGCCCTTTTAGGGGGAAATTGTGTATAATTTTTATTCAGTATTGGCAAATCTGATCCATGGTTCCTGAGATCATCAATAAATGATCTTGAAATCATAGAATTTAGTCAGGCAGGAGGGAGAATCAGCCACATGGAGAACAATGGATCGCTTTCCCTTCATGATAATTATAGCTTACAGAGCAAATGATGACCTCATTTTACATTTAGAAAACACTTCATCATTTGAGGGGAAGAGGTAAACCTTCAGGAGGGTATGCTACCAAAGATGCATAGCTTTATCACACCAATGGCCAAATTTTATCTTTCTGACATCTCACCGCCTCTGGTGAGATGACTTGTCTCAAGTCACATGTTTCTAGTTTTATTTTGGTATTCATTGTAGTGTTCAATTAGAAATTGTCCGGTGAGTTGGAGCTGCTCTTTTTATACTTCTTAGAGCAACAAAAAGAGACAGAGCTGTGTGTGTGATGTCCTTGTAAATACATATTTCACAAATTCCAAGTGCCTATTGGAACATTTTCCTTGAGGAATGATAGCAATTAGTATCGTGCTGCTATATTTTAAGTTAACTGTCATAAGCTATAAAATGAGGATAATTGTTTATCTCCATAAAAACCAAACCAAGACCACCATAGAACATACACAAACACGTGTGACCTCACATGTGGATATCCACACACATAAATGCATTATTCAGCTAATTATAAAAAGCTTAATACACAATACAGCTAAATATACAAAAGTGTCCCTAAGCAACAAATTCCCCCTATACACTTCAGTTATCACTGTATTTCAAAATATTACTAGACATCCAGTCGCGAATTGCTCATTGAATTGTGCTACCTGCCAACCACTATATGACATCTTCCAGTGATTTTGACATTGGCTTTGAAGATCATCTACACAAGCAGTGAAATCTCTTATTATTCTAAAATCTTGTAGGAATCTTATTTGACTTTCTTTATAATATAAAGTTTGATCTTTTTAGCATGAATATCTGAAACTGTTCTATAATTACTCACTTGCTGTATTTTTCTTTCTCTTTCTCTCTGTCTCTCCTTTAGAGTTGCAGAAAATACACATATTGAGGACATCAGGTGGAGAGATTGGACCCGGGAGACTCTGCAGGTCAGAATGTGGATATTATCATTTGCTCAATACTATTTCACTCAGCAGTACGGTTCTCAAATCCTTTGCCGCTTGTTTGCTTCCTGTATGTGTTGACTTGCATTCTCTGGGGGCTTAACCCAAACCCTGGAATGCTGATGGTTGTCACTGGGTTCTCTTCTTGTTATGATTTGAATGCTAAAAATGATTTAAAGAAATGTTTGCTAATTAGTAGGAATTTTGAAACTTAGGAAGGCATGTGGATAACCTGATTGTGATTATGCTTTGTGTTATTTGACATGAAAATATGTTGGAATGAAGACTTTTAGATGAGTTTCTCAGAAATCAGTCCTTAAAATGCACACAGTGTCAACAGCGATGTGTTGCAATGAAGAACTCTTGGGCCAGGGGCTTGGCTGTGTCGTGTTCTCCTGTGTATACTCAGCCTTCAGGTAGGTAAATTCTTGAAGCTCTGGACCATTTTCATAGCCAATCTACTTGCAGGCCCATTTCGCTACCGTATGTGCAAGGCCCATCCAAGGAGGCAACTTCTATATTGTCGGAGAGAAGCTGGCAGTTCCAGAGGCTGAGCCACTCTGGCTGGCTGGCTCATGGTCATTTCCACCGTACATACTTAGGTACTGGCGTTATCCTGACAGTTGAGGATTCAAGCTCTGGGCACATTTGTAGAGAATTAGTAGTTAAGTCCCAAGCAAGCCTGAAGGAGATCGCCTAGCCCATGGTGGGTGGAACTAGTCCGGGGGCGGGCGAATAAGATGGAGGGAACTGATTAGGAAAATTGGCATCCTTTTGTTCATTGACCAGACATGCTGGTCTGGCAAGCAGGGATTGTCCCTCTCTCAGTTGTCATGTGGATGTATGGATGTGGTGTGACCACTTCCCTCAGCTTGGTGTTAGTGTGGGCTCTCCTGCCAAGCTGGATAAGAAGCTATAACCAGACTATCACGAGAGAGAAGAAAACCTCGTTGTTACCCTATAAGCTACTTCGTTGTAAATTTTTCAGCAACTATGCAGAATAACTGCAAAAGCAATACCGTCCTGGTGCCCTCTGTCCACAGGCTGGCTGGCATTGCGACTGACAGCTTTGCCATCCCTGGCTTGCTCAGTTATCTTAAACAATGATGGCGACTTTGGCTGCTGTGGTCTAGCCCATCAACGACAACTCTGGCACCCTCTCCTCTGTGGTGCTGTGCGCATGCAGAGTGAGTCTCAGCCTCCCACCCCATCTTCTTTTGAGAGCTCTCCAGCTGTAATCCCAAAGGCCCACGTCTTTGTCCTCTGCAAATCTCCGCAGGAAGCAAACTCGCAGCTCTGCATGGGGACCTCAGGGTTTGCTGTTTGCTACCATTAGCCGCAGAGAGGAGAGGAAATTTTATCTGCCTGCTCTTGGGAAGAGCACCCCCATCCAGTTAAAGGAAAGGCAATTTGGGGGGCTCTCTTCAGGCAGCATATATGCTCTGAGAAGCTCTTAGCAGAATTAGTTAAGAGTTCTGTAAAATGCCATGGTTAAGATGATAAGTCCAATTGGGCTCGCCCGTGTGTCTGTCCTGGTTTTCACCGAGTTGAGAACCACTTTGGTTCTTCTGTGAAAAGATTTCTGTGGATAAACATCCCCAAATCTTTACTTTACAAATGCCACCCACAGAAGCATTAAAACCACAGCAATGGGCGCCAGCAATGGGGCTTCAGCATCAGATTTTGTATCAATCAGGCTCTTTAAAGCATTCAGCCTACGCTGCTGCTTGCCTGAGAAGTTTTAATGCCATCTCTGGGACAGGGACATAGAAAGTCAATGCACAAATCACATGTCTACTGATGACAAATCATTCTGAAAGTTCTGTGCACTTGGTCTTTGACATGTACACATTTTTACTATTAGAGATGAAGGGATATCTCATAATAACATCATGGAGGTGCTTGCTTACTTTTGCATGCGGAATTGGCTCTTGGCTGCATATTTGATGCTGTGGGCTGTGTCTCTGAGCTGGACAGTGGTTTGATTTTATGATTGTCTGAGAGTGTCTCTGTATATAAGTATGTGTTTCAAAATTGCAGAGGTATGTTTAGGTCCATTTAAGAAAATATTGGAAATGCTCTTGAATCTGAGGCCAGAAATCATTTAATTAATTTTTATGAAACTCGTCAGCAACGTAAATCACTGTCTCAACAATCAGACATTTGCATATAGTCCCACTCGGGCACAGACGATTCATTGCATGTACAATCAAGCTCTATATGTTCATGACATATGTGGTCTTGAATCCAAGCCAGGGTGTTTGAGGACCATTGGTTAGTGTTGCCTGGTATGATAGCACATGCAGCCCAGTTGCATGGTTAAATGCTGTGTTTCAGAAATGAGACTACAGGAAGTCACAGAACACACTGTTGCCAGGCACCTCAGATTCAGTATCTGTCATATTTCAGGTAAGCGTTCTATCCTCCACACTCAGAAATAGCTTGTTCACATCCGTCAGTTCAGGAGGCTGAGATAGAAGTAATGACCTTCAATTAAATAGACTTATTTGAAATGTTTTTAGGTTTGGAAGCTAGATCAGGAAGGAACAGTGAGCATCTGGTCTTAGCTAGAAAGAGTTTGGTCCTCTCCACTGAATGTACAAACCTCAACTGCCATCTGATGTCACATGAAGCCCAAGTCACTGAGCTGAGTGTCCACTTAGCAGGAAACCATGTTCTCCTCAGAACTGTGAAGCAAAAACAATTTTGCTTAGAGAATCACACACACACACACACACACACACACACACACACACGATCACACTGGACATCTGCAGTAGTCAATCGGTTTCTAAAGAATGCAACTGATCTGGATCTGTCACCTCGGCTGGTACTGATATTTAAAGGAATCAGGAAGTTTTGTCTCTAGATCAAGATTCTGCTTTCCTACTGTTGTTTCCTGAGAGACATTTCTTACGTTTCTTGTAAGGAGGATTGTCTATCTGTTCATTCATGCCAGGAAAAGCCGGCTGATCTAGGCAGTTCCTCTGGATGGACAGAAAGAGGAAGTGAGATATGACACAAGCATGGATGGATGGGTATTACTAAGCAAGCAAGCGGACCAGAGCAGCACACTTAGGAGGTAAAGAGAGGTGGGAGCCTTGGGCAGCCCTCTGTGGCCAGGGGTTCTAGAAGGGACCAGAGATGTGCTGGAGGGAGAGAGAAAATATTGAAATACTCAAGAAGAGAGCGTCCTTCAGCTGGAAGCCCGCCCTGGACATGCGTTTAAGTTTCAGAGTGGTAGGGGCGCTAGAGTAAGGGGCAGACAGTAGAGTGGAGGCTGGGCCAGGCACGGTGCATGTCCCTCGTAGAGCACGCTCAGATGGCCACTGTCACCGACTTTAGCGCACGAGAGTCCCAGCATGGGTCACGTGATTGGCCATCCCGACTTAGAGATGGCACGCGTTACTACACATTTTCTCTTTATAAATAGAACACATATTCAGAGTGGAAGGAGATGTGGGCTAACGTAGCCCGGAGAAACGCATTGAATAGCAACAAGTGGTGTTGCAGCTGCTCGTGGAAGTAGGGATGCATGTATCTCGCGTTGTTTCCATGTGGTGAATGTGCCACGTGCGTTAGCAGTTGAGCAGTGCTCTCCAGCTTCAGAGAGCAACGTGTTTCAGATGGGAGTGATGATTTCACTAGCTGTTAGGGGAGGGGCGTGTCTCCACCCACCGTGTGCAATGTCAGATGTTGGTCCATGGATGACGTGAAGCTGCCATGAGGGGAGATGGTTTCCAGCCATCGTACTTGAAGAGCTGACATGAACACAGGGAGAAACCACACCCCCATGGCTCCTAGAGCCAGTGTGGACTTTGAGGACAAGGGAGTCTGAGCCCAAACCTGGGGGTGACTGCTGCCTCCATGGTGGGGAGGGCCATCCCAGCTGAGCTGACGCTGAAAGGGCTGACCGCCCCATGCCGCATCACCTTCCCGCCCAACAGTGACCAACAGGAGTGACGCCAAAGTCCCCACCGCAGCTCACCTTGGAGCCCGTCCTGAGCTCTGGTTTAGTCATGTATTTAATCTCAAGTGTATGTGCACAGCTTACCGAGACCAGAGTAGTCACTGCACACCGAAACGTGACTCATCAGAGTGTGTTTCCAGGTTAATTAATACTCAGGGAATACCAAAGACCATTTTCTTGTTCGCTCATCCATTCACTCATTCATTCACTCACTCATTCATTCATTCATTCATTCACTCATTCACTCACTGATTCGCTCATTCATTCATTCACTCACTCATTTGCTCTTCATTCTCTCATTCATTCACTCACTCATTCGCTCATTCATTTACTCACTCATTCATTTATCCACTCATTCATTCATTTACTTATTTCACTCACCCATTCATTCATTCATTCATTCACTCATTCATTCACTCACTCATTCACTCATTCATTCACTCACTTATCCATTCATTCACTCACTCCCTCATTCACTCACTTACTCACTCATTCATTCATATGCTCTGTATAATTTCCTGCCTTTTCTTCGATCCTATTTCCTAGCTAGAATCCTTACTGGTCTCTCCTGACACATAGTTATCAAGGATAGCCTGGGTGTAGATGGCGTGGTTCGTGGAAGGCTCCACCATCCCATCCATCTCAAACGAGGTCCTCTCTTTCTGTTGGGCTGGTTCTGAAAGGGAAGCTGCAAACCCTGTTGTCAGTCATCCCTCCACTGCCAGGAAAAGACTGAGTAGATTCCCTTTACACATTCACCATGAAATTCTTGACTGCCGAGCGAGTATAGTCATCTTCACAGTAGTAAAACACAGCGATCTATCCCAGGGATCTGCCAACCGTGAGTGCTCTCTGCTGTCTCTGCTGCCGGTGACGGCAGGAAACTATTGAGAAGGAACACAAGGTAGAAGCAAGGAGCCCCATCCATCCCTGTCTGGCTTGTGCTAGCCTGTTGGGGGAGGTCCTTGGAGCTAACACAGGTGTTCTCATGGTGGTTTGCTGCTTGGATGGGGGGTTCTTAGCGCTCTTGGTTTGAGGCTGGCTGCGTGGTTGGCAGGCAGTCAGCCCTGGCAGCGGGTTTTCCTTACAGAAAAGAGAAGTCACAGGGGAGCGTGACCTTCTGCGGGGCAGCTGGTGCTCGGTGCCACCATGGGCAGCCTCTCCATTGCTGTATGCCAAGCGAGTGTGCTTCAGGAGTGCCTGGGGGGGCGCCCATTCCAGGTGGAAGGTGGAGAGGGTGGAAACCTCATGAAGCAGTTGCGAAGTGCCACAGCATCTGATCTGCTGATCAGAGAGAGTTGTGTGTGTTAGGGGGAAAGGTAAGGGGGATCCAGTGAGGGGAAGGAGTTTCTTTGGCTCTTTGAGCACAATTACAAGCATTCCTATTCAAGTCTGACCCGTCATCCAGAGAAGCTGTCACTGGTGTCATTAGCAAGGGAAGTGTGCATCACATAGTCAAATGCACAGTGCGGGCTGGCTCTCGTGTGTCTGGACTAACTCCCAATGTTGGGAATAGGAGTCAGCCTGCCATCGCTGTTCCCAGGCTAACAGACGCCCTGCCATTAGCAGTCTGAAGGCAATTTTAATAAAATACACAGTCCTGCTGAGTCGGTCTCCAAAGATAAATTAGCAACGTGGAAAAGAAGCCTTTGTTTAAAGGTAATTATTTAAGCTATGCATTACAGGTGATTTTCCTTGACCAGGAACGCAAATGCTATCAGAATTTCAATAACGATTTGCTGGCGCTTATTTAAATAATGTGATATTGTCATTTTAAGAGCTGAACAACCCCATGATTTTCCGTGATGTATGTAACGAGGGCTTTCTGGTTAAGAGTCCACTCTGCGGTGAGCGCTGTCTCATTCTTGGATAGACTCAGGGAAACATAATGTGCTGTGTTGGGCAGATTCAACTCCCAAATACAGAGCAGGGAGCTAGGAACGTCTTTTCCTTTCTCCGTTGCTATCAGAGAGAAAGAGAAAAAAAATCACTTTTCGGTCTTTTCACAATTCTTCAAAGAGGACACTGGCATATAACCACAGCCCCAGAGATAGAGTGAATGCGTGCATGTCAGAAGGACCAGGGTTTGGGGGTCCTCAGGTGAGATGTCAGATAGCTTTCTAAGAGGCTTTTCCAAAATCATGAAGACTATTGTCTGTTCTCACTTCTGAGGCATGGCTCAGTCACATGAAATCCTTATAGAACATCTGTGAACTCCCTGTGGTAAGATCGAGACCTATGTTTTGAGCAGATGCAGAACTGTCTACAAGGATTACGTTTCTGCCTGCTGTCCAGGGGGGCGAGAAGCTGTGTGCATGGTGGGGTGACAGAACCCTCAGCTCCAATCCTACTCTGATCCCAGCTCCCAATTCCGTGATTAGCAACTCAGGCAAATAAGTAGCAGTCCTTTGCCTTTGTTATCTCGGCTCTGAAGGAGAATCGTAGGGACACCAGCCCGTGGAGTGTCAGGACGATAAAATGAGGTGGTGCACAGAAAACTTGGCAGCAGTGTCTGGCAGGATGAAGCACTCGGAATCGTGAGGGATTTTTGTAAAAATTACAAAAATTTGCATGCACACGTGTATATGTATGTGTGCATGTATGCGTTTTTGTGCATGTGTGCTTGTGAGAATATGTGTATGTGCATGTGTACATGTGTGTTTGTGTGTGTGTGCGTGTATGTATTTGCATGTGTATGAGTGTGCATGTCTATGCATGTGCATGTATGTGTGCATGTGTGTATGACTTTGTACATGTGTGCATGTGTGCATGTGCATGTGTAAGTATGTGCATGTGTGTGTGTGCATGTGTGCGTGTGTGTGAGTATGTGCATTGTGTTCAAGTATGTGGAAGTCTCAGAAGGCGACTTTCAGGAGTATGTCCTTTGCTTCCAGCCTGTTGCGCAGTGTCTCTCTTGTTTCTGTTGCACTCTAAGTTGATTAGCCTGTGCTTCCCCCCAATCCTCCCAATGCTGGATTATAGGTACACACATCCATATTCAGGTTTTTGCGATTAATTCCAACTGTCAGGCTTGTGTGAGAAGCACTGTATCCTGCTGGGCCAGCTCCCTGGCCCTGGGTTCTTGTTTTAATAAGCTATTAACAGAAACCTAATGAAGGAAAGTGTTGCATTGAGCATGGTGTCTGTGGAGTGACCAAAGTGTGGTCTGCACTTGAAACTGAAAGCAATCCAGCCAAGACAGATGTGTGAGCAAATAACTCACATCTGTACTGGTAAGTGTCTTGGGGACAGAGAGGAGAAAGAAACTAATCTTGGTTACAGGAAAAAATAATTCATCTCCATGTTTGATTGGTGAAGGACGTGACGTGCACACATGGTTGAATATTTCTAACCTCAGCAGTTGTAACACAAACTATTTTTTTCCCAAGAGTGATTTTCCTAGTTCCTTTTTCTTTACATCTTTTCCTATAGTGTTAGTGTAATGCTTAAGCAATGTGGATGGGCACCAGGACAAGATAAATGTTAAGTAGCCTCGCAGCACTTCCCAGTGTTTCTGCTGAAATTATTTGGGGGAGAGTTAGAGATGATGTTTCCGTTCTCACGCATTGCTAATGCGATAGAAATTGGAGCATACTTTTGTGTGGGGAATTATCGGTGCCCAGCACATGCTCAGACTCACCTTCAAACCAACTATTCCTATTTCCAGGATTCATTGAAGACACACATGCAATGATACAAAAGTTATGTGCTCTGTGTTGTTCATTTGCTATAAAGTGTGTGATAGGATTTCCATATTTCCAAGTGGGAGAATGGCTTTTAAAAAAGCCTACTTGATCTTATCAGACTCCCAGGCTGTGAGAGAAAAACAGTGTGGAAATTTCTAGAATCTCTTGCTAAGGGAAAGGAGAGCAAAATGAGAAGAAGACATGCAGAGTGACATAAAAGAAAGACACTATTTGGGCTGGGAAGTTGGCTCAATGGTTAAAACAAAAGAACCTGCATTCATGTACCCATATGCCATGGAAAATGCTGGGCAGAAACAGCGTCAGCCTGTACTTCCGGCCCTGAATAGCAGAGCCTGGGAAACCCCAGGGCAAAGTAATAAGAAGAGAGAATAATCCAGGATGATTCCTGGTGTCACTTTTGGGTCTTTATAGTACAGATATTCAAGTACCTTCTAGTGTACCCACAACACAAATATACATCAAATATGTTCAAAAAATAATGTTTATGGTCCATCACATTGGGAGAAGTAGACCAGGTAACTGGCCAAGTTAACGGCTCATGCAGTTGGGTACTCAGAAAAAGAAATAACAGGCTAGGTTGTGAGTGGCTATACGCACTTTAAAAATGTTTGCATATCGTGTGTTAAAAATTCTGCTAATATTTCACATTTTAAAGAAAAACTTCCATGAAAATGAACTACAGTATTCAAGAAATCCCATATGAAATACAAAAAAAACAATCTGTGTAAGTACAGTCATAGAAATGATGAAGGAAAGAGGCCAGGGAGAGAGGTGAGTGAGTAATATTCCCTGCTGTGTATGACGCTTTGAGTTTGCCATTGGAAACGAAGCAGTCATCGGGGACTGAAGCTCAGTGAGGTGCCAGGCCGCAGACCCCCACTATTATTTTGAGTGTGAGTGCCCCACACTCAAAATAATGATTGCATTTTAATTAGGTTATTTGTGTTTCATAAACAGGATTGTGGGAAGGTGAATCGTAGCCCCTCAGAATGCACATGTGCTGCGGAAGAGGGGTTAAAGGGAGACAGCTGCCCCCTAAGTTACCTGATGGGAAAGGCCCCCAGGACCACAGAGTCAGATTACCAGGTCAGGTATCAGCAAGAGAAAAGCACATTGCACCTATTGGGATAAAGCAGTCATGGAGTGGGGGCCGGGTGTCCCTCTGGGTGCTTGTAGCTCAGTCTTCTGGGAGGCTAGAAATGCCAGTTAGTGGTGAGGGCACCTAGTCTCTAGACCTTGGTGTCTAAGTTCCGTTCTCAGCAGCAGAAACCAAGAATTCCTAGTGTGCTCACTTCCTGGGCTTGGCCCAGCGGGGTGCAGCTGAGAGCCTGGAGCGACTTGAGGTCCCAGGAATCCAGAAGGGACCCAGAGGAGTGAGGTACAGTACAGGGGGCAGCTTGAAGAGACGCCCAATTTCCTAACACCGGCCAGGTGAGCAAGCAAACCGTAACAGGGATTGACTGAACTCACTGCCATCCACGAGACTATTGCATTATTAACTAAGTAATCAAAGAAGGAAAGAAGGCTCATTTAAACCACAGAATGCCAATTAATAAACGGAAGAAATGAGGAGGCAGGAAATGAACCCCTGCTCACATCACAGGGATGGCTGCTTGGGTGGATACCAGGCTCATGGAGGAAAATATTGTAATACGTTTACATAGCGGCACAAACCCTCCTCTCGCTATACCTGTAAAGGGAAAGCTGTGATTTGTGGTGGAAAACCTAGTAGATATAAACCTCACTCCAGTAATAGTAAATGTCACCAATCCTGAGATGTACCGTGATCCACCAAAGATGGCATTAACGTGGTCAGCTACAGGGGTCCCAATCCCAAGCTGTCTCTCTGGAAGATTTTTCTGTGATCGTCCAACACTACCAGTCCTGGCCCGTATTTTTGTGTAGAATATTTTTCAGAAGTACTTTTGGATTAAACCAGAGCAAAAGACATAAGCTCACTGAATCCGCTAGACTATCAAAGGGCTCTGTGCCGTCCAACAAGAGACTTTTCCAGTCTTCTTCCCACCCTCGCCTATAGTAGGGGCAGAAACACTGACGACAGATGTGGAGATGCACGGCTTTTGCAAGACGGAGTCTCAAAGAGCGCCAATGTCAATGGTGTGTAGCAGAGAGACTGTAGGCTGTGCTCAGGTGCCCCGAGTTAATACCAATCATAAAAGCAGAATTCGGGCTGCTGATAGTCAGGAACCTGGTCGGCTCCAGGTGACCACATCCTGAGGTGTCCTTCTGGAAGATCGTTCTGTGATCGCCCAGCACTACCCAGAATCCTGCAGGCTCAGGTTCACAGCCAGGTGCCCGTGGAGGAGGTGGGGCCCAGTATCCTTCCCAGCAAGCTGGCTCTGACTGTGAGTGCTCTGAGCAGAAGGGGGATTTGGATACAATTTCTTAAGAATCCTGTGGGTGTGGGGTTGGGGCAGTAGCAGAATTCTTCCTCTGAAGATAAGTTTGAATTTTTAAAAAATGAACTTATTTGTCATGCGTGGGAGTATGTATGGACGCATGCACCATGGCCTATGTGTGGAGGTCAGAGGGCGTCGTGCAGGAGAGGTGGTTTTCTCCTTCCACAGTGCAGGTTCCAGGGAGTGAACTCAGGCCCTCAGACTTAGTGACAAGCACCTTTCTCTTCTTAGACATCTCATAAGCTCTGGAAAGGATTTTGAAGTATAGTAGAGGTTTGGAGGTGAACATTCTGAGGGTACTGTTCCATTCAGAACTGGAACCAACTTTCAGAGTCTTAGCATCCTAAAGTACTCTGGGCTGTTCGCCAGACACTGGAGAAAACCCTTCTATTCACAAACTCAGGGTCAGCAAACAGCTTACTGTCAACACAAGCTAGAAAAACCACGCAAAATTTCAACTTCAGTCATACCACTCCGGCTTGAGGGACTGACCAAGCATTGAGGAGTTGGTAGTGCTGATGTGGATCACTAAGTTGGTCCATGAGAAAAGGAAGAAAGGAGAGGTTAAATCTGGCATGTTTTACAAGGGTTCCTAAGTGACTAAACCAAAAGACACCCAAATTCCCCACCCCTCACCCAGCTTTCTTTCCACAATGACATGGTGGTTCTTAGTCATTTGAGATCAGAACACAAGTTTTATTTGTTGAAAGGCCAGAGAAGTGGTTGTCTTCCTGGTGTTTGGGGAGGAATTATGTCATTCCATCCTCAGTGCTACGTGGCTTGTCGGTGTTCAGCCCTGCGGGCTATAGGTTTCTCTTGCCTTCTGCCTCCGTGGTCTCCTGCCTGTCACTGGGCACTCCCCTGCCTCTCTCAGCCTCTGAGTCTCCACCCCACCAAGTGGCATCTCAGCAGGCACCCCAGATTCTGAGTATCTTCTGGGTGCTGGGCAGGGACCGACCGCCTTCACGTGGGTCTAGCAGGAGGGGGAGAGACGCGAGCACCCGCCAAGGCACTGACTGTCTCCTGTCTTCTAATTTTAGTGGGAGCCGTTGGCATTGATCTCACCTAGACAGACTAGCGTTATTTCTACCCGGCGCAATCTGCTGGCATGGGCTGACTTCCAACCATTCGGATGAACTTCTCCCCTGATTTACCCAGCAGACGATTGGAGGGGAGAGGCCGAGAGCTCTCGCCCCTTTCATTAGACGTCATCCGTTGGGACGCGGAGCCTGTACGTTTGTCTCAGTGTATGACTGGGAGAGGCTGGCCAGGGATGGGAGGGGACCGCAGGCCTTCATTCAGGGTCAGGGAGCAATGGCTCCGGCATGCTGGCCAGGACAGGGAAACAGACGTGTCACACTGTTGCGGTCCCCAGCAAGCAGAGCCGCGCAGCCTCCTGTCCAGGACTCAACTGTTTTGTCCTGGCCGCTGTCGCTCGGGCCTGGAAGGGTCCCTCAGCCTTTGGTCACCGTGGCTGGGCAGGGCAGATGTGTGTCCCTGTCTGCTGTCCCCGAGGAGCATCAGGGGTTCCTCTAGCTAATCTTCTTGGGGCGAGGAGCCAGCTGCAACCCTATAGCTGTCTTTACCTGGTCCAGTTTGCAGAGAATATCCGCTGGGCAGCCATCGCCCGATCTGGCAAGCAGGGCGACTCACCTTTTTTTCCCCTGCTGGGAGGCCAATGGGGAAGAACCCCACGGCGCCCATTCTCATAGCGGCTGCTCGCCTGTCTGGGTGGGTCCTGTGAGGCATGACTCTTCCCGTCAGCTGCACTTTCCCTAAAACAGAAATTTCCGAGCCGAACAGTAACCAGATTCTCCACATGTAGTGTCTCAGGTTGTCTCCCCTTCCTTCCCCTCTCCCCCATGCCTGTGACCTAGAAGATGGTGTGTGGGATGGAGGGATCTTGAGCTGGTTATCTGCACCCCCGCTGGGTTTCACTGGTAAACAGCAACACAGGCTCACAGAGTTCCCAGAGAATTCCCGTTTTTCCCCAAAACGAGATCAAAGCGCTCCCACAAAGCACATCAGGATGAACAACCAAAGAATGTGTTTATATTCCACTAAAAACAGGGATCGAAGGTGCGCTGCTGTGTTGGTTGGCTTTCTGCTACTGTATCAAAATACCTGTGGCAATAAACCTATGCAAAGGAAAGGTTCGTTTCAACTGAAAGCTTTAGAAGTGCCCATCCAGGATGGCAGTGGAGTGGAGTATGGCCTGAGCCAGGTGGAAGCAAAAGAAGAAAGGACAACCAAGGGTCCTGCCATCCCCTCTGGGACATGCCCACAGAGGTTGTTGCTTAAATGTGTGCCAGCTGTCCACAGTCCCAAAAGGAAGTCAAGTCTATTGCACACAGAGCCAGACTCATAGGAAATGACATCCCAATGATCTGGATCTTTTTTAAAAGATGTTCCATTATCTCAGTGACAAATAAGTTCGTAAAATTAAGTCGTGATCATTAAAAAGAACGTTAACTGTAGGATGAAGAATGTTTTCAACTTGGAGATTCAAAAATGCTGTGGCTTTTTCTATTTTTCTTTGTATCCTAGGTGCATACATATGAAGTGTCCTAGTTGAAAATACAGTGTGTGTATGCTTCATACCTGATTGATGAATTTCAGTGAAAAACTTACCTTTATCTCGTGGCCCAGTTTCTCTTTGGAAACGCTTTTATACATGCAGGTCTTTCTGGGGAGTGTATTTCAGTAAAGTGTGCTATAGGAGGGTAGAAATTCCAGGCATTCTAAATTAGGGTGGGCTCTTTGCTCTTCCCTTTAACACTTAGTCTTTGTTTTGTCTTGTCTTCGTGAATATGATTTCTTTGGTTTTTACATTTATTCAGTGTGTGTGTGTGTGTGTGTGTGTGTGTGCGCGCGTGCGCGTGTGCACATGTATGTAGGTGCACTGGTTACTCTTCTCTGTTGCTGTAGACAACTCTCAAACTCAGGTAACTGGAAGGGAGAGAGGCAGATTTGTTTGACTTGCGGCTGCAGAAGGGAAATACAGTCCCTGCTACAGAAGCAGATTCATTGCCTGAAGCAGGGCGGGGCTAACCCACCTCAAGGCCCACCCCGTCGGACTGCCTTCCTCCAGCAAGGCTCCACCTCTTGATGGTGCCATGACCTTCCCAAAGAGCTAAAGGTTCAAACCCATGAGCCTGTGGGGGAAAAGTCACACTTCAAACCACGCAGGAGGTCAGACACAATTTGCAGAAGTTGGTTCTCTCCTTGCACCATGTGGATTTGGGCATTAAACTCTGGCTTGTTTGGCAAATACTTTATTCTCTGAAGCCACCTCCTTGACCCCATGAATGTGACTTATGCATGGTGTTATTTGGGCCCAAAACTGATCTTCCCCAATCTTGTGTGTCGGGACAGTGGAATCCAGAGAGGTCATGCAGCCTTGAGGCCAGAGTGCATCGAGTACTTACCAGTGAGCTCTGTGTCAAGAACTGCCGGGGAATATTGGGATATTAATCCTTTACTTCAGTTACTTGCTTACTGTTTGTGGATGTTGGTTGGTTGAAATCTTTGCTGTAGAAAGTACTTACACGGTTTTCAGATTCTTTGAACTCTATGTAATCCTCTCATGCTTGGTGTCCATAACAGAGCACTCAGTATACACGCAGTTTGTATTAAACTTCCTTTTTCTTGAGAGCCTCTGTTCTAGTGAGGAAGCGACGTTGAGTTCTCCCCTTTCTGCTTTGCACATTAAGTTTAGCAAAGATTGTGTTCAGGATGGAATGAATGATTCACTGCCGGGATAATTACTGTAAGCAAGAACCTCCCCTATTGCCTCGGCCATTCCAGTGAATGTCTTGTAGGAACCTAAGTGCCTTTACAATGAACATGTAACATATGACCTTGCCATGTCAGTAAGGATTCCTCAGCAGCAGAAAGCATGCTGAGCCAGGTAGCCTGGCTTTTGGTGGCTGTGAGCAAAATACCAGCCAGCAACAACTTAATGAAGAAAGAATTTATTCTGGCTCATGATATCATCAGCCGCGGACATCTGCTGCTGGTTAAGGCTAGTTACCAAGTCACCACCCACCAGAGAGCAGGTCCTTCTCTCCCTGCTTCTCTGCGGGAGTCCACTTCCTCCAATTCTGCGCCCCCCAGATTCTATCCCTTTCCCAAACAGCGCCCCCAGCTGGAGATCTGTGGATCCAGCACACAAGCCCAGGGAGAGGAGGATATTCACGTTCGAACTTTAACACTGAGCTTTTAAAAATTGATGATTGGGCTGGAGAGGTGGCTCAGGGGTTAAGACTGCCTCACAAGCAGAAGTTTGGATCCCAGGTCCCATGTAAAATCTCCAGATGGAAAAGACGGCGGCTTATACTTCTGGCCCTGGTGGGCAGAGCCTGGGAAATCCCAGAGCAAAGCAAAGAGGAAGTAGAAACAATCCAGGATGATTCCTAAAGTCTCTCTTGAGCCGCCACAGGAGCACACAGTTTACTTTGCCCCCCCCACAGGTGAAAATTAATTAATCAACGTGTGGTCATTTCTCAAAAAGCTGAATTGCTTATTTTCAGTAGATGACTAGCATTGTGTTGGGGGGGATGATTTTGCCATTTTCAGGGTGTTCGTGGGTGGATCCTGTGACCACACCTCACTGGTGAGTTTGGGTGGCAGAGGCAGTTTCTTTCTGATCCTACTGGATGGCTGACATCTTGGAGTTCAGGACAAGATCTATCCATCTGGTCGGCTCTCCACACACCTACTGATTCAGTTCCTGATGCCAGCCCCCCAGTTGAGCTGCGTCTCACCATCCATTGGAAGGATCTGGGAGATCCCACCCTTCCTCCTTAGTCCCCTAACCAGAGGATTTCTAGAAGGTAACAGTATTGATTAATTCAATTTCTGGGTCGAACATGAGGTTGTAAATTGGAGATCACTCATAGAAATTGAATTCAAAGGGAAAATCTTTTTAAGTCTTCTTTTTTGCCTGGTGCACTGAGTGATTTATGTTGAACTAAAAGCTCTCCAACCTCCCAGAGCTTCAATAAACTTCTAATGGAGTCCTCAATGCCTGGTCTGTGGTTGTCACTGGTACAGTGGGAGGGAAACCTTTAGACCAGGAGAATGGGGGCTTTCATTTCCATGGAAAGACTCACACATCCCATACATTAGGCATTTCACATACTTCTGTGAAAAGATTTCCAATGTGACCCAGTATACACATTCAAATATATACTGGTTTGTGATTCCCAGATATTTGCACTCATTTCTAGAATTCACTCATTCTAACCAAGCCCAGTTTTGACCCATGTGTGCCTGCCAACAGAGACACCTGCACACCAATGTATGTGCACCATGCCTGTTACATGTCGGCCGGTGGAATGTTTGATCATGAGTTCTTTAAAGACAGAAGCCCTCTGATCCTCCTTCCATCACCCCCAACAGAGTAGAAGACAGTACCCCTTACACAATGGGTACTAAATTAAAGGTTGTGGTGAATGGCAACCAGAATACACATTTAATCAGAGGGGAAAAAATGTGCCATTTGATGTCGATGCAGGTACATGGCAGAGACGTCGCTGCGTGTGCCTTTCACTGTCAATCAGGGCTGTCGGACGCGCATCCAGCCGATGGAGGCTAAGCCGCACCACTTTCCTATAGTTTTATTTATAATTGTGGACACGGAGAGCTGCATGAGGCCGTCAATCAGGGGCGAGACAAGGGCCCAGGGAATTACTTGTGGTAGGTGGCCAATTTTTTTCCAATCAAGGACAGCAGAAAGGTCACGATTAAAACAGTGATTTTCCTGAAATTGTAAGTGACTGTTAGTGATTGTTTTGCGCAAAGATGTCAAAACTACTCTTTTCCCCTCTGAAAAAGAAAAAATTATAAGTTCTGGAAAACATTGGCAGT
Organism: Typhlomys cinereus; assembly: GCA_023101885.1. Taxonomy (NCBI): domain Eukaryota; kingdom Metazoa; phylum Chordata; class Mammalia; order Rodentia; family Platacanthomyidae; genus Typhlomys; species Typhlomys cinereus. Next base: position 253,757 of record JALPQD010000322.1, read on the forward strand.
TTTCCAAAATCCGCTCTCACTGCCGTAATGTATTTTAATTACTGCGCTTGAGTCAGATGCGCGAGGCATCTAAGGGGCGCATGAAAGTGCAGTGATCGCCTTCTGTGGCTCCAGCAGTGGCCGTGGTCCCTTGCTCACCAGTGATGGCTTGCTGGAACCCTTCCATCAGATCGCCCCAGAGAAAGGGAGAGTTCAGAGCATGGTTTGTAGGAACGAAGGAGTGAAAGACAATATCCCTCCCTGTTTCCATGGCAGGGCTACGTAAGAGATGGGAGGATTCGGAAGCCGCTGGGCAGGGACAGTCAAGAATGATAAATGCTGCCAGTTCCGCAAGCGACCCTGTGGGCCCTTCATTCCGAAGCACAAGCATGCTAGGCAGTAGCCAATAGGAGTAACTGCTGCTCGCATCCTCGCTGAGAATGTGGGGTGCTGCTTGCATCCTCGCTGTGGACGTGGGGTGCTGCTTGCATCCTCGCTGTGGACGTGGGGTGCTGGTGGCATCCTTGCTGTGGGCGTGGGGTGTTGCTTGCATCCTCACTGTGGATGTGGGGTGCTGGTTGCATCCTCGCTGTGGATGTGGGGTGCTGGTGGCATCCTTGCTGTGGATGTGGGGTGCTGGTTGCATCCTCGCTGTGGATGTGGGGTGCTGGTGGCATCCTCGCTGAGGACGTGGGGTGCTGCTTGCATCCTCGCTGTGGACGTGGGGTGCTGGTGGCGTCCTCGCTGAGAACGTGGGGTGCTGGTCGCATCCTCGCTGAGGACGTGGGGTGCTGGTGGCATCCTCGCTGAGAACATGGGGTGCTGGTCGCATCCTCGCTGAGGACGTGGGGAGCTGGCATCCTGGCTGCGGACTGGGGTATTGGTCACCCATGATCATCTGCAGCTCCTTAGGACATTTGTAGTGGGAAGGATCCTAACGGCAGTGTCCTGTCACTTTCCAAACTGGGTACTGCGTTCTGTCTCCTAACGTGTTCCCACAGGCTCTTTGTTTGTTTGGGGGTTCACTGTCGTCTGTCTTTGGATACTGGGAGCTGTAGTTATTTGTCAGAGCACCCCTGCTGGGTTTTCAGCTGTGGTGCACATTTAATGTTCTATCAAACAGCTGAAGAGTTTTGTGAGGCGTGTACTATTTCAACCTGCATTAATGTGCACATATGTATATGCTTATGTGGTGTATGAGTATATGCATGTACATGTGGTATATTTGTGCGTGCATGCATGAGTGTGTTTGCATACATGTGCATGCAAACGTGAGATATATATATGTCTACATGTGTGCATGTGGTGTGTGTGCGTATGTGTATATGTGTGTGTGCTCACTTGCGAATGCATGTACAGAGGTCAGAGGTCAGCATCAAGGACCTTGTTCAATCTCTCTCCATCCCATTTTTTTTCGCGATATGGTCTCTCGTCAAACCTAGATCTCCCTGATTGACAAGAGTTGCCACCAGCAAGCCCTTTGGGGTCTACCAGTTCCCACCCACAGCAGTAGATTTCATCCAAGGCTCCCTGCCGGTGTGTGTTTGGAGACTGAGGATCTGAACTCAAGTCCTTCCTCCTTCATATCAAGTCACCACCCCCACCCGTGCTCTGTGCACCAGCTCTCTGCTTTCACGTAGTGATTCTTCCCTTTAGGAAACAGAAAGGCGCATGGGAGGATAGAACAGCTGGAGGACCCACCCGTGTGGTGGCCGACGTGGGCTTCTCTGGGGGCTGAGGTTCCAGTGCTCCTGAGCACCCCACCTTCTGGGAGGGTGGAGACTATGGATGATAGACAGATGCTGGCTGCAGAGGTGGCCTGGGAGTCTATGCCCAGGTACAAGTTCATTTACAACTGAAAACTGGGAGGACCCAGTGGAATCCAGTGGAACGTAAGCGCGACATGCTTCCCTTCCATGTCAATCTCCTTCCCGTCCCTGAGCGCTTTCAATCTGGATTTGTGCGGCAGAAGGCTGGATCTCTGATTTCAAGCGCAATATTTTGATATGTCTTAATTTTGATGGCCATGTTTTGAGTTAGATATTTCACTTCCAGATTTTTTTTTTCTTTTTGGTAATCTACAGAAAGATAAAATTCTATCAAGTCAACATTTATTGGATGCCAGACATATTAAAAGAACTGCATTTGATGTATTGCGCTTGAAGATAGTTCATCTGGCCCACAAAATTTTCAAAAAAAAAAAAAAACCCACATACACAGAGGCACCAAGTGTTTATCCTTTTTATTCTCCTTGCATTGAAAGTAAGTTTTAGGTTCTTTCTGTGTCGTTTATTCTAGTGGTATCATTTAGTTAAAAAAGATAAAAACAAAATTCCAAGACATTTGGCACTGATTTTATCCATTAATCTTAAGGTTGCCCTAGCAACAGCCCAGCTGTTCAATGAGAAAAGCACAAACCCGGGATACCCAGGAGCTGCTGCTGGAGCCCGACTTGATCACCTCTCTTCTTTCCAAATGGTGGAGCTACCTGGCCAGAATGTCTCTTCTATACTCACAGACAGCTCGATACATGTGACACAGCCAACAAAACACTTTTAACAAAAAGGTACCAAAACAAACAGACCAAAAGAAAAAAAGAAAAACCCTGTCTGCGGTGCAAGGCAGGATGGGACTCGGCTAGTGGATAACCCGCCTTCCCTCAGGCTGGCTAGCCATGTCACTGGGGAGATGACAGTCAGACTCACTGGTCTCTGTGACAGAGACGGTACTGCCCATCCCGTAACCCTGGAGATGTTCTCTGGCCAATGCTGCTTCCACTTGCTTTTCTTTCTTGCTCTTCTTTTAACTTTTATTTTTTTTCTTAGAGTTTCATACATGAAACAGTTTTTAAATGATATTTTTATGCCTTAATCCCAATCCCATCTCTGCCTCCTCTTCCCATGCCGACCCATCTTCTCCCCATCTCCCTACAACTGTCACATCTTTTCATGAGTTTCATGTTCACGGAGTTTCATCAGGGTCGTCTTTGATGGCGCGTGCCTGAGCGCTTGCTGGAGCATGGCTCGCGCATCAGTGGGTCGACCACTGAGGACAGCATCTGCCTTTGCTCCATTCAGCTTTAACCCTCATCAGTCTCTCGGAGAGGCCTGGCACCTCTTGCGATCTGTCCCCTTCCATGGTATGATGTTGTCAGGATGAAGCCCACACGGTCTCCTGGACTAGACACAGCAGGAGTCCCCCTTTGCTTCTCTCATTCACCTGTTTGTTTTGTAGTAATATTCATGATGCATAAGATAAACAATTCAAAGACTTCTTGCTGTCCATATCTCTCCGGGAACATCCTGTACCCCAACAGAAGAAAGCCATTCTCATGAAGACCGGGGAGATCAAGGACTGTATAGGTAGAATTTGCCCATGAGGACGAGGCCATCGGAGCCACTTGGGGTGTCAGCTAACCTCCTCCAGCAGGCACAGATCTTGGTGGAGAGGTGCTGACTGACTAGCTGCTGGCCGGAGGGTAAGGGGCGGGACCCAGGGCGAGACACTACAAGCCCAGAAAGGAAACTACACCAGTCAGGTCAGGAGCAGTCAGCAGGTTTCCCTGGTGGTGAACCTGGGGCGGCTTGTGGGACAGTCTGTCCTGGGGGAACAGGGTTTCAGTCAAGTGAGGAGATTAAGATTCTGGTGTCAGCCACGCCAAGGCTGGTTCTTAGGGGAAAAAAAAAATGTGTGAATTCCATGAGCAAGCAAGGCACAGGGCACAGCATGCGCTGAGCATCGGGATGCTATCTCTGGGGCCTGTGTCGGGGCCTGCGCGTCCTCTCTCCTCCTTGCTCTACGCTCACACACACAGAAAGCAGAGTTCCGGTGAGAATGCTCCAGGACATTTTATTAAAGTGCCAGTCACATTTCCTGTCCCCTGACGGAATACCAGCAAAAGCAGCTGAGGGAAGAAGGGGTTGCAGTCCATGGGGTGCAGGCCCACGGAGGGGAACAGATCCCCCCCATGGCAAGGGGTTTGTAGTCCAAAGGGGCAGATGTACCATGGCAGGGGTGTTCTAGGTCAGGCGCTTGCAGCAGATGGTCACATGACCTCATCAGGGATCGGGGAGGGATGACTGCTAATGTCCAAGATGCCTTGGTGGATAAAAATACTTTCAGCACAAGACTGAGGACTTGAATTTAATCCCCAGGACCTATGACAGTGGATGGAGAGAAACAAGCCTGCAACATTGTCATCTGACGCCCACAAGCACTACAGCATGTGTACAGCACGTACATGTATCATACATATACATCATACACACATAGTGTACACATATAACTCATAGTATACGCAGGCAAATGATGTTGGTTAGTTCTAGCATTGGCTATTAACTATTGCATGAATTTTTGAGATAAAGCTCTTTTTCCCTTGGATATTCCAACCTTTGCTTTTCCTTTGCTTTCCCATACTACCTACCTCTGTGTGTATGTGTGTGTGTGTGTGTGTGTGTATGTGTATGCATGTGTGTATGTATATATATGTGTGTGTATATATAAAATGTGTGTATATGTGTATACGTATGTGTGTGTATATGTATGTATATATATATATATATATATACACACACATTTTTTTTTTGCATTGTTCCATCAAGTGTTCAGGAAGAAATGTAGAGCTGACATGGCTGGAGAAGAGGGAAGAAACTCAGCTTTAGTTCACTCCCAGCCTTAGGCAGACTGTAATTCTCTGTAAACAATCCAACCACAAGTTCCACTTGGCTTTCCTTTGAAATCCGATTCATAGCCCACCTTCAGCAGATTAAAAATCCATTAAAATCTGTAAGGACAGCAAAAGTTGCATATTCCTTTTTTCTGTAGTAAAGATTTTTCTTAAAGATTTTACATAAAAACTCTCTGGCTAAGTGTTGATTTTAATAGGCCCTTGGAGAGGGAGGCCCAGCCCATCCTTTAGGCCAGGAGCCCTGGGGAAGGGGTGGCCTCCCTGCCCCAGGAGATGAGTTTTGGATGGAGAAATGAGAGGAAGTTGATATTTTTTTCTTTCCTGTCAGAAAGACAATGGTTGACTCCAGTAGCAAACAGCAGAGGGGCTGGGGAGGAGTGGGGGGGATGGTTGGGGGGACGGTTGAAGGGGGATGGTTGAGGGGGGTAGCAATTGTCCTGCAGAGCTCAGGAAGAACCAGACTGGATCGAAAGGGAGCGGGCTGGGGAGAGGAGTAAATATAGGTAATACTGAGAGAAATGTTGCCAAAAAACCACCATGCCCAGTTTTGAAAACACATATACACACAAGACGCACTCACTCACACACATACGCACACACGTAATCTCACATATACACACATATATACTCGCACACATATATACTAGCACACATATACATATACTCATACATACACACTCAAATACACTCACACATATACATACATTCAAGGGAGTTAGGAGATATAGAAAAGGTATTCATTTGTCAAAAATGAGGCTTTTTCTTTGATCATTAACTTTATTTATTACTAAATATTACAAGAAAACCAGAAGGAGAAAGAATGAGAGAGAGAAAGAGACAGAGAAAGAGCTGGAGGTCGGGAGACAACTTTTAGAAGGTTCTCCCTTCTACCACATGCGGCTTGGGAATTGAACTTGCTTCACCAGGCTTGTAACCAGGTTCCTTTACCCACTGAGCCCCACAATCCGACAATCTTTGTGATGTGAGGTCATAGGCAGGTGGGACCCAGAATCCTTTCTGCTGTGGGATGTGTTGCTGATGCCAACAGCCGCGGGAAGCACGTGACTGGGAAGGTTTCCTTAGTGGCCGATGGCCCGAGAGAGCAGGAGGCAAAGCTCTAGATTTCCAAGTGTCCCGTGGGGGTCAGGGTTACAGGAGACCTCGGTAGACAGTGGGGGAGTCCTTCATTCATGGCGCTAGCGTGCTCCCGGAAGGACTGTTTGCTGACTGACTGAGTGAATGAGTGCGTCACTATTGAGGCTTTTTCCTAAAGATCCTTAGCAAGTAGCAACTCTGTGCTTCACTCAACAGCTTTACATGAGAGACCATGTTTTCTCATCCCGAGTCAAGTGGATAGCTTCTTAGGATTCTATTTCATTTTGCCTTTGGACCCTTGGAGAATGTATGCAAATCCTCTTCTGTGATCTTTCTAACAACCCGAGGCCGTTAATTGAAATACTTCCATTCCCCATCCTTCTTCCACATTAGGCAACACCACAGGCCTTATTCTTACTAGAGCTCGCAGCATCCAAGCAAGCACGGGCTCCTCCGGCACGCGATAACGAGGGTGTGCGTGTCTTGTTGAGGACATGTCCTTAACTGCCAGACCGCAAAGTCACCCTGGCTGTTTTGAAAGTCACGTGGCTTGTGTTCTCTCACTGGCTTCCGTCTGCCGATGCCTTCCTGACGGTGCACTGCCTCTCAGATCCTGTGCGGACATCAGACCCTGATGAATTTCCCTTATCACTGTTATTTAAATTTGGCACTTTGGCTTGGATCTCTGCAGAGTATTTATCTTGTGTGGTAGTTTTTATATTTTTCAGGATTTCTTTTTTTGTGATGATTTATTTGTGTGTGTGTGCAAGTGTGTTTATGTGTGTTATGTGTGTGTGTACATGTGTACATGCATGAGAATGTGTGTGTGTGTGTGTCTGTGTCTACATGGAGGTCAGGAGATAGCTTCCAGGGGTCATACCTCCCACCTTTAACTTCTCCTCCAGGGGTACTAGCATGTGCACCGACATATCCAACGTCTGGGGATCAATCTCTAGGGGTTGGATTTGTGCCCCAAGCACTTTTATCCCCACCGTCTACCTAGCCCTGACAGGAATTTGAATAAATTCTTTCGCATCTTCAGTGTCGTTTTGAAATTGTCAGAAAAGTTGTGCCTCCAAGTAGAGGTCTGGTGCTACCCAATGTGGCTGAAGCGAAGGTGATTCTGCCAGCTACCTCTGAATTATCTGTAAGTCAGCTTAGTTGGACATTTATCTATCTTGTAATTCTTACATCTTTAAAGTCCTTCTGAGGGCTGGAGAGATGACTCAGGGGTTAAGCCACTGCCTTGCAAGCAGAAAGTCCTGAGTTAGGATCCTGGAACCCACGTCAAAATTCCAGGAGGAAATGGCAACAACCTATGTTGTACTTCTGGTCCTGGTGGGCAGAGCCTGGAAGGCTCCACAGCAAAGCAACGGAGGCAGAGCAATCCAGTGATTCCTGAAGTCACCCATGAGCCTCTATAGGCACATATAGTGCCTTCTGATAGACACACACACACGCACACACACACACACACACACACACACACACACAGACATATACACAATAAATAATTTTTCTAAAAGTCCTGTTGACAGTCAGAATCACATCTCATTCATTTCTTTTACCGACACCATTCCTAACGAGATCACTTGAATAAGCAGCAGCAACCAAAAACTGAGAACCCCTAAAGGGCCATGACTTGGAGCCAGATACATTTCTGGGGTTTTACATGCTTTTGTTCAATTCATTCTCTCCTGCCCAAGGGCCCTGTGTGCGGGCCATGTTTCCTGTATCCATGTTTTACCCGTGAGAAATCAGAGGCACAGAATTGAATCACCTGCCACGTAGCCACAGTTAACAAACTGGGTGTGGGCAGCTTCCTGTCCAAGAGCACCAGCAAGGCACTGAACTTGTGGAGAGCAACGGTCCTCTGGGGTGCGTGGGTTTGAAGATTTAGTCCATGACGGTGGGTCGCATGGCATCTATTGAGACAGAGCGGCTCACCTCGTGGAGGGAGGGGGAGGGAAGTGCATGTGGGAGAAATAGGAAAGCCATAGACTCCTAGAAGATTCCTCAGGACCCCGAAGACTTCACTAGGTCCCACCTGTCAAAGGTGACACCACCCCAGACAGTGTCCCCTGCAGATGAGCATTTAATATGTGCACGAGCTCTGGGAGGGCACACAAGCTTCAAATCACAACAGAAGTGGCGTTAGGAACTGAACTCCTGTGTTCTGACTCTACAGTGTGTGTGTGTGTGTGTGTGTGTGTGTGTGTGTGTGTGTGTGTTGTACAAGAGAGCACTTTAGCATGTGTCCCTGTAGAGGCCCAAGGTTGATACCGGGAATCACCCTGGATTGTTGTATTTTCTTACTGCTTTGCTCCGAGCTTTCCCAGGCTCTGCCTTCTGGGGCCGGAATTGCAGTCCCCCATCCTATCTGCCTGGCATTTTTTACATGGAATCTGGGAAACTGAACTCAGGTCCTCTTGCTTGCAAGGCAGAGACTTTAACCTCTAAGCCATCTCTCCAGCCCAGGCAACCTAAATTGCCTATGTTAGGACAGAAAACACGATAGAAAAACAAACAGCTTAGTTGTATAGCACTTTCAGTTAGAATTACTTGGGAAGCAAAATGAAATCAGGAATTCTTTTCTAATTCCATGCATTTAGGATATTCTAATAGGTCTTTCCCACTGTGAACTATAGGACACACCACAGGTTTAAAATGATATCCTTGGGCTTGACTTCTAGTGGGAGCTGCTTCTGTCTAGCTGAGGAAAGTCCTGTTCGCTGACAGCCAGCAGGACCGTTTCGCTCTGAGAACCTAGCAGAGAACAGTCAGCTTAGCTCTGGGGAAGGAATGTGATTCTTCCCGCCCTTCGTGAGGTGCCTAATCCATGGGCGTGGGGACCACTTTCTCTCTCTATGTGCTCTTCGATTGTGTGGCAACATCACATGCCTGGAGGAAGACAACGTGAATGAGATCTCGGGAGATATTTCCAGTAGTGGATAGAGTACTTTGCAGGTTTATTGGAACTTTAGGGAAAAAGAAACACTATTCTAAATATGCTTCAAAAGGAATACACAATTTCTTGGAAAATACAGACAAACCAAATGCTCCTGTCAGTATCTTGCATGCTAGTATTAGCATGGCTCTTTATGGATGAATTTTCCTACTTGGATACAAATCCTGTCATTGTGGCCCTGTGTCAGTGAGAATACACTGCTTGGGGATTGTGGTCATTTTCTCCCCAATCATTCATATCTGCTAGAGCTTTCCCGATGAATTTGACTTCTGTGATTCTGGATTGGTGGGGACGTCCTCTCTCTCTCTGTGTACCAGTCCCACAGGCGAGTTGCAAGATGTCTCCGCTGTGTGTATTTTTCTTCCTGGCTTTATCAATAGCAAGGAAACCCTAATTTGGATAACTAATATGCTTAAGTATCTGCGGAAAAGAGCGACCGTATATCAGAGCTGTTAGGTGGCGCTCACAAATCATCATGTTTTATGGCTCGGGGTTTGAAATATGTGGGCGGATGCCTGATTTACGCTGTTGGTCTTTCCTGTGTCGAGTAACGTATTCTTGCTTAATGTTATTAAACAAGTCCAAAGCCATGATCCAGTCTCTCTCTTGGAAGACATTTGCACAAGATCTCTCCTTTACATTGCAACCCCCCACCCAGTGATGAAATCTCTCCTCTGCATTGCACTCCTCCCTCTTTTTGTGTTTGGGGAAAGAGCTCGATCCCTGCTCACTGTCACCTCTACCTGTCACCTTCCAAAACCTCTGGACCTTGATTTAGTGGTTCTGATCCCTAAAAATTGGCAGGACAGTATTCAGAGGTGACCTTCCTGAAAAACCTATTTCTTGTGAGCACGAGGTCTCAAGTAGCCCAGGCTGGCCTTGATCCCGCATGCAGCTGCAGATGACCTTCACTCCTGCCTGTTTCCTCCAGGACTGGGGTTGCAGGTGTGCGCCGCCATGCCCAGCTGACTCAGGGCTCAGGGAATCAAAGCCAGGGGCAAGGCCCCACGGATCTTGCTGTACCCCAAAGCCACGGAGTTTTTCACTTTGATTCTGATTCGAAGGGGCTTTGTGGTTGCCAGCTAAGTGATTTTGATAGAAGAGTAGGGACTGCTGTGCAACACTAGCCCGGGGGGCTGGCGACAGAGGGTCTTGCAGACAAGCCCTCTGGATGCACAACTGCCAGATTAGTTTTCTTTTCTGACCCTTGCCAGAGGTAAGGATAGTTGTGGTCCCTTTTCCATCTCTGCCTCCTAGAACTCAGCCCTTCTCCACCTCAATGCTGTGAAATTTAAAGTAATAACAGTATCAATCGATGTATTTTTGCCAATTGCGCGGTGCAGGTGCCCTTCTGGGTTCCCTTTACATCCTGTATCGTTGGTTGTCATGGCAACGCTGAGCAGGTCAGGATCCTTGTGGAGGGCATGGGGAGTGAGACACAGGGCAATTTCCAAGTTCATGGAAGATGTGTACCAAGTGGAGGTGGGCACATGGACAGAATCCACACCTGTCGATTCCACATATGGTGGAGAGCTTGCTTCACGGATGGCGGCTCTTTACCATAGTCATCCTCAGTGACCACAACTTCATTCAGGATAGGGTGGCAGGATATGGACCAGTGGGCGAGTGCGACCCGGCAGGAGAGGAGACAGACAGGAGTGTGTAACTGAGTAGTCACTCTCTGTTGGCCTCACTGTGGATTTAAATCCTCAGGGAGGATCAAATGACAAGGTCTGAGTTCTAGGGCACCCCAACAACGATAACGCCTTCTTGACTCCCATGAGCCTTTTGCTTGCACTGTCTCTCAAGAGAAGCAAGGCAGCTTGTTTGTCTTTGAGTCCTTCATGGTCCTGCCATCTACTCAGGTCGGAACCCCAGGGTCACACCCAGTGGGAGGGAGGCTCCTGCCTAAAGCTAGGACCATCCTCACAATGTGAGGAGCACCAAAGCTAAAACACAGGTTCACCCATCCCCTCAGGGATGCCTTTCTAGATCCTGGAAGCAGCAGACTGCACTATGACTAAAATGTATGTGGCTTATCCCACACCAAGCTTGTCTGAGCTGCTGTGAACTGAGTGGAATCGGATAAAATGCTTCTAACTGCATCAACTGTTCGAGTATTTCCATTTTCTTCATATGTGGAAATAGTTGGCACTCTCACAAGAGCACGCATCTATGAGGTGACGTGGTGTGCAAAGTATAATCTTAGAATCTTAAGTGTGTACTGCTTGTGAAAGTTTGGAATTAGTAATATGGGGACTATTTTAAGTTTATATTTTCTAATATTGTGCATGGAAGGAAAAATAAAGAAGAAATCCAAAGGAAAGAGAATGGGATATAGACACGTACAAATGTCAGTTTTAAATGGGGCCTTCTGAATGCAAAGGGGTTATAAATGTTCACACGTGACAGGACCCAGAAATCTCTGAACTCTCAGACCCTCAGACGTAGATTTAAAAAACTCCTTTGCTGACACTGTTCTAGGATTAATTGGATCCTGGCAAGTTGGAAGACCCAAGTTTATGGCTTATGTTTATATATGATAGGTAGAAATTTACGTGCTCATGTGCTTCCAGTGTTAGTTTTTCATTGTGATAACGAATGCTAAGACAATCTGCTTATGAAGAGAAAGGGGTCGTTTTGGCTCACGGTTTTAGAAAGTCAAGTCCATCTTGGTGAGAGTGTGTATTTAAGCCACACCAATCCCCTCACGTTGGAGCAAAATAAAACAGAACAGAGGAAAAGGAAGAGAACCAGGGATCTTGCACTGACCATTACCTGAAGACCCCTTACCAGACCTAGCCTCCTGAACCTCTCACCACCTTCCACCACGACCACCCCAGAGACCAGATCTTTCACGTGTGGACATCTTGGAGATCATTCAAGATCCTAAGAGAGCTTCATTTGCCAAAATAACTAGGTGTTGTCTCCGAGACATTTTCTTGGGCATTGCTTGTTTCTGAAGTTTGTTTTCACGAACACAGAGGCGAAATCAAGGCATAAGGATGTTTTGTATGTATCTTTTTTCACCTTTGTTTCTTTGCTCTGTGCATGCTCCTGTGTGTCTGTTCATTTACATGTGCGTGCCGCGGATGTTTACTGAGATCAGAACAGGTACTATTCAAGTCAGTTCTCTCCCGGCACTACACAGGCTCCAGGCATTTGAACTCAAGTCCTTAGACTTGGCGCCAGGCCCCTTTGTCCTCTGAGCCATGTTGTCAGTCCTGAAGAGAGCTGTTGACTGATGTTGTAGGCCTGATATGTCTTCTGTCCTTGAGACGCTCACTCATTTGCTCCCAGAACACAGCAGACCACTGAGCTCGTGCTGAAGGAGCTCTGGGAGTACAGAGAGCCTTGAGTAGTTCTTCACCCTCGGCCTCGTTGAGCTCTGGCTTTCTAGACACAGTTCTGTGCCGTCCCCATAGCGCGCCATCGTTAAATATTTGCTCAGCTCCTGGTCTGAACAACTCACGCCAGCTACTTTTCATATTCCTTGGTAACGTCTGAGACAGTTAATTAGATCCAGGAGCACCCTACTAGCATTTATGTATTGACAAAGCATTTTTCCAAGTCATTTTCCGCCGTAAGTATTAAATCCAATCTGTTTGCAGATTGGTTTTCATTTGCTGTGTGTCAGGTGGTTGCGTGTACCGAGTTTGTTCTCAATACCTTTCCTCTGTCTCGAGCCTGTTAAAGGTGAATTTCATAGGGGCAACACGGGTCGTGGAGACAGATGCACTGCGGGGAGGGCTGGACTAGGAAGCAGATCTTCGTCTCATATGGGCCCCATCTCTCAAGCAGGAACAATGGACAGGTGTTTTCTAGGAGAGCCCACAGGGCAACGGTTATGCATAGCAGCTACAAAATGGTCTAGTTTTCCTCCTATATAAAGACCTTCCAAGAAAAGCAAGATGTTCTTAAACATTGAATTTTTTTTCTTTTTTAGATAGGTTTTACAAAAGATCCAAGATTTTATGCGCACAGTGTTCTCAGATTATCTTTTAAGTAATTGCCAACTTTAAACCTCAGTAACTGCTATATAAAAATGTCACCTGCTAGTCTAGGGCCTTGGCTCAGTATATCAAGTGCTTGTCTTGCAAACTCGAAGACCTGATTATGACTCCTGGTGTCTAGATGTGCCCCGAGAGCTGGTCATGGTGGGCACACTTGCCCTGGCCATGCTGGGAAGGTGCAGACAGGGAGCTCCCTGGAGTTAGCCTGGCCTGTGTGGTGAGTTCCAGAAAAGGCAGAGACCCTGGCTCGCAAGCCAACCAAGTCTTAGACATCTGAGACGTGTAGCTGAGGTTGTCTTCTGGCTTACACACACACACACACACACATACACACACACACACTCTCTCTCTCTCTCTCTCTCTCTCTCTCTCTCACACCCCAGGATGTGGGAGATGACGCAGGAGACCCATTACAAATTCCCAAGTTTGCAACCATGTTGAGCCATCTAGCAAGCTTCCTGCTGGCCAGTGTGACCCTGCCTCAGAAAACAAAAGGAAGCAAGGAGGGCACGCAGATGCTGCTCGTGTGCCAGTGCAAGGGAGAAGCTGAGTATGGCCGCTGCTCTGGCAGGACAGTCACGTGACCCCGCGGGAGCTCTGTGCCTGATGTTCTTCCTTCCATCATCTTTTCTCCGCTGTCCCAGCATTCCATACTGCCTTCAGCATAGGACAGAAAATGACGTTGCACAGAAATAAACACTCACACCTCCTCCCTAGCAAAGCTAAGCATGCCCCTCAGTTCCTGTCCCAGTGATCCATGATGGCGGCGCTCACCCCTGCCTGGGATCCCAAGAGAACTTGGAATACTTGAAACTGGTCTGTGAATGACCGTTGCCATGACTCTGGGCCACGTGCACACTCAGTCAGTGCCCTTCGCTGCTCTGTGCCTGTGCTAGCTAGAGATCCACGTGTCAGCTTGCCAACTGAAGGCTGAACTCTGGGCACATTTGCGAAGAGTTAGTTAAGCCCTGAGCAAGCCTGCAGGAGATTGACGGGTGCGGGAAGACTCCGCCCATGGACAGGACGGAGGGAGCCGGTTCAATAAATTGGGATTCTTGGGGATACTTGGACAGAGTTGCTTCTGACAAGTGAGGTTTGCCCCTCTCTCAGCAATCTGGATATGGTGTGATGGGTTCCTTCTGCCTCTGGTGTTGGTGTGATTTCTCCTACCAAGCTGGACTTGACCAGAATCATAAGAAAGAATAAAGCCCCTTATTCCCCCAAACTCTCTGGTCGTGAGTTTGCTCACCACATGCTGACAAACTGTGGCACCACCCGGGTGTTGGGCTGTCCTGGAGCCCAGAGACTGCCACACCGTTTGCAAAGTCCTCATCTTTGAGACGAATGGCAAAGCCATTCAGGAGAGCTTTTCCTGTGATGGTCTGCCAAGGAGCCCTTGGGCACTCAGGTTTGAAGGTTGTCCTGGCTCGCTCACAGCTGTGTGTCTTTGGGAGGGCAGGCACAGCACCCACGGGCCAGGAGCCGGTGACCCCATGGAGGGTTATTAATTTCACTGTTCCAAGAGAATAATGAAAATCCGACCTATTGTTTAGCTTTCAAGCTAAGGTTTTGCACCACTCTCTAGATGAGCAGTGTCTCATCCTTACTATAGAATCTTCTCTCAGACATAAAATAAAAAGCAGAGCTAGAAATCCAAAATATATGTTCCCTGAGAGACAAATTCACGGAGACAGGAATGTCAGAGTCTGCTTCTAGATTATTCTTTTTTCACACCTGTGTTTGCATGTAGTGGGTGGCTATGTATGTGTGTTTAGGCAAATGTGCAAGTGTGAGCTTGAGTGTGTGTGAGTGAGTGTGTGTCTGTCTGTCTGCGAAGGCCCAAGGGTGACATCAGAAACCGTCCTGGATTGCTCTACCTCCTTATTGCTCTGCTCTGGAGTTTCCCAGCTCCACCTTCCAGGGTCAGAATTACAAGCCTCCACTGTATTCACCTGGCATTTTTATGTGGGGTCTAGGCAGTCCAAACTCAGGTCCTTTTGCTTGTAATGAAGGCTTTAACCCCTGAGCATCTCCCAATCCAACATCTAGATGATTCTGACAGTTGTGATCTTCTTTTCAAACCATCATCAGAAATGACTACGGTGGGCCTGACAGAATGTCTCACTTGTGCTGTCCAAGGGTTTTCACTATTTGTCGGAGTGACTTCTCTAGGTGAGACCAGTAGGACGGGGTCTTCGTGATCTAATTGCTTTAATACTTGGTAAGTCGATTAAGCTCTGGCCAACCTCACTCTCCTGGACTGAAAAGAGGGGTGACTGGAAGAGCATCATCACTGAAGTGAATTCTTCTGCAGCTGGCGTGAAATATTCTGACCCCAGCTGCTCAGGGGAGACTGGGTTCATTTTGGCTCCAGAAGGGGCTGAACGTGAAGGTACCACGGCAGACCGGGAAATCTAGGAGAGAAAGGAGGGGGGCTAGACCCTCAGAAAGCAGAGAGGGAGAGAGCAGGAAGTGGGACCCTACTCTCATGGCTCAGGGGCTTACCCCAGGGAGCTGCCTTCTGTATGTTTTATACACATCCCAAATAGTGCCCCCAGCTGGGGACCAAATGTGGGAGTCTGTGGGGTCCATTTCACACTGAGACTGTGACAGGCCCCGGAGAGGCCCAGGCCACTCGGCAGTTCTGCTGTGGAGGCTGGTCTAATGTGTCCCAAAGCAGCACCAAGCTTCCAATGAACGGTGTCCCGGGATTGTCCCATCCGGTTGCCAGTTCTAAACCAAGCTGGGGGGAGGGGGAGAAAGCTTGGCTTTTCTAAATGTTAGCTGAGTCCTGCAGGTGATCATATCTGGAAGCCAGGATTTAGGCGATATAAACACGGGGTGCTCTTCCAATGCAGGCAGGGAAGGGGTCAGGACAGCTTTCAGAGTGCTGAGAGGGACAGGACGTCAAAACTCTGCCAATCCCCAAGTCCCTGGGGCCAGGATTCCCTTGGTCTTGGCTTCTCTGTGCCACGTCCACTCCACTGATGTAGACGTGTTGGTGATAACGTTACATGCAGTGGTGAGCTCAGACTTGCCTGTCACGTTCCTGTGCTTCAGCCCCTCGTGCCATCTGCTCCCCGACTGGGTCACGTGCTCATGTCAGTGGAAGCCATTGAGGACGGAGGCCCAGCAGCGCACTGGAACCAGAGTGCTATGGATCTCAGGACGAAGCACGAAGCCTCCACAGTGCACAGCACGCAGCTGGGGACTCAATCTCTGCAGCTGGGGACTCAATTTCTGCTATTCTTTCAGTATTTTCAGCGCTCCACTGTGGGCTTGCAATGTCTCTCCCATTCACTGTGTGTAATGATGTGGTCTCCTTTGTTTGCAGCATCTCCATAGACTTGACTCCACTGGACAAGGATCAAGCTGATGTCATGCTAGAGGGCTCTTGCAGTTTGCCTGCATGGTTGCTGATAAATTACCATCAAATGGCTTTAGGGAACAAGGGGTTTATTTCCTTACAATAGTCTGGTTACAGTTCTTAGTCCAGCTTGACAGGAGAGCACACACCAACACCAGGCCAAGGGAACTGGCCACACCATCTACATAATGGCTGCGAAAGGGACAATTCTTACTTGCTAGACCAGCATGTCTGGCCAAGTGTATACAAGGATGCCGACTCTCTCAACCAGCTCTCTGTATTTTATTCCAGGGCTTAATCCCAAATACCTGGGCCTTCCCCATCAGCCAGACAATCCCTGCAGATTTGCTCTGGGCCTAACTCAACCACTAATTCTCCACAAATGTGCCCACAACTGTCACGTTGACACATGTGCCTAACCTGACAGGGGCCACTGGTCAGGTCCATGTGGTCAGGTGGGAGCAAATAGTTGTCTGTGGGCATTGTCATCATTCTGAGCACAGTGGGCAGGTGGGATGAATGCTCACGCCATCTCTTGATTCTTGGAATGCTCTTCTCTATGAATTGTGGACAGGACAACCTCATGCCATCCCATAGTGATCAGTAGGTAGAGTAAAAGCAGGAATGTGAAAAGTGAGCATCTACAAATGTCATGCAAACACAGACATATGCACATATGCACATCCTCAACACACATGCACAATATGTGCATTTACACACACATGCATAAGCACACTCATAGGGCAGGGAATGTACTTCCCTTCTGTTTCTCTTTCCTGTTCTTCTCACCCTCATCCTATGCTGTCAGCTGAGACGCCATCCCTACACCTGCATCCCTCAATAACAAGAGTGTTGCCCTTGTCCCCCAACAATGAGAGTGTCACCTACACAGACGTGATAAGAAGGCAAAGCAACCGTTGGATTTGAGGGATGCTGCTCAGAAGATGGTGGATCTGGGAGACAGGTCACATTCGTTGCAATTTACGTTTCTGCTCCCACTTCTCAACATTCCTGCTCGGGAGGCCTGGACGGTCTCCTGGAATCTCTATGTGCGTCTCCTTCCGTAATAATGGATTGTTCTCACCATCTACAGTTGGTTGAAACTGGGCCCATCTGAGGACTGTTCTTTCATTCTTAGCAACAGCTTGACCTTGGAACTCAATGGTGGATGTTTATAAAACACTTGGATCACACATTGGTTTAGTATGATCATTTTCTGGCTCAAGAATCTGTACTAAAATATTAAAATGCCCCTTTCCCAACCAACAGATTTCCAATGGCTGATCCCCCCCCCCAGCCCTGGGCAACCAAGATTGATAACCACGCTTTAGCCCTTCACCCTACCGTGTTATTATTTGAATTCTCCTCAATGGTTACCAGGTAGAAATCTGGGAAAGGTCACATTCCTTGTGAATAACTAATGCGGGTGAGAAAAGACTGTCTTATCAGCTGCCCCCTTGTTCATACTTTGATTAGACCTCAAAATATGAGAGTCTCTGCTTAATCGCCGGGGAACGATTAAATGGGTCCTGTGGAGAGCTGGGAGAGAGACCTCTTGGGTGACTGCCCAGCCCCGCATCAATCCTCCCTGTTACGTGATTAAAGGAGCGAGGAGTCGGCGGCACAGGGAGCTCGGCCCTGATTTGTTCAGGGTCACAGACAGCAGCCTGAGACCATCTTGTCTGCAGACTCCTTTCATGTCATTATGCTGTCAGTGGCAGGGCAAGATTTATGGCTGGGGACTCAGGAGTGCACATGTGGGGGAGAGTGGGACGGGCGACGCGTGGTGAGGGCAGAGTGGAACCCTGGCAGCATCTGGGGATAGTTGAACATGTGGGCCGGACCCCTCCTGCTGAATTGCCCTCTCATCTCATTCTTTCTGTAATTTTTGTGGTATGTATGCATTTGCATGTAGGCGAGTCTCTTTCTCTCTCTCTCTCTTTCTCTCTCTCTCTATACATGTGAACAAGAAGGCACCTGTGTGTGTTTGTACCTGTGGAGACTAAAGGGTGACATCAGGAATCCCCCTGGATTGCTCTTCCTTCTTTATGCCTTGCTCTGGGATTTCCCAGGCTCCTCCTTCTAGGGCTAGAAGTGCTGAATCCACCTGTCATATTTATGTGGGATCTGGGGATGTGAACTTAGGTCCTTCTGCTTGGACTTATGGCTGTTTCTGTTTTTATGGCAAAGACTTTAACCCTGAGCAGTCCCCAGGCTTCTCGTCTCGTTCTCATTCCTTGTGTCATGCCAATAAATCTTCAGGTTCTCGTGTTTCTGCTGTAGGGAATGTAAGTCTTCAGACAGAAGGACCTAATGCTTGTTAAAAGATCCTGGGTGTGCTTGCAGTAGTCCGATGAGAGTTCTGGATCTGAGGCTTAGAATCTCTATCTCTAGGAGTTGGTGTGTCTCTGGGGTAAAGCTGTTCTTTCCTTGTGTTATATGACTTCTCCTGGGGATAATGAATGACCATCCATCTGTCCATCTGCCCATCCATCCATCTATCCATCTGGTCATCTGCCCATCCATCTGCCCACCCATCCATCCAATCATCCATCCATCCACCCATCCACCCATCCACCCATCCATCCATCCACCCATCCACCCATCCACCCATCCATCCAACCATCCATCCATCCATCCATCCATCCATCCATCCATCCATCCACTCATCCATCCACTCATCCATCCACCCACCCATCCACCCATCCATCCATCCATCCACCTATCCATCCACCCATCCATCCACCCATCCACCCACCCATCCCATCCATCCATCCATCCATCCACCATCCATCCACCCATCCATCCATCCATCCATCTATCCTTCTGCCCACCCACCCATCCATCTATCCACCTACCCATCCACCTATCCATCCACCCACCCACCCATCCCTATAGGACAAGAATAGACACAAGTTTACCTTAGCAAAGTTCTTTGGGGAAGCTCATTGCAGGGAAATGGGTAAGTCAAAGGTAGCATGTCATAGAGGCATGCCCATTCCAACATGGGTAGATGATACAATTACCAGCAGTTCTGTCCAGGAAGCCCCTCCTCCCTCCTGTAATTGATGAAGACTTGTGTGATCTCTGGTAAGGGCCTCCCAAGTCTTGCAACTTCCTTGTGAATCTTCCTAGCTTTCCCTGCTTGCTCCATGAGGGAACAAGTCAGTCCAGAGGTGGCGACTTCAGATGATTTACTGTGTATAATTGACCTTGTTTTTATTGTAACTTGTTTGCATGGAAATTTGTCATCTGAAATCTTCTGCTGACTTCCCAATGCATGGGGTGACTTCCCACACCTCTGTTCTTCCCCACACACATTGCCTCTTTCCAGCTCCTTGTCCATTCATGTCCTCTGTGATCCTTGCTGATTTGGCCCTTCAAATCAAACTGAAACTCTCAGAGGCAGTGTGAGGAGGGAGACAGAACAGGGCTGAGCTCTTGTGTAGAGAGACCTATGTCAGCGTAGGTCTCTAAGTCCTATGAAGCCCTTTAACCGTAGATTTTGTCTAGAGTCACATGCAACACTCCTTCGAACTTCAGAACATGACATATTTATATGGCAACTATTTCTTGTCAGATTTTGTCTTTATTGTAATGTCACACAAGTGTAAAATAATTAAATGTTAAGCAGATGAGATGAGAACCGAGAGCCTATATATCAGTACCATACATATTGGGAGTGGCATAGTGAGGTGGCAGAGCCGGGTCAGGGGATGCAGCACAGTAGAGAGTGCTTGACAGACACGAAGGTGGCCCTGGGTTCGGTCCTTAGCACTGGGAAACAAAATGGAAACAAGGCAGTTCTGTGTAAACACTGTAAAGACATCCAGTAGCAGAGCTATCAAGTGGAGGTACTGTTTGCGGTGTCATTTATTAAACACAGTCTCCATGGAGCTGATTTGGAGTGAGATTCTATTGCCACAGCTCGCATTTTAGAAGTGTCTTCATGTCCTACTTGGAGTTGATAGTGAATGTGGACAATACTTTTTAAAACTGTGTGACTTTATCTTGAGGATTTCAAGACTCACAGAGTTTCCTGAAAGATACACATTTTTAATAATATAGTTGTAAGTTAGGACTTTTCTTCCTCGGCTGAGAACACAACAGACTTCGTGCATCATACTGGAAGTATTTTTATTTGTTGGCAAAAGTCCTTTCATCTTGATGATCCTTAATGTTCGTGTGGTTGATGTTGTTCCCCGTAAGAAGCCCTTCACCAGGGTTTTATGATTTTTTTTCGAAAGAAGTTGATTTTTCTTCTTGGAAAATGTTACCCTCAAGATCTATGCACCCCACATTTTTATTTGTCATGGAAATTCTGTCTGTAGCTATGCATTTTATTTGCTCCTGCTTACAATAGTGAGAACATCGAGTCTCTGTATAGATTCTACTTATGGAAATGCTTCCATCCATCCATATAAGCACCTAGCTAGGGACATGTCCTCCACGCCAGGGACGTGTGCCTGCCGGCCCTATGTTACAACTAGATTTTTCTCCCACCCTGGGAGCTCAATTTCTACTCAGATGGAGCTGTTTTTGTACTTACTAATTTATTCTCTATTATATTCCAAAAAGACATCATATTATCTGCCTTGTCCATTTGCCTCTGTGTCTTTCCGAAGTGGCCTACTGTGAAGCTAATTTTTTCTTTCTTGTTTTATTGATATTTTGCGAGAGGGAGACTTTCCCCCTCCCTAAGCGGATCTTCCGTTAGTATAGGTTGTAGCTGTCTGGAGAGGGCTGTGAAATGTCCTCTATTCTAAAATAAATAAAAAATAAAAGCATACTGATCTTAGTATCTCTACCCAGATAGAAATTGCAGGTGGGCTGTCTTCCCCCACCCTTGCAATTATGTTTATTGAAGATTTTTGTTTGGGTAAGTAAGACAATGCAAAGTATTTTCAAAAGCAAATAAACAAACCTCAGGGCTAAGAATGGCTCCAGGATGGATTTGTAAATGACCGTAAATGGCTGCGTCACACATTAAGAGGGAGGAGAAAGCATAATAAAAACCCGGCTTCGCTGGTATTTAGTGCAGTTGAAAATGGGGGGTGCCAGTGATTAGGGTAACTCAGCTCTGGATCAACCTAAAACCCCACCACTGTGGGGCAGTTTAAAGTCTACAAGTTTAGATTTTTCTTAGAAGAAAAGGACGCTGTTAGCGGAGTTACTGCTGTTTTGGGTTCTGGTGTTATTATATATTGCTTTTAAAGACTGCATGTATTAAAGCAATTTGTATATATGTACTTGTATAATATACATACATAGATTTGAATTACACATTTTGAATTGCATATACTTGAATTATATAGGTGTATAGTTGTCATCTCCACCTGTGAGCCATGGCACACATATGTGCCTCCCTCTCTCTGTGTCCATCTCTCAAATAGATACAAGACCCTTATTACAGCTAATCTTTCTGCTTCTGCAAGACAATGCTCAGACGCAGCTTAGGGGAGAAAGAGATTTATTTGACAACAGGTTCCAGAGGGGATATGGTCCATTATAGCGGGAAAGGCCTGGCGGGGCAGGACAGGAGACCACCCAGATCACTGCAGCCATCCTGGAGACAGAGAAAGCAGGGTGGGGCTACCCAACCTCAAGGCCCCGCCCCCTATGATACGCCGGCCGTTCTTTAGCAAGGCTCCACCTCCTGAGGCTATTGCCACCTTCTCAAGCAGGAAGGACAGCTAAGGATGCAAACACATGAGCTCTGGTGGGACAGCTCACATTCAAGCCATGACAACGCTTATGTCATGGATCTGTATCAGACAGTTGGATCTCCTTTTCCCAAGAGATAGCAGTCCTGGCTTGGCCCGTGAGAGAAGCCGCTGCTGGGATGGGCGAGCCAGGGACCAGGGTGAGCCAGCAGCTACTTGAATTCTACCTCAGCCCAACCTCTTCCCTTCATATCTTCCAGTCAGTGTCTTACCAACTTGGGATAGTCTTTGAGGAGTGTTAAGCTACTCTACCTTTATGAAGCATTTAGAAAAATCATCAGTGTCATGTCGAAGTGTGATCCAGTATATTATTTTTGCTAAATAAAAATTTGAGTAGTTAGAGTTAGAAACAAAATGATTATTGCTTGGAAAAAAATTTGCTAGTTTTGGTAAAACAAAAACAAATCCTGACTTCACATAGACCCACTCGATGTGGCACCAGCAAGCAGCATTGCTTTCCTGGGATATGCTCTCAGCGAGGCGGGCAGTCTTAGAGTGAGGTAGGCAGAGGGTCCCCAGTGGGGAATATCCATGGCATGTCCGTGGGGACCACTCATCTGAGAGTGGACAGCAGTCATCGCCAATCTGTTCCATGGGCCCTGAGTTCTAGAATTCTTAATAGGTGGAGGAAGTTCCATGGTAAAATAAGTGGGTAGAATCTTGGGTTAAACAAACATAAAGTAATTGATCAGAGCTTTGAAGAGATGATGTAGTATGCAAGAGCTGTGCACAGCATGCATCTCACCGCAGGTTTATTTCATCATGATCTGCTTACGAGGCCGGGACAATGGCCCAGTAGGTTGAGCGCCTGGGGCACAAGCCTGGTGACCTGAGTTTGGATCCCCAGAACTAGCGCCAGAAGTGCAGGTGCACATCATCCTTGTGCACCTGCAGGAAGTGAGAGGCGGTCACAGAAGTCTGCAGCTCCAGAGGATGGGCATAGACAGGAGCTGAATGAAGCACATAGAGCTGGTGGAGAGAGGAAGAAGAGACCCACCGCTGGCTATCCCTGAACCCGCCTTCAGAGCTCAGCCTGCGTCTTCAGTGAGGTGCCTTCACCTGCAGTCTCTCACCTGCTTCCATCTTCTGGGATGACTGGGTCGGGTCTACGAAGTTCTCTTTTCCCTCCTCCTCTCTTCTCACCCCTTCCCTCCTAGACTCTAAGCCACCCACCTACAATACCTTTCCTGTTCTTGGGGGGATTCCCTGCCTGGGCTGTGCTTCACCACCACAACCTCTTGCTGCCCCTCTACCTCTATAGCGTTAGGAAATATAATTACTTTCTCTTTCTTGATACATCAGATGTAATGCAGTAGGAATGTTGTGTTTGGCATGTCATCCATTCATTAGAGTAAAATCTGAAATTGAGAATCCTGAGACTTTACCAGAAATACTGACATTGCCCGCTGGGTAAATCCAAACTCTAGAGGTGGGCGGGTCATTTCAGAAATAAAATCAGAATTTTTGATCACTTGTGGGATTTGTAAGTACAGCTAAATTACACTTTTGTCTTGTCTGTCTCGAGGGCAAGAACCATGGAAGTTCATGTTATGAAATCCACAGCGCATCATTACAATGTCTGTGTGTATCGGATGTTTCCTAGACTCTGAAAACAAATGGGTGGGCAAATGTCTTGATGGGGGAGCTTCCATAAACAAGTAAAGACCAACCGTCTGCTTCATTGAACACAAGGATAAGCAGTGTCATGGGAACACCTGACATCGTAGCGATTGAGAAGAGGCGGTGTCATTCCACTGTTGGGAAATGCCGCAGATGTTGAAGAGGTGCGTTCCCGCCCTCGGAATGACCATTTGGATGTGGGAATGTTTCAATGTTCTGTAAACAAAGGCCAAAAGGAAAGGGTGTTTGAAAGAGAGCTGGAAATGCTCAGTGGCTTCCTCTAGCCTAAAAGAGTGTTTTAACATGCTCCTCAAAAATGTAAAATCCTTGTACATTGTACAAGTCCTACATTGTAAAAGAGAAGTATTCCCTCATGAAATAATTGGAACGCCCAGCAGTACCTTTCAATAGTAATTCTGAAATAAGATCTTGTGTTTCAAGAGAACTGAACAAGCCTCTGTAATTAACAGGAAAGTTGGGAGGCTTTCCCGCAGCCAGGTGAGCAGCTGTAAGTCCACTCATCTCTTTCCCTCAGTTTTCTTCTCTCATCCTCCATGGACCCTGGCCACTCACAGTAAGGTCTCACTACGGTTGTGGGGTATCGGAATCATTAGCAATTGTGGGGAGGAGGGTCTCATTTAATGACAGAACACTTGGTCAAGTAGCCCCCATTGCTATTTTTGTCTTTGGTAAGTGAAGCAAATCATCACTTTGGTTTCAGAAGTGACTATGATAGGCCGAGAAGTGAAAACTTAGAAAGAGGAACATGTATCTGTTGAAGTTTTGAACACGAAAGAAAAAGATGTGTTGGTAGTTCACATTGGACAGTCGTCTTCGGAAGAAAGCATTAAGTCTCTCTACTCTGAAGTGTGAGTATTTGGACAGGGAACAACTCCAGCCTACTGAAGGGTCTTCCTTCTTGCTCACACAGCTGGTGTGCCCTGGGACCCAACTCTCAGGATGTTAGGGTGTCCTGGTTCCTAGTCACAGTGGTGTTGTGTTCTGGGGGGGGGGCTTATGGAAGGAAACAGGTGAAGAGCAGCTTGATAGAATATTTGAAATATAGAGCTCATTGTCTGTGTCCTTGGACACATGAGATAAGCCCTGCAGATCACCGCAGCACATACTCGGCGATTTAATTGGCATTTTGTCCTTTCTCTTCCTTTAAAATAAGTTTCTTGATGAAAAATTTGAATGACATCTGCCATTTTGTGCCAGTTAGAGAGAGAGATTTGTGCACATGTATGTATGTGTTCATGTATGTGTGGGTGCATGTGTGCATATGTTCATGCATGTGGTGCATGTATACACATGTTCATGTACATGGTGCATGTATGCACATGTGCACATGTTCATGTATGTGCAGTCCATGAAAGCACGTATGTACATGTGTTTATGTTTGTGGGTGCATGTGTGCACGTGTGTGCACATGTTCGTGTATATGGTGCATGTGTACACGTGTGCATCTGTGTGAAGGTGAAGGGTCTTTCACAGTTGCTCTCAATCATATATTTTTTCTTCCTGTGTCTGTAGTTGGGTGGTTTGGCTACACTGGCTGTCCAGCAAGCTCCGGGGACCTTTCTGTCTTCACCTGTCCAGTTCTGGGATTACAGCTGTGCACTGCCTTCTTTGGTTTTTATTTATGTGGGTGCTAGAGATCAAACCGCAATCCTCTTGTCTGCTCGGCAAGGCACCTTATTACCCGAACCTCCCCAGACTTGCTCTATGCAGGGTTTTTTTCCGTATCATCATTTATTCCTCACGCTCATGTGTATATGTGTTTGTGCATGTGCATATGTCATGTGTATACACGCACATCTGTCAATACAGTAGACAACTTTCTGAGATTGGTTCTCTCTTTCATCGTGGGTTCTGGGCATTGAATTCAGGTCCTCAAATTTAATGATCATTTCTCCAGTCTTATAATAAACATTTTAAAGTAGGGAAACCACAGAAGAATATACACTGAAAGCAAAATTAAAGGTCAGATAATGTCCGGTTTTTTTCTTCACTGCCACGACTTTCAAAAGCATTCAGTATCCGATCCAGAGACACATCTTGAGAACTAAACTATTCTTACTTCGGAAATTTGTTACTTGCAGTTTTATTTTTAATTGCATAATAATCAGGTCATGTGATGTCTCTATACATGTAAGTACTGTGCGATGCAGTCGGCGAGGCCAACATCCATAGCTTCAAGCATTTCTCATTACTTTTGGGTGAGAACAGCCAACAATCTTCTCCACTGACTGGTTCGATCTCCACTGCGCACCCTACTTTATTTTTGTGAAGAGAACAGCACAGCCCATTGCTCATGCCTTCTGGTCGCTGTCTACTCACGGGCCAACCTCTTCCTCCCACATCCAGCCTCAGCCCACACTGGCAGCCTCTTCAGAACCTAGAATGTCCACACAGCCCAAGAGGCAGACACGGCGGAACAAAGCCCGGCAGGAGCCTCAACAGGAGGCATTGAGCAAGGAGGTGCTGAGTTGGCAGAGAACGGGTCCGGGCACCCAGTTCAATGTCTTGTGGCCCCTCACCCACGGCCTGGGTCAGAGGGCTGCTGGTGATTAAGACAAATGTGAATTTGACCGTCAAGGCGCATTTCCATGGGCGCATCCTCTTTGACCTGTGCTAAGAGTTGGGGATCTTTTTTATTTTTTTTTAATTGGTTGCTTTATCCCTGCCTAGGGTCAATTCTAAAAGCTCAGTTGTGGCATTAACTTGATTATGCTCTGATTTGAGTTCATTTCTTCATATTTAAAAAAAAAAATCTTTCCAGGACGCCTCCTCTGGTTTGCACTTAAGCGAAGTTAAAAGGCCGTTAGTCTCTGCCCTGCACCAGCTGCAGGCGCCTCCAGCCGGGTCCTTCGGGCCCCATCAGCTCCCAGGCTCACAGCATGTCTGACACAACTTCATATGCACCGAGCTCATTTACCTACATTGGAAACAAACCAAAAAAAGGGTCAGACGGCTCTTACGGGGGGGGGGGGGGCGAAGGAGGCTGAGGGCACCCGTGCCGTCATGTGGCTCCTCCTCCCCCCTCCCTGCTGGAGGCGGGCAGCCACTGCTTGGGTCTCTGAAGCTAAACGAGACCTGTTGGAGAAGGACCTTGTTGTTGGTTGGAATCCCAGAACACACTTGCTCGCCGGAGCCTGGAGAGAAAGCGGGAAAAGTAGAGGATTCTTGTTCAGAACATGGTCTTTGCGTGGGGTTTGCTTTTCCCCAGGATAGAAGATAATATTCATTGGGCAGCCGCTGCCCCGGTGCGTGCTGACTTCTGTTCTGCCCACAGCTCAGAGCGCAGAGCATTCAAAATTCTTCCTTGCTGACGTTGAGGCATTGCTGGACATGGATCGCCTACTCCAGGAAATATGAGGTGCTCAGCCAGGGAATACCACCTTCCAGATCAGCCCTCGGGGCAGATTCACGTCGGAGCTATGAGATGTGTTCAGTTAGGAGAATTTTAGGCAGTGTGCTAACCATGGGCGCTGCCTCATTCCTTCAGATGCGTCCTTCACCTTCATTGAGCCTGGCTGGGTTGCAGCTACTGAGAATGCAGCCTGCCAAAGTGGATCGGCCCCTTGTAACTGGCTCTACACAAGCCCCAGGGGAATCACTCCCAAAGCCCTTAATGCCAGAAGCTTCTTAGTTATTAATTACCATCAGAAAAATCACATTGACCAACCCGGACCTCAGCCTTCTCCACCATGCCATCAAGTCATCTTTCCCATCAGTGTTGCAGAAGTGATCAGACATCTCCAGCATTGCCTAGAAGGTTCCCCCTCAAAATAAACCGTATTTTTCTTCAACGTTTTGTTTACTATCTGCAGCAGAATTCTGATTTTCTTATTTGTGTCTGTCTGTCTTACACACACTCTGTGTATGGGTGTGTGCATGCATGTGTGTGTGTGTGTGTGTGTGTGTGTGCGCGTGCATGCATGCACATGTGGGTGCGTGTGCCCATGTATGCATGTGTATGTGTATGCGTGCATGCAGGTATACATGCACATGCATGTGAGTGTGTCTGTCAGTCTCTGCCTTTCCGTTGCTTCTTCAGGCACTCATTCTTTTGCTGCTTCTCTGCTCCAGAGTTACAGATGCATGCACCACACACCTGACTCTTACGTGGGTTCTGAGGACTGCACCAGATCTTTCCGCTTGCATGGCGAGCACATTACCAACCGAGCCATCTCCTAAGCCCTTGATTTTTTTTCTTGGATAGGAGACCGTATGTGGAATGCTTAAGATGTATGCTCAGGACCTTCAAGGTCTCGATCCTCTGAGGCCAGGAAGTTCCCATGTGCCTTTCAAAGTGTGAATGTGAATTTCCCTTTTCTTTGGACTCTTGCTGACATCTGCCATTGTTTTAGAAAAAAATCTTTGGCACTTTTATGGATGACAATTTCAATTGTTAAGAGCAAGAGCATCTTAAATTGTCAAATGCAGTGACATATTCTTAGTAATCATCCATTTCCTCTTCTCAACAGTTGGTGTAGTCAAGCACTTGAATTTCTCAGCTCCTACCTTGTTTTTTTAATTTTGCGTGTATATGTGTGCGTGTACAGGTTTGTATGCACATGTATAGACATATTTAAATGGAACTGTTAGCATGCAAATGGGAGGGTACATGTGTAAGGGAAGCTTTCACATGCAAATGGAAGCATGAACATGCAAATGGAGTGCATATATGCAAATGAGCAGGTGAATATGAAATGGAAGCCTGGGGTCAACATCATGTGTTTTTTCAATTATGTCCCACTTTGAGATTTTCTTTTTCCCATGTATGTGACAGTCACATTTGTATATGCTTGTTTGCATGTGTATGGGCACACATCTATGTGTTCGTGTAAACATACTTGTGTGAGCGTATGTGTTAGACTTGAGGTTAGTAATGGGAGTCACGCTTAGTTGCTCTTCTACTGAGACAGAGCTCAAAGGCAGAGCTCATCAACAAGGCTAGTCTCTCGAGACCAACTTGCTCTGGGAGTTCCCAGCCCTTCCTCCTGAAACTGGGATTACAGATGGATCGATCACCTGCCTCTTGGCTACTGAATCACTTTGTCCCCTGTTCCTCAGTCTGTCTCATGTCCCTGAGTAGTGCCTTTCTTGGCACTGATTATGATCCAGAATGTTTGTACTCGTGCTCTAGCACAAAAGTCCCGTGGGGTAGTCCAGCTACTCTCGGTGTGCCACAGAGCTTACCCGAGAAGCAGGATGCCCACCACCACCTTTCTGCTGATGGCGGTCATCCTTAAATAGTTCATAATGCAGGAGGCATTTGGTACTCTGCTTCTGTGAACCGTACCTCTGACACATAGTACATGGCTAGCAAGCACGAGGACTTGAGACTTTCTAGGAAGGTCTACTGGAAATTATCAAGAAGCCTGCTGGCTTCTCCAGACAGGGTTGTGCTTTGCATAAACTCACCTCTGCAAGAAGCCATCTGAAGACAAGCACACTCCCTCATGGTAGAATGACCTCCACAGGTAGCATTAGCTCTGGGGTCAGTTTTCTAGGGGCAAAGTGGAGATGATGATGGTGATGAGGACTCCATCAAGGGTGGTGGTGTCAGGGAGAAAGGCATGTAACAAGACTGAAGTAATGTTAAAGCTCCACGTGCGAGAGAGGCAGGTGGACATGTACACGTAATGTGGTTGTCTGCGATGGAGGAAAACCAATGAAGGAAGTGTCCCTTTGAAGTAGATTGCATCCTTACTGTCTCAAGAATGTTAATTAATTAATTGTATGTGTGTATCAGAGGGCATTGTATGTCCCTGTGGAGGAACAAGGGTGACCTCAGGAATCATCCTGGATTGCTTCTTCCTCCTTTTTGCATCACGCTGGGATTTCCCAGCCTCCGCCCACCAAGGCTAGAAGTGAAGGCTTGGCATTTCCACTTGGCATTTTTATATGGAACCTGGGATCTGAACTCAGGACCTGATGTTTGTGAGGCAGAGTCTTAACCCCTGAGTCACCTCTCCAGCCCTAGAATGTTTGTTAGGAACTCATTTTTCTGACCGATGTGGGGAGTATATTAGTTCACCGGCTGTTCAATAGATCTGGGAGAAGACACATTATGTTCAGGGCAGGGCCCAGGCAGGTTCCTCAGGCCTCTGGGCCCAAGCCTCCCTCCTCTTCTCGTGCAACTGAAGTCTTCCGTCTTGTAGTCCCTTGGGCAGCCTGCTTCCTTCGTCTCTGTCCCCTGCCCTCCACACGTCTCTCATTCTGCCTCCAGTTCTACAGAGCCTACAGAGTCGATCCTATCCAGTGCGTTGCTTATAAACATTTATCAGCCCAAAACTTCTGGTAGGACACAGTGTAAACATCCTGGCATAGCCGGCAGAGCTCCCACCTGCCCCTCTGTCCTCTGGTCACTTGTAATTCTCCCTTAGCTTCTTTTCCCATTGCCATGATAAAATTCTGAAAAAAAACCGCAACCTCAGGGAGAAAATATTCTTTTGGCTCTTATTTCATGGATCCAGCCCCTCCTGGTGGGGAAACCGAGGGAAGGAAGCGGGTCACTGTCAGGAAGCAGACAGAGCGAGGATGCACGGGCTCGCTCGCCTACCTCTCTATGAGTCCAGCGGCCAGGCAGAGCCCAAGGCTGCACCGCCACACATCATGAGCAATGAGTCTGCCCACCTCAGTCAACCTGGGCGTGGTCAGCGCCCCCACAGGCATGCTCAGTGCTTAAGCTCACCTACTCCGTCCTCACAGAGGTGCCCGAGACTTCTCTCCTAGGCTATTCTAGATCTGAACTCAGGACCTTCTGCTTGGGAGGCAGAGTCTTAACTGCTGAGTCATCTCTCCAGTCCTAGAACGTTTTTCAGGAACTTATTCTTTGACCCATGTGGGCAGTTGGTCAACCCATGTGCCAGAGTTAGGATGACAGTGACCATAACTGCCACGCACAGATGTGCTCTGAGTACAGGATCCCTGCTGATGACCTTGATCTCCTCTACTGATCTTTCCTCCTCCTGCTGTAACCATTGCTTCAGGGATGTTGTGAACTCCCTGCATCTAACTGCATTTGTGACTGCTCTCATCATATTAACCAAAGCGCCTGATTGAAACCACTTAGAAAAAAGGAAATCCCCGCTTTGGCTGGCGATTTAAAAGAAGAGCCTACCATGGGAAGGTATAGGGAGCTGAGGCCTTCAGAGTCCTGCGGCTGGGGTGCCTCATGTCTTGACAAGCAACGAAGCAGTGAGGGCTAATGTAGCCCCCGAGACTCACCACTGAGGTCCACTTCCTCCAGAAAGTTCCAGGGCCTTTAAACAGTGCCCCTGTGAGGCACCTGTCAGCTTCATGAGGCTGGGGAGATGCTTTGGTTTCAAACCTTAACAGCAACTATATCTGAATCATTTGTTGTCTGTATTCATTATACGTCACTAAAATTGATCAACTTCTACACAAGGTTGTCATATTACCTTTAAGGGAGAGAACGGTGGCATTAGGCGTTGCTATTTCTCAACTATTTATTGTCTCCGGATGGAGGGAAAAATCAGCATAGCAATAGTTAGTAGATTTTTGCTTGTGCTGTGGTTTAGTTTGTATTAACGTTTCAGTATTGATAGCCTGGGAGCAGGATAATTGCCTACAGGCATTTTTTGTTTTGAAATATTTTTCCCATTACCTGTTATTGAAAGCATTGGGGAGGAGATTGTACTTGTCCTTCTGTCCAGCTGTAGCATCCTGGATGCAGCTGCACCCATACGATTCCAGGTGTTTACAGTCTGCTAGTGTTTCTGCAGAATTATTCACCTTGGCAATTGCTTAACTCTGAGTGCTGTGTAGAGCGTGAGGTCAAGCAATACTGCTCCCAGAATATTCTGTGGAAGTGATTCCTTAAAATAATCTGACCATATGACTCCACACTTTCCCATGGCACCTTCTAAAATGAGAGGTAGTGAAAAATACATGCCGAAGAGATTGGTTAATGAGATACTGGGTGATTAGGTCACTTTTTTTTTTCTTAATTGATGGATAGAGAGTTCATTGAGGGAGAATTTATTGAGTTTCCAAACAAAGCGACAGGTTATATGAGCTCTTGGAATTAGTGCAGAAAATAAAATAAGTCAATTCAAAGTTAATAAATTCATTAAATGTTTTCTCCTAAAATAGACTTTGCTGCAAAATGAATGTTCTGAAGATTTAAATCATTTTGATTAATTTTCTATTTCTAAACAGAGTGTGGGAATCACAATATTTATGGGTAAAAATTCAAAAAGACCAAAGGGAAGCAAGAAGTATTCTTAATACTTATGTTGTGCTCTTGATTTTACAGAAAATTGTTGTAAGTACTCTAAGTGAATGATGGAAGTGAATGAATGAAGGTGTGGTCTAGGCTGCAACTCCATGGTAGCGTAATTACATAGTGGGGTACTTACATGGTAGGGTACTTACTTGGTAGGGTGCTTACTTGGTAGGGTGCTTACTTGGTAGGGTACTTACTTGGTAGGGTGCTTACTTGGTAGGGTGCTTACTTGGTAGGGTGCTTACTTGGTAAGGTGCTTACTTGGTAGGGTAAGGTACTTGCTTACCACAGGAGGTCCTGGAATTCATTCACCAGCACCACAAAAAAGACTGAATTTCCTTAAGATCCTTTGACTGTGATGCCACATTGAATTTCCTATGCATAACAAGACTTTATTGATTCATAGGTGAATCAGTACACATAGGTGAATTACACATAGTAACACATGGGTGCATGGATGAGTGAGTGCATGACATAAAGATTTGAAGTTGAGGAGTCATCCATCATGCCAGTCGTAGGTGCATGATGTGCCTGTCAGCCATGCCACGCCAACATACACTGAAAGTCATTTCTCGGAATTGTTGCACTGATCCTTGAGGCCCTACTGCCCAAAGTAATTTGAAAAGCCTGTTGCTATTTCAAGATAAGTTCGAGTCTCTCCAGCAAGACGCCTTTGGCGTCTCAGCTTCTGAGAGGATTAGAATCTGCAACCTCAGTGGAATGCGTTGCTCCATGTTTTTGCCTAATATTGCAGATGGAAGATGAACGCAAGGACCGTGCACACCATGGAAATGCACAAGTCCTTCGGAAAAGCTTCGCCTATTGAAATATTTCCCTAGGAACAGGTTGCGGGTTCTGAATGACAGTTTCAGAACAAGTTGGTGAGCTAGTTAGATACACAGGTGTCAACTTGGCAATCGAAGACTGAGCTCTAGGCTCATCTTTGAAGAATGCGTAGTCAAGGCAGCCTTGAGCAGACCTGCAGGACAGTATCTGATTGGTGTGGCAAGTCTCAGGCCATAGTGGGTTGGACCATTCCCTGAGCAGGTGGATGGGATGCAGAGCGCAGGCTCAGGGGATTGGCATTCTTTAGTGGGTGTTGGTGGCCTTGCAGTCTGGCAAGGGAGGAGACTTGCTCCCCTCTCAGCAATCCCAGTGGAGATGGGCAACTGGTTCCTTCGGCCCCTGGTGTTGGTGTGAGCTCTCCTGCCAAGCTGGATTAAGAACTGAGAACAGAATCATACGACAGAATAAAGCTATCACGTTTCCTTAAACTCTTAAGTGGCAAAGTTATGGGCAACATGTGACAAACTGTCACAGTTGGAAAAGGTGCAGCAATTGACTTACTGGAAATTGTTTGTTTCCAAGGTGACCACGGTGAAGGGCCAGGTCCAAAAGAAATCTCTTGAAGTTGCTAGACTCACTCCATAGCTGCATTTAACCACATAAAACTTAACGTGAGTTGACTGTCCCTTTTCCCTCCAGGAATGTTGCTCATGGGTGGGGATAGATTTTACAAAACCAGCACACATTCCCCAAAGCTAGATTTATCTGGAATACACGTGAACTTTCACCGTGGCCTGTGAAGCAGCAATAATGGGGCCTGATTCATTCGCTAAACTACTTCCCTGTGCAGAATAGAATTCTGTGCTGCGATAAACAGTGCGCTAATGGCTTGTGATACGTGGAGGATCAAGGATTTTGTTCTGCCAGGTATTGTTTCTATGTCACTGTCGTGGCGCACACCACGAGACGCCAAGCTCCTTCGCCTCCACCTCGCCACCATGCATGGGGCGTGGGCATGGCCCGTATGCTAATTCATTTGCTCAGATCACCTGAAAAGGTCTTTTGGTTGTCTAAATGTGTTGGCTCTTTCTTGCAAGAAGAGAAAAAATTGTCCTTGGTGGAAACCACTTTTAGTGTAATCCCTAGTCGTCTCTCACTGGAGTTGTGGGAACTCTGCTTTTGAAGGAGCAAATGTAAGATAAAGAATTTCTGAATTTGTAAACAGCAAAAAAAGCAGGTAAATGATCTTAGTTTGCAATTTAGGATTCTCACATAGAGCAGAATGAAAAATGAGGTGTGTGTGTGTGTGTGTGTGTGTGTGTGTGTGTAGGAGGGGGGCAATCTGTGTGCCTGTGGAGGCCCAAGAGTGACTTCAAAAATCATCCTGGATGTTCTACCTCCTTACTGCTTTGCTGTGGGGTGTCCCAGGCTCTGCCTTCCAAAGTCTGAATGGCAGGCATCGGCCACACCTGCTTGGCATTTTTATGTGGGATCTGGAATCTGAATTCAGGTCCTTTGACATTCAAGGCAAAGACTCAAACCCCTGAGCCATCTCCCCAGCCTTACCTTCACACTCTGACTGCTCTTGGGCTTCAACTAATACTGATGTTTTACTTCCTGTGACAGACGGGCTCATCCACAAATACGAAGTCAAGGCTTGTCACTCGTTTTGTGGGGACAAGTGGTTGGTTAAGAATTGATTTGCCAAGCTGGAGAGATGGCTCAGGGGTTAAGACTCTGCCTCGAAAGCAGAAGGTCCTGAGTTTGGATCCCAGATGCCACATAAAAATGTCAGGTGGAAACAGCAGCAGCCTGCACTTCAAGCCCTAGTGGGCAAAGCCTGGGAAATTCCAGAGTGCAACAAAAAGGAGGCAAAGGAGGTAGAAGCAATGCAGGATGATTCTTGAAGGCATCCTTGGTCCTCCACAGGGACACACAGTGCCCTCACACACACACACACTCACACTCACACACACACACGAATAAATGAATGAATGAATGAATAAATAATAAAAAAGAATACATTTGCAAATCAGTCACTGACACTCAAGGTATCCAAGCCCGTAGAATAGTTGTTCAACAGTGAGTTTGTCTTTGTCCATCATAGGCTTGTTCTTGACATTGCAACTATGACCAAATACAATTCACAGCCTGGGTAAGATGTGCCTACTGAGTTATACCAGTTGGAAGGGGAGATGCATGCTGCATTTGTTTAAAAGTTGTGTTTGTTGCTGGACATTTTAGCTATTATTTTAAAGAGATCTGTAGTTTCTACAGAGCAAGATATTAAATATAGCTCACCTATTGTGTGTATTTAAAATGTGTTAGAATAATTGTATGGCGTGCCAAGTACTCATTTAGCTCAATGTAGCATTTTGATGTTGTGGATTTCTATTTACTTAATCAAATATGTATACATTTGAAGAAGTCAGAAAGTACTTAACTGTGCAGAAAAATGCCAAGATGCCACAGTGATGCTAATGAGATGAAGAGGGGGAGCAAATGGATCGTGAAGGCAGATTGTAGCTGAACAGTGAAAACATGAAGAACTGGGGCTGAGAAGTGGAATAGGATGTTGTCAAGGTAACCAAAGAGACGCCTGGATGTTCAGGAAAGCAGGTCACCCTTGTTGTGGCGGTCCTGAGGCAGATTGGTCTGACAAGTGGGATATTGTCCTCAAACCACCAACACGGACCATGTGTGACATAGCACTTCTGTTTACAAAGGCCTGTTCCCCACATGTTTCAACTTTTCAATTCACTTTTCCATGGATAGAGTTTCAGTGTCAAAGGAAGAAAAAAAAACCCACAATAATAACTTCATAAGTGTGCATTTTTCTTGTTAGGGACCAAGTAATTGTTCTTCCATGAAGTCAGTCATTGAGCTTGATGTTGCTGAGGTGGGGGAGAGAGCCCACCTGTTTTTCAGGGAAATCCATGAGCATCCAAGTGTGCTGCATGTGTGTATGCAGGTCTGATGGGGTTGCACTGCTCCAGTGTGCTGCATGTAACACTGTGGGTAAGTGGGGGAACCATGATCGTGAGCTCCCGGAAGGAAGGAATCCCAGGCAGGAGAGCCCAGAGGAAGGAAAGAGGTTCGTGCCCAAGTTATCGTGAAGGCAGCGCTGGTGGGGAATCTAGTGGGGCAGCAGGAAACAGGGCAGAGAGCGCCCGGAGTCAAGTAGAGTTGACCCCAGAGACTCCCTGGAACAGGGGAGCCAGAGACCCCGCTCTGAGTGGGCTCATCTCGGGCAAGGTGCTGGGCTGCAGCAACGTCCTTGTGGACAGTCTCTGACCATCCATGCTGGGGCCAGGGGCCCGGCAGGCGAGCGGCGGAGCTGCCGGATGCTCGGCACCTGCTTTGGCTCCATGTGCTCCTGGAGAATATGGCTCTTTTGGGAAATACCATCTGCACAATACGGACGCATTCCAGGGAGGG
The DNA here is from genome assembly GCA_023101885.1 of Typhlomys cinereus. Classification (NCBI taxonomy): domain Eukaryota; kingdom Metazoa; phylum Chordata; class Mammalia; order Rodentia; family Platacanthomyidae; genus Typhlomys; species Typhlomys cinereus. The sequence continues at coordinate 289,693 of JALPQD010000322.1, forward strand.
GGTCTCTGCTGGTGCAAGGGAAGTAGCTGTTCAGCTGGGGGAGATGGTGACCTTTGACCAATAGCCTCACTTTTTGTGGTACCAAGGGTTTTTCATAGATGCAACTTGGGTCCTTTTGTTGTTGTTGTTGCTGTTGTTGTGTTGTTGTTTTGCTTTGTTTTAATAGGGAGACTTGTTTTCCAAATAATTCATGCTATGCAGCAACATGAGGAACACAATGTCAAAAAATAGTGGGTTTTATCATGAAGACGCCTGGAACTGTTTCAGGATATTCAAAATATGAGACAGTGGTAGGTGAAGAAAAAAGTGATTAAAATATTTTTCATCTGTTTCAGAAATATGAACAGATTTTTTTCTGTTTCCCTGGCTATGTCAGTTAGATACAGGTGTCAATTTGACAAGTAAAGGCTGAGTCTTTGGACACATCTGTATAGAATGGTGGTTAAGACAAGCCCTATGGAGCCCGTGGGAGATGGTCTAACCGATGTGGGAAGACCCAGCTCATGGTGGGTGGGGCTGTCCCCTGGGTGGATGGATAATACATGCAGAGGGCTGGTTTAGTAGCTGCGTATTTTTGGCAGACTGACAAGTGAGAAAGTTTGTCCTTTCAAAAATTGTATTCGATATGGTGTAGTCCGTTGTTCATGTTCTCCTGCTAAGCTGATGACATGTAACTGAGAATTATAAGCCAGATTGAAACCTTTGTCCTCCCAAATTGTTGGGATCCTTTAATTGTTCCAACTCCCAGGGGGGTATGGCTGACTAGATTCTCAGCTCTTACACGGGTGACATACACTGGCCGTGATCCTTTGGGAGCATGCATCCCTTCTGTTCTTCAAATGCTTGAGAAGGGCCGGCACCCTATGCTTCCCTCCGGGACTTCTGAGAGAATGCTTGTGACCGAGACCGACCCCCAGACAGCCCCAAATGCTGCTGCTCAACTTCAGGTCTCAGCCAAGAGAAGGCCAAGCGGGAAGTATGGCGACATCCTCTTAGAGGGACTGCAGCAGGACACTGTAAGCCCAGTGACTCTCTTGATTTAGATGGTAATTTGCTTCTTTGGCCACATCCTGAAAAATTGTAATTTTAATTTTCAAAACAAAGTTTATGAAAAATTTACAACATAAGACAACATATAGTTATTATCTTATCCTTAGCTATCAAATAGAAAATGTTAATCTAATTGTTTAAAATTAGGGCAGAAGTAAAAAGAGAAACATGATATGATATGTATGTGAGTGTATGTGATATTGTGCCTGTGTATATGATACATGAGTATGCATCTATGTACATGATGTACATGTGTGCATATGCATGTATATGTGTGTGTTATGTGCAAATGTGTGTATAAGTGTGTATATGTGATATGTGGGAGTGTGTATGTGTGTGCATGATATATGTGTGTATATATGATATGTGAATGTATGTATGATGGGTGAATATGCATGTGTGTATGATGTGTGTGCAAGATGTACAAATGATTTGTGCGTGTACATGATGTGTGTATATGATGTATGAATGTGTATATGATGTGCATGTATATGAGTGCTTGTGTGTTCATGTATGAGGACGTATGTACGTATGTGCCCAGGCACGCGTGGAGGGTCTCAGTGCTAACTGTCCCTCCTCGACACTGTTGTCTGACTAGCCCGCTTGGCCGGGAGATCTGGAGAGTCTCGAGTCTCAGCCTCCTCCCTAAGTTCCAGAATTGCAGGCACTTGAGCTTCAGTGTCCAGCTTGCCTTATGTGCGCGCTATGACTCAACCTAGGGTCTGCAGGCTTGGGAGACTTTATGTGCGGAGCCACCTCCTTAGCCCCCAGATATTTTGTGAGTTTTGTGTGTGCTGCATATGCTGTTTTGACTGGAAGTGAAATCACAAGCCCTTTGTTCTGGTAGAAACTCTTCGTAAAACTTGGGCATGATCTGCAAAATTCCCCTGGATGAGCCGTCAGGCAGACAGTCCAGGCTACAGGTCACCTGGCTTCTTTCAAATCTCTTTCCTTTTTTTTTTCTTTTTAAGGATGTTTTATTTATTTATCAGAGAGAGAAAGACAGAGCGCATACATGTCGCAGCATGTAGGTAGAGGCCACAGAACAACTTTTGGATGTCAGTTCTCTCCACATGTGGGTTTCTGGGGTCAAAGGTCAAACCCAGATTTTCAGCTTTGTGAACAGGTGCCTTACCCACTGAGCTCTCTTGCCAGGCCTCTTTTTCCTTCTCAAAGAAGATTAATAAGCTAACCTTTCAGTGATTCCTTCTTTCCCTTCAAGAACTAGAAGAACATCTTCATAATTCAGAGTCCTTTGCTTAGTATCTCTTGGCAGTGCTTCTGTGCCGAGCGCCTCTTACAAGTACACCTCTGCTTAGCAGCACTCCTTGATTAGTACCTCTCAGCAGTACTCCTTGATTAGTACCTCTTAGCAGTACTCTTGCACCTACCTCTTCCCATTGGACAAAGCCTTTTATTTGAGTGAAGGCAGCTAGTGGTAATCGGAAAGCCTCAGATGCAGGTACACTATGCCTTTGAGTACAGGGCTGTCATAGCAGGCAGAACCACTGACTGCTATTGGCAGTGTTTTGAACAGAAGGTCAGCTGTGCATTCTGAGTCCAGGAGGATCTGGGGAGCTGCAGATATACCTGAGGTCATGACTGTCTGCAAGGTTCTGGAGACGTCTAGATGGAGGGGCCTCTCACCAGCCGCCTGTGAGCAGGAAGCAGGTGGTGTGTTCTGAGCTTATGCCATGGATTCTTCTGGGGATCCCCCCAAGTAGAGCGGGGGTGGAAGGAGGTGGTCAGGGACTAGGGAAGGGAAGAGCAAAGGTGAGATAAGCATGCGATGGTGGTGGTGTGGGGGTGGGGAGGGAGCCAGGTGCTGAGAGCAGACGGCGTTTCCTCTGCCGAAGACCTTGCTGGTGCGTTGAGAACCACAGCGACTCTGCTCTTTTCCTCCGTCCAGGTCTCTTCTCCTTCAGTAAGAATGTGGGACAGCAACTAGTCCATCACAGATTGCAGCCCAGAAATGTACGCAGATCTAACAGCTTAGAATTGCCTGAATGGGTTGGAATGTCCCTTCCTGCTGTTGATTCAGCAGGGTGTGGAGTTGTGTTAACACACAAGTCGCCATGATCCAGGGAGAGCACATTGTACCTTTCAAGCACAGACACATAAATCGTGGATAGGACCCGTTCATGTATTCTAGCACCCTGGTCTTTTCTAGAATGCTGTTTAAGAAAACTCATAATCCTTCACAATAGCAGCAAAGCATGAAATATGAACTTGTGCAGAGTCCTCAGGGAACTGTTATAATTAGTTGCTTTAAATTTATGGTGGTCTTTGGGGGCAGCATCATGCAAAAGGGCCAGTAGGTCTGGTCTGGCTTTATCAAACTGGTGGGCGCCCCACTTTCCGTGCAGTGAGCGACTCAGTACCCGACAACCCTCACAGCCGGGCAGCCATCACTCACATCCTCAGAGGTGAGACAGGTTCAGACAGGTGCATCTGTGGAGCGGAGGGCTGAACATCCACATCCACTTGGGATGCTGCGGAATGCAGAGCTCAGCGGGAGGCTGGGGTCGGGGACAAAGCTGACATGCCAGCCTGGTGTCTGGAGTTGGCATGAGGCGTCATCAGACACCTGCTCACCATGCCACCGCCTGCCCCAGGCACAGCACACGCTCTGCTGACGCACCCCAACATTGCGGCTGTAGGCGAACATCAGGACTGTGCATGCAATAAAATAGCGCCGATGAAACGTTTCAGAGGGAAACGTTATTTTAACGCTAATTAGGTATGATTAGTTCTCTTCTTTCCTTGTGCCTGTGCAGAACAGCCCTGTAAAACAGCCAATCAATCTGTTTTACACAAAGTTTTATCAAATACACAATGTTCTCCTACTCTGTGACACCATGTTGACATGCGCCAAAACTTTTCCAAAGTTAAGATAATTAAAAAGCAACACTGCAAAGCCATAAGTAGACAGCGTTCCTGTTGGTATAGGGGATTTCTTAAGTGGGTATAGATTCATGCGGAGGGGTTTTATTTTTGAAATGCTTTAAAGGGGTATGTTAGTTGGCTTCTCATCTTTTTGGCAAATACCTCAGTGAAGCAACTTAAAAGAGGAGGGTTTCACCTGCGCTCACAGCTTCAGAGGATGCTGTCCAACAGGGCAGGAGTGAGGGGGCTGGTCTCATAGTGTGCGTGGGCAGGAAGCAGAGAGAGGTGCGTTGTTACTCAGCTGACTTGCTCCTTCTAGTTAGTCCTGGACCCCAGTTCGAGGATAGTGTTGGCCACGTTCATGGTGGGTTTTCTGTTCTTCCTTAAACATTTCTTGGAACATCCTCCTAGATACACGCAGAACTGGGTTTCCATGGTGATTATGAATGCAGTCAAGTGGACAAGAAAATGAGGATCACAGAAGATAGTGTGATGATTTAATTCCCACTGGGCCAAGCCTTGGAAATGGCAAGTATTTTCGTTTTTCTGGTGGGGAGTCAGAACCAGGACAGGAACAAGTGAGGCTTCTCCAGAGCTCCCGGGGACGCCCATCTCAGATAGCTGGGAATATACTTGTGACCAAAGGAGTTAAAAGTGACCAGACAGACTCCAGTTCCTCTGGTGATAAGAGATAAAAGATTCAGCCAATAGCCTGTGAAATGCTTGAATATGCTTCGAATTAATTCGTGGCCAAAAAATCATCTTTGAACTCTCAGAAGCAAGTTACTTCACCCAAGACACATGAACTCACATTTCTGTTCAGTAGAGTGTATTAATGAAAACTTACAGAAAGTCATAAAAATGGAGATTTCTACACAAGAGAAAGTGTCTATATGTTGAAAAACTTGTGCACAAAATAGATACCTTTCAGCAGTAGAGGAATGCGAAGATGGAAAAGTTGGAATGCTCCTTAACAAATCCTGTGAGATGTTTTCCTAATGTCTTCAAAGGTATTTGTGGTCAAAAATTACATTGCAGGGGGCGTTGCCTCTCAGCAAGTAAGACAAGACAACAGATGTGCTTTATTACATGTGGTTGTAGACAAAAAGCAACAGTGAGCTGATTTTCCTCTTTTAAGTTCCATCGAATTATATTTTCAAGAAGGCAAGGCACTGTCTGCAGGCCGGATCTTGGCAGTCCTAATTAGAAAGGACGTCAGCGCGCTCTCCCGTTTCCTCCCACCCCCAGCTCCAGGGCATAGTGGAAGTTGGGGAGACCATCAGGTTTGCTTTGCTCAGAAAGAAGGAGTTATCCGCCAACTCACACCATGCCCTCGGGATTATGCCGTCATCTGGGAAAGTCTGTGAAAAGGACAAAGAAAAAATCACATGTGATCTTCATCATCCTCATCCTCATTACCATGCATCCTCAAAGATATCAAAGAGGACTATGCAACGGTGATAAAGGTGTGGTCCTGATGAATGGAAACACCCATATATGTGATAGGTGAGACAGTGTCTCGTTAAGTTGGTATTTTTTTATTTTTCATTCCAAAAATTCCAGTAGCTGCATAGGATTCCTTTGTAATGAGATAGATAGATAGATAGATAGATAGATAGATAGATAGATAGATAGATAGATAGATAGACAGAGATATATAGATATATCATATATTAATTTTTTATTTATTTGAGAGATAGAGAACAGGTAGAGAAAGAGAAACGGAGAGAGGGAGAGAGAAAGGGAAAGAGAGCAAGATAGAGAAAGAGAGAGAGAGGGTACACATGTGCCACGATGTGTAGTTTCTGAGCACAGCCACTTCTCTTCTTCCGCCCATGTAGGGGTCACGATGGATCTCAAGCCACCAGTTTTGCACACCAGTGTCTTTACCATCTGGGTCGCCTGAAAAAGTCATTTATTATTTTCTCTCACAAGTATTCCTAAGACCTTGGAAGAGGGGGTTCAGGGAAGTGCATAGCTTCATGAGAAGATTCCTTTCCCTGCCTCTATAGATGCCGCTCCCACTTTCTCATGGTCTTCTCTTCCAGTGACTGTGACATGCAATGTCCTTGCCTTGTGCTCCTGTGACATCAGAAACTTCTAGGCTTTCTCTCTGGATGGCCTAGAAACAGATCTCCTGAGACAGGAGGTCAGGCAGCCCAGGCTGTCCTTGGGTCCCATGTAGCCCAGGATGACCCTAATCCTTGTGACCATTCCAGAGCCCTGGCTGGTACAGACAGTCCCTCCATGCCGGGCTCTGGCATCACTCTACCTGCCCGCGTCTCCTGAGGTCCCCTCCCATCCATCTCCTGCACCATAGTCTTCCTTTGCCTAGTGCCTCCTTTGATGAAAACCCACTTCCCCTGCATGGGGGGTCTGGCCTTTCCTGCCCTTTTCCCAGGCTTCTGTTGGAACGTGGACCCCAGGCCCCATCACGTATCTTTCTTCTAGCCCATCTCTCTTGTGCCGATTGACTTCCTAGACAATGCCGGACACCTTAACATTCTTTGACCTGCCTCAAGCTTCTTCACACAGCTGCTTCTTCTGCCTCTCTTAAGAGATGGTGGACCAGGACCTCTGGGTGGGCTTCCCCACTCGCTTTCATGGGAAGAAATGCAGTGTGCACGCTCGCAACCAGCAAGTCCCCTCTTCCATTAGCTGTATCAAGGCGCAAGTGATGCATACTAAACTATGCATGTTTGAAGCACAGATTGACATAGGAGGGCTCAGTCCCCAACATGCACGCAACGAACATACTGGTCACCTGGAAGTTGTCTTCTTTTTTTTATTATTTATTCAGTTGTGCGTGTGTGCGCGCGCGCGTGCGCGCGCGCGCGCGCGTGTGTGTGTGTGTGTGTGTGTGTGTGTGTGTGTGTAGAACCACGGGCGAATTCGGGAACCACCATGGACCACCTCAACCTCCTCCTTGTTTACTCTGCCCCGGGATTCACAGGCTCCACCTTACCAGGACCAGAAGCACAGACTGCCCCCGCTTCCACCCGGTGTCTATACGTGGGGTCTAGACCCCTGTAAGGCAGAGGCTTAACAACCCTGAGACAACTCTCCAGCCCCCTAGAAGTTGTCTTCTGTCTCTATCCTGTCTCTCTGACTACAGCAGGTTTCTGTGTTCACTGGAATTTCACAAAACTGTGATAATATTTCTTTCCCTACAAACATGTTGGGGCGGCTTAAGTTTTTAAACCCACCAAAATGATGTAGGTAACTTTTACATATGAACTAAAAATTCCTAACCCAAGAGCACAAAGATTTTCATGTTGTGTTCCAGGATTTTTGTGTTTACTTTGGGGGTTCACATTGAGACTTCTGATTAGTTCATGTTAGTGTTAACATGTTACAAGGCCTATAGGGAAGTTTTTATTTTTCCGCGTAAATGGTCTTTTGCAATTCACCTGCATAGTTGCTGATAAAATCACCATCAAACAGCTTAAAGAAACAAGGAACTTATTTTTCTCTTATTCCTGGTCATAGTTCTTTGTCCAGCTTGGCAGGAGAATTCACACCAGCACCAGGGCTGAGGGAACTGGCCACGCCATATCCACATAACAGATGAGAGAAGGACAATCCTTTTGCCAGATCAACATGTCTGGCCAAGTGTACACAAGGACGCCAACTTCCTCCATCAGTTCCCTCCATTTTATTCACCTGCCTGGGGACTAGTTCCACCCACCATGGGCTGGGCCTTCTCCATCACCTAGACAATCTCCTGCAGGTTCTTGCTCTGGGCTTAACTACTAATTCTCTACAAATGTGCCTAGAGCTCAAACCCTCAATTGTCGAGTTGATAACTATACCTAACTATAACATCATCCTTTTTCAGAACCTCTGCTGGAAATATAACACAGCCTTGGTTGCATATATGTTGCTGTCCTGTCAAAATCAATTTTCTGTGCACCTAGAGGTCAGTTCTGAATTCTCTGTTCCGTTCCATGATGTATTTGTCTTTGTGACAATCCGGAAATTCCTTCATTGTTGTAACTTGATGGTAAGATTCAAAGTCACACAAGGTTGGCGGCTGCAGGTCTTCTGTGGCGTTTCACATCTTTCTGAATTTTGTCATGAATTTGTCAGTTTTCACTTCAAAACTTTGGCAGTTTTCACTGGGGTCATTACAGATCACTTGTGATCTCTAGAATAATTTGGATAGAATTAATGTGTAGGATTGTTGAGTCTCTGACCCGGAGACAAAGTGCATCTCTCTGTTTCTGTGGGTCTGTGATTTCCCTCAGCTATGAGTTATAATTTTCAGTGGATAGTTATTGTGTATTTTGGTCAGCTACATCCTATGTATTTTGTTATTTTGATGTTGAAAATGGTAGTATACTCAAAATGTCAATTTTGAATGTTTCTTGGTAGTGTAAAGAATGCAGTTAATTTCTGTCTTTACCCTTTGTTCCGTGCTCTCTAAATCTGTCAGTTACAGCAAAGTAAATTCAGCCCAGTATTGTTTTCATATCTTTTCACTTTTATTGCTTTTTCTTTCTTTATTGCTCTCCAATATAACTTCAGCTGTAGAATAGGAGGCAGAATAAGAGGCATGAAAATGTATTCCTTGTATTTACCTGCTCATAGCTATACATCATCTAGCTATAATCTATCATATGTAATCTATCATTTGCCTCTAATCTATCATCTACTTCTGTAATCTGTCTCTATCATGTATCTATTATCTATTTCTATCTATCATTTATCATCTACCTAACATCTATATAACTATCCATGTATTCATCTATGGTCTGTCTATCTATTATCTATCTATCTATCTATCTATCTATCTATCTATCTATCTATCTATCATCTATTTACTATCTATCAATTTACTATCATCTATTTCTATTATCCATGTACACATCTATCATCTATCTATACCTCTTATCTGTCATCTATCCATCGATATTTGTCTTTATAATCTATCATCCGTCTTTGTATATCTGTCATGTAGCTCTATCTACAGTGTATCATCTGTTTATCATCTATCCATCAATCTATATCATTCATATAATCTATCACTTATTCATCATCCAGTCATCTATCACCTGTGACCTACCTGTCTGTCCACCCATGTTCTTTATTATGTTGATAATGTCCACCTGACAATATTCACACAAGAATGAATGTTGGGGTCTGAGAAGGTGGATCGGTAAGTGAAGTGCTCGCTGTGTAGATACAGGCATCTGAGCATGGATCCCCACCACCTGTAATGGCCAGACGCCCCAGCACATGCCCGTAATTCCAGCACTGGGCAGAAGGAGCCAAGTTGATCCCTGCTCACGCCAGCCAGGCTAGTTGAATTGCTGAGGTCCAAATTCAGTCAGAGACCTGTCAGGAAAAGTAAGGTGGGGCTGGAGAGAAGACCAGAGGTTAAAGCCTTTGCTCACAAACAAAAGAGCCTCAGGTGGGATCTCAACATCCCACATAAAAAACACCAGGCAGAAATGGTGAGGAACTGCAGTTCCTGCCTTGGAAGGTGGAGCCTAGGAAACCCTGGAGCGAAACAACAGAAAGGTAGACCGATCCAGGATGATTCCCAATGTTACCATTGTACCTCCATAGGCGCACACAGCCAAGTGCACTCTTGTGCACACACCACACACACACACATGTAAGATGGGCAGCAATAGAGGAAGGTGCTTTATGTCAGCCTCTGGGCTCCACAGGTAAGTGCACACATTCACATATAGCTCTACGCACACAAAAATGTGAACAGATGCATACAAGCATACACGTGTATCTGTATACGTAGAGGCATGTCCACACATATGCACTCACAGCTGTATACACGCAAACATATACTTTCACACATGCACACACATACATATCACATGATCATGTACACAGCATATATAACATATATACACATAACCATGTACGCACAGGTGCGCACATGCAAAGAATGAATGTTAGACTTTTTAGATACACTTTTTCTTCACTATTCATGAATACATGACCTTTGTTCTTTAATTTTGATATTACCCCCTTTTGATCTTCTCATGTTCACCATCAGGGTACATGGGCTTCACAAAAACAACTCAAAGAGTCATTCTGGAGTGTGTGGAAGAGTGGAGAAATTGCCATTATCTCTCCCTTAGGAGATTTGTAGCATCTATCAGTGAAGCAATCCAGGGTTGGTTTTTCTTGTTGAAAGGTTGGGGTTTTTTTTGTTTTGTTTTGTTTATTCCCGTTTCGTTTTCAAACAGTTATTTATGGCAGCTGATTGTTCTGGAGTGAACATGGCTGGCTTGTGTCTGTTAAGAAGTATGTTCATTTTGTGCTTATTGCTAATTTCAAGGCGTGGAGGTAGAGGTATTGTCTTGCCAGTTGAGTCTCTAGCTCTCATCTCCTATCATCTGTCTCCCTCTGTCTATCGTAGTAACCTCTGTGGCCCTTTGAGTACAGCATGTTTTTCCTAGTGAGCCATTTTGCCAGAAACCCGGACTGGGAAAGAAACAGAGTTTTAAGAGAGGCTTCACAGATGACCCAGAAGCCTCACATAGTGTACTTGCCACATGTGCAAAAAGGAACTAGATTTCTGATCCCCAGATTTTATGTAAAATGCCTATGATCCTGGTTTTGGAAGGTGGAGACTGGGAATCCCCAGGGCAAGCTGACTTCTCACACCAACCCTAAGGGTGTGTTCTGGATTCCATTTAGGTTACCTCAGAAAGCATAAGGCTGAAGAGTGGTTGAGACTGGTTCCTAGTATCAAGCTTGGACTCCACATACAAATGCATACACACACACACATACCCCACATGCTCATACACATGTGCACACAAACAAAAATACACCCCTTTCACATGCGCCCATAGAAGGGGCACAAAAAACCCTTTTGTATATACATTAATTTTTGTGCAGAAAGGTATAGTCATTTAGTACAGCTGTGGGAGACTGTCTTTTCTCACCGTGTTCCCAAAGTCTTATGTTTGTTCTTCTATTTGTGAAGCTCCAGAAATACCAAATACATGTATTGTCTTTGCTTCTGTAACTATTTTTTTTGAACTCTCTTTTTCCTTTTCTTTGTGTGTAGGCCTTGGTAGAAATGAATCTGTCTGTTGCTTGGCGTACTAACATGCTTACTCAGCTTATCCTTTCTAGAAAGTCAACTGAAGCTGCTTGTGACTGATGCTGAGCAATTTCAGTTTCTCTGAAAGGGGTTTCAGCCCAGTGGATAAAGGCACCTGTGATCAACCTGGGGACCCGAGTTCAAACCCTGGAGCCCGCATGGTGGATGGCGTCTCTGCAGGCAAAAGTCCTCTGACTGCCACATGCATGTCACGGCTGGCATACCCCTCTCGAATAATCGAATAATGAAAAAGATAATTTGTTTACATGTGAGCAAGCAGAACAATTATCCTGTGTTTCTGTGGATGTCAGAAATGAGTTCAGGTCATTTAGGAGCAAGCACATGTTGCTGGAGAGAGAACTACTCTTGGTGTGGAAGAAGTTGGCATGTGTAACGTGCATGCTTTGTTGTAGCTACTCTGCCTTAGTTTTTGGCTAAAAGGCAGTACTTAAACTCATACGACTTAGGGGTGTAAGAGGAGATTTGTTTGTTGACAGGAATATTCATTATAGTGGGAACCACATAGCAGGAAGCGTGTCTGGAGGCGGAAGCAGGACCCTCGTTTGGGTCACCACAGACTTCAGAAAGGCAGAGAGAGCAAGAGCAGACCGAGAGGCTGCAGGGTGGGGCTTCCACCCCTCAAACCCCGCTTTCTTCCTCTATCAGCTCTCCACCTCTCAAAGGTGCACAACCTTCCCACACACTGGCATCAGCTGAGGACTCGCATGCATGAGCCTGCAGAGGCCAGCTCGGATTTAATCTGTGGCATCTGGGAAGCAGAGATGGGAGGAGCCGAGCTTCGCTCACTTGCTCACCAGTTGTGTGGTGCAGGCGGCCTGCTTCATCCTTCGACCCAGAAAACCCGCAAACCCTTGGCTCCCGTGTGAGTCTGAGTATGTGCACAATGCCTCCATTGTAAAACAGCAAAACAAGATATTTTTGATTGGCATTGCTTTCTCAATAGAGAAGAAATGTCATAGGAAAAAATACTACCGGTGAGACCTTGGAGTTTGACTTTAAGGTTGACTAAGGTCAAATATCTATGCTGATTGTCCAAAAAATTGAATTTGTAAAACTTTTTGTTTGTAATTCAAGCCACTCCCCTAAGAATGTATCATTCATGATACCTATCTGTCTGTTTTCCCATTTATCATAGATATGTGCGTGAGAGTTGCATGCATATATGCATGTGGATTCCACATGTGTGCAGGTGCACCTGTGTATGTTCATGTGAGTGTATTTGCATATGGAGGTCCAAGGTTGGTGTCTGGAATCATCCTTGATTACTCTTCTACCATGTCCTCTTGAGGTTGGACCTCTAATGAGCCCAGAGCTTGCCTCTAGGGCTGGTGTGGCTGGCCAGCCTGCTCTGGGGATTCCCCTTCTATGGCTCGGATTACAGGTGGACAACCCACTGGCACTCAGTGTAGTGTCTGGGAATCTGAACCCCAGACCTTTTGCTTCAGTTCACAGTACTTTAACCACCGAGCCGCATCTCAGCCCTGACTCATGGTACCCTTAGTAAACACTATTCACCTATCTTTAGACCATAACCACCCTTAGAACCTCTCTCTCTCTCTCTCTCTCTCTCTCTCTCTCTCTCTCGCTCTCTCGCTCTCTCTCCTTCCCTCCTGTCTGTTTTTCCCTTACTCTGTACCTTACCCACCCTAGCCCTCCCGTCAGCGACTGGATTCAAGATGCCGTTCCTCCAGAATCACCTTGCACCGTGAAACCAGCCTGTGGCAGAGGACATTTCATCAGAGAAGTTAAGACACCAGCTGTGTGTCAGGAACAGTCCTGTTACACGGTGTCTATATCCTGTCAGTAACTGTTCAAAGGCTGTGGTGTGTTCTGGGTGGTGGACTCTCCATGCAGGCATGCGTGCATGCAATCTCTTGTGTCCTCAAAGAGAGCAGGCTGGGGGCAGTCTAGCAAGCTGCTGTGTTGCCCAAGAGACTTGCCCTGTCCCTCCATGCACCTCACTTCTCAGCCCCTCCAGCAGGTTCGCCCAGAGCCATCTCTCCTGGTAGAAACAGCCTATCCTGTTGAGCTGCGTCTGAATTGCGTCGGTTCAGTGCCAGGACTGACAGGCAGGCACGGTGCCCTGCGGGACTGCAACAATGGTAACATGTGCCTTCCAGAACAAAACCCTCCCAAACAGCAAGATGGAAAAAGACCTGCCTTCAAAATAACCACCAGACAAGCAGAAGAACGCTGTCCCACAGCTAAGCGCAGGCACGGGCTCTAAATACATTAAGATAGTTTAGCCCGTTATTTGTTTTGACCAATTGACCACAATATTAGAAATTCAATCATGGAGCAGCTGACAAATGCGCTTGCCTAATTTTATTGAAGAGGTTTTTTTTTCCCCTTCTTTTTTCCCATTTTTCCATCCTGTTAACACTGCTCCCTGCGCCCAGACAGTAATGGGCTTCTTGTATGCCCACGACTGTTGCGATCATGTAAATTTATTGGTGCTTAGAAGAAGCGAGCTATTAAAACATCGCACCAGCCATTACAGCCGGGCGCATGTTGGCGTTCGCTCCCAGCGAACATATGCTTCCGAGCGAGTGCCTAAACTCTTATTTATGGATTTAATTTAATATGCGGAAAGAATTCAAAATTAAATTTCGTGTCTGCCTCCAGAGACTGTCAGTGTATAATAACATGGTAATTTTTACACATCTTCATGAGAAATGGGAAAATTAATTCTTTCTGACAAGTTGTAATTATTCGACTTGGACCGGTTGCAGCCGAGCAGTTGTGAGCGCGCGGCGTTGTGTGCGGTTTCGCAGCGTAAGGGGAAACTCGGGATGGAGATAAATTGTGCATCTGAGAGCTTCTAATGGCTTCTGACATTTTAGCCTCGAATATTACGGGGTGCTCTTTAAGGAGTCGGGGTGTGATCTGTTATGTTGCCGGGGATGCTTGGCCCTTGTGCAGGCTGGACCACGCGACCGTGATTTCTAAAGTTGGAGTAGAGTGGAGTACACTGAGGATTACCCGGAAAGACAGTGAAATTGGTAGGACGAATCTTCATGTCCCCTAAGTGAACCTTTTAGTACCTGCTTATTCTCTTGCCAGAAGGTCATTTTATAAGAGTTGGATCATAGACAGTTTTTTTTTTAAAGGAAAGAGTAAATATGTCTCAGATAATATGTGTTTTCTTACCTCTTCAGTGAACATGTTATTTACATCGCCCCCTCCCAACCTGTGAATGTTACTGTAAGACATTCCCTTCAGCCTATAGCATCAAATTAAGTTTTTCTGACAAGTAACATTAGTGAAATGCAGTAAGAACCTCCACCACCACTGGCTACATTAGCATCGAAAATCTGGACATGTTGCATGTGAAGACATGATGTACTGATTGACAGGCCAGCCTGCAGGGGCGTGGCATACTAGCTGCGGGTAGGATCAGTATAGGTGGTGCAAGATGAATGCAAAGAATGTCGTAAGATTCCACACCACCCCCCAAGCTACCATGGTTCCCTTACTCTGTCCTGTACATGAAGCACAGGGTGGAGCATCTAACGCCCATGCTCAGACTTACATGGTCCCTTTCAAGTAGGAGGGCTGCGGGAAAGTGTCCTTGGAGTACGGCTGACGGCTACCTATCTATTTGTGACTTCCAAAGCTGACTAAGTGGGAGACTGCACCCCAGCATGCACCTGTTCCCTTGCTCATTCCAAACTCAAGACTGTTCTCATCCAAGGGGCCCAGGACATTACCAGGCGGAAACAGCAGTGGCCTGCACATCCCGCACTGGGGCAGAGCCTGGGAAATCTCAGAGTGAAGCAAAAAGGAGGTAGAAGCAATCCAGGATGATTCCCGAAGTCACCCTTGGGCCTCCACAGGAACTCACAGTGTCCTCTGACACACACACACTGACACACACACACACACACACACACACACACACACACACACACACACTAAATAGAGAGAGAGAGAGAGAGAGAGAGAGAGAGAGAGAGAGAGAATAAAGTTAAAAAGAAAAACGACAGGTGGAAATTTTGTCTCTCCACCCCACCTTTTGCAACAGGCAGCAGTGGGCTCTCAGGAGAGAAGACTTGGATAGAGACCAGTTATTTCCTGCTACTGGATTCTGGATTCTGTAACCGCCTGTAAAGCACTGCCTTCATATGGATGATTATATAACAATTCACTTTTTCTGAGTGCCACAAATCTCTCAAAAGATGTTGGGGTAGGAAATGGAAAGATTACCCTGAAATGTAGATAGCACACTTTGGCTCTTTCACATCTCCTCTCCTAAAATAAGGTATTTTAATATTCTAGACCTTTATTAGCCTTGTTTGAGTGATGTGTTTGGAGCCAGCCTAAGACTTTAAGTAAGAACATTCCTAAGGAGCAAACTTACTAACCTTACTAAACACAGTGTATTTGAGCTAGTGAAGCAAGGGCCCACATCTGGTCTATATACATCAGACAGCATACACACTTAACATCACAAGCAAATCACAAATAAAGGTATAAAAAAATTAGCCGCTGGGTTTAGTTTTGTTTCTATTTTGCTTTTTTTGAGATCAGGGCTCCTGGAACCCAGGCTAGTGTGGAACTAACAATGTAGCCAGGGTAACCTTGAAGTACTAACCCCCAGGGGTGACCTTGAAATACTGACCTCCTCTTACCCCTGAGGTTTCCATACCCTTCTAACAGCGCTGGTTGGGGATGCAGTATTCAAAGCTGTGAGTCCACAGGAGACATCCCACATTCCATCCCAGGCTCTGGGGGTACAGACCTCAGGCTTTGTATCCCAGCCCCTCATTCTACCCTTGTTGCCTGAGCCACCCACGTGTGACCAAGCGTCTGGCACGTCCATTCCTGGCATGACAGACTGTACCGCCTTCAACCTTGAGTCAGTTGAACCGTCCCTCCCCTCAGTTGACCCTCGTCAGGAATTTGCTCTGGTTGGTCAGGAAAATAATTCTACACGTGCTGTCCTTGCTCGGGCTACCTGGTCGCTCTAGCTTGGACCTTGACTGTCCTCAAAGGCCATGTGCGGAGCGCCTGGCCTGCAGGGGGCACGTTTGGAGGTCGGCAGCACGCTAGTGAGAGGTCCTTGGCCAGCCTGCCCTTGAAGGGCACCAAGGGGCTCGTGATGTAAGTGGCTCTGCTCTGTCATGGGCTGCCTCACATCAGGCCCAAAGTGCGCAGCTGGGCCTGAATGCAAACCTCCACAACTGTGTGTGGGGCCAAGTAAACCTTTTCTCTTGGCAAGTTTGCTGTCTCTGGCGTTTCATAGTAGTGAAGGAAAGCTCACTTGGGCTGTTCGGCAGCGAATCATTCTTCATAGGGATGAAAATACTACGTGAGTCTCGGGTGACATTGATAAAACGGCAGGACATCTCGGAGGCATTCTGCATGAGCTCTGTGCCCATGAGGGACAGTGCTTCCTGAGGCCTGCCCCCTAACCTGATCCTTTTGTTCAGTCTGAGTCAATGTTCATGGCTCTTGCCATGTTTTGTAGACACATACATGTTTTTATTATTTTTTATTTTAATAATACCATATCACCTTTGTGTGCAAGGCACTGTGCTCTCAACTCCACTTCCCTCTCATCCCCTTCAGATCTGTACATTTTAAATGATATAGTAGTAGGCACAGGGTGGGCCACAGCCATGTGTTCTAGTCCAACTATAATTGAGGCTGACCCTGGAGATTAGCCTGGTAGTTAGGGTGCTCTTGACCCCACAGGGAGATCCCATTCCATTCAATAGTAAAAAAAAATACACAGAGAGAACCCCCTCCCACACCCCCAATGCCTGCTGGAATATGCCCGACAGTGATACAGGTCGCTTGATGGCCTTGGACAATGTTACTTTTGTGCTCAGCATTCAAACACTTAAATTCCTCGAAAATCATCTTCGCTGTTTCTTTCTGTTTTCCACTTTCCAGTGGTGGCTTGTTTTCCTGCACCACCAGCTAGCCCTGTGTTGATTCGCTTCTCCCTGGCCCGGCCCCTAGTCCCTCCTCTGTGTAGACAGAGAGCGGAGCGCGTGAGGACTAGACACTCTCTTTCTGGTCTGTCTTCTGATCTCTTGGATGCCTTTGGTTGAATGGACCAGAGGCCTGTGTGGTGGGAGTTATTTTGCTTGTTTTCTGCATATATATGACACCCCCTGCATGCACATGCGAAGACCAGAGGTGAGCACCGGACATCGTCTCATTTCCTCTCCAGTCTGTTTTCTCAGTCAGGGGCTCCCTGAACCCGGATCCTCCTCTCTCTGCCCCTCCGTGCTGCCAAAAAATGACCCATCTCTCTCTGCACCCAGGTCTTTAGTGGGATGCCAGGGTCCAGGCTCAGGCCCCAAGCTTGTGCCGGGAGCACTTTACCTCCTAAGTCCTTCCCAGCCCTGTATTGTGAGAGTTTTTTCAACTTTCCTCCTCCTTCTCCTCTTTCTCTTCTTCTTCCTCCTCCCCCATCTCCTCCTCCTCTTCTTTTTCTTCTTCTTCCTCATCTTTTTGTTATTCTTCCTTCTCCTCCTCCTGTCTTCTCTTTCTTTGCATACATGTGTGCACATTGGCTTTAAACGCTTAAGCCCACAACTCCCCTTTCTCACACATGTCCCCAGGAGTACCCAGAAGACCATCTGACTCCGTGCTCCCTCCTGCACACATTCCTCATTCTAGAAGTCAAGCCGTCCTCTCCAGAGCCTGGGGTCTTTCAGTTCATTCTCTTCCAGACAAAGACTCCAAAAACAGTGCTCTCTGTGGTAGAAAATTCCAGAGCCCCTACCAGATGGATCATCCCAGCAGACATTGTCCTGCTTTCTGAATGACTCCACCAAGAACCCCCACCCCCACCCCAGATTTATTATTCTTTTTTAAAATAGATACTCCAGGAGGCCATACATTGCTAGCTCAATTTAAACAAGGATATTTCTCGGCTTGCATTTATCAACCTGTCTACAGCCTGCATGCATACAAGTAACAATTTACAAAAAAAAAAAAAAAAAAAAAAAAAATGACCTCACAGCTTTAGAATTCACCAGGAGGGGTGTCCCATTAGCACGAACAGCCCCGTTTCTGATTCAAGGGACCAAGGTCATTAACCCTACGCCCTGATTGCGGGCAGCACTGGAAGGTTTCAGTGCTTGCTCCTTATCAGAATGTGATTAAGATCATTATGTCCCTATTTGCATCTCTTTGGCACTCTTGTTTTCTTTTTAATTGGGTTATAAAACAATTAGTTAACACCATGTCTTTTTAGAACTCCCCAAGAGGGCCGGAAGCCGTTTGTTCTCCTGGACCCTTGGGGGAGCAGGCCTCTGGGGAGTCTCATTTTATTTACCGCAGGGTGAAGGTCACTGAGAAACAGTTTTTGTTCTGGTGGGGTGGCTTTCCCCACTGACCTCTGGCGCTTTGTTTGGACGCCCCGCACCCCTCCTGCTTTGAAGAGCCCTCACCAGGTGCTCCTGTTCTGAATTACACATGAAAGGCCCGTATCCCGACTAATTAACTAGGAAACTGTGCCCACCTCCCCTGGGCTTAATTGACTGCTGCTCTTAGGGGTGAGTCAGTGCTTCAGCCTGCTCCCATTTCACACACAGCCTCCCTCCTTTATCTGTCTCAGACCCAGAGGCTGTTCCAGATTATTCTGACCCGCTAGGTAAAGCCAGGGGACCAGGGGCGTGGTGTGTAAACCAGGACCCTGCGTGGAAGGCACCCCCTCCACACCTAAACTTTGTAAACTGGATTTTAATAGCGCTTGTCTTGTGACCCTCCTAGGAGGGCCACCCTGCCTCATGGTGGACC
The DNA here is from genome assembly GCA_023101885.1 of Typhlomys cinereus. Classification (NCBI taxonomy): domain Eukaryota; kingdom Metazoa; phylum Chordata; class Mammalia; order Rodentia; family Platacanthomyidae; genus Typhlomys; species Typhlomys cinereus. Next base: position 308,489 of record JALPQD010000322.1, read on the forward strand.
CCCAGACCCATCGAATCTACCCTTTCTTCTTCCTGGCTTCTTCCTTTTGGATGGACTCAGACACTCCCATGTTGGCTGCTGACTTTATTATTTATTTATTTATTTATCTATTCATTCATTTATTTATTCATTTATTTATTTATTATCTATTTATTATTTACTTCTTTACTTATTTACATACTTGAAAGAGGGGAGACAGCTAGAGAGAGAGAGATAGATGCGTCATGCCCTGGCACACAGGTGAGTGTTGGAAGTCAATTTCTCTGCATCTACCATGTGGGCTCTCAGGGGACAGAACTCAGGTGGCCAAGTTTGCAGGCAGGTGCCTTGCATGCTGAGCTATTTCAAGGTCCTACAGTTTTAATTTTTGTTACTACTATTCTATATTTTATTTTCTTACCGGCTTTTATATTTTGCTACTGTTACTATTGGGGTGAGAAATGCTAACAAGTCAAAATGCCCAGGAAGAGATGATCCATCCTCTGGTCTTCAGAGAGCTCAGGGCTGTGTGGACCAGGTGTTCTCCTTCCCAGACCCAGACCCTCGCTTCAGGGGGCCTCTGTCACTGTGGGTGCCTCGTCCTGGGCTTTGGTGTTGACCCCCTGAGATGCTCCTTGCTGGCCTTCCTGGGAACCTTTTGGATCCCCCTCCTCCCTCCTTTCCTGTGTCTTGTGCTGGCTTACAAAGGGTAGGATTTGAACTTTAGCCCCCGAATTCTGTAACTTTTTCCTGCCTTCACGATGGACATTTGATGGGTGCTGGTTTTAGAACAAGAATTCAAATATTTAAAACACATTTTTTATGTTTGAGTCATATTTTTAAATGTCTCCTTGTAAAATCATTTCGTGTTAATTTACGTTCCTTAAGTTGCTTCTTAAAATTCCAGCCCAAGTCCACAAACATGGCTGTAAAAACCTTGCTTGCTAATGGCTCCTTTTCTACTAACTAGTGAACCTGGATGGATTTTAGTCTAGTTGAAATTTCCAGAGAAGGGCATGAAAACTCACTTTTTTTTTTTAACAAAAAAGTCACAATACAATTTTTTTCTTGAGTGTTTTAAGAAGTCTGTGTTGGAAAGGATTGAAATTAATAATAAAAATCAGCTTTCCTGCTGAATAAGTTTGCTCTGTGGGCTGAAGGGTTTACCAGTGATACATGTGACAGGCTTGGAAGTTTTAATACACTGTGTCCTGCACTTTGCCGCTGCTTACCTGAGAGCTACGTGATAGTGGAGGAAACTCAGTCCAGGCAGTTTGTCTGTCCCCAACAGACGACCTGCTGACCCTTGTTTTTCTTTTCGTGATTTTACTTTTACATCGCACTTTTTTTTTTCTCCAAATTTCAACCACATTTCTGTTTCACAGGATAGGACAAAATTCTACTGTTGCTAGTTTTTGTTGGACAGGGGTTTCTTAAATTCAGATCTCAGCAGTCACTTTACATAGACTTTACTTTTCACATAGCCTTGTGGACAGAAAATAGCGCTGTCTTCTCAAAGCAGATAAGGAGTCATTTATTCCGGAACAAATCTAAGTGGGCAGGGCCTGGGAAACAGGCTCAGGCTGCCCCAAGTGCAACGTGTCCCACAGTATAGCAGTTTCTGGAGATTTTTAACAGAACCAAGGAAACCATAAATCAAGACCCTTTTCAACACATTTGTGGGAACATCAAATAGGTGGTTGCAGAAAATTGGGGAGATCTGTTGCAGACCTTAGATGCTCCCTGATGACACCTTTTTTCCTACATGTGCAGGTGTGTGTGTTTTTTACACATGGGTGAGTGTACATCAGTGTGTCCCAAGGGCACTTGAGCGTGTGTCCCAAGGGCGGCATTGGGAACATCCTGGATTGTTCTACCTCCTTACTGCTTTGCTCTTGGGTTTTCCTGTCTCGGCCTTCCAGGGCTGGAATTACAGGCCACTGCCATTCCTGCCCAGCATTTTTATGAGGGATCTGGGGATGTGATCTCGTGAGGCAGAGCCCTAGGCTGCTATGACAGTCCTAGCCTTCTGCTTGGTGGAAACCAGGAGTCTCGCGCGTCCCCAAGCATGTACCTCCGAGTCAGAAGGCTGTGAGGTCACACGCAGGCGTGGGAACGAATGACTTAAAGGGCTGAAGGTGAGTGGAGATAACCCGACTCTGGGCGCAACATCCCTACATCTCCCTGTCATTGAGGCCCCATCAACCCCAGAGATGCACGTCTTCCCAGGAGCCCACCGCCGTAGGGTGCCCTGAATCTCTACGTTATAATGAAGTAAGGAGGAGTTGATCGATTGTGTTCTCTGAGCTACACAGCTTGAGCAATTTGAGTTAGCCTGAGAAGAAACAAAGAATGAAAGAAATGCTAAAATCTGATGAGTGTGGCCCAAATGACTTGTAATTCATAAATCACAGCAGCTGCAGATTCAAATCACTCCACCTGACACCACTCACTTCTGAGTTAGTTTTATCTTCTACATAATCTTATGGTGAGATTAAAAACCTATGTGCAGTTAGTGTTGAGTATTTAGTATGTGGTTCAACCATGGACACTATATGCGTGGGCGTGCTTTGTGAAATGCAATCAGGTGTTACAATAAACTTAATGAATACTGACGGATGTTTTGCCTACACCACACCTGCAGTCAAGGCCATGTTCAGAAAGGGGCAGGTGGTTCCACAGGCTTTCTTGGAACATCCCCTGTTTAACATTTAACACATGATGCCACAGAAATAAAGACCTGTGACCTGATAGGGCACGTGTTACATGGACACATTTACACACCTGGCATCATAGGTGTGTCCAGAACGGTTTGAAATGCAGAAGAAATTGATAATAGTTGCAATGTGGGCCGGAAGATGGCTCAGCGGTTAAGTGCTATGAAAACATGGGCACCTGAGTTCAAAGCCTCCAGAAACCATGCAAAACCAGACAGCCGCCTACGGCCGTCACCCCAGTGTTCCTGCTGAGAGACGGGAGGTTGAGGCAGGGGAATCACGTGTTCAAGGACAGCTAATTTCATGGGGAGTCCAAAACAATGGAACCGAAGGAACATCTGGAATTCTAATCTGTAACAAATGGCCCAGGACCTGAAAGGCGAGTGCTTGCTCTACATGAGACTGGATGGCAGGTACAGAGCAGGGAAGGGACCCCAGGCAGGCCCGACACGCGTGTCCATCTGTTCTTGTTCTTTCTCTCTCTCTCTGGGTATGTATGTGGCATGTTTGTGGTGTATGTGCACTGTGAGTGTGCGTGTGTGCATGCGTGTGTGCGCGCGTGTGTGCACGCACACGTGAAGTTGTGTATGTGATGGACCAGCAGAGGATGTTGGTGCCTATTTATTTGCTTCTAAGGGGGAAGAGGGAGAGGGAAAAGGGAGGAAGAGACAGAGACAGAAGGTGAGCATGCATGCTCTAGTGAGCAGGTAGCGGTCAAAGGACAACGTCAGAGAGTCTTTTCCTCCCTCTGTCACATGGGTTTCCGGGGATTGCACTGGGGCTTACAAGCAGGTGACTTCCTACCCTCAGGGGACCATCCCACTAGCCCCTCGGGAGTCCCCTCAAGAGCTCTTCACTTATTACCTTGAGATAGGACTCCCACGGAACCAAGCACTGAGCTGAGCCACAAGGCTTAGCACATTCCTTCCTGGCTTTTCCCACAGAACTGGCCTTACTGGCAGGCGAGCAGCTGTGCCTGGCTCTTCACATTGACTGGGGGAGGCTGAACGCTGGTCTCAGGTCACCTATCACCTACCGAGCCATCCTTCTGAGGCCAGGGCAGGAAGCTGTCTACAGCCCGGCCTGCGCCTTCAGATGCCTGCGAGAGGTGCGCCTTTAAAAAACAAGGCTGAACTAGAGGTGTCAGTCTTGTTAGGTGATGAACCATGGCTGGGGGTGGGGGGCTGCACCTCTAGTCTAAAACATGAGAACCGTACGACAGTTGCTGCAGAAACAATCCTCCGGTTCTGGTGAATGAATTCCTGACAGTGCCAACCCCAGATGTGGCGCTAAGGGCCCAGAGGGTTGAGTACTGAGCTGGTCAGGTGCTTAGCCCTGCCTCGCCAGCACCCCTTTGCAAAGTGCTGTACACATTTCTGCAGAATGGTTCTTTGCCTGAGATTACGTCGTCCATCCAGCTGGTAAGACCCATTATAGACACGGCACAGCGAGGTTGCCACTGAATGTGCATGTGGATTAATTGTAGTTAGATGTTCGTCTCATGTAAATATGCATAATTGGGTTTAAATGTATTAGGGGAGTCCAGTCTTTCCATTTGCAGATACATCTCCAAGCTTTCTGCAACTCTGCTGCTCCGTGGTAACTTCCTTTTCTGCCATCATTTTAGTTTTGGACTAGATAAATCATTTCCCAATCTGGACATATGGCTCTGTGTGGTCATCCTGCATCAGAAATCTGTTCTGTTCAGAGTAGCTGCGTGGTCCTTCTGAAATACAAACCAGCTTAGATGATGGTGATGACAACGATGATGATGGTGATGATGATGGTGGTGATGATGGTGATGGTGATGGTGATGATACCATATTGCTCCCTGTTTCACCCTCTCCATCTGCAGTAACTTCCCATACCCTGAATTAAATCCAGATTCTTTGTCATGGCAAGAAGACTTCCCTGGACACAGCTCTGCTTGCCTTCCCAACTTTGTCCTGTGACGTCATGAAATTGGAATCACCTTTTCCTTCAGTTGGTTGAGGCAATGAGCCTGGCCTAAGCCTTTCCCCAAGTCAGGGCGTCTGTCCTGTTTCCAGTGTCCAGCACTGCCCCCCTTCTCCCCGGCCCCCCATGGCCTGGCGGCTCATCAGGCTTTTAGACTTTGGCTAGACGTTAAATAGGGCGAGTTTGTCTTTGTCGCTGTCTGTGTAGTCAGTAACTGACCTTGAATTTTGTGTGTGCACATGTGGTGTGTGCAAGTGTGTATGCCCATGTGCGTGTGAGCGGGAGTCAGAGGAGGACACCCCCCAGCGTGCTAGGGCTGTGGGCGCGTGGGCCATGCCTGACTTTCCACACGGGTGCTGGGAACCCAACTCTCCCCTCATGCTCGTGACCCAGTGTTCTTTCCCACTGAGCCGCTTCCCCCAAATACCATAAACTCTTCTCTGAGGAATCTCTGCTCCTGTGTGCACAGATAGAGCAGCGTGTGACATCAGATCCTGTTTGTTCCCTGTCTCCCTTGCTGTGTGTCAGCCTCAGGACTCGGGGAGCTCTGAGAGACAGCTTCAGGCAGTGACACAATGTCTTCCGGTGTAGATATTTATCAAATGACTAACACGATGAGTTTACTAATCTCATTAATTCTGTGACTCTATAAGTTATTACCAGTGTTCTTGAGTCTGATGGTAATGAAATGAGCTGGGCTTGGGGTGTCTCTGTCATCTAGGCATTTGGAAGACAGAGGCAAGAGGAACCCTGATGGCTCCAGGCCAGTGAAACCCTTTCTCAGAAATAGAACAGAACAGAAAAGAACAGAACAGAACAAAATAGAATAGAATAGAAACAGGCAAAGCAATGACATCAGCTGCACCCACTGCTTAAAAGAGGAAGAGACTAGACTAAGAGAGGGACACAGAGGAGGTGGCCCTGCAAGGAAGCTCCGAGCTGCATGCTTCCATGAAGGACATAGCGGTAGCAAGCTCCCTGTTGCGATCCCTATGCTATTCCCTCGGGTGCTCCATGTGATGATCCTTAGTGCTCCCTCTTGGTGCTCCTGGTGTTGATGCTCCTAGTGGGTGGTGCTCCCTGGGGTGCTCCTAGTGGGGGGTGCTCCTAGTGGGGGGTGCTCCTAGTGAGTGGTGCTCCCTGCTGGCGCCCTCTCTTTAATACCTGCCTGCTCAGTGCCTCAGCTCAGGACGACATTGCGGGTGGGTGGGGTGATCTGGTGGTGGTGGTCTCCTCGGGGAGTGACCGACAGGGCTCAGCCACTGCTTCATGGAGTGTGTGTATTGACAAGTCTCCTTGTGCTCATGCAGTGGGGATGGCTGCTGTAGAGATGCTGAAGGCCTCAGATCTGCACTCGAGCTGCTTGTGCATGATTTAAACCCCTGGTGGTTGGAGTTGGGGTTGCGTGTCCCTGGTTCGAGGGCTCTTTTGCAGAGTTGAAGCCAAGGCTCCCCCAGATTGCAAGCTTAGGGAACTCACTTTGTACAAAACACAGCATAAGTGCAAGTCGGAAGATGCTGATGGAGATAAGGGCTGCCTGGGGGACAATGTCCAGCTGGGGGGAAAACATCTGCTTGGGGGACCATGTCCTCAGAGGCCCGGCCCGCCATTGGGGCTTCTTTGATGGAGTTCAGGGTGGTGGTGGCGGCTAAGGGGTGTGGTTTTTGAGTGGTTCTCTTTGGACTGACAGGTTGAGTTCCATCATGTTTCTCTGTGTCCCCCCCCCCAAAATGTGTCTGATCTTAATGACATGTGTGGTCCACTATGCATGGGCATCAGGTGGTCAGTGGGGCATCTCCCTTAGGAGTCCACTTATTGGGGATGCATTGCACAGGCACCCCAAGCCAGCTCAGGCCAGCTTGGCCTCCTACTCCCATACCCAGACATAAGTGGAGTGTGACTGGCTGATCTGCCTTCGTGTCAGTCGTCCATGGGAGGAAGGGTCTAGCTGCTGTTCAGAGCGGTGTGTGCAGGGCGCTGCAGGCGGGGGTCCTGGCTTCCTCACAGCTTGTAAGTGGATCATTCAAAGTGAGGATTGGGGTGCCCAGTACATGGGGGTGAGGTACTTAGTGGTCAAATGCACTGGAATAGAAGGCAGGGGCTGCACAGATCTACCAAACAGCGTCTCAGATTACTAGGCTACCTCACCACCCGGCACTGAGAGCCCTGAAAGCCTAGGGGTGTGTTGCCCATGGTCTGCTGGCATGAAGAAGGCTGTGAGCTAAACTACTCCGCTAACTTGTTGAATTTACACCGAATCTTTATTTACTTAAGACCTGCAATCTTCTGCCGAGTACATGTGTAATAGAAGCGTTCATGTATACTAGACGTCAGGAGCATAAGTAAATGTTCAGGGTAGAACCAGGCAGCTGGCGCATTTGGTCCCCTTCAGGAAAGCTGTCCCTGAGAAATCTTTTAATATTGGGTCTGCAGCAGGGTGGATTCAAATGAAGCTGCCGACAATGGTCAGCTGAAATCAGGAATGGATGAAGATCCATTGAGAAGCCTGTTACTTAGCATGCTTGAGAATAAAAGAAATACTAGGAATGGGGAGGAGTCCACAGAGAGCCAGTCGAGTGAATGTGTGTGTGAGTCGGCCTGCTGGGGTGCTGAGAACCAGGGGACAGAAGGGTGCTGAGGAAGAAGAAGGTGAGGAAGGAGCCCACCCGCAGGGAAGCACGTCAGCTCAGTGAAGCCACAGAAGCAGCTAGGAGGGGCCCTGACTGGTTGGCCCTGGAAATCACACAGTATGTGAACGGCTGAATAGCATGTTGGGCTGGGGGTATAGAGATGTCAGCCCGCACATCTGCCAATCAAGGGGAGTGTGGGCCAGGCATGGACAGGTCAGGGAAGGATAGGGTAGGGCCAGCAGGACCTGAGGGGCACCAGGCCTGTGCCAAGCTCACTGCTCTAGTGTGTTCTGAGGGTCTCCAGTGGGGCTGCCCAGTGGTCTTGGCAGGAAGCGGGCACTGGGCCATGTCCCAGAACTTCACAAAGGAGAGATTTGGAAGCCATGCAGGTGAGTCGCTAAGCTACGGGACTGAATGTGACAGTATAATGGTGGCTGTGAGAGTGCGGGAGGTATCTTGGTGTGATGTTTTGCTGCAGACACCCCCAGCCTGGCCAGTTGCAAGGACTGACTTCTGGCAACTCTAGAGCCCGGCAAAGTCAAGGCCTGTGCACTTCTTGTTGCTTCCACCTGCCCTGGAGGGTGGATGGATGCGTGGACACATGTGTGCATGTCAGAAGGACACGTGTGCATGTCAGAAGGACATGTGTGCATGTCAGAAGGGCACGTCAGCACACGTGTGCACCCTCAAGCCCAGCCAGGCCTGGTCTGACCTGGTATCCACAGCCTGCTAGGATAACAGGCCCAGCAGCTAATCAGAGTCTTCCCGCCTAGTCCCTGAGGTTCCCCCAATTCATGCTATTGCTATCTCATGAATGGTGGGAGTACTCTACAACACAGTATAAGGCAGAAGTGTCGGTGGTGAGAATGCGTCACCTGTCATGGGCCTGAGATGCCTGGAGATGCCCAGGAGTAATGATGGCTGGAGTAAGGGGTGAGGGGCATGCTGGGCCAAGAGCATCTAGACTGATGGCTGACAGTGGTTGTCCAAGAGCATGCTCTATTGCATTGCTCCTTGCTCTTGCTGCGGATGTGACATGACCATCTGCTTCTGAAGCTGGTACTGACCCACGGTGATGAACTTGGGGTCCACCCAAACCCTTTTCTGCCCTAAAGTTGCTCATGATGGGGGTTTTGTTCCAGCAACGTGTAATGAAACTAGAACCTGTCCCGGAAACTTGATTCATTATCCCAGCTGACCCATAGACCCGCCGTGAAGGCAGAAATCTGTTGACTTGTGGGGGCCAGTCTCTGCGAAGATGCATCCCACAGTTCAAACGCACTTTTCGAGCACAAACTAAGCAAGTGTCCAAGAACCCAGAGAACATCTCAGCTGTGTTCCACACCAGCTGGGCGGAACAAAAGAAACAGTGGTGGTTTGATGTGCTCTAGAATTTCCTAGGAGACCAGCCCCTTGAGTCTGGCCGGGAGGGGTTTCTAGATTAGTGTCACTGAGGTGGGAAGTGGATGCGGTGTGGATGACGGGCGCTGGACATCTGGGAAGGCTGGAGGAGAAAGTATCTGAGCTCCCGGCGCTCGGCTTCCCAACCATGGCCGCTGGCGCAGGACCCGCTGCCTCCAGCTCCTGCCATCTGACTTCCCTGCCAGGTGGACCATGAGTGAAAGTCAGCTGCCCTTCCTTCAGGTGCTGCAGAAATGTTCCCCCCTTGAAGAAGAGAGAGGGGTGTCAGTTAGCCTAAGGCAGGAGGTAGCACAGGAGAGGTGCATTCATTTCCTGAACGCACCAGAGGCAGTTGAACGCTGCCCCGCATTTTATTCTAAGGGTTACTCAAAGTATGTGGAACAAGGAGCTGGGCAGCAGGAGCAAAGGGGCACATTTGGCACATACCGTGGCCAAATGAGTGTTTGGTACCTCACGCGATTTCAGACAAAAGGAGGGAGAAGAGAAGGAAGTAAAAATCACAGCTGTGGGTTCTAACAAGGGACAGACATCCATTGTGAAGGGCTTGGATGCTGGAAGAAGAGAGTGTAAATTACCCCATCTCAACATCTTTCTGTCTCTGGGGCGATTACTCTGAGATTCTCCTTTAGCGAAATCTGGGCTGTGTTAGACATTCATGAAGACGATATTTACAATGCATAATTGTATTGGGTTAAGCATCAAGACTTCTTAGGCATCTTTGACCCAGAATTAAGAGGCTGTTCTTCGTGTCATTCATGATTGTGTCTTTTAGAAAAGTGAGCTATATTTACTCCCTGGCCGGAAGTGTCTCCGTCTCTCTGCGACAGAGATTCTCTTTGTGCTTGCAGGAGAATGATGACTTCACTCCCCAGCCAGAATGAAATCCAAGGGGAAACAAAGGCAGTTTCACGGAAGGGCCTGAATGTGGCTCAGAAACGGGCGCCCCATGCTTCTTACTCCGCCTTGTCCCTCAGGAGCCTAGCGACTGCAGAGGATAGATGCTGAATGACCCCTTTTACACTTAGAAGCCACAGTGGCTAGCTTTGGGGAAAGGCTTTATTCAGGTTAATCCCTTAGTTCTCAGCAGAGCTGTGGCAAGCACAGCTGCCCAAACCCCAGTTCTTTCTAACGAAAAGATTCTTGACCACGTTTGTAGCATGCTATAGCCAGAGCCCCTCCATAATCTAAAGCCCTTTCTTCCCTTCTTCTTTCCCCACCCTCCATCTCTCCCTCCACCATCTTCTTTCATCTTCTAGTTCACAGTTGTAATAGTGACTTTTAACTGTTGCTGTGAGAGAACATTCATAGTCAATCAATGTAAGGGAGAAAAGGAGATTTATTCACCTTATGGTTTCAGAGTGGAGAAACAGTCTTTCATGGTGGAGGCAGCGTGGCTGGCCGGCCGAAGCTGGAGTTAGGCGAAGTCACTTCAGCTGACAGCTGAAGGCTGGAGGATTCCTGGAGAGTCTCTCTTCTTTTCTGTCTTCTATGGTCTGCTACTGGGAAACTCCAATCAGATCTAGGGAGGTTCCAATCAGATCTGGGGGGGGTCTTTGTGTTGTAAATGTGTCAATCCAGATAATCTCTTCAGATGGTCTAAACTGATCTTAGTTAATGCCAGGTGTGTCAAGTTGACACCCAGGATTACTATGGTAACAGGGATTAATCGCTTATATTTTATTGATACTATGAAGAGGGACACATGAGCGATGAGGGAGCAGGCGTGCTCATGCATGTCATGGCATGTGTAGAGGCCGGAGGACAACTTCCAGAAGTCAGTTCTCTCCTCCCACCACAGGCCTCAGGTCTTCAGCAGCTGCCTGATCTCTGAGCTGCCTCTCCACGGCTGTGCATTTATACATGCTGATATCATCAAAGCCATTTATTTATATGCTAATCGTATGTACAATTTGTTGTATAATTATATGATGCTCATATGGATGACAATCTCTTCTTTTAGTGAGTCCTGCGCTCTCACTGGGATCATGGCGGTTCTTGTGTGTGTTTGTTCTGTCTCAGTTTCCCTGAGACAGGGTCTCCAGTAGCTCCTGCTGACCTGAATCTGAATTGCATTCCATAGCTGAGCATAGCCTTGAACTTCTGACCCTCTGGCCGTGTCTCCACACGCGGCTTCTGAGATTGTTCTTGCCCTGGGAATGAGTGACGTCTCGGGAGTCTGTGAACACATTAGTGAGCTGTTCTGTCACAAAAAAAGTCACCATGCAGATGTTTAGTGGTTATTATCAGAAGAGACTAGTGCTGCTGGTGTCCAGGCAACTTAGGTGATGGAGCCGTTATGCTGGTCTGTGGCTGTGACACACTCAAAGTCAAGCAACTCTAAGGGGAGATTTATTCGTCTTATGGTTCCAGAGGGGAGACACAGGCCTTCAAGACACAAAGGCCTGGCTGGCAGGCAGGAGCTGGAGGCAGCAGTAAGTCACTGCAGAATCATGGAGGCTCCGAGCTGCTGCTGCTGCTGCTGCTGCTGCTGCAAGCTCAAGAGCAGACTCACTCACTCAAGCAGGGCGGGCTAACCCACCTCAAAGCCCCCCCTCTGTGATTTCTTCTTCCAGCAAGGCTCCACCTCCCAAAGGAGCAAGACCTTCCCAAACAACTAAAGACTACAGCACGAGCCTGTGGGGACACGCATTCAAACCGTGACATATGCAAACCGCGCACGGCGCTGTCTGTCTTCCCGACTTACTTCAAGCTCTTCAGTGGCACTGAGAATGAGTTGCCCACCCTCATGATGGGAGACTGTGGGGAAGAAGCTGAGGTTCCAAGGGCGTTGGGACAGTTGGGCCGAGGGACAGAGGTGAACCATGATGTCCAGAGAGAAGCCCACCGTGATGCCTGTGACCCTTCACCTTCCAGCGGATGTTTGAGGCCACATGACTGCACTCTGAGATCAGCACAACCACGGGCTTGGTGTTGCTTGTGTACTGAAGCTGCTGCTGTGTGTTGGGGGGGGGAGCAACACTCAAACTGAACGTACAGCTTGTGGCGGGAGGCCGGAGAAGAATGAGCTGCCTGAGTCCCGGGTCCACCTGGTTCTCAGTGGGGGGGATGAGTTTGGAGAACATCTCCACGTCATGCCCATCAGTGCACCCATGACCGGGTACCCACATTTGCCAAGTGAAATATGGCTGAAAGCACTGAGCCCATATTGGGGGACTGTCCACTCCTGTGTGAACACGCAAGTTGGGACTAGAGAGGACTGAAGAGAGAGACCTGTCTCAGAGTGTTGCTGACAGTTGACGTTGAAGCAGTCCTCTGGCTTAGTAGCAGGTCCAGCTTCCTCCAGTGCTGGTAGGTAAGCGGGGAGACCACAGAGGGATCAGTCGAGGGAAAGGGTTTGGGGACACAGGCATGGAAGTATTTGGAGTAAGAATTTTCCCTCAATAAGCTTAGAAGAAAGCTTTTCAAATGCTGCTAATTAGTACTTTGCTCTGGTATAGGCATGGCCTTTCAAGGTGTGGCCATTCAAGGTGTGGTCATCAAGGTGTGGCCATCAAGGTACTCAGTGCAGGGAGGAGAAGCTTCATCTGTCTATAATTACCTCTGTGTTATCTTGACACATTTGGTAGTGAGTGTGTGTATATGTGTGTGGGCTGATTGGTTGCTAGGCTTCGGGATCTGCCTGTCTCCACCCGCATAGCACTAGGATTGCATCAGTGCTCTGGTCTCAGCTCAGGTCCTGTGCTTGTAAAGCACGATGCTGGATGAGCTGTCACACTGGGCCCCGCCTCCCTCTTCTACTTCCCCCCCTCCCTCCCTCCCTTCCTCCCTTCCTCCCTCCCTCTTTTCCCTCTTCCTTTCTCCCTCCCTTCCTTCCTTCTCTCCCTTCTCTCTTTTTTCCTTCTCTCTTTCCCTCCCTACCCTTCTTTACCTCCTTCCTTTTCGGTTAACACTGGTGGACAGAATAGATTCTATCCATAGGGTGCTGGTACCTAGGTAGAAACCAACCATGAGGAAGTTGTCCAGAGGGTGCTGCATGCACAGTGCTTGCTCTAAGGGTGCTGAATGCACAGTCCTCCTGCTCCTCCACCCGCGCGGCCACATCAACTGCAGAGTCAGCCAGGGGTCCAGATAGACCTCAGTTGCTCCGCTCTCTCCCATCAGTGGTTCTAACTGGGACTTGCTGGTCACAGAACTTCGACCTTGGCTGACATTAAGGTCACCTGGGTCACATCAGCCCAGAACCAGCTCTCAGTCCCTGAGGACATGTCTTGCTACTTCTAGAAGCATCGCACTTGCGTCAGGAGCTCTTCCCTGGATTACAGCTGGCCCACCTCCAGGTCATTCCACGGAATCACTCTCAAGAAATGTGTTCATTTTTTGCCAAGGGGAAGGGGGTGCAGGAAAAAATGGAAATGAAATAAACAAGGGTCAGTATTCTAGTTTTATCACAAGTTGTCACAACAGCACACCTGACTTAAGCATCACCAATTAGGGGGTATTAACTGACTCACTACCCCAGGGCACAGCTGACCCACAAGGTACACACAGGGACTTGTAGCAGCTGGGCACTTGGCACCCACAGTGGACAGTCAGGCCTGAGTGCTTGCTCTTGTTCCGCCCCTGGGGGGATGCCCCCGCCCACTTCAAGGCTGGGTCTTCCCATCTCAGTGAATGAAGTCAAGACGGTCCTTCCAGGCACACCACAGGGAGCCTTAATCTAGAGCACTGTTCCTTGGGTGCTAGGTGCACAGTTATTACCAACCAGTGCTGGTGACATTATTCTTTATACTGCGTATTCAGTGTCCACTCTTTGCGGCTGTATCTCTTGTGTCAGCTAACGTCTGGGCTTCTGTTGTGTAACTGGATGATATTGATTATTCTGGCATGTTGTGTCCTCAAAGCCACCTGCTTTTTCCTGAAGGAAATGTCCAAAGGACATGCAGTGGGCTGAGTGCTCCGGGACGCCTGTCCTAAACCATGGTGGAGCTCCTCTGTACATATAACTTCCCTGTTCTTCATGAGGCAGGCATGGATGCCAGGCAGACATCTCTGGAGCCCATGCTGAGTACTTGCAGGTACTAGCACTGAGTACTTACAGGTACTAGCGCTGCTTCCTGACACGGGGTCTCTCACATGGCCTAGGCTGACCTTGAACTTGGATGGGGAGCATGTTGGTGCCTCTACCTCCTCCCAAGTGTTGGGGCTGCCTGGTGAGACTCCCACAATTTCCAGCTGTGGGGGGCTCTCAGAGCCTCAGCTCAGGCGACCCCTCTGGCCCAGGCTCCATCACTACGTGAGGGCCATTCGAAAGTCCCTCCTGTCATCAACCTGGCCCCTTTCTCCAGGCTTGGCGACCTGGACATTCCTAGCGGGAGCCAGAGAGCAGTGGAGACAGAGGAAGCACAGCTTGACATCATTTCACAGTAAAAGTAAAGAACAGAGTTGTTTAAAAAAGAATCATGTTCATGGCAGAAATTAGTGTCTGCACCACGAGCATTTAAATCCACAGCCAGGAGCCAGGCACCAGTGAACTGGTCTGGGTGGAAGCATCAGCTGTCTTGGCTTTCCATTCTTCCCCGCAGACCTCAAGTTGAGGAGAGAAGGGGGTCCATAGACCCCAGGTCTCGGGAGAGCACCTTGTCCCTAATCATTTGATTGTCTCGAGTGTTCACTATTACCGTGTTTACTTTGTGTGTGTCTGTGTGTGTGTACATGTGTATAAATGTAGCAGAGGGCAACTGAGTACATGTGGTCTGTGGAGGCCCAAGGGTAACACTGGGAATCACCCTGCTCTTACTTTGTTCGACTTTTCCCAGACTCCATCTTCCCGGGCTAGAATCGCAAGCCACCGCCATATCCACCTGGTATTTTCATGTGGGATCTGGTATCTGAACTCAGGTCCTTTTGCTTGGGAGACAAAGACTTTAACTCCTTATTCCTCCCTCAGCCTATTTGTTTGTTGGCTTGTCTGAGTGATGATTCTTGTGTATTCGTCGATTCAGCAAGGAAGAGAAGAATTATGTGCTTCAGTCCTTGGACACAGGAGAAGTTCATTGTGTTTTGTGCTTGTTCTCTGAGCTAGTTGTGTTGTCACTCACGGTTAACAGGTCGCTCACAATTCAGCCTTGTATGGCAGGATGCTGAGTCTTTTATTCTTGGTGACAGTAGAATTGTTTGTGATGATACTGCTTTTAAAGTGATGGAATGCTTAGAAGTTCTGCATATATACTTTAAAAATGTATCTTGGAGAATCCAAACACTCTTGTTTCCTGGACTTTAATCTCTTATATCATTGCCAGTGTGAAGAGGCTAACACTTATTTGCCCAGTTGAAGGGAGTTGCCCCCGTAGGAAACATGGTATGAGGATTTGGAGAAACTGGATCCTTCTCACATAGCCCCGAGAATGTATATCATCAGAAGCACTCGGAAAAGTTCAGCTGGGAACTCCATATCTGTGTTCTATAATGTATCACCAAGAAAAACATACATCTGTTCACTGAGAGAACGATGCTGGGGGTGTCTCTGCACAGTGGTCCCAAAGGAGAGACAGTAAGCCAGAGAGTACAGAGCGCATAAATGAAGTGTAGCCTGTTCTTAAAATGGAAAAGTATGCAGCAGCAAAAATGGATGGTCAATACCAAGCCTAGCTATCTATGAATTTCACAAACCCGGGGCTGGGGGTGGGGGTGGGGATGGGGGTGCTGAGCTGTGGCTTTTCCTTACTCATCCTCTAGCTCCCTTTCTGGAGTTTCACTTACTCATGTTCAACAAGGAAGCTGAATTCCATGCACGATGAGGTATCTAGTTTGAGAGTGATCTCATCCATATACATTGATTACTGTACATTATTATAATTTCATATTTCAATAATAGTTATGGTCATCTTCCTAGAGCTACTTTATCAATGGAGTTTTTGGTAGATCTGTATCCCTTGGAAGAGAGCAGTGTGGGAGGTTCAGAATTTTCCCATGGGGAGTCTGATGGAGTCTAGGGAGGAGCCCCCATAGGTAAGGGGGTGGCTGTGCTGTGTGATTCTGGTTACGTAAAGAACGTGAATTGGTGAAGCTACTCTGTTATTTATAAAGTTAAAGTGTTCACTGGGGGGTAATCAAAGGGGAGGTTCTCAGGGGGCTGGCAATGCTTGGTTTCTTGATCTGGACCCAGAATTTCACAGATGTCTAATCAATGCAGATGCCCGGCTATGTGTGATGTAATCAGCACACATTTTATCTGCATCTTATTACTTAGTCATCTGCAACATGAAAGATGCAACACATTTTTAAAAGCTCAACAAAACCACTGTTCAGGATCGATGGAAACCTTCTTTGATATCTGATTACCAATTGAAGCCTGAAGCTAAGGCGCAATGACTGGTGTTGAGTGTTAAGTGATATGCTCCCTCTGTGAACTAGCCCCTCTTTAATTACAGCCAAAGCTTCCTTCTCTCCAAGCGCTGATGGATAGGGACTCTCCAGGGTCTTGGCTACTTTTCCTGGGGCTGTGATAAAATACTCTGACACAGGCAAGTTTAGGAAGGGTTTATACTGTCTCTCAGTCCAAAGTGACGGGCCATCGCGACAGGCAAATCAAGATGGCAGGTGCTTGAAGCAGCGACGGTGGGCCCTCCGTCCGGTCCAGAATCTCAGAACTGGAAGTAGGCAGCCCTCACAGTGGGTGGGTCTTCCCACCTCAGGTAACGTGACCAAGATAATCCCCTCTATGCATGCCCGCCAGAGGCCTGCTTCCCTGGAGATTTTATATCTCAAGTTGACAATGAGGACAAACCATCATACTTAAGCTTTGTTTTTTTAAATGGATAGTTTGAGCTCATATGGGTGGGCATATCTCTTCTTAGGGTTTGGATGACATCAAGATATCTAGTGACATCATCTTTTCTTTGCCTGGGGCTGAATCATTGAGCATGGTCTGGGGCTGTGATTGACAGATAAGAGAAGATTTAGAAAAGTTACACCTAGTTTTATTGGACAATAACTGTTTATATTTGTGGAATGCAATTTGGATCTGTAAACATGTGCAAATGTACTCCAAAGCTCACAGCATCTTTGTCCCCCTCCACTTAGTGTTTTGTGGGGTTCCCATTACAAGTCTATTAGTGACTGAGAATCTACATTATGATTAGCTGTGGTCATCAGGCAATGGGATCTATTACCCCATTGGGATCTAGACTGCTTACAGTCCAGCTAAATCTTTATGTCCTTTGCAAAACATCTTACTTTCCTTCATCTCTCCCTCTAGCCTCCCATTCTTCCCGCCTTTCAACTTGAGAGGTCTTTGTCATCCTGACACGCTAGTGAGATCAGACCGCATTGTCTTTCTTTCACTCGGCCTCACGTAAGATGCATGTATCAGGATGGCAGAATTTCATTATTTGAAGGGTTCCGATTCTCCTGTGCTGTGTATCCAAACCAGTTTTTCTCTATCCATTCATCTACTGATAGGCTCTCTGTGTTTTGTGAATACTCAGAAATGCTCACAGATAAGCACACTGGTGTCTGTTAGGTACATTGCAGTGCCTTTGGATACATGTTCTGAAGACCCTGGGTTCCCTGGAGTATGGGTTGTTCCACTTAGAGGTTTTGGGCACTTGTACGTCTTTCTGCTAAACGAATGAGCTGCTCAGCCTTGCCCCACAGTGCACAAAGGGTCGTCCTGGCCAGTGGGCCATGATGAGCAGCCATCCTGTCAGGTGTGAGCCCCTTTTTCTTTGTGATTTTCATTTGATAATTTGGGCTGTCTTAGGGGCTCCGCCCCACCAGCATTTGCTTGCTGCTTGTCGTCCATGGTCCTGTGCCCCGTGCAACCTCTCAGCTCCATGAACCTCCCTCCCCCTCCACGTAAGGGGGTGTTTGGTCTAGAAGAAATGGTTACACAGTGCTCATTCTAATCTGTTGCTTTCCCTGTCTTTGAGTTTTTAGATTCTTAAATATTTTGGATAGCGACTCTGTATCATACATGGTTTCTGAACATTTTCCCCAATGATTGTTATGTATTTGCTATGTGTAATGTTTGCTTTTTGAGATAGCTGGATCTGGTTTGAAAATATTAAGCCCAGAGTTTTATATGATAACACACACACACACACACACACACACACACACACACACACACACACACAAACACATCCATATAGAATGACATACACACTCACATTGCAAATTATAGGCACATTTTTACTCTTTATACAAAGCATATAAAGCACTATTTTCCAAGTAATAGATAAGTATGAGTTGTTCATGTTTGTACACAGAAGGTCCCATCACATTCCCAAGCCTTATAGCACTTCCCAAAGACAAGCACTGCTTTTCTTAAGATTTCATTTTTATATTCTTAAATCATGAATGCTTAATGTATATTAATTGTGTACAAGATGCAGGTGATAAAACTCCTTGATTCTTCATCTCTGACTTCTGGGTTGAGGTATGATGTAGACCCTACCCTCAGTAATGACTTCACAATGCGACATCACCAGTATTACAATTCAGAAATAGTTTCTTATAACCTTACTCGCTGCGAAAATATTTGTGAACTATTAATTTTACATCTTCTTTGCTACTAGAGGATTATCGAGGAAATCACTCTATTAGTCTATCAGAGGCCGTCTTCACATCTTGCATTTCCACACCATTAATTTCTCTTATAATTTCTTGAAGTTTGGTTGAAGCAGGTGACAGTTCAGAGACAATTTTAGAGACGTCGCGGAGCTGCCAGTGACACCAGCTGCATGCGGCACAGTGTTGCCATGAACAACGTGAACACTGAGGACAGCCCAGGTCAGCAAATGTCACATGTGACACGCTTTGTGGTAACACAGGGGCACGGAACCCTCCTAGCATCGCTCTTAAAATATTTATTGTTATTTCATATGCATACACGAATGATGTGTGTGCATGTGGGCATACATATACTAAAGTCAGAGGACAATTTTGTGGAATCTGTTTCTTTCTCCCACCTTAATGTGGGATCCAGGAATTGAACTCTGGCCGGCAGGATTGCCTAGGCAAACATTCTTACCCACCAAGCCATCTCGCTCACCCTCTTCCATGTCTGAATACATCACTCCACTGCCCTTATCTACTGTGCACCTTTTCAGTTTCCTTGTGCCCATAATTAGTGTTGCTGGGAACTCACTTTCTCAATATCCCTTTCATACTGGTGAAGACAAGACGTCTCTATCTTTTCTTTGGCTTTCCTTCCTGCCCTCCCACAGCCTCGTCTCTGCCATGCATATTTTTATGTTAACAATGTCAAATAGAATAGCATTTGCATTCTATGTTCTGAAAACATAATTAGCTCTCTCAGAGCATTTATCTATATGTTAATCCTTGTGGTCTAAGATCAGTAAAGCAGCCTTCGCGTTGTTTTGACATGGTTGCTTTCATAGAATGTCTAGCTGTAAATTATGACTGCAGAACTTTCTGGGTCAGTCTTTAGTTTTTTTCTAGATGGGTTTTGTAATGAACTTCTTTTGTATTTATTTATTTTTGTAACACTTGCTTTGTGTCACTCCCTTAATCCCCCCAACTCTCAGGCATAGAGCGTATTCTAGTAAATCCAGATCCCGTTTGGACGCACGATGCTGCGTGGTGCCTCACAGCCCCGGCGGATCCATCTGTCCTTTCTTGAAAGCCACCTCCAAGCTTCTTTCTGCAATCAAAAATATTTTCATCCCATCCACTTTTAATTTTAAAATGATCTTTTTTAATAGTTTCTTCTTTGGTAGGCAATTTTTCATATAATCTTATTTTATAGATCCATTTCTCTTCTCCAGTCTTTCTGAAGGGTTTTTTTTCTTTTGCATGTCTCTGTGTGTATTTTGCTTGTATGCAGGATCCGAGTGTGTCTGTATGTGTGGGTGTGTGTGTGTGTGTGTGTGTGTGTGTGTGTGTGTGTGTGTATGTACAAGAGCATCTGAGTCCTCCAGGTTCTGCCTTCCAGGACTGGAATTACAGGCTTCCACATATCTATCTGCCTGGCATTTTTACGTCAGATCTGAACTCAGGTCCTTCTGCTTGTGAGGCAGAGGCTTAACCCCTGAGTCATCTCTCCATCCCCGCCTCCACCATTTCTATCCATCATTTTTACGGGGTCTGGGATCTGAACTCAGGTCCTTCTGCCTGGGAGGTAAAGACTTCAAGCCCTCTGGATTTTTAACTGGGGGTTTCTAGTGGGAACTTCTATTGCTTAAAGAACCAGTTTCTGCTCTTATTTTGGACCATTGCTTCTCTCACCACCAGTTTCCTTCAGTGCTTGATGTTCCCCAGGAGATGACAAGGCACGTATGACTTTCATCCGACCCGGCCTGCCCACGGTGGGTGCCACAGAGGGATGAGGACATGGCTTCCTAATTCTGAGGTCTACCCAGCTTTTCAAACAGACTTTCCTTCTCTGAAAGGTCGCTAGCCTTTCAGCACAGACCCTTCTACTGTGTGTTTGTGTGCACATGTGTGTGTTTGACTATGTGTATATGTGCATGTGTGTATGAGTATGATATGGTATATGATGTGGGGTGTGGTATGTGTGTATGTGCGTGTATGTTTGTGGTATGGTATATGACGTGTGTGTGGTGTGGTAGTGTGGTGTGGTATATGATGTATGTGTGTGTGTATGTATGTGTGTGAGTGTGTGTGGTGTGTGAATGTGGTGTGATATGGTATGTGATATGTGTGTATGTGTGAATGTGTGTGTATGGGTATGTGTGTATGATATGGTATATGATGTGTGTGTGGTGTGCGTATGGTATGGTATGTGATATGTGTGTGATGTGTGTGTGGTACGTAAGTGTTTTGTGATATGGTATGTGATGTGTATGTGTGGTGTGTGAGTGGTGTGATATGGTATGTGATGTGTATGTGTGGTGTGTGAATGGTGTGATATGGTATGTGATATATGTGCGTGCATATGTGTATTTATATGATGTGTGTATATGTGTGTGTATCATATGGTATATTATGTGTGTGTGATGTCTGTGTGTGGTATGAGAGTAGTGTGGTATGTGATGAGCGTGTTATGTGTGGGTATGGTGAGTGTGGTGGGGTATGTGATGTGCGTGTGTGTGTATGTGTGTGTGTGCGTGTGTGTATGGTGTGAGTGTGGTGTGGTATGTGATGTGTGTGAGTGTGTATGTGATGTGCGTATGTGTATGTGTGTGTGTGTATGTGTGAGTGTGTATGTGTGAGTGTGTATGTGTGAGTGTGTATGTGATGTATATGTGTATGTGATGTGTGTGTATGTGTGAGTGTATGTGATGTATGTGGATGTTGACCTGTCCCTCTCCTCTATTTGTCTTCTTTCTTTCTTACTGATTGGTTATTTATTAAAGAGCAAGGTCTCTGAGAAAATGAAGCAAATACACAGCCTCACACAGCAACCCTTTGTAACACAGTATAATAATGAAGAATTTATAGAATTTATTTGTGCCAATGATCTGATTTGGCTTTTACAGAAAAACAAATATTTGGGTTCACTTTAATTCATGTAATTTATTCATAAATGCAACAAAAACTATACCACACATAAAGAACATATTTAAGTTTGTTCTGAACTTTCCCAAGAATCATCTGCCATTTAAAATGTCACTTCTACAGCTATCGAACATCAGCCCAGTTACCCTTTTAACTCTGTTTTTGGTAATTCTACATATTTTTGCAAATGCCTGATCCGGTTATTTTCCTCAGTGTGGGCATATTGACCGTTCAAATACTCAGGTACATATTATTTCACTGTCAGTTACTCCTTTATCTCTTCTTTGCACTGCAGCTGGGACCTTATGTTGATCTGATTGACATCAGGACTTGGGTGATTTACTGTCTCTATTTCAGAACACTAAAGAAACAATAAAACTTTATTTAAAAATAAATCTTGTGGTTTGGGGTGATCTCAGGCATTTAAGGCACTTGCTACATAAGTAAAAAGTCTGGGGTTCGGTTCCCGGGACCCAGGTAGAATGCTGGGGAGCTGTGGAGTCCTGCTCATGGTTCTATCCCTGCAAGGCAGAGATTGGGAATCCAAAGAGCAAGATGGCTGCTAAGACATAATGCTGTCAGTGAGCTTTGAGTTCAGTTAGAAATCCTGTCTCCAAAAGAATAAGGTAGAAGAGAGATGGAGGATTTCTCATATCAAGCCTAGGCCTCTATATGTGTGCTCACATACGTGCATGTGCATTGGCATACACACCCACAGATGCACCCACATACATGTGAACACACCCGTGCATTCCTTCACACGTGTCAACACATCCATACACACCTACACGTGTGTGCACACTCACATGGACCCACACTTATGTGAACCTGCACACATGTGAACACACACATGAAAATGGGAAAAGAAAAAAACATGTCTTCTGATGTGACAAGATGGGAGAGCAGGGGTCTGCAGCTTATCATTTTTATACTTTTCAATCTGTACGGGAAACCTGAAAACAAACCCCAAACACCGAGAAGAAGAGTGCTTGAGCACAGGTCTTTGGCGCCTTTAAAGACAAGGACTCAGAAATAAGTACCTCGAGGCACTCTGCATTCGTACATGTGGGTTTCATTGGTGGCATACCACGTCCCCGTTCTCTGCTTGGTTCTCCAACAGGAGTCACTGAGACATTTCTGTAATGGGTGGGACTAGAAACATCTGTAGCTTCAAGGGCTAAACTGTCTATGCACAGCCTCTACCTGCTGTCACAGGATAGAGCCCTTTCCCAGTGCACAACGGGCTATGTGCAGCTAAGCTCCAAAGAAGGCTTGTTTGCAAAGGCGGATGGAAGACCTGAATGTATATGTGTATACACATATGTGTGGGTGTGTCTATGCACATATATGTGTATGTGCATGCACACGTGTGCATATGTGTATGCATCCGTATTTGTATACATGCATATACATACACGATAGATGCTTTTGTGTGTATATATGCATAAAATGTCCACGTACATGCGCACATATATACATGCATGTATGCCAACCCCTCAGCTCTGAATGACCAAATCTTCCAGCGTTAGTGGACAGCTGCCTGTCCTGAGGGACCCCTTGTCCATTCTCCTGAAACCCACTGAAAGTAAAGCAGAGGCCTGGGGTGCTGCACAGCAGCCAGGGCTTGCCTACTTCTTCAAGGCCTTGGGTTCAATCTCCCGCACTGCCAGTAACAGCGAAAGACAATAAACAGAAAGGCATTTCGGCTCTTTGTACGTCTTACTCAGGTTGAGCTGCTGTAGTGCTTTTCATGTTGGCCTGAGCCTCACCCACGAGGCCAGTCTCCTGGGACACTAAGATCTTGTGAATTAGTAGCATTCTTGTGTGAGCCTGTCAGTCCGTCCCAACACTTGGAATTTCCAACTGCAGAAAACAGAGATTCAATAAGCCTTGCTAGAGAGCTGAACTAGACCAATTGGAGACTTGTTTGTCATTGATGTGTGCAGATTTGTTAGACGTGGAAGCTGGTTCAACACAGCCAGCTTTGCTGCTGTTACTAATGATACTGAAGCCTTAATTGTCTGTAGTTGTTGCAGTCACACTCGGCAAGCCAGAGATGGGGCCGAGTAGAATTCTGATCAGCCACTCAGAGTCTATGCTGTGCCTTCCTCCTGCTCCTCCTCTTCCTCCTCCTCCTGCTCTTCTTCCTCTTCCTTCTACTTCTCTTCCTTCTCTTCCTCCTTCTCTTCCTCCTCCTGCCTTTCTTTCTTCTCCTCTACCTCTTCCTCCTCCTGCTGCTCCTCTTTCTCCTCCTCTTCTTCCTCCTCTACTTTCTCTTCCTCCTCCTCTCCTGCTCCTTGTAGCAGGAGCGCAGAGATGCCACTTGTTCATTTTGCCCTTTGACAAATGTCACGTGATGTTTAAAATATTCTGAGAAGGCTTTGGTAACACTCCCTGTGAGATCAAAGCTTACATGTGATTTTTCTTAGTGGATTGTTCTCACCTGTGGACAATTCTGACCTCCCTCCTGTCGAGGATGAGTGTGATGTCTGGGGACATTCTTCTTGCCTTTCCCAGCCGAGCCAGTGCGGCATCCTCTGAACAGAAAGCCACGGTTGCCGATGGGCTTCTCTGGTACACGTGACCGTCTCCCACCTTCATGACTTATCCCACCCAAAGTGTTCCTGCTAAGGTTGAGAAAGCCGACACACTAGAAACTTCCAGTCATAGGCCTTCGGGATTCCTTAAACCTGTGCTGTCTTTTAAATGAGCAGAATGAGTACAGGTGAACCACTTGTTAGACTGGAGATACTGGAAGTGTAAAGTCGCTCAGACGTGTGACCTTGGCTGTTGTGGGTCCTTCTGAGATCGCCACATGTGCATTCGTTCCTTTGACATACCATCTGCTCTTGAGGGGGCCATGCTGGGGCAGAGCGAGCTGGATGAGCGCCGATGGGTCAGTTTCCTGACGCTGGGTCCTGAAGACGCACTGGATGGCAGTGGCGAGTGGTTCTCGTCACCTTTCGAATGTTCTGTGGCAACTTCTGGGACTTGTTGGAAATGGAAGGAGAGCATCTCAGGTGGACGAGGCAGTACGGCCATTCAGTCAGCTCCGCCTTCTTCAGAACAGACGGGCTGTGGAGGAGGGAAGGGGACCGAGTGCAGCACAGCTGTTTAGAGAAGGGTGCGCTGGTGCAGAGCCCGAACAACCGCAGGGCAGAAGGCAGAAGGACCATGGGTGAGGGCCGGCAGCTGGCAGGTAGCCAGAGGGCCACAGGGCAAGAGTCTCTTACACTTCTTTGAGAATATGACTATTAGAGCTGGGGGATGGCTCAGGGGCTAAAGCAGATATGGCAGTGGCCTGTAATTCTGGTTTTGTAAGGCAGAGCCTGGGACACCCCAGAGCAAAGCAATGCGGAGGTGGAACAACCCAGGATGATTCCTGAAGTCCCCTTTGAGCCTCCACAGACACACACACTCAAATACCCTTTGTGCACACGCCCACCCACACATGTACACTCACTTACATGCAAATATACACATGTGCCCACACTCCATGCACACATCCATTGAGAGTAAGAAATGCAATATGAGCATCATCACTGCATTCTGGATGCACCTGCCAAAATTCCCTTTGAAATTTAATTATTCCCACAATGCACTAGGAAAAGAAAATACCAGTGACCCTCATTAGGGCTGATTTGTGAGTCTGGCACAGTTAACTTTGATCTATGTTTGGTGAGGTTTCTGCTCCTGCTTTAATTAATTTGTGTATACCCTTTAAAAAAAGCTAGAACCCAGTACTCTTGTTTGGGTTTCTAAATATGTAATTTAAGCTAATGGCTTTTTTTTTTCTGAAAAAATGAAAATGTTGTCAGTATCTACTGTTTTAAAAGAAAATCACCAGTGATTCTGTTGAGACAGCTTTCTTGTCGTAGTTGGAAACAATTTTCTACTTTATGCTGTTAAATGAGAGAGGAAGAAAACACCTGTCGGGAGACCAGCCTGTTTCTCCTGCGTGGTGATCCCCCTAGTGGATAGCAGGGGCAGAGAGCTAAGATTTGCATAAAGGAAGAGCAGGTACCCTGGGGGACAATTGGCTCCTAGCTCCTGGCTTCTGATTTCTCCCTTTGGGAGTGTTTTATCAGATGGGACTTTTACTGTCTATAAGAAAGGAACTCAGTGTGACAGAAATCCCACTTTCTAAAGTCCACAGGAGAGGACAAGGTTTACAAGGGGCCACTCCTTAAACAGAGGACCAGAGAAGAACCATAACTGAAACTGTCAGTTTGATGCTTATGTGTTTTTTTTTTTTTTTTTTTTTGCAAGGCATTGTTTAAAGATCAGGATCTCTCCCATAGTTGATCGGTTCTTTCATTTAGATGGGCTGTTGGAATCTAGCAAGGATGTCACTTGGTGTTGGAGTCTAGCTGATACAAAGTTAGAGAAGACTTGGTCAAAACAGTGAAGGGAATTGGCGGCATGAAAATCAACTACTTATGTTAAAGACATATTCTTGCAAGAGGACATATTTTAAATTTTATTGTTTGATTTAAGAGAGAAACTCATACATGCACCATGTGGGCTTCTGGGGATTGAACACAGGTCTCCTGATTTGCAGGCGGTCGCCTCCCTTGCTGAACTTTCTCACTGTCCCCACAATAGAGTGCTTGAAACAGCACTGTGTAGGTGATAGAGACGTACTCTCCCACAGCCAAGCCAGCCGGCTGTTGGTGGCAGAAAGTGTCCCTTTACCATGGGACTTGCAGGTTTCAAATATGCCAGTGGTAAGGCAGAGCGGAGACGTGAGATGAATGTCTGTCGATCAGGTGGATGTGCCTGAGCCGCTGGGACACAGAGCCCGAGACCATCAGGCAACCCAGCATGTGACCGGAGCACGTCATCAGCTGCGCACGCGCCACCGCGGTGAATCAGGGCTCCGCCGCTTCACACTCAGCGCTCGGCCGGCACAGGGAAATCCTTCGCTGCAAGGAGGGTCTTTTTTAAGTAGAAAAGCACCCCGCTTGCTCTTCCACTCTGGTGTGTAGTAGATTCTTGAGCAAAATGTGGCTTGCAGCGATCCTGTGCCAGGCACGTTTGATTGGCGATCGATGGCACGTGAAATGCTGGATAAAATACCAAACCAGGTATGTGGGATAAGGTGGTGGGATGGCCTCACCTGCTAAGAGGTATGACTGTGTGATTTTAAAAGTATTTTATTTATTTATTTGAGAGTAAAGGAAGAAGAGAAAGAGATGGGGGAGAGGGAGCTTGTATATCTCGACATGCAGCGGAAGGACACAGCTTCTCCCCCTCCGCCATGTAGATTCCCAGGGCTGGAGTTCAGGCTGCTGTGTTTGTCGACAGGGGCCTCAGCCACTGAGCATCTTGCTGGCCATGTGATTTTTTTTTAAGCCTCTTTTTACTTTGTGTGTCTTAGAAAAGTAGCTCAAGAGCCAATCACTAGTGATCTAACATGTGGCAGAAATCAACGATACAAGCTGTAAAGGACATCACCTGTATCACATAATCTTTCAGGTTATGAGATGTTACGGTGATACTGCTTCGCTCATCCAAAAAGAAAAAAAGCCTTGGTATTTTTTCAGCAAGCAGTCTTCCTGGACGTCAGGAGTGGTGGTGTGTGAATTGCATGAGGGAGAAGAAATGACAAGTAAAACAAAGACTGGAAAAATCTGTAATTAGCAAAAACGCATGCAAACAATAATTAGTATAAGGACAATCTACTTCTGCAGAATAAGAATCAAATGAAAGTGAAAACCACAGCCAGTGCTGGTAGGTATCATGTGAATCAGGGAAAACGAGACACAAAGGCACAGCACAACCTGTGCAAAGAAATTGTGGGAAAAGTCACAGGTCTCTGTCCAAAGACTTCCCCTTCACATGTGTCTGTCGTATGCCTTTCCGTGTGCATATTGTCCTTAATATCTTCAACTTTCAGAATGCCCGAGGGACATGGCCACTCAATTTGAAAATTTCATGTGTCTCTGGAGCACAGATCTTTGTGACTGGACAGTCAAAACTGCCTGATACTTAAATGTTACCATAGTATTGAGTAGTGGACACTGTTATCAATGACTCCTTTAAACATACTTTATTTACTTTCTTACGAGAGAGAGAAAGAGAGAGAGAGAGAGAGAAAGGAGATGCACATGTATGCTGTGGCACATGGGTGGAGGTTAGAGGCCCCTTTCCTTCCAACACGTGGGCTCCCAGGATTGGAACATAGGTCACCAGGGTTGCCAGCAGGCTCCTCACTCCCGAGCCATTTCACTGGCCCTGGTTTCGAGCTTTACTTGAAGCGCAGGTGCAGGGAAGGCTGATCTCAGCCTACCCTCTTCAAGCCGGCCTGGCCTGAACACACCGAGGGTTAGGAACTCCTCCCTCCCTCTGCAAGCTTGACTGTGTCCATCCTTCCATCAGTATCTTCGTCCACCCAGGTGAAAGAAGAACTTCTTTAGACCCATCCTCTGAGAGCTGACTCTTAGAATAAAAGCACTTCAGCTGCGCACTAGAGAAAACCAATATCCTTCCTCGCTGCCTTCCTTCCTTCCTTCCTTCCTTCCTTCCTTCCTTCCTTCCTTCCTTCCTTCCTTCCTTCCTTCCTTCCTTCTCCCTCCCTCACTCCCTCCCTCCTTCCCTTCTTCCTTACTTTCTGCTTGCCTGTCTTCCTGACTTCATTCTTTCCTTCTTTCTTACCTTCCTCCCTCCCTCTTTCCATCCCTTCCTTCCTCCTTCCCTTCCTTCCTCTCTCTTCCTCCTTCTTCTTTTCCTTCTTCTGTCATTCATAGAGAACCCTATGTTTCCTCTGTTTAAAGTTAAAATCTAGTACCATGTGCATAGCACTCTGTTCAAATGCTGCCTAGTTTATAAAAGCTTAAATATTTCTGCTTATCCTCTTCTTTCAAGACAATAAATTACCTTTTACATTGAGGTTATTTATTTAAAAGTCTTTTGGAAGAACTGAGGAGTATTGTCTGCTTAGTAATTCTTCATCAATGTCTAAGTCCCGAAAGTTAACTGAGCCGAGTAGCATTGAGAGCTGATTAGACGTAGGAACAAACAAAGGAGGAGGCTGGTGGCTGGAAGCTCTTCACATTTGAGGTGCATCGGGCAGCGGGTAATGAGTTTGTCTGGTGTGTTTTCCAGGCAGAATCTCATGCAGCCCAAGACGACCTTGAACTCCTGATCCTCCAGCCTCCAGCCTCCCAAATGTGTGCCTGTCACAAGTGCTGCTTTGTGTGTGTGTGTGGGGGGGCACTGTGTGCGCATGTGGAAGCCCAAGGGTGACTTCAGAAATCTTCCTAGTTTGTTCTACTTTTTTTCTTGCTTTGGGGTTTCCCAGGCTCTACCTTCCTGGAGCAGAAGCGCAGGCTACCACATTTGGGGGGGGGGATGGGTTATACGGGATCTGGGTTCAGAACTCAGTTTCTTCTGCTGGGTGGCAGAGACTTGATACCCAAACCCTCTGTCCGACCCTTATAGCAAGGATTTTAAGGTTGCTAGAATGCAATTTCGATAGATTAAGAGCAAAAACCCAAATTTTACAAGGAAGTTTGGAGAAGAGAGTTTATCCAAGAGAGAAATGGGCAGAAGGGCAGAGGAGCAGAGTGCATGGTAAAGATTCTTGTAATGAATTCGTAATCACTCTGCTCTGAATATTGATTTGAACTCCATACTTTGGAGGTTCTTGGACCTCAGTTTTTAACATTACATTTGAAAATGCAAATAGTTGCACATTTTTTGAAGAACTAAAATCTGGCTTCTGCATGATGGATCTACACCTGTGCTATGTGATATCTTATAATGTGTAAAAAGAAAAGGAAAAAGGAGGGAGGTAATTCTTGACTAGTTGATGCTGTTAATGGTTCTTTCTGTGCTCTTTACATAGGGAACATCTGAATGCCCCACCCTTCAGGAATCCCTTGTAATTCACACATTCTGAATGCAGGGGTAGTGGTGGTCACTGGCATCAAGAATGGTTTAGATATGAGCTGCTTTATGTGCAAACCAATGCAATATATCCATCTTTATTTAGCTGTGTGTTATATGTAGCTATATCTATACTATGTGGCTATCAATGCAGATCTATGTAGAACTATATCTTTATTTATATCTGTAACCATATATAAAGATAAATTCACCACACACACACACACACACACACACACACACACTTTGATGAGCTGTGTCCTATGTACCAAATACTTTAGCTATAAATTTACAGATTTAGCCTTGTTCCCTGCAAATGTGCTGAACAATGAAACGGATTGAAATAATGTGCTCCTGTTTTCATTGCAAAAGAGACCTGGGATGAGCATGGAAAGGTCCATCCTGTTATAAACTTGCCTCAGGGAGGGGGTGATCTGGGAAGGAGGCTCTGAGATGATAGTGTCAGCCACATACGGCACGCCTAATGTTGGGGGTACAAAAGCAATGCCTGCTTTCCGTCGTCAGTAAGTAGCACATGCTCTGCTTGTCTTGGTGGCCTTCTGTCCATCTAGAGACCTGCAGATGCTACCGTGAGGATCTGAAAAGTTCACATGCCCGATGGGAGAATTTGCAGGTCAAATAAAACAGGAGCTTTTTACAGTTTCCTGGCCGAGGTACCTGGTCCGAAGGCTTCCTGACACAGAGCTGCTCAGCTTCCGGTCCTCCTGTCCTGTGCTGGCGCCTCACACTTCCCCACAACAGGGCTTTCTGAGGCCATCAGCCACCGAGACACTTTTGGGAGCTCCAGGCTGCTGCACGTGACTCACTGATGACCAGTGTTTTGGGAACTCAGTCATCTTGTCACCATGGACAGTAAGTTAGACATTGTTTGCACTACAATTACCCCCAATCAGTGGGTGTAGTGCCGCCAAGCACTCTATGACCTTTATAGACAAATAGACTGAGGCTGTAAGTCGTCCATGTGCTTCTTTGGAAGTCGTTATTCATGGCCAACTTTTGCAAGTGGCTTAAATGAAATCTGCCTGCTCTAGGGTTACAGGGTCTACCACTCCCCCCTTTGGGGTCCTAGGAGCTGTCTCCACATTACTGAATTATTTATTCTCTGTCGGGGCTGGGAAGATGGCTAAGGGCTTGAAGCTTTTGCCTAGTAAGCAAGAGGACCTGAGTTCAGATCCCTAGATCCTGTGTGAAGCACAGATGGATATGGTGGCAGCTTGCAGTGCCTGCCTTAGAAAGCAGAGGCTAGAAATCTCAGAGCAAAGCAGTAAGGAGCTAGAACAATCCAGGATGATCCCTTATGTCACCCTTAGGCCTTCATAGGCACACGTACTCTCAAGTGCCCTCTGGTAGACACACACACACACACACACACACACACACACACACACACACACACACCCTCTTTTATGGACAAATCATTTTATGATCTTCAAATCAAGAAAACCGATAGCTGGCTTTTCTTCCCACTTGGAATAAGCAGGCTTCTCAGCATAGACTTGGTGAACTGATTTTATTGGGCAATCTTTTCTAACTTTAATGACTCTCAACACGTGTGTTTTATTTTTTTAAACTGCGACATTAACATGTGTCTCATGACCATCCCCGCATATGTACTTACAACATGCCAATCAATCCTGGCTGGGATGGGGGGACATGTGGAGCTCTCAAACTTACAAAATACAGACCCCCAAGAACCTCCGTTCCAAAAAGAGACACAAATCTGACTTGTGGCCTTCCTGCTTCTTGGAGAGACACAGGCCTGGAGTCGATGCTTTGCCTTCCAACTGCCTTGCTCTGAGCTGCTCCCTAAGGATCTCTCAGTCCCCAGCACCACGCCCACCATTCTTCTGGAAGAAACTACGTAGGGCTCTGACCCTATTTCTCTGTCCCCTGTACTCCTAAAGTGCTGCCCAACTCAGACTGATGTGATGCTGCCACAGGTGCGTTTAGTCACATGATGTTTATGTGTGATTTTGTGCATGAGTCCCCGACTATCCCAAAGCTCCCGGAAGCTATACTTTTCCACTCAGAGGACAATTAAGACACAGCTAAGGAAAACAATAATCAGTGGAGGAAGTTGAGTGTTCGACAGTTGGGAAGTTGGAATCATACACACACTGGGAAGCCACAGTTCCAGCCTTTTCTCAATGGGAACTGGCTGCTCAGATGATATTGATGTGTTCCTAATGCCTTTTAATATGTGGCCTGCATCTCAGCCTCCTGCACCCAGGACAATTAGGGCCATATTTTAATTTGCTTCACAGTTGAACTTGGTGGTAATGATGTGTGTTCATTACGGATTCTCCGGAGAGTCTTCCACAGATATGTCTCACACCTTTTCTTTTGCTTTGTTTCCTCCATTCGGGAAATCTCCTCACCAACTTCTGCCTTGGCTACTAGGTTGGACAAAGTCAAGCTGCACTCTCTATTATGAGAAAGAAAATGCAAAGATGGAGAACTTTAGTGGCCATGGCTGTGGGTTTCATCTAAGCCTCATGGGTGGAACCTCACCCTTGAGATAAACTGAATTCATGGATAAGATCAGACCTTGTCAAACACACACGCATGGCTTAGGAGATGCCCACGCATGTGTGTTCTCCTCCAAGGTACTTGGGTGACATTACCACAGTGTGGGAAGCTCGGTATAGATTGTCTTCTCTTCGAAGCATGGCATTTAATCACAGTGTTAAATACAAAGAACTGTAGGCAAGGTATGTGAAGTTAACAGCTAGGCATGATCTTAGCATTTTTGAACTGTTTTAAAAGAAGTTATAGTTTGTTTCCATCTTCTGCATTTATTCCATTCAAAATCTCCTTTGCTAATATGTTCAAGTCATGGGTCACTGCCTGTATTTTTTTCCTCTCTCTCTCCAAGCTGCTGCCTGCTCAAGGTCACTGGCAATGAGGTGGCGGAGAAATTTTCCAAAGAAACAAATGGCGTTAGTGAATTTCTTCGCTGGATTATTTGGAGAAAAATGTGCTGGTGCCATCGGGCATTACCGGCGCTCCCAGCACCATGGCGTCCGCCGCCTCCCCTCAATGAACTGTTAAAAGACACAATTTGTTGTACTGTGCTGCTAACAAGAAATAAATAACATGCAGCAGGTGCTACGCAGTGAGCCACCGAGTGTTATTGTACTAACTGTGCCTGGCAAATTCTAGCCAAAACAATTCCGTATTCAGGAAAGGAAAGAGCAGACCCTTGAGTGGAGACTCGGGTCCTGGTGGTCGTTGTATTGAGGTGATTCTTGGCAAACAGAACCAACTGTCAGGCACTGAAAAAGGATGAGTCTTCTGTGGGGATTATCAGGCCCATGGGAGAGTGGCTTGCAAGAGGTCATAATTGTATGCAGATGACTTCAAACACCGGAGAGCTCTTTGGGTGCCTAGGATTTGCTAGACATGCCATGTGGCTGTCTTGCTGTCCTCCAGATCACACCTCTTGTAGATTAATATTAACAGTAACTGGCCTTTGCTGGGAAGATTGCGCCCATCCCTGCTGCAGGAAGGGCTGCGACACACAGGCAGTGAGGGACGGAGCTGGAAACCGGATCCTGTCCTCGGTCATCCGCAAGGTGGTCAGTCATGGATGTTGAACGAGTTCGGTATTCGCCTAAGCTTCCCCCCACCCCAGGTAATATGTAGTGTTTCAGTCACGTTTCCACCCAGTGATTTTTAGCTGAGCACCTGCTGCATGTCGGGGACATGTCAATCATGCTCCTGTGGCGACTGGGGTCTCATGGAGACAATAAGCCAATCACTGAGTGGAAATAGGGCGATATGAAATGAATGACTATTAGACATGAAGGGAAGAGAGTGGATACAAATGATTAGAGTTTCTTTCTATTTTTCCCTCCCTTCCTCCCTCCCTCTTTCCCTCCTTCCCTTCTTCCTTCCTTTGTTTTTGTTTTGGTGTATACAAGAGGGCACTTGAATGTAGGTGCCTGTGGAGGCCCAAGGGTAACATCTACAATCATCCTTATTACTTTGCTCTGGGTTCTCCCAGGCTCTGCCTTCTAAGGCCAGAATTACGGGCCCCTGCCATATCCACCCAGGCATCTTTACTTGGGAACTGGGATCCAAACTCAGGCCCTTTTGGATGGGAAGCAAAGGCTTTAACCCCTGAGCCCTCTGCCCCCCAGCTCAGAACTTCCAAAGGTCTCTTGTGAAGCGAAGGCTGAGGAAGGGTCAGTCACGGACTTGGCAGGACATGGGGCCCGGCTGGTAAGGCCTTGTGGAGACAAAGGGTGTAGGTTGCCAAGCACGAGGCCCAGGAGGGAAGCCCGGGAGGGAGGCCAGCGTGCCGCTGGAGCTGAGTGTCAGGAGAGATGACTGTCATGGCGACAGGTGCGGATCAGAGAAGGCTTCTGAGGCCAGGGCTGCAAGCCTCGTTTGCCTTCCGAGAGCACTAGGCATCTCAGGCCCTCTGGTCCCAGCTGGTCCCGTCGTCCTTCCAGGCGGATCACTGGATTTCCTCATGGTTTGGCTCCTTTCTGGCCACCCTGCCCCTCCCCAGCCCAGCGATGCTGTAGCTCATCTGGCTACACCGTCTCAGTGCACAGTTCCGACTCGGATCCTCTTCCTCTGGAGTCTTGACCAGCAAGACAGGGTCAAGGCACATTACCATAGCAGAGCAAATGAGCATGGTTGGGTGTTTGCAGGACTAGGGAGAGCAGGTCCCCTGGGAGTTAGGCTTCCAGAGACAAACTGGGACATTTTAAAAATTTTTATTAATAATTGGTTGATTGATTGCAGTTTTCCTATACAGGTATAGCAATTTCATTTTTTATCTCCTCCTGCCCCCTGCCCCCTCCATCTCCTTTCATTTTCCTTTCTACTGTGGCTCACTCCTTCCTTCTCCCCCTTCTGCTACTGGCAAGATCCACTGTGCTTGATCTAGGATGCCTGCTTTGGCATGTGCAAAGTATCCCCTTAAGCATGATTGGCATCCCCCAAGTGGGCTAATTGTTGAGTTAATATCTCTCTCTCTCTCTCTCTCTCTCTCTCTCTCTCTCTCTCTCGGGAACTGGGATCCAAACTCAGTACCTTTTGGATGGGAGACAAAGGCTTTAACCCCTGAGCCCTCTGCCCCCCCAGCTCAGAACTTCCAAAGGTCTCTTGTGAAGCAAAGGCTTGTACCAGACCTGCTTGTACCAGACCTGCTTGTACCAGACCTGCTTGTACCACACCTGCTTGTACCACACCTGCTTGTACCACACCTGCTTGTACCACACCTGCTTGTACCACACCTGCTTGTACCACACCTGCTTGTACCACACCTGCTTGTACCACACCTGCTTGTACCACACCTGCTTGTACCACACCTGCTTGTACCACACCTGCTTGTACCACACCTGCTTGTACCACACCTGCTTGGTCTCAGAATGGCACCACATCTCTCGAGGGCCTAAAAAAATTGGTGCACTAGAGAAACATCGTGTACATTGTCAGACTCTGGTGAAGAAGTCTGAGCTCAGAAGTGATTCTAGGACCGAGGAACGGCCTGTGGGTTAAACATACCAAACGTCGGCCATGTTGATAGAGACCAGGGATCAGGATGGCTGGGGACAGGGAAAGGTGCATCTCCTCGAGAGGAGACGAACCACACGCGTGTCTGGGCCCGGAAGGTCCCCTGACTCAGACTCAAGGACCCCATTTCTAGATTTGCTGTGACCTCCTGGGAGTCCGGCTTGCTGTTCACTGAGACAGTGAGGACATCCAGTCACTTTCAGATCGGGGCGGCTCAGAAGGTATTTCTCACATGCCTTCCAGCCAGGATTTAATTTAGAGCTAACAGCCAGAGGTTAGGGAACTTCTGGGCTAGGCTGGGTGCCAGCAGCAAAAGCAATAGGAAGGTGTGTGCGTGTGTGCGTGTGTGTGTGTGTGTGTGTGTGTGTGTGTGTGTGTGTGTGTGTGTAAATGTATGTATATGCATGCGTGTTGGTATGTGTGTAGTGGATATGTGTGCAGGTATATGGATGTGGGGGATGTGGACGTGTGATTTTGCTAACTCATATTCCCAGGTATCTTCAGAGTAGTCCAGCCTCTGTAAACTATAATGAGATCGAGGAAGGAGACTTGCCACACACCCGAAGAGCAGAGCAGGTCCTTGCCCTGGAGGGCTAGTGACGGATTGTCTTCACGGAGCTGTGGGTCTATCAGATCTTCAGCACAGAGGCGAGCGTTAAGACTTGGCTCAGCACTGCCTGTAACCAATGCTGTGGAAGTACTTATGCTGACTTAGAAAACACCCTGAGCACTGCCCGCAGTTTTCTGAGGTTGACTGATGGAGAGAAAGGGAAAGTCATGAAATACACAGGCAGAGCTAGAAACTGGAAGGATCATGGGTGTGACACAGGTTCTTGGGAGTTCTCAGGGCTGCCAGAGTCTCACAGCTTCTCTGAAAACAGAGCCACAGGTAGCTGTGGAGGGGATGCAAACATGTTCAGTACTCGAATGAGCTACTTGAATGGCATAGGGGAGCCAGACCAGAAGGTGGGGTTGGCTCCCGAATAAGAGTAGTGAGGGACTGTGTGATCACTGTGGTCACTTCCCAGCCCATCGTCGGCTCTGCAGGACGCTGACAGCTTGTCCTGAGTGCACACTGAGGAGAACGGAGAAGGCGCACCTCATGAAGGCAGAACATTTGCTGTTGCTCTCCTAAGTGGAGACTGGCTTAGCAAGGTCCTTCCTGGCTTTGCTTTTTGATTGCTGATTCCATTTTTCTACAAAGTGTTCGTGGTGCACAGGAAGAGACTTGCCTGAGGGCTAGAGCTGACTCACACCATCCAGAGAAACGATCTGCAAATGGGCTGAGAAAGACCTGTGAGACTGGAGAAAACTGTGACTCTTAGAGGAGAGTACAAGGGGAACCCTTCATGACCTTGAGTAGCCCAAGGTTTCCTGGAGCACAAGAAGCGCAAGCAGATTAATAATAGATTTATTGGAGTTCATGTAGATAAAAGCTTTTATGTATCAAAGGACAATACGAAGAGAGAAAATTCAGTTCACAGCGAAAGTATTTGTAAATCATATGCCTCAAGGTCTAGTATTTAGAATAAATATGAAACTCTTGCAAAGTAGCAGTAGCAATAATGACAAAATAACACAATTGACAGTGGACAAAGCTCTTGGAAAAACATTTCTGCAAAGATTCACAGGAGAGAAGAACAGATTGGTCATGAAGCAGGCACTGTCATGGAAGTGCAAATCAAAGCTACAATGAGATGCACGTTTGTATCTACCAGGGCTCTTGTCAGAAAAGAAAGAGAAAATTAAGTATACAATAAGGATGTGGAGAAAAGTGGAACCTCCCCACTATTCTGATTAGACCTGAAAACGGAATCGCCGTTGTGGAGAAGTTTGGCAATACCTTTTAAATCCAAGCTCCGAATTACCAAATGGCAGCTGGTGAGATGACTTAGCATGAAAAGGCATCGTTAGTCAAACCTGAAGATCCACATTCAGTTCCTGGAGCCCACGTGGTGATAGGAGCTAACTGCTTTCTGCCAGACGTCCTCTGACCACAGGTTCCTGTATTCCTCACTGTGGCATATGTGTCTCCACTCCCACATTCATTCTCTCTTTCTCTCATGCTTTCTCTCTCTCTCTCTCTCTCTCTCTCTTTCTCCCTCTCTATCTCACACATATCCACCATTTACAAGGTATGTAAATGCAGTAATGTTTTGAAAGTTACCATATAAGTTAGCATTTCCCCTCCTGGATACATACATAGGACAAACAGAATCACAAACTTGTCCAAGAGCATTCGTCGTTAGCTGTGGTAATGACAGACAGACAGGAAGTAACCAAAGATGCGAATCTGAGGATGGAGAGATGGCCAGGATGTGCTGTGCACATGACGTTATGCCGTGGAGCCACAGGGAAAGACCGACACAACCACTCCCTGAATGAACCAGAGCGCTGTGCTGTGTGAGCAGACATGGCTGACTGGGCTGCTCGCGCGCGGCGTGGCGTGGAGAGAGGCTGCAAGGGGCAGAAAGAGGGTCCGGAGCCGGTTGCTGTTGTCAGGCTGGAGAAGAGCCGTCAAGTTACCAGCGTGGGAGGTAATGGGATTTCTTTTTCATTTCTTTCATTAATTTATTTGAGAGGGAGGGAAAGACTGAGGGAGAAAGAGCAGCAGCAGCAGCAACAGCAGAAGAAGAAGGAGAAGAAGAGGAGGAGGAGGAGGAGGAGGAAAGAGGAAGAGGAGGAAGGAGGAGGAAAGAGGAGGAGGAAGGAGGAGGAAGGAGGAGGAGGAGGAAAGAGGAGGACGAGGAGGAAAGAGGAGGAGGAGGAAAGAGGAGGAGGAGGAAAGAGGAGGAGGAGGAAAGAGGAGAAAGGAGGAGGAGGAGGAAAGAGGAGGGTGGGGGAGGGGAGGAGGTACTCAGGCGTGTCCTTGCTCAGGGTGAAGTCTGAGGACAACTTTGAGAAGTCAGCTCTCTGCTTCCGCCCTGTAAGCCTCCGAGGACAGAGCTCAGCTGGCTAGTGATCCATCTTACCTGCCCGGTATAATTTTGAACAGAATTTCCTAAAAAATAAATAAATAAAATGCAAACTTCTTTATCCACATGACCCTGGAACTTGTTTGCATTGTGTTTTTCCTTTCTCCTGGGGTCACTAATGTCTCTTTCTCTCTCTCTCTCTCTCTCTCTCTCTCTCTCTCTCTCTCTCTCTCTCTCTCTCACACACACACACACACACACACACACAATCTGGAAAAGAATCTGGAGGATGGACAATACCAAGACTTTAGCATGAAGACAAACACCTGTCAGAAAAGCGTGTGCTGGTCTTGCATCCCCTGGGGGAATGAAAGCAAGTAGGAAATGGCCAAGATAATTTTGAAGACGAGGATAATTTGGAGGTGACTTTCATTAAAATGTCACCACTTACTAAAGATACAAGGAGTATACCTAGTGTAAGCAGGAGCCAAATTGTGGAGACCCTGAGTGGGGGGCAGAGGACCCTGCTGGCCTCAGCCACAGACACTGCAGGCAACCAGGAGAGTTTGGTCCCTTCAGGACACAGCGCTGGGGCGATCGTTTGTCCATATGGAAAAGAAGTAAAAATAGATCCTAGTGACAGGATAAATTCCAGGTGGCTCCAAGCTGGCAAAGGGAAAAGCAAAATTCTAAGAGGCTGACTGTCAAAAACAGGAATGCTTTTATGACCTCTGATTAAGGAAAGATTGTGAAAAAGGAAAAAGTTAGCAAATCTGGAGTCATTAAAACTCTTCAAAAGTACCACTGAAGAAACAGACAACAACCTTGGGGAGACAGGAGGAGTGGAGAAGTCGCCAGCATATGAACATTTAGTCTCAGTCAGGCACGGGGGTGCATGGGGCTGAGGCAGAGGGGTCTCTACCATTTCAAGACCAGTCTGGGCTACTAAATAGTCACCCTTAACTCATGAAACAAAATAAAAGTGAAAACAAGCAAAAAGAAAATAGTCTTGCCATTCGTAAGAGACAATAGCAAAATGGGTGACAAGAATAAATAGCATTTTACAGAGGGAGGAGGATGAGGAAAAAGAAGAGAAAGAGGAGGAGTGGAAGGAGGAAGAAGAGGAGAAGAGGAAGAGAAAGGAGGAGCAGGAAGGAAAGGAGGAGGAGGAGTAGTAGGAGGAGGGGAAGGCAAAAGGGGAGGAAAAAGAGGGGAAGGAAGGAGAGAAAGAGGACAGAAGGTATAAATATCCAGTAAGACAGCCTGAAACTTCAGTAGCTCTGCTAGGAGTTCCCATTAAAATAATGCTGTGCTGAGCTGTTCCCATTCGATCCCCTGATATCAAGTCTGATAAGACCTGGGCTGGTGACTCCTTGACTCCTGAACTCTTATGTGATTTTAGTCATTGGAAAATTGCTGCAGCCAATTCAAAAAATGCTTTGTTCATACTTAGATGTTAGCATACACGTCCCAAGGACCCGAGCATCCACTGTTAGGGCTCACGTAAGCCAAGGCTTTCCAGGTCTGCTCATTTTAGGGGAAAGACATTTACCACTAAAAGATATTCAGTGGACAAAAGCGAAATTATGAAGTTTATTCAAACAGCTATTAAAATGAACAGGGTTAATAGACATCAGTGTAGATAGTCAGATATTATAGTAAATCTGGAAATAGTACATTCCATTGGTATAGCAGTCCCTGCAGATAGAATGGGAGAGAATGCACTGAAGATGGCCCCAGCCAGAGAGCAGCTAATTCACTATTAATTATAAGGCCCAATCAGAGAGGAGCTAATTCACTATCATGTATGAAGCCAAATCAGGAAGGATGGAGGAGTGGGTGGGGTTAGATGCTATATCAGTGAGCATTTTCAATGGTTGATAAGCCAGCCCAAAGCATAAAAACTGGCCCTATCACTATTCTTTTGGCCTATGTTTGCCCTTGGATCCCAGAACCAAGAGCTGTGGTTGGTTGAACATGCTTTTGTGCGGGCACACATCTTCCCAATATTGGGACTAGAAGTGATTCTGTCTGTAATATGTTTTCAAGAAATTATAGATACACTCATTATACACATACTCATTTTATATACAAATGTAATTCTTTGCAGCTTTTAAAAAATTCACAATATATAGTGTGTGTCTCTCTAATGAATACGTATGATTCTGCTTTACTATAATTTTTTATTTTGAGGATATGTTCTGGAATGGATCCAAGTTGTTTAACCTTAATTATTGCATAGATGGAGATATAAAATGATAATAAAAATTTAGGAAAGAAAAGATTTTGCTTTCCACTAATGGAGAGAGCTCCTTGCAGGGATCTTCTAAGTGAATCTAGCAACTGCAGAGTGGAAGGAATTAATAGTTCTGCCAAGGGACCGGGGACTCCATAAATCCTTTGGGGGCTTTGTTTGTCACCAAGTGAGCTGAACAGGAAGCTCATAGCCCCGTGAATCATTTTCCCAAGATCGAGGTTGGCATGAAGACCCTTTTACATGAAGTCCCCCATGTCTGCAATACTGAGATTTCTTGTCAGGTTATGTCATCCAGGAATGTGTATGTTTCAAGTTTGATGAAGAAAGACCCGGACTTATGAACGTGCCCAATCTTTACTCTTTGAAAGCTGCTCCGAATGAGGGTCCAAAAGTCAGCCCAGCTCTAGCTCCCAGGAGTGTTTGGGGGTATTTCCCACGAGGTGCCAACAGATCCGTCAGTCGCTTGTGACTCGCAGAGCCAGGCGTCCCCTTGTCTGTCCCAAGCTGTCAGCACGCCAAGCCTGGTTTGGGGACCTCAGTGTCACGCAAGTCACTCTGTACAGATGTTTCTGCCCCATCCCCTCGTCCAGTCTACGAGCATGCAGAGAAAATCACAGCAATAGGAACAATGTGCCTACAGTTTTACTGTATTCCGTCCCAACAGTCTGAACACATTTCCTCCAGATAATTGGGTTTATGTTGATGTATTTTACTTATCCAGGGTACTCC
This sequence comes from Typhlomys cinereus, assembly GCA_023101885.1. Lineage (NCBI taxonomy): Eukaryota > Metazoa > Chordata > Mammalia > Rodentia > Platacanthomyidae > Typhlomys > Typhlomys cinereus. The sequence continues at coordinate 348,978 of JALPQD010000322.1, forward strand.
TTGAACCATATGATCGAGTTCTTAATTTTTGACTTTTTTCTTTACCAAATTTTTGCTAATTTTGGTCGTCTTTGTTTCTCTGGCCAGCCAGCCTTAGATGATTGGGTTAGTATTCCTTGCAATGCTTAGGTGGGGCATCCAGTGGTCTCGCTTAAGACTAAGCTGCTGTTCCCATGGGCATATAGCAATCTCAGTGAATGTGCTTTTGCTTTCTTTTCCTTCTTATTCCAAAGTGGGGTGCGTCATGACTTTCCCTGACACTTAAGTTAGCACTTTCAAAAGGACACTTGTAAGCTATAGATTGGCTGCTTGGAAGACCACAACGTAGGAAAACAAAGAGCCGGAAAGTACTTTAATCATCTGATGTAGTACTTCTGCTCCCTGATGCTGGAGACCAAACTAGAATCTCGAATGGAGGAGGCAAGTGCTGTACTGCTGAGTGCCTGGGGCGCTTCCGGCTCTACTAAAATGGTTTTTCTAAAAATGGAATAGGGGTTGGTGAGATGGTCAGGCGTCAGCTTACACGCCTGACGACCTGAGTTTGATCCCTGGAAGGCGAGAACTGACTTCTGAAAGTTGTCCTCTGACCTCTGGTTATACCACATGGCATGAATGTTTCTCTCTCTCTCTCCCTCTCTCCATCTCTCCCCCTCCCTCTCTTTTTCTCGCTCTCTTTCCCTTTTTCTTTCTCTCGTTCGTGTCGCCGCCTCGCTGGGGATGACTCTGAGCTCCTCATCTTCCTGCCTTCGCCCCAGGAGCTGCGGTTGCGGGCACGAGCCACCACCTTGGCTTGATGGTAAATATGTTTAATCAAATGTTATGATTTCATTGGACACCCCTCTCCTTACTGCTGTTCTTAAATCTATTTAAAAGGGTCTTTTAATCCACTTGAACTCTGCTTGGAAGGAAAGAAATAAGATTTTTATTATTAACCCATATGGGCGATGCTGGGTGCTATTCTGCATTTGCTCTGGTCTTGTGTTCCAGGGCCTTTCGTTGATGACAAATATGTACAGTACACATTCTGGGTCTCCTGTCATAGAGAAAGTTCAGTAGGAGAAGTAATAAGAGCAAGAAAAAGATATTGGGGTGCTTCCTTGTGCCAAACACATGTGTAGGACCTGCAACGCCCACCCCCCAATGAAGAAAGAAATTTCTTCCGCAGTCTGAGTGCATCTTGCGTTCACTGGGGCTGTTGGGGGGTCTCTGACAGAACTCCATATAGGAGTCTCTGGCAATCTGGTGACATGCGTCTGAAGCACATGGGGGTTGGGATCATGCCAGTCTGTTTGGTTATCACCTAGCGGGGGCTTCTGTGCCTCAATTTCCCACATTTATCACAGACGACAACATCTCCCGCAGTTCATTACAAAGAAAAACAATTTCACCAGACTTTGGCTTTTTCGCTTTTTGGTTAGGTTCCTTCTGTGCACAAAGGCGCACCCCGGCCCAGCCCACGCTGCGTGGATGCCGCCCCTCGTGGGCTGCAGATCGGAAGCCCAGAGCTGTTCTGGAGAGTGGCAGGGTGGGGAAGCGCTCCTGCCAGGCTTTGTGACATATCACTTTGCGCGCTGGGTTTGACAAAGCTGTCACTGGTAACGTGAGTGGGAGGCAGATGGGTCTTAGGGACTGGATGGAGATGCTGGGCGAGGGGGGTCCACATCCTTCTTTGTGTTTTAGGGTGAACAGAAAAATCTGCTCTCTCCTCTACAGGGGCAATGCTGTGCTTGTGTGTGTGTGTGTGTGTGTGTGTGTGTGTGTGTGTGTGTGTGTGTGTGTGTATTAGGACTAAATTTAGGATAGACTGATCTACTCCCAACCACATTTCCCTTATCTTCTAACTCACTAATATTTTTATCCCTTAGGAAAGTATGGATTTATTTTTACACAAGTGACATGAGCGGTGGTTTGGAAGAAGGTGTCTTTTCAGTTCTAGCCAGGATATTGGTGTTGGCTGTGTGCGTCCTCTTCAGCCGCCACTGTCAGCTGCAGCCAGTCTTGGGCGTGGACCCCAACAGTGATTGGTGTCTGTCGTTCCATCTTACATAGGCTGCCCATGGCGCGAGTGGTGAACGCAGCCATCTCACTGAGTGGCATTTGCAAGCGTGGTGAAAAGGGGGCTTTCCAAATCATGCCTTTCTGTTAGAAAAGAAACCCCGATTAGATAGAGAGCTGTCATGGGCACCATGGCTAACAGGTTTGTGCCCGTGGTTTGAGGTAGGAGCTTGGTAGTGTCTGCTTTGGGCGATCACATGTCTTGGCATAAGAGTCCAGGCCACGAAGCCCTTGGAAGTCGTAGTGAAGAGGGTTGGGAGAAACAGCAGGTGGACGTGAGTGTAACTGGGTATCTGCGTTAGCCCCAGAGACTGACTGACTGACTGACTGACTGAGTCTGTGTGTGTGTGTGTGTGTGTGTGTGTGTGTGTGTGTGTGTGTGTGTGTGTTCCAGGTGCACGTTCACTATCAATACCAAGCCTCCAGTGTCTTCAGCTAGCTATTACATCAATGAGCTTGGAGAACATTCCTTTCCCTGTTTCTCTTGTTCACCAGTTAGATTTATATTATCTCTTCTTTTCTTAAAAAATCTCTCTCTCTCTCAATCATCTATCTATCTATTTATTTGCTTGAGAGACAGAGAAATTCCATGGTGCACTGGCAGAGAACTGATGAAGTCAGCTCTGTCCACACCACATGGGGCTTGGGGGGGATTGAACCTGAGTCACCATGTTTGGGAGAAAGTGCTTCTAAGTTGTCTGTGCGTCATTGTATTGTCTGGGCCTGGTCCACTGGTGTGTTTGGAAATGTTTGTTAGGTTTGTGTCTGCAGGAGCCATAGTGGGTCAGCTTTCATCTGTATGCAGAATGGCCTTTCATGGTGAAAACTTTGCCACACAGTGTAACAACCCTGTGCTGACTGACAGCTATGGCTTGTTCAGAGCTCTGGGTTACAGGAAACAGGGCTAAGCCCATTCTCCATGAACATTTTCCCTACAGTCTACGCTTGCTTTAAACTCTCTTAGGCACCACCGCTGGCCCTTGTACCCTTGAACTGAAAGCAGTCCTCCTGCTTCAGTTGCCCAATGGCTGGGGTTAAAGGGATGAGCCCCATGCCATCTCGAATTCTGATTGCTGTGGAAATCTTTCTGACCCCATAAATTTGGGACTTCTGAAATGCCCAAGTGAGATACCTGCTCAGCGTTGGCAGAGCGAGAATGTGGGTTACTCAGGAGTCCCCACCATTGTTTCACAGCTCTCGTGAGGTTGATCAGAGGAGTCACGGGGTCTCACGTAGCCCAGGCTGGCATGAAGCTCAGCGTGCAGCTGAAGATGACTTTGAATTCCCTATCTTCCTGCCTTTGGAGAATGTAAACCCATGTTTACACTTTCCACCTGTTCTTATACGTGGAGGATTTAGAGAAATCTATGTTTAAATCCCAACCCTTTTCAGCATTTCATAACAGAATAAGAACTAGGAATCCAGTCCTAGAAAAGAAGAATGTTTACATGTGCTAAGCCAGCATCCACAGCGCTAGATGCAGCGGTACCACAACATGTAAGCTGAGGTTATGGTTCTGTTTGCTGTTCAGGGTGTCTTCCGTCTGCCATGCTCACAATTCCTTCTGCACAGCTTCGGAACCAGGCAAGTCCACACGACCCTTGTGGGCAAAGCAACTTCTCACTCTTAACCTACTCATCGGCAGAAGCAGCCGGAGAAACTAGACAGGTGAGAAACATGCTCTAGGAGCCTAGAGTTTTTTTGAATACACAGGATGGGGGTGGGGGTGGGGGGCAGCAAGGTCCGGAAGACACCGCAACTTTCTTTGAAAATTTCTCAGTGTGACCTTTGGTTTTCTTGAAAATTTCACTCATAAATGATGACCAAGATTTTAGAAACTTGGGAAACAATTGTCGTTAATTATTACTAATTGCTTATGTTACTTAAAAGTAATTCTTAGATTACACATCCACAGATGCATATGGAAGCATGTACATTTTATATATTATGCATGCTAGTAAATATGCACTGTATATATGGCGAGAGAGTGAGAGAGAGGAGAGAGAGCGCGTGTACAAGCACATATGATTCTCGTTTAAACACATGGCTGTCGAGTGGCGGCTGCCTGGGAAGTGTCCCACATGTGGGTGTATGTGATTTTGGTGAAAATATGTAATTGGTTGAGTGATCTTGGAAATCTCAGAAATATGCTTGAAATATGACGGGACTGAGCCAAAGGTTGATTGAATGGGTCAATATTGTGTGCCTTTGGTTTGCACTTGTGTTTCACAATTATGTGTCTTCTGGTGTGGGGTGTATCCTGGGGCTGTGTGACCTTAGTGTGGCAGTAGCTTATACAGTGAGGTGAGCAGTGATGTCACACTGCCCCCTGTCTCCCCGCCCTCTCTCACTGTCCCCAAATTTGCCAAGCCACTCAGAAGCCATTACTAGAAATGAATGAATACAGATTGCAAAATGATTTGACTTTTTTTTTTATGAACTATCACTAATGAGAAATCGTTGTTGAATTTTCTCTTCTAACACCACTAATTTATTTTTAAATTAGTGTTTTCTGTGTGTGTGTGTGTGTGTGTACATACAAGAGGGCACTTGAGTTGTGTGCCCATGGAGGCCCAAGGGTGACAGTGGGAGTCATCCTGGATTGCTCTACCTCCTTAGTGCTTCGCTCTGGGGTTTTCTAGCTCTACCTTCCAAGGCAGGAACTGCAGGCCGCCATCATATCCATCCATATTTTCATATGGGACCTGGGATCTGAACTCAGGTCCTTTGGCTTGGCCTCTCCCAAGCCCTTAAACTAGTGTTTTCTGAAACAAGGTTTGCCCCCCTTTTCCAGCCTCTCTCTTCTTCTTCTTGATCTTTGTCTTCCTCCCTTTGATCTACTTCCTCCTCTCTTCCTCCCCTTCAGTCTAGCGTGTCTACAGTTAAGACTCCAAAGAAGTGTTATCCGTGCACCCTGGGATGCAGCATCATCCTACCTGAGTCTCACGAAGTCTTTTCAGAGGCTGTGTAACCGAGTGTGCTCGTTCTAACCAGTGCTTCTAGCTCTCAGCTATGTTCATGCAGGAGCTTCTTAACTGAGGTTATCTGCAGGATGGAAACACACAGAAAGCACTTTCCCTTTTGTGACGGCTGAATATGTTTTGCAACGCGTCCAGTGAGAACATAGAAACTGGCAGAATGCTTAGAAAATAACAATTTTGAATTTTCTTGGCTTCATTTACCACCCCAAAGAAAACTTTTGATTTGGGAAGACAGGTTTAAGTTAAGAAATACTCTAAGTGGCATTTTACTACCAACAAAGACACTTAGTGCAATTGAAATACTTTCCTTCTAGCACATTCTGGCTTGTCTGTGTGGGCAACTTACAATGTTCCTGGTAGCCGTGGGGATTATGTAGGTAATTTATATGTGGTGAGTAAGCTTTTATATGAAGAGTGTGTCAGAGAGAGAGAGATTTCAGAGTTTATTCTTTGCTCATTTTTAAGCAAATAGAATGTTTTTAAAAAAGTTTTGTCAATAATATCTTTGTCTAAATGAATCTTTCTAGTTTCGAATATAATGTTTGAAATTATGACTAATACATCTTTCTAGATATTCTCCCCTTCCATTGACTAGGTAGTAGCTACTAAAAAGTTGGTTTATGCTGTACATTATGTAGAATCTTAACACGTATGCATGTTATAGCCAAGCATTCAACAAAAGCTGATCGTGTAAACTGGAGTAGAAACCGATTTATGACTGGGGAGATGTCTTAGTGGGTAGGAGTGCTTGCTGCTCAAGTGTAGAGAACTAAGTTCAAATCCCCAGCCTCACATAAAAATCTTGGCATGGTTGTGCATGCCTATAAGCACAACACTGTGGGAAGGAAAAGATGTCAGTCTAGTACCAGGTTCAATGAGAGATCCTGTCTCCAGGCAACAAGGAAGATCATGATAGTGTGGGAAGCCATCTTCTTCCGGCCGCTGTGTGTGCACGAAGATGTGCATCACATTAATTGTGCCTATATACCACATACATGTGCGCACACGCATGTGTGCGTGCGCGCACACACACACACACACACACACACATCCTATTTTATCCCATAATGCTTACGAGAACTCGTTATGGTGGAGAATAAACATTTCACTGTAACCTTGGCCAAACCGAATTTACCTCTGTTCTGTGTAACTCACAGGGTCCCGGGTAATCAAACAAGTTGGTGTATCTGCCCACATACAGGGGATCTTAGCAGGAACTTCTATCAGTTGTGCATTTCTACATGGCCCAAGGGCACTCAGATAGCTTGGTGAATTCAGGATATCCCCCACAGCCTGGACATATTTTGGCTTGTCAAGTCAGTCAATGATCACCATGCCTTTCATTCAAAAAGCTCCATTATCCCAAGTCCCTTGTTTTGCAGGTGATCTTAGTGGATTTGAACTTGACTCTCCTGCCCCCAGATCCTTCTGGAAATGAGATGTTAATGCTCTGCCCAGGGAGTTGGAGAGTGAGTCAGGCTAGGAGACCAGCGACTATAGAAATAACAGGGCAAAGTTGCTTTTGGCTTCGTCTTAAAAACCAAAGCTATCTTCAAGTAGAAAGACCATGATTAGAGCAGCCATGTGATGGTTCATAATAATTAATGCACAGTGCATGTCAGTATGGGAGAGGCAGTTGTAAGCAGACCACTATGTAAGGACATAACCCTTGGGAGGCAGAGGCGAGTGGAGCAGGAATTCGAGGTCAGCCTGCCTTTCTCAGAAGCAAACTAATGACTTGAAAAGAGCTACGAAGACTAGGGTATGAGTGACTTTTCGGTTTCGGTCATGGCTGCCGAGAGAGTGAGGAGCCTAAACGGGAGAAGCAATGGACAGAGAGATCCAAGACTCTGGAACCTTCTTAGAAAAGAAGAATGCTTTATTTTTCAGTCACGGGGAAGTATACAGGACGTGACTAGTTAGAGCTAGTGCGGGAGCTTCTCAACAGCTGTCGTCCTATCCTAGTTCTTTTCTTCAAGTTCCTTCTAAGCATTTCGGGTTCTCCACAGCCTGTGAGCTAAGGCGTAGCCTCATCCTGGGCACGCTGCATTCCACAGTCTGGATTGTGTGACTTTCTGCAGTCTGATGAGTCACAAAGACAAGGACTTAGAGGACAGCATTCTCCAGTCGTGCAGGTTGCATTGAATCAGGACATGCTGCTGGAGACCAAGCTGTACCCCATCTGGTCCCAGCGAGTTTCTGTCGGGGTTGTCAGAAAGTTCAGGAAGAGGGACATTTTTTAAATTTGATTATGATTATTGAAAAGTAATTACCACATCACTTTAAGTGGTAGGAATTGTTGAAGTTTGCCATAGTCCTTCTTTATTTTAATTTTTTCCTCACTTAGTAGATTCTAGGGAAAAAATTATACAGAGAAGTCTTTTAAGGTAAAATTCCTCCAGGAAGCCTGGGATAAATACTTGAAGGATCACACAGCAACAAATCAGGCGTCTCAGAAGTCATCCCAGCCTTTAGATGCTACATGAATATTATGCCACAGACTGCTTTATTCATATGTAAAAGTTTGCTTCTTCTGGCTCAGCAATCTGGGAAGTTTGGGTGTGAAATGTCCTCTCAGACCTCAAGCCTGGACACTTGGTCGATTAAGGGCTTCAAGACATCACCTGGGGGGAAGTTGGGGCATCTTCAGGAGGCAGAGCCTCACCGGAGGAAGTGAGTCACTAGAGGCGGGTCTTGAGGTGTCTAGGCAGGTATCTTTCCTTTCTGTTCTCTGCCAGGTGATGCGCTTTGGCACCCCAAGCTCCTGCAACCAATCCCTCCCTCCCTCCCTCCCTCCCTCCCTCCTCCCTCCCTCCCTCCCTCCCTCTCTGTCTGTCTATCCATCTCTCTCTCTCTCTCTCTCTGGTGTGTGTGTGTGTGTGTGTGTGTATGTGTGTGTGTGTGTGTGTGTGTGTGTGTGTGTCTGAGAGCACTGTATTTGTCTGTGGAGGCCCCAGGCCTGAGTTGTTCTATCTCCTTTTTGCTTTGCTCTGCAGCAGTTTTCCAAGCTTTGCCTTCTGGGTTCCGGACATTGTAGACCTCAACCATTTTGGCCTGGCATTTCTACGTGGAATATGGTATTAGAACTCAGGCCCTTCTGCTTTGGAGCCCAGTGAATCCTTGCCTTCCTTTTTGAAGTTGCCTCTGTCTGGTTTTTGGCCTCAGCAAGAGCAAAGAAGGTGCGAAGTCCTAGGTCAAGGTGCTGCAGGTTCCCATCAGGCGAGTGCGCCCCTCTGTGTCTGGGTCTTGGTGCTTGCTGCACTCAGGGATTCCTGCTGCTGTGTCCTGACTTGACCCAGAGGCAGGAGGCAAGCCTCTCCCCATGCCTTTAATAAGAACTCTGTCCCATCCATGGGGCCTAAAAGCCCCTCGCTAGTATTGCTGACATCTATTAATCATGGTAACTGTGCTTATATTCTGACATGGTGACGGGTGGGGAGATAGGCACTCACAATGCTTGTTTCCAGCAGTTCTAAGGAGATTCAGTACGAGTCCTATCTTATTGGCAGTTGGCTCAGGAAGCATGTAGCTGGCTCCCCAGAACCCTTCTGCTTCCTGAACCCACATTCAAATCAAATTCTGTCCTGAGGATTTCTGCCTTCACCGGTTCTGTTCCAGTGTGGCTTGGCTCTGTTCAGTGGTGGTACCATGTAGTTAAGCCTTGTTCGTGGAGTGAGCATGGGTACAGCCCTGCCTCTTCTGCCATGGTCCGTTTCTAGCCATATATATCTTTTCGCCGCAGCACCCCGTTTCCCCTTCCATTCTCCAGTGACAGTGCACAAAGCTTGGTTTGGGGTTCCGATCCCTGCCAGCCAGTTAGCTGTACTTAAGGGCAGCGCATGGAGACCACTGAGTACCTCTGGCCTCAGCCCACCTTTGCAGACTTCCATTGTCCTCATTCCACAAAGATCATATCATTGAAAACAGATGAGCCCAGGTCTTCCGTGTCATGATCTGCACGCACACAGTTCTGCATGCTTGGGATTTACGATTTATTTCTGTTGGCTTTCCTGGATCTAACAGAGGGAACGTGCTTCTGGCCCTGAGACCCAGCATAATCAATGGATGTTGCGTCCCAAATACCCTCCCTAGTTCCAGGAAGTTTATGATTTGGAATTAAAGTAGAAAGTGACCTTACAGTTACTTAAGTATCTTTCCTTTGTGCAGTGCTGTGGTTACAATCCTTTGGTTGTCTCTCTTCCTGGCACATTCTGAGTTTCACTGGGATTACCCCAATACGTCCTACATTTAGGAGGTATCTGCTGCAAACTCGCTGCTTGTAATGTGCCTTTTATCCTGTATCTACATGTACACGTTCCTGTGTGTGCACGTGTGTACATGTTCATGTATATCTGTGTGTGCTCACATGCACATGTTCACTGTGGGTGTCTGTGCACTCTTTACATGTTCATGTGTATCTCTGTGCGCATGTGTACATGTTTATGTTTGTCTGTGCACACATATGCATGTCCATGCACGCATCTATGTGCAAATATACATGTTTGTGTGTAACCACATGTATACATATGCACACAGTCATGTGTGCATATGCACTTCATGCTTATGCACACACATGAACATGTTAATATATGCTCACATGTGTATGTTCATCCCTGTGTACTCACATATACGTGCTCAAGCATGCCTGTGTGCATGCATATATATATCCATGCATGTGTGATCATGCCTCCATGTTCATATATGTGTCTGCATATTCATATTTGTACATGTTCCTGCATGTATGTGTGTGTGCATGTTCATGCAGATGTCTGTATATGCGTAGCATACATGTTCATGTGTGTGTGTCCCTGGGCACGTATGTGTACATGTTTATGTGTGTGTGTGCACATACAGGTGCATGTTCATGCATGTGCCTGTGTACACATGTGTATGTTCATACGTGTACATGTTCGTGAGTGCATCTGTGTGTGCATATTCATGTGTGTGTCCATGTATACATTTGTATGTTTTCCATGTGTGTATCTCTTTATGTACATATGCTCATGCCTGTCTCTGTGTGCACACATGTGCATGTTTATTTGTGTGTCTCTGTGTGCACAGGTGTAAATGCTCATCTGTGTGTGTCTTTGTGCATATATGTACATATTCATATGTGTGCAGGTAACGTGTGCAGGGATATGTGTGTGTGCCAAGGCCAGAGATTCGCCCCATGTTAAGGCCTCAGTCAGCATCTACCTCATGGGCATTTATTTCTCATTTTCTAGAGTGTTAATACGTGGGGTGCATGCATATGTGTACGCATGTTTGCACATATGTGTGCGGGCGTACATGCCCATGAGTGCTTGTATGTGTGGATGCTTGAGCCTATCAGGCGTCACCCTCAGTTGCCTTTCTACCTTACTGTTGTAGAGACAGTCTCCAACCCAGAGCTCTTCATCAGTGCAGTCTGGTCCCCCAGCTTCTCTGGGAACTCTGCCTTGTGGGGCTGGAATTTCGGTGGTGGTCACTCCCACTTGGCGTTGTACATGGGAGCTGGGATCTGAACTCAGTTCCTTTTGCTTGCATCACAAGTGCTTTTAACTGCTGAGCCTCCGCCCTTGTATTGTGAGCTAGTTCCCTAGCTCTGCAACTTGCCAGTAGACTGCGCTTGCTGCCCAGTGGGTCCCACAGGTGTGCGTCTCTGCCGCCTTGGCTAGGAGTGCAAGCACATGCTACCAAGCCTTTTTTTCCATTTATGAGTTCATGGCAAGCACTTTACTAACCAAGCTATCATCCTGGCCCCTCTGCACAATTCTCAAGTGCATACCTATACTATGGTTGTGTGCATTCGGCCTGTAATTACCAGGAATGTACGGTGAGGCTGTTGCTTCAACCTTTCCTCTGCTTGTGACAGAAAGGTCCCGTAATAGGCTTTGTAATGTCTGCTGCTTCTCTGTGTAGACAGACAAAAATACAGTGTTGTTACCTAGCCAATGGAACAGATCCAAAGGATGCTTATCCATCACAGGGTGAAGTATGTGTTTCCTGTTCATAAGATTTGGAAATTTGCATCCCATTGGGGACACAGTCATTCTTTGGACTATTACACAAAGCATGCTACTTAATATGTTGAAATCATAGAGAGAGGATGGTTTTCTGTGTTAGGACTGAGGTGTGCCCTACAGAGCTGGAAGTAGGCTGTTAGGTGAGATCTTGCTGAAGTCAAAGACCAGCAGGGACAGGCGTGGTGCTGAATGTTCTAGAATAACCACAGAAATAGACTCGCATATTGTATTACCAAGAGTGCATCATCTGTTCTGAATCCCAGGGGGATGGACAGTCATAATGGGAATTAAGAAGCAGCGAGGGAAAATTCAAGAAAGGCCGTTGGGGAAGCAGAACTTCTGGCCCTTTCCATCAATGAGAGGTCACAATTTCTCTCTCGTTTTCTTCCCTGCACTGTAACAACCCATGGCAACAGCTGCTTTCAGCTGGGGCGCCCCCATACTGCTGTCCACACCATTCCCAGGAGGGCACTGCTTCTGGGGAACAACATCGTGTCTCGCTAATTGTCCTACAAATCCCACCCTTAATTAAAGTCAAAATCTTCATCATAGCAACTAGACTATGTAACCTGCAAATAATAGGTTCTTTCTTGTTTCTTTGGAGGGGTACACTCTGGGTATGTCTTTATAATTAGAATTTTTTAAAAGTCTTTTTCCTTTCAAAAAAAAAACAATAGGCCGGGTGAGGAAAAATCCTCAACAGTTGAATTTGTTTGTTCAAAACAAAAGTACATAGTATTCATGGGGCACAGGTCTGGAATCCTGGGACGTAGGAGGAGACCTTGACAGGACTAGGTATCATATTTTACACTAAATCACACATTCCATCTGTCTATGCTGGCTACATGGGACATATTTCATTCTGTTCTTGGTTTTTTTTTTGTTTTGTTTTGTTTTGTTTTGTTTTTTTTGCGCCTGGAATATCAGGTATTGACCCCTACCCCCCAACAACAACACTTGTTAAATGCAAAAGGCGGCCGCATAACAATAACGGTGGGAAAAACCTCTCCCAGGCTTCTTTCTTTGTCAGGGGAGTGAGCAAACCCGGGAGAAGGAACTTCGTCATGTGCAAATATGGGGACCATAAATGGTGTTGAAAGCGCTCTCCCATTGTCCCGTGAGTTTGCCGCAAGAGAAAGCGGCCGGGAAGGAAGAAAGACGCGTTTGATAGAGTTGTGAAGAATGTGTGAATGGCCATTGGGTGTTGCGCATTGTCTTGCCGTGACCTCAATTCGGTACAGTAGAGGGCCTGAAAGCGGGCAGTCACGTCACAATGCCCCCATTCTCTTCCATCGAGTAAGAGGGATTAGCTAAAGGGTGCCTTGCCGTGCTGGGACTTCCAAGTATTCCATGAGACAAAGGCTCTGAAATGTTTTTGAAGTTATTTTTAATTGAGTTGAACTAATTTAATAAAGGTCCCACGGAGGGAGGGGAAAAAAAATCAAGGAATGCGATTGTTTTATGATTCCTCACAGATGGAGCGGACATTTATAGCAATTTCATCCTTTAGTGTTCCAGAGAACAGTAGTTACATTTACAGCTACGGTTCGCAATTTAAAACGGCTCCAAAATGAAGTCTTTCAAGAAGTTGACAGCTTATAAATAAATCTGTCTGATAAAATTGAACATAAACCGCATCTGTGGTTAGTTTGCCAAAATTAATTCTACATTTAATTAGAGATAGCAGTCAAACATATTTAATAAAAAACAGTTTTGGAGAGGAAACTCAAATGAAGTCAGATTCACGCAGCCGTTTGGCTCCCCCCACCTCCCCAAGGAGAGGTGGTATGTCCTGGACTCTGCAGAGCTTGGAAACCAGTGATTTTTCACTTTTCACCAGCTCTTTCCCAAAGGCTCCTGGCTCAGCTAGGGTAAAGAGAGAACACGGTCATTTTGTGATTTCCTTAGATTTTATCTCCTGGTTCTACTTAGCCCCGGGATTAAACTCACAATTAGCATTTCACTGCTAATAATTCCAAAACTCATCCAGCAAGCATGTGCACTAGTGCTGGACACTCCTTTCAATGTGCTGCCTACTCCTCTGGAAATCTTCAAGAGGATTCTGCAAGAGGAATTGTTGCAGTGATGTGCATAGGAAAGCCGTTTATTCGCTAATGTGTCATTTCCTCCCTTTGTTAAACTTCAAGCACTGTCACTTCTGCCCCTCAAATATTTGCTAGGTGGAACTTAGAGTACCTGCACAGTGGAGGTGGGAAAGTGATTTACAGTTCAAAGAGCAAAGAAGTCCGTCTTCATGCCTGCCATTTTTTAACACTTAGTCCACCTTGGTCCTGGTGAGATTGTAAACTACAGAGACCAGCATTAACAGCAAAAGTTTCAAACGCTAATTTAAAAAAAATGTGTCCACACAAATCTATGCAAAAATAAAGTCAGCGTAACCACATTTTACTTGTTTATAAAATGTGGAATTACTATCTGGATTTCTGGGGAAATGGAGCAAATGTTATATACTATGGGAGATTAATTACATTGCTATGCTGAGCTAATGACAGCTTTGGAGAGACAGTACAGGTTTACTTGTTGTGTGTAGAATGGTCACCAGAGAGATTTGACATTCTGTCATTGTCCTGTCACTTTTTATTTTTCCTGTCTTTTTTTTTTAACATGGAAACTTTATTGCTTCAAAAGTTTTAAAATAGGAGGAAGGCTCAGGCCTCACAAGCAGAAGTTTCCAAGTTCAGATACCAGATCCCATGTAAAAACACCAGACAGAAACTCTTTGGCCTGCACTTCAGCACTGGTGAAATCCCAGAGGAAGCAAATAGAAGGGAGAAAGAATCCAGGATGATTTCCTAAGTCACCCTTGATCCTCCACAGGGACACACCGTGTCCCCAATATACACACACACAGAGGCCAAAAGAAAATAGTAATAAAATAAGATAGGAGGATACTTTACAAAAAGTTGTGTAGGAAATAAAATACAAAAACAGAAATATATAAATATAAAATAATATAAAATATACCTTACAAAAACTTAACCAAATTTACAGTTCCTGTTCCTAAGGACCATATTCTATACAAATATTCTGGCACAATAGACAGAATTTCTCAATTAATGTGCAATATCATCTTCTACTAAATCTTTGCTCATTTCTACTCTGACTACATCAATATTTTCCCATTTTTATTTACTTATTTTGTGTGTGTGTGTGTGTGTGTGTGTGTGTGTGTGTGTGTGTATCAGAAGGCACTATATGTTCCTGTGGAGACCCAAATTTGACTTCGAGAATCATCCTGAAATCTTCTACCTCCTCTTTGTTTTGCTCTGGAGTTTTCATGATCTGAAGTACAGGCTGATGCCCTTTCTACTTGGTATTTTTATGTGGGATTCGTGATTTTAACTCTGGTCCTTCTTCTTTTGAGGCAGAGGCTTAAACTCTGAGCCATCTTTCCAGTTCCTGTTTTCCCATTCTTTAGAACCATTTAGATTTCTGTTTTTAATGCTTGTTTTTTTATTTTCCATACACAGCAGTTTTCCTTTACAGTACCTTCCACAAACTTTTGTTACAAGTTTTTAGCATAACAAAATATGAAAAGGCATGAAAGTAATTACACGTTACTGAGGTTAGAACAGCAAGCCACACTTGCCCCAAGACCCTTGCATGCATTGGATTCTGGGAACACGCAAGTGTGAGTCCATGTAGTGGCAACCTTTGTATGTGCTCGCGCTTTTAATTCTGCCCTGGAATGATTCTGCTTAAATGTTAATGTGTTGAAGGTGTTTGATCATTTATTAAAATACAGATCCACTATAAGTTACAAGTAGAAGAAATTAGGTATTAAAGTCAGATGTCTCAAGTGGAAGATTTAATCAGCTCAGTTATAATTTAACCTTTAAAACATTAATAACACATTCCAAGAAATGAGCCTTTTGTAGACTAGATAGGTAGAGAGATCATAGATAGATAGATAGATAGATAGATAGATAGATAGAAAATGATTGATAAACACTCAATAGATGACAGATGATTAGAAGGTAGATATGTAGATAGATGTAAATAGATTGATGATAAAAAGATAGGTTGATATAAATGATATCATATGACATACATGATATAGATAGATAAATGATAGATGATAGATGAATTGACAGATGATAGGTACATACATTTGACTCAAGACAATAATTTTATTTTAATTAATGGTTTCAATTTAAAAGAAGAACTACTTTCTCTGACACTGAAGAATTAGGGGTAGAATCCCTACTTATAGAAGCTTGTGTCTAAACAACAAATGAAAGTCACTGTCACATAAGAAGAATAACTGGAGCTATAAAAGCACCCCGTTAGCATAGGAAACATCAATATAACATTTATTTTGGTCATTTCATAAATTTTTTTATTATTATTTCTGCTCATACAAACTTAATAGGTAGACCAGTTCCCTCCCCCCTCCTCTTCCCCCCGAACCCCCTGCTCCCCCTCCCTCCCTCCCTATCTCATTTCATAAATTTTACAGGAAAGACCTTTGGAAATTAGCTTGAATTTTTTTTTTAATTTAACAAATGATTTTAAAAACGAAGAGCATTGCAATTGTGTGCTAACAGTCCTTGGCTTTCTCCTGGTCTCATGAAGTCTCTCTCTGAGTTCTTGATGCGATGGGATGAGTCCCTTCATCTTTATGAGTAGGACTCAGAGCAAATCCATTCTAAAGCCGCTATTGGACTTCCTGTCTAGGGTACAAGTGTCTCAACCCTCCCTATGGTTTTGTTTTACTTCATACTCAGGTCACATATAAGACACTAAAGATGAATGACAAAAAGACAAGGAGTCATGTTGGTTAGGGTTTTCTAGTGGCCCAGAGCCAGTGGAATAATCCAGTGTGAATGGAATTTAGCAGGCTGGCTTAGGGGATAAGGTTTAGTAGTCCTGCAATGGCTGCCTGTAGCTACAGTCCATGTGAAGGGTTTGCCTGGAAGACCTGAACTTGATCTCCAGGTCCTTTTCAAAAGAGGGGAGTGTGGGCTACACCCTCTGAGTTGGGGTACACTCTTTTAATCACACTGTTGGAGAAGCAGGACAGACTGACCCTTGGGGCTTGCTGCCCTCCCCCCTAGTCTAACCTGCCAGGCAAACTCTAGGCCAGGGAGCAAACCCTCCAGACGTCCAAAAAATAAGTAAAGATAGAAGGCAGCTAAGGGACAACATGCAAGGTTTTCCTTTGGCCTCCGTGTGTATATACACCCCCTTCCACACACATGCACCTGTGCACACTGGCATGCACATGCTACGTAAGAGTCAATGCAATGATTCCCACTTGCCTAGGGCATGTATCTGCACACTTAGAGCACATCTAGATGCAGGCTGAAATCTGCATGCCTGAGAGCATGTGTCTACACGCCTTAGGGCATGCATGGCATGCATCTGAGCACCTTGAACATGCGTTTGCGTGCTTAAGTTGGGCAAACTAGAGCTTTGACTGTGCTGTGTGCACAGAGCCCCTACATCCGCCTCTGCAGGGAGCAGGTACTCTGGCCCCATTTTTAAGCTTCACACCAGTCTCCCGGAGTCAAAAGGCAGAGGTGTATCACTTGCTCCCTCGAGCGTTCAGCCCTCCAATACCCGCCTCCTTCGTACAACGTGCCTTGTACACCTTCTGCCTCCGCTGCGGTCCTGTGTCTCTTTATAATCTCTTCCTTTGTTTTTGTATTTTCTTTTCTATTCCACCACCGTGGCCAGCCTGTATCACAACAAGATGAAAGTTGACTTTGTAAAGCAGGGGCACGAAATGGATAGGTGAGGTTTCTTGCTCCTTATATATTTTGTGGAAGTGATTTCATGAAATATAAAATATATGTTCTTTTCTAAATTCTAGCACAAAAGTATAGTTTTCAGTTCTTGATGGGTTTTGATCTTATTTAACTATTTTTCAGTTGATCTTAAGGTCTTTCAAACCTTTCATGTTTGATACAATTCAGGATTGCAGGTGGGGAGGGGGGAAGAGGTAGTGGTGGTGGAAGTGTCATGATTTCCCATTGCCAACTCGAAGTCAGACTTGAGACTTCAATCTTCAAGACATGTATGTAAATATACATATATCTACTTACATGTGAAAATTACCTTTCAAAGAGAATTATCTCTTTCTATAAATTAGTAATTTCTTTTAATTGCCTCCCATGTTTGGATCTCATGTGGATTTTTGAAGCTGCTCGTAGCCTTGATGTTTTATTAATTATTTCCAAGGTGGCTTTCTTTCCCGGGCGCGGAGTACATATTGATTTTGTGTATGATGCAGGCTGAAATTTCTGCTTTGGCACGGTGAGTCCTCACAGTCATATCTAGAGAGGGCTTGCTTCCTTTTAAGCAGTTCTCCAACGGCACACCGTGAGCTGCCAAGGTCCCGTTGAGATAAGTGAAGGGAAAGGAGTTTCGAAATTTCACACATTCCATGTGTGATGGGAAAAGCCCAATATCATGTATTAAAGATGCAGGCCTTGGAAGGAAAACACAGCGCATCATAGGAGCATACGCCAATCTCCAAAGGTTTGTGGGGAGGTTTGGTTTAGAAAAGCCCTCGGCTCGCGCTGGAAGCCGAGCTTGGATGGGGTTGCGTCGTGTGTCGGGAAAGCAGGTCGGTTACAGACAGTGCAAAGCCGACTGTGGAAGTTGGGCTGTGTGGTTCCTCACTGCCAATCTTCCTGATTGATACAGATTCTTGGAGTCATATCTATCATCTGCTGCTCCATATTGATTGTTAAAATCTGCAAAAAGGAATTATTTGGCATGCGCCTTTCTACCCTGCTGGCTAATGGTTCCCATGGCAAGGAGTTGTAAAACATTTGACCTTCATTCAGATTCCCACCGTTATGCCAAGGAAATGGTCAACCTGCCTTTTGCCATTTTTCTCCATGCACACAGACGATGACATCACTATCTAATGCATACATTACTATCTAATGCATACATTACCGTCTAATGCACAAGGGAGCTTTTGAGGAATCTTAGACAAAGGGTCTCACAAAGTCACTTGTTTCTATTTTCAGGGGGAATTAGATGGACTTTAGGACTTGAGGAGAGAGAATTAGAATCGTGTGCCAAGCGAAGTCTTTTGGAAGAGTGTGCAGGCTCCCCAGCCATGACCCAAGGAGGGAGAGAGATCTCAATGGTTTGTTTTGTTTTGTTCTGGCTGCAGAATGCATGTGCCATGGCTTGGATGTGGAAAATACTCCAGCCCCTTTTTAACTGGAAAAGACTGTGCATATTTGCAAGGGACAGGCGAAGTCCAGGGTTCACCCTTGAAGTTGCAGATGAAGCCAGGCTCGTGACCAGGACGCTGGGTTGTGCTGTTGGGAAGCCCACGGGAGGAGGAACAGATGGCGTGGTTGTTCCAGGCCCGGGATTGTCTGGCTGTCGGGTCCTCAGCGTCTCATGGAACTTTTGGGAACAGCTGAGTGGCGAGATAACAGAGAATAAGAAAGTGAGCGCAGAGCAGCCTTGCCAGCCTCGGGACCCTGGTGAAAAGCTGCCCACCTGTTCTGCAGACCCAAGTTTGACTTGGTAGCTCTGCTGGATCCTTTTCCCACAGTGGCCAGCGTGGTGGGCGCCATTTTCATTAGAGGAATATGAAGCTGTGTGCTTTACAGACAGTACCGAGCTTCTCAAACCCAGATGGCAGATACCATGGTAGAGAAAGGAGATGGAGGAGGGGGGAGGGGAAGAGGAGGAGGGGGGAGGGGAGGAAAAGGAGGAGGAGGAGGAAGAGGAAGCGGGCCTTCATTGCCCAAGCTAGCTTTCAACCAACCTATAGGAAAAGCTGCAATCCTCTGCATTTCTGCCCCGCCCACCCTCCTCAGGACTCCTCCCACTACCCTTAACTCACCGGGACCTTGTCCATTGGTCCCAAGCCCGCTCGAGCTCTACTTTATTTCAAAGGTCAGGAAGGTGGGACTCAGGGCTGCTTGACACCTGCGACAGCCCATGAGGATTGAAAGTGTTGAAGAAGCGTCACAAACACACAAGCCCCAAGTCAGGTTCCCAGGACTCCTCTTGATTCCAACAGGGCAGCCACTGAGTCTCAGGCAGCTTCTTTCAACCCGTCCCTGCAAAGCACATGTTTCCTGTTTTTTAAAGTATGGCTTCACCAGTTAGTGTTTCTGTAATTCAGGGGTGCCGTTTGGAACTGCAGCTGTAGGGCTCCCCTGGGTATCTGTCTGTCTGTCTGTGGCTCTGCAGGAAACAGCTTGCTTCCCACCCACCCTCCTAAAATCCAGGTCACAGTGCTTCACAGCCCCTGACATGGAAAGTAAGGCTTTCCAACTCACATCGTCCTTTCTGAGAAGGAGATACTGATACACGTGTCCCTGGTTTCCCTGTGAGCCTTACGTGACGAACAAATGATAAGCCTCTCAAATCGGCAAGCCTGTTTCTAACTGGCATTGGCGATGGATGCAATACAGGGTTTATCAGGAGGACGCTGGTAAACCTGTGTGCAGAAGGTAAAAAGTAGCAAAGCCTGCTGGGATGGGGAAGAGCTCTGAGGTCCGGGACTGGGGGAGGGGGGAGGGGGAGTTGGAATCAGGACTAGTTTCCAGATGGGAAGCACAGGCACGAATCACCTCGCTAAATGCTGATAAATTCCAGATGAATCTGAGTGCTCTGGGATCGCCTTCCATAAGGAAGCTTCCATGTTCAGTCACTGTAGTAGAAGACCTGCAAAGACAAGCTTGCAAGGAGAACAGGTGTCTTTGAGCTCACAGTTTGAGGGATTGTAGTTCATGGTCTCACCAGCCAAGCAGCTGGAGGGGATGGATGAACGCTTGGTGGTCAGGACCCCTCATCTCACTGCCAGAAAGGAAAAGAAAAAGGAAGGAACCAGCTTCCCACATCCCCCTCTCCTCAGTGCATGTCCCTAGGGACCCATGGGACTTCCCGCTGGGCTCTGCTACCTTGGGAAGCAAAGCTTCACTATGAAGGCCTCCCGGAGACATTCAAGGTTCAAGATATGGCATTTGCAAGCAAATTTGCTTTTGGGGAAAAAAGAAAAGACTCCCTAAACTGAAATATGCATATTTCAATTTAAAACTATGCTTTTACAGATAATACCATATATGTATATATGGAATTTATGGAAATAAACATTGAACCTGACATAGGCTTGTGTAAGAATAAGGTAAATTTGGACCAAATGACTGATGTGCTATAGTGTAGCATATTGCAAGTGTCTGTTAGTACTCTTGTCAATCACACAGACCCCGAGACAGAGCAAAGTATGTAGCTGTGTCTAATGTACTTTGCTTTTATAATCTCTGCCAGGCTTTCTCCAGACATAGGTGCTAGCTGCTTTTTATTTTTACCATCATTCCTTCTGATTTAAGATTATAGAAAGACAATGAATGAGGAATTCATAGAGTCAGACTTTGAAGATCCATTGGTCTGAATTGGGGATCATTTATGGTTTGCTGAAAGTAAACCTCAAAACACCTGAGCAAGTCAGATCCTAGACCCCATATATAGACACCGGGCAGAAACAGGGCGGCCTGTGTTTCTGGAAGGGCGGAGCCTGTGAATCCCAGGGCAGAGTAAACAAGGAGGAGGTGAAGGCGGCCCATGGTGGTTCCCGAATTTGCCCGTGGTTTACACACACACACACACACACACACACACACACACACGCACACACACACGCACAATTGAATAAATGAAGAAAAAAAAAAAAAAACCCACCTGAGCGAGGATTGAAGTGTAGGAAGAGAGGAAGACTCCGTGCACTCAACTTGTCTGTGAAGACTGAGAGACATCTGTTTTCCCATTCAGAAAGAGCTTTGAATTTACAATTAAAAAATGGATTTGAAAAAATAAAAATCCAATCCTCAACATGAAGGCAATGTGGTTCTATGGCGGTTACTTTATACCTTTCCTTTGCTGAAGTTTGATAGGCGCTGAGTAAATGCACTTCCACTGTGCCTTAGTAGGTATCCAGTACCCTTATGGTAAACTTAAATTTCCAGTGAACCAATTTTATTTCAAATCTTGCCGTGAGAGAGATATCTAGTTTTCAAGGCACACATGACCTTGATGGATCCATTGTGAAAAGTCATGCTAAGAGGAACGAAGCAGTGGAAAGGAAAAAAAAGAAAGGAGGAAGAGGAGGAAATGTGTAGATTATCCATAAAAGGTGACTCCTTAGACCAGCAGGAGCTTTTCAGAGCATATTCAGGAGCTCTCCGATGTTTGCTCTGCCTTTTTATTCTCCTGTCGTATATTTTGCTGCATATTATTAATAAATGTGAGAGCTTTAAAAACTAGTTTAAAAGGATAAATGAAATACATAGATAATAAATAGAATAATCTGTATTCCTTCCTGACTTTATAGTTTATAGTTGCTTAAAATTTACAGTGTCTGTCTCTTTCCCACTTGTCATCCTATAGCAGATGTGGTGTTTTCAGAGGGCTGGAGAGACAGCTCAGGGGTTAAGCCTCTGCCTTACAAGCAGAAGTACCTGAGTTCCAATCTCACATTCCACATAAAAACTCCAGGCAGAAATGGTAGTGCCTGCATTTCCAGCTCTGGAAGGCAGAGCCTGGGGGAACTCAAGATCAAAGCCAAAAGGAGGTTAAAAACAACTCAGGATGATTTCCGAAGTCACCCCTGGGCCTCCATGGGACGCACAGTGTCCTCTGATATATGCAGACACACACACAGCGGCACACACGAAGCATATGTAGATATCCATGCTAGGTCAAAGGTTGGTGTTTGAATCACTGTAAAAAAAACTCTGGCCTCTCATGCAGATGTTTCCTTGGGAACATCAGGTGTCCCTGCTGTGCAGTTTGATGGGAAATGACCGCAGATCAGGGACAGAAAACTGTTGGGCACTTCTTGTCTTCTTTGGAGCATCCCTGAGTTACCCTCCCTGCACGCAGGCAGCCGTTTTCATGGTCTTACATGGGTGACAAAGCCATGTTCCCAGAGATGAGCGCCTAGTCACTGGAGGGGATGGATGATGATGATGAAGGTGAAAATGAAGAACATCCTTAGAAGCATATGTCCGAATCTGGAAAATCTCAAGAGGGGTGTGTGTGTGTGTGTGCTCGTGCGCATGTGCGCACATGTACATACACACGTGTGCTTGTGTGTCTTCGTGTCTGTACAGGTCTGAGTGTGTGCATGTGTATGTCTTTGCGTGTCTGTGTGTTTGTGTGTGGGTGCATGTGTATATGTTTCTATGCATGTTTATGTGTGTACATGCATGCATGTGTGTATATGTGTGTGCATTTGTGCATGTGTGTTTGTCTCTGCGTGTGTTTGCCTATGTGTATATGTGTGTACACAGGTGCTTTTCTGTGTCTCTGTGTAGGTTTATGTGTTTCTAAATGTGTTCGTGTGTGTACATGCATATGTGTGTGCGTATGTCAGCATGTTTATGCATGTGTGTGTTTGTGTCTCCGAGTGCTGTGCGTGCACACGTGTCTGTGGTTCTCTCACACGATGGTCACGACGGGTAAATTGAATCAGAGCTCATGTACTATAGGAAGCAGGCAAACTCCTCTTCTCCACATGCAGCCGTTATTTGCTTCTTCCAGAATAAATCACATTTCTTCATGAACAGCTGGAAGGCTTGCATGTGGCTGCTGTCCCCTGGGTTCAGAGGATGGACTGACTGGCACGCCTCTGCCGACTTGAAGGAGGATGCGTGTCCCTCACTTTTGACAGCCCTTACGCTATGTGCCTGCTGTGCCCTGCGATACTATGTTAGGTTAGCGACTGAGCTGGGCCACCTGGCATCTGCGCCAGCGCGCTCTGACTTCATGCTGCTGCCTCATCTCTCTGCTTGTCCTGCATGTGAAGCGGGAGTCGAAGGGCCACTTGAAACACAAGCAACTGAACCCAGGCAGACAGCATTTTACATGCATCTTTAAAGGTGAAATGACCTCTGGGTAATTTCTTAATGCATTTGACCCTTTGGGGTTAGGTGCAGGTTTGCTTACTTCTGTCTCCGACAGATTGGGCAAAGAGGTACCATGGCAGCCCTCTGGGATGGACAGGAGAGGCCACGGTCACTTTAGTGCTACCACAGAATTAGGGAGCTAGGTAAGGAACGCTCCAGCTGCCCCAGAACACATTCTCCTGCTAACATGAGTGGTTCGTGGCTGATTTCTCTTCTCAGCCTGTGAGCGTCTCATGGCTCCTAAACCCACCCTCACTTTCTTGGTATTTCCTACCGACACAGCTCTCATCCATTTCTAGCTTCCACTGCAGGTATTCTCCCCTTCGTCAGTGGTGGTGGCTGATCTCAGTGAACCACCCATACTTTATTGTGTAGTCATTCACACAGCGATGCCCCTCTGTTTCAGGAGCACATGCATTTTGGTCATCTGCCCTGGCTCGGTGGGTTGGGGCTCCCCTTGCCATTGGAATAGTCAGGCATCTCCAGAAAGAGGCTGTGGTCTCCCTTTCTTCCTCTCTTCCCTTCTCTCACACATCCCAGAAGAGTTGTCACAGCTATTTGAAGTGTTGATAAACTTATCACTTTCAATCGCAAACTTGTTTCGAACTCTTGTAGTTTGTTTCAGAACAGGAGAAAGAGATTGCAATTCACTCTTGAAGGAGGAGCGGGAAGTGCAAATTCTAGTCTGCATTCCAGCACAGTCTGGTGACCCTGAGGTCCCTCCAGTAGGAAGAGGGAACCTCAGAGCAGAGTCAAGAACATTGGTAGCACATTGCTCACCATCAAAGATTCAAACGCAGTTATTCCTGGCCAAACTGGCCAACTAGTGTGGCTTTGCCAGAAGCAGGGTGGCCTATGGTAGATCCTTCTGTCAGAAAATAAGGTGGAGCATGAGTAAGCTATGTGGGTGATGGCAGCATGCATGGCATGTGTGCATGCACATGTGTTCTTGTATGTTTGTGGCCTGTATTTGTGCACATATATGTGCAGGTGAACATGCACATATGTATGTGCAGGTATGCACGCGCATACGTGTGCGTGCATGTCTAGGACAGGGGTTGATTTCTGGTGTCTCCTTATTTTTCGAGGAGAGAAAGGGTGTCTCTCCATTGCATCCAGAGCTTACCCATTGGCTGGTTCAAGCAGCCAGCTTGATCAGGGGTCTGCTGTCTCTGCCTGCTGGATGCTGGGATGACAGAAGGCCGCCGTGCCTGCCCAGCTTTTACATGCGTGGGGCAAGCTTCTCAGCCACCGAGCCATCTTCTCCTCCGCACTGTAATTATTTCGAACTTAGAGACCCGATTCAGTGGACTGACCAGCAAGCTGGGTTTCGCCTGTCTCTGTCTCGTCAGCGCCAGGGTTGCAATGCTGTGCCCAACCTTTCTGCGTGGCTGCTGGGGATTCAAACTCAGGTCTTCATGCTTGCATAGCAGTCCCTGCCCATCTGAGTCACCTTCCTAGCCCCAGAACACTGCCTGTGATGGGTGGCTAAATATTCTTAGAGTCACATAGCTAAGGTTTCTCATTTAAACTCAAATTTTACCTCAATGTGCTTTATATGTTTTATATCTTGCAGCTAGAAAAAAAATCTTAGCAATCCTATTTTCTCCTGCTATGACTTAGGCAGTATTTTATGTAATACTTTTCAATAGTTCATAAAAATGAATGTGGTGCCCAGACTCCGTGAGCACACAGATGTGAGAAAGTACTTAGGATGTGGGAGGGGCTCTCACAATGGCACTTCCTGTTTTAGGGCATCTTTGTCTATCTACCTTTTGAACCTCATCCTTGTCCTTGCCTGGGCAAGCCTTGACATCAAGGACTGTTGCTTTGCATGGATCCTGCCAGCAGGTTCTGACCGGTCTTCCTGTTGGCTTTTCTTCAGAGATGAGAGAGAGCTGAGCGTATGTTCTCATCAAGTTTTCTTTGGGATTGGGAGCCTGGAGAAGAGGGAACGTGGCTGGGGAGGGATAAGAAGGACCAACACAAACATAACTGGACAGTGTGTCAGAGCTAAGGAAGAGGGCCTGGGGAGCTGGCTCACAGTTAAAGCCTTTGCCTCGCAAGCAAAAAGACCTGAGTTCAGATCCCAGATCCCATGTGAAAATGCCAGGGGGATGTGATGGCGGCCTGTTATTCTGACCCTGGAAGCCAGAGGCTGGGGCACCCCAGAGCAAAGCAGTAAGGAGCTAGAGTAATCCAAGATGATTCCTGATGTCCACCTTGCATCCCCACAGGCACACACAACCTCAAGTGCCCTCTTGCACACGTGCCCTCACACACATACACAGCCATCCACTCACGTGCTGCTAGGGGACAGTGAGCGTCAGCCCTGGTACTGCGAGGCCAGGGCAAAGCCAGCTGGAGGTTCAGGGGCTGCGCTCAGCAGAGCTCCTAGTCCACTGCTGACATGCCACAGGCGTCCTATCCACTGGGCAGGCTCCTCCTACCACTGCCAGAAGTTTTAGTAGCCGAGGCGGCGTGTAGCAAAGCGCGCATTCCCAGGGCAGCCAGCAGTTGAAGCTGGGCGGGGATTTAATATTGAATGGCCTCCAGATTGCGCCACAGTCACAGCGTTTATTTAAATGGCCTGCGGGGACCATTAAAACATTTTAACTTTTTGCTCTTCAGCTTCTCCCGTTATAGAGTCTTGAAGCACGAGGAGGAGAAAAGCGAGGTTCTGCCTTGTTGTAAACGTGTTAGGGGGCTGCATGTTCCCCCCTTGCCAGAGATCTGCTCCAAGAACTCTGTCCTGGGATGGACAGGAACCCATGATGGTGTCTAACTCGGGGTTTTCCTGACACACAATCAAGGATTCATCTCAATCCTGGTTCTCTGCTTGGAATGCTAAGTTCTGTCCTGTTCAAGATGGATTTTGCAAAATGGTAGATTTCACAGCACACAGAATTCTGTTTCGATCATGTTACTGAGTTGTTCATGCCGAGTAAGGAGAAGTGGGTTCTTTTCCTGAATTAGCAGAGCCTGAAGAATGGAAGTGCACGTGTGTGGAAGCCGTCAACTTGAGACGTGGAAAGATGAGAACTGTGATGCCTAAGGCAAGGCAGCTGGGCAGGAGGCGTGGATGGCTGGGTGGGGGACACTGGCCGGGCCGAGGCAGGGGGACGGCTGCGAGGACGAGGGTTAGAAAGTTTGTTCCGGGCTCTCCTGGACCATCACGTGAGACCCCCATCTTAAATAAATCAAACCACAGTGAGACCAAGCACAGACTTGGTTTTCACATTTACTTTAATCAGTATGTTAAAGACCCTTCGCAACTGTCTTTGAGGCTGCTACTTCAATGTGTGTGTGTGTGTGTGTGTGTGTGTATGTGTGTGTGTGTACAAGAGGGCGCTTGAGTGTATGTGCCTGTGGAAGTCTCAGGATGACATCAGGAATGACTTGGATTGTTTCACCTCCTTACTGCTTTGCTGTAGAGTTTCCCAGGCTCCACCTTTTAGGGCAAGAATTGTAGGCTGATACCATATCCATTCTTTGTTTTTACATGGGATCTGGAGATCTGAACTCAAGTCCTTTTGCTTTCCAGGCAAAGGCTTTAACCCCCGAGTCATCCCCTCAGCCCTATTTATTTTTTTAGGCTCCGTGCCTGCAATACCATTTGACTATCCAGTCCCACACATGTCTCTGAATAGTTCAGCTTAGTTCCTGACTCCCCAACACACAAGTTCTTGTGAATTTTCTTGGAGGATATCTGCTGCCTGGTGTTCCTATGATCAATTGAATAAAGGTGCGGCTGTGTGTCAGCTACCGTGTAAGGAGCATCTGAGGAAGATATGGCTGTTTAGATGGCACTTGGGCATCTCTGTCCAATCTACTGTCCTAATTTCTAGACATTCTTTCTTTAGGGCGACAGATCATATGTTTTAACTTGTTGCAGTGCTTAAGGTCGCAGCATCCAGGGTGTAAGGAACCCCTATGGTATCTGCGTTCCTTTTTCTGCCCCGACGTCCCTCACTAACACTGTTCATGGTTGTTTTGATAACATTCCCTTTTGCTGGGCTTCACGATGGCTTTTGAACGATTCTAGACTGCCCAGGGAGGTGCCTGCTACTTTGATTATTCATACCCGCTCTTTATTTTTGTTTGAGACATATGAAAACACACCCTGGCTTCCACTCAACCTTGACTGGCATTGGTTTTCAAAACAAACTGCAAACTGACCACATGGCTGCAAAACGTTCTTTTTTCCTTTCTGAGCATGATTCATCTTCCATTCAATCGGAGTGTGTTTCTGGAAGTGCCAAGTTCTGCAGCTGCCCCGGGGCACCTTTGGACAAATTAAAGTTGCGAGTTGGCAGGGCTGGGGAGAAGCAGGGTGACACTGTGACTCACAGTGGCCCTCGTCCTCCTGAAGCAAGTGGAGCCCAAGGCGGATTCTCTCCCACAGATGGCAGCTTTTGGGTGAAAGGTCGAAGGGACTCTGGCTGCAGTGTCACACCTCAGGGTTCAGCTCCCGGCCACCCCAGGGGAGCCTTCTCCTGCTGGCTCCCTTGCGAAGAAGAGCAACTCTTTCCTGCTTGGGTCTCTGGAACTTTCCAAGGGTGACTGTGAACTTTAAGTCCTGTACACTCTATGCCAAAGGTGACTTTGCTTCAAAAGTGTGTGAGAGATGTCTAAGGGGATGCTCTGGCCTCCTTCCTCCCTCTCTCCTCTTCCCTCCTCACCCCCTCCTCTTTTTTTCCCTTCCCCCTCCTCATTCCCTTCTCCCCTCCTCCTTCCTCCCTCTCCCCTCCTTTCTTTCTCCCTCCTCTCCTTTCTACCTCCTCTTCCTACTCCCTCCTCCCTCTCCTTCCTCCTTCTTTCCCTTCTTTTTTCTCTCCTCTTTTCTTCTTTTTTCTTCTCTATTTCTTTCCTTCTATGCTTCTATCTTTTTTGCTTTGTCCTTTCTTTCCCCCTTCATTCACTTCTTCCTTCCTTCCTTCCTTCCTTCCTTCCTTCCTTCCTTCCTTCCTTCCTTCCTTCCTTCCTTCCTCCCTCCCTCCCTCCCTTCTTGCTCCCTCCCTCCTTTCTTTCCTTTCCTTTCCTTCCTTTTTCTTCTCTTCTTTTTCTTTTCTTTCCTTGCTTCCTTATAAGACAGGCTCCACCCCCTGTAGTCTTTGCCGGCCTCAGATCTGCTAATCACTGATCCATCTTGCTTCCCTGGCCCCCCAAACACTACCATCATAGGCACTTAGCCCTGTGTCCACCTTCCGCTCAGCTCTTCTAACAAATCCCCACCATGATGTCCCCTAGGATTGTATCTTTTTTAGAACCATTCATTATTTGGAACCCCAAATACTCAATCTTCGCTTCTTAAATAGCTTGTGTCAGAGTATGTCATTCCATCAATGAAAGAGCGACAAGAATACCATCATTTGGCATTAACAGGTTGGCTTTTCAACCGACAACCCCACAGAGACATAGATGCTCACGCATGTGTGTCTGCCAAGCATCTAACTCTGCAGCACCTCAGGCTAGAGAAGCACGAGGCCGGGAGCAGGTCAGACCTGGAATCTTACCGAGCATCATCTCCTAGTGAGAAACAGACTGTAAGTAAATGATCATTGTGGATAAACACTTATACTTCAACGAGTTATGGAGTCACCTCTGTTCTTGAAGTACTGTACATTGTGATTGTTCTTTAAAGCTTTAACCCACTTCTCATCATTGTTAATTACTCCATGCATTTGGAAGTAATTCCTTAACTCCCCATAGCTCAATCCACGTAGGCTCAGAGCACAGATGAGACCCTGTGGAGCCCGTGTTGTATCACTGCTACCAAATGCACAAAGGCAAATTTGAACCCAACAGGACATAGCACAGAGGGGTCATGGTGGGTGTCACGTGGGCTGGGTAACAGCTTCCCTGGGGGATTTGGGAGTCCAAGCATTGAACAGTCTGCTTAACTCTCATGCTGGCTATGAACACCCCTGAAGCTCACACTCGGGCATTGCATGGAGACTCCCTGGGGAGAAGGGGGCTTTGGCAAGCTCCTTCAGTGTCCGTCAATGTCAGTCTTCATTGTCGTAAATTATTCTTGGGTGGGACACATGCTCAGAGAGACCTGCTGCTTTCTACTGGGCTTACTTCTCAGTCCTACAAAAATACAAAATCAAAGAACAAGACAAAATTGATAGCTTGTTATTCATTCACTGTGTCTGACTGCATCTATGTGTCCATCCACTCATGGAGTGTTTGCGATAATTGGGACCAAGTCAAGTCACTAGCTATTAAATGATGAATAAGACATACTTTCTACCCAAATGTGGAGCAATTGCTATGTAATCGGCAATGTGAATAAAGGTCTATTTTGTGATTTCTAAACTCTTGACAGTTACCAGTGGAAAAACTGGGTAGAGAATTGAGTGTGTGGGTGAATTCTCCAGAAGGGGCTGCGACTCCTTATAGCTCCTCATCCAGCAGTACTTAAGCATCGTGAATGAGTCCATGTTTCCATGGGCGCGTGGTCTGTTATAGCGCATTATGTAATATGCCAGTTGATAAAGCATTTTGTAAGCGCTCAGCCCGCCACCCTCCTCCCCTGGCCTCTCATTGCTGTGCACATGTGTTTTCATAAGACGGTCTCTGGGAGTGGCCGTTGGGGTGTTTTTATGGTCCACAAGAGCAGTGGTAACCGCAGTCTGGAGCTGAAGAAAGTGAGACACGAAATAATTTGCCCAGGACTGGTTCACAGAAGACTGGCAACATCCCGGCTCTCCTGTCTGCGTTCACGAGTTCCTGACTCTCAGAACTCCTTGGGTGACATCGCTCACCTGTCTATTTTTGTTTGTGGTTTTGCTTCTAACTTTGTGTTCGTCGAGGCGGTAGATCGCCTCCTGCTGGCAGGCTGCATGCTGCAGAACCAGCTCTGTGCGAAGCTGCGCGAAGGCTTGCTTCTCTGTGGCCACCTCCTCTTCCTGCATGGGATCAACGCAGGCCGCTCAAGTCTGCTGGGCATGCCATGATTGCTCTTGGCTGGGGTGGGGGCACTGGAAGGGGTCCTTTCTCCCCCCCACACACTGTCACACAGTGACTGCTGGTATCTGACTCGTTCTGCAGATGAGTTTTCTTGGACGGCAACTTGGGTAAAGCAAGAAAGAGACTCCAGAAATATAGGTGGAGATGCTTTCACATGACAACAGCCAGACATGACACCTAGCTCTGGAGGAAAAGTCCGTGTGTGTGGGCGTGCAGGCGGGCGTGCATGCGTGTGTGTGTGTGTGCGCGCACGCGTGTGTCTCCAATGCTAGGATGCCAGGCAGACCCTAGTGATTAGTCCCATGATGCTGGTATATATGTGTATACACACACACACACACACATTTTCGTTGGAGAGTTTTCTTTGCTTCACTGGGCCTTTGCTTATTACAGCTGTGCGTTAACCTGCTCTCTGTGCTGTAAGAATGAGTGTCTGAGTCTTGGAACCTACAGGATGACTCTTATGCCCCATTCGGTGACAAGTAGTTGATTCTAGTATTTTAATATTGGTTTGTTCCTTAGATGTATTTTCTTTTCCTATTTTTTGTCTCTCTCAAATGTCTACATTAAAATAGAACAAAACTCCCATTTGGACGTGACGGTTATTTGCAGCCATTTTTGCCACCGAGCAGGAGAATACTTCTCCTCGGTAACGACTCTCGAGCTGGGGTTTAATGTGTGTGTGACCCACTGCTGTGACTGCTGCCGCGCTTGAAGCTCGCTTTATAGTCCTTGCTGGGAGGACGGCGCAGAATCTCTCCATCATACTGATGCACTGGGGGTGTGGCGATCGTGTTAAACTTAAGTGGTTCAGTTATGACTTGGGAGCTAGGGTTGACCTGAGACTTCTTGGTGACATGTAGCAAGGTCCCTAAAGCAGCCGGCTTAGCTCTCTGCAGCGTGCTGTGTTCAGAACTGTTGGGTAACAGTTGACATCCACGCAGGAGAATGAGGTGGAGCCCTGGTTTAGCAAAGCATTGTCTCTGTGTGGATACAGATATCTGCTTGGATATGTGACCCCAGATTAACACACGACCACAGACCTTCATCCTTCTGAGGCACGGGGAGCTCAAGTCAGGAATATTCACATTGACTAGGAAGAGCAAGAAGGGTTGAGGAGGTGGCTCAGGGGTTGAAGCCTTTGCCTGGCAAGCCAAAGAACATGAGTTCGGATCTCCAGATCCCACATAAGAGTGACAGGTGAATATAGTGGTGACCTGTAATTGTAGCCCTGGAAGGTGGAGCCTGGGAAATCCCAGAGCAAAGCAATGAGAAGGCAGAGCAATCCAGGGTGATTCTGGATGCAAAAAACCTGGGAAAATAATAATTACAGCACCCAATAATTACAGTTGCTGTACACTAAATCCTTAAACATTTCAAATCCTATGCTAAGTCTCTGAGGGAGATCCACGAACCAAGGCTCATTCGCGTAGACTGGACGGAAACTCAGTTCATCTCCTGCTTGCTCAGGAGCAGGCCGGGGTGCTCCTGGTGCTGTCGGCAGCTTCCTCAGAGCTGACTGGTTCTCAGGTTGGGTTCCTGGCTCTCCCTGGGCATCATTTAGGATTTTTCCTGTATCTGCTAGAGTCGTCTGCATGTGGTATACTCCGCAGCTCTAATCCTCCGACCTTCGTCCCTCAGTAAAAATCAGAGGCTTCAGTCTTCCTAGGTCGGGGAAAAGGTCACCAACTTTGCGACCGGAAAGATAAAGTGTTTTTTTCTTGGCCTGAAAGCCGTGGGCTCATGTCTTCTGAGACACTGGGAAGATATTTTATTTTTACTTGATGAATGACCCAGGCACAAATCTGGACTTACAAAAAAACCTGACTAGACTGGCTAGAAACCACCAATTCTTAGGTTGCTCGCCATGCATGGCTAATACCTGCCATGCAATGTTTTGTTTGTGGCCTTTAATATTATTTTCCGCTGATATTATCATTTTTCTTTATTTGATTAGTTACCAAAGCTATAAATTTATGAATAAAAGAAGCACAGTTTCCACACTACATTATTTTGTATAAATAGCACATAGGGTGTGTGTGTGTGTGTGTGTGTGTGTGTGTGTGTGTGTGTGTGTGTGTGTACCAGAGGACATCTGTACCAAAGATGCTTCCCTAGCATGACGCTAGATGTTCTGGCAAAGGGCAACTGCATGGCTCCGCTCTCACCGCGTTGCCCAGGCCCGGCTGTGTCCCCCAGAGCACCAAGGAAGCACGACCCCAGGTATTTTCTCTTAGGAATCATGGACGCCCTCTCCCCACCACTTAGAGGAACAAGCGGGTTATCGCCCCTTGGGATTCTCGTTCTACTTCATCAGCATAGCGGCCCAGTTCGCACCAACATCGGTGTGGAGGGAACTGGCCCCACCACTTACAGGACCGGCTGAGAGAGAGGCAGACTTCTGTGTTCACAGTTGTTTGCGGCTGGGAGATAGCCCAGACTCAAGCAGCTTACAGAAGAAAGGGAGATTTGTTTGGCTTAGGGTTCCAGAGGGGAGGCACAGTCCATTCTGGAGGAGACGGCGTGGTAGGCATCAGAGGCTGGAGGCGACCCAGGTCAGGCCCATCACGGAAGCAGAGAGAACAAGAGCAAACTGTCAGAGGAAGTGGGGTGGGGCTACCCAGCCACAAGGCCCGCCCACCACCTCACGCCTTCCTCCTAAAGGTGCCTCTGGGTCTTCCCAAACATTAACACTAGCTAAGACTGCGAGCTCATGAGACTTCAGTTCGCATGGCCTCCCCTCTGGTCTTCCAGTATTCCAGTTTCCACCCAGCTCGCTTTCAGTCTAACAGACCTGCTTAAAGAAGGGTCCCGCCCACCCTGGGCTTGATTTCCCTGCATCATTGTGTACTTTCCCACAGGCTCGCCTTAAGTACCAGTTCTCCACAGGTGCGCCCAAAGGCTAAGACTTCACTTGTCAACTCAACATCTACAGCTAGCTGCCAAGCACCGTGACCTTTGTTCCTCCATCTTTGACTACCCACCCCATCCCCCCCAGGAGCCAACAGAACCTCTCTGTGCCCACCTATGCAAACTCTTAAAGGCCCTATCCCAGCCACCCAGTACAGTTCAAGGTTGCTGCTTTTCATGTGGCAGAAAGCACAGTTGAGTCTCTTCCAAAGGTGTAACTTGGAGCGTTCTGGCCACTTGCGAGCATGCATCTGTCGACCCTCCTGAACATACAGTTGCCTCCATCTCTCTAGAACCTTTTGTTTCCTCTTTGCAAAAGTAGCAACAGTCAATAAACAAGAACGTGCTGGTGGCGTGTTGAAGCTCCCACTGCACTCTTAGCAACCCTGTGTCTGAGTTGCATTTAGACTGAAAACAAGTGGAGCATCGGAGAGACGGAATGATTTCCTCGTTGGTTACCTGCAAGGAGATGTATTGATTTCTCCTGAGAGTGTGTGGCTCTTCTCCAGATGGACATAGTGTCTGGCGTCTGGGCAAATGCTGCTTTTAATCTTAGTAAACAGTAGTGTTGTAGGAAAGGTGGTGTGTTTTTAAAAATCTGCAACTGTAAAAAATAAACATCGTGCGTGTCATTTAAAACAAATTGACCTTTGGTTTCCATGGGGCTGGTGTTTTACTCCTTATGGACTGACTCCATTTGCCCATGCAAACAAGCACAACCTGGGGTATGATCGGGCACTGGCCAAATGAAGAGGTTGGTCAGAACCTGCGGACACATCTGCCTTTCATCCTTCTCCAACACGGCCCCAGGGAATCTTGGCAGGTGAGGGCTCTGCCCAGCTCTCCTGCCTCGCTTGCGGAGCATCCCAGAGGAAAGACAGTTGTCATTATGGTTCTGCTCAGGATATGTCCTTTCAAGAACGACGCAGTACTGAGCATGGCAGAAAACACATAGCCTGCGGCCTATTTTATGTGCTGAGCATCATAAGGTCAGGAAAGATGTGGAACAGGGTCACGGTCCACGATGGCTGGATCCATCACCAGCAGATGCTGTGACGTCATTCTGTGCTAGTGATGTCACTTCACGGCTCCTCAAGCTCCATTAGAATGGCAGATGTGCTGGTAACTTAGTCTGCACAGAAAGTGTGCCTGGATCTTGAGGGCAGGATTGCTACAGCCATGTGCAATGATGTGTTTTTGCCTGTCTTGTGCAAGGGTGATCCAATAGTTAACTTTCCCAGCCAAGCATTTCTTGAAGATAGTCAGGGGCACTTGCCCGCCTTCCAGGCACTATGACTCCTGTTCCTTTAAGTTATTAGTGGCCCTTAATAAAAGCACATCCAAGTCCCTTCATGTCTGCAATGAAAGTGAAATTATACATGGAAATGAGATGATAAATCCGTAACATTCTAGGTGGCGAGAAGGGAGGGGGGTAAATCCTTGATTGTTTGGGGGTGAAGGATCGATCCAAGGCCTCATCTCCCATGCACAAGATATATTTATGCAACAAATAATCTCGCCAAGATGATTGGGCCTTCCGGCCTTCCCTGTCACACCTCCATCGGTGCTGATGTTGTCTCAGTTCTTTCTGTGAACCTGTGGCTCTTTCTCTTTTCCTTTGCTTTGTCTTTGCACCATCCCGATGTCAGTGTGGTTGGTTTTTTTTTTTTCTCTCTCTCTCCTTTTTGTTGTATATGTGTGCAAGTAAGAGAGCATCCGAGTGTGTGTGCCCATGGAGGCCCAGGGTGACTCTGAGAACTATCCTGAGTTGTTCTACCTTCTTATTACTTTGCTCTGGGGTTTCCCAGACTCTGTGTTCCAGGGCCAGAAGTATAGGTCCTTGGCATATCCACCTGGTATTTTTATGTGAAATCTACGGTCTGCACTTAGCTCCCTTTGCTAGCAAGGCAGAAGCTCTTACCCTTGAGCATTTTCCTAGCCTTCCTTTACCCTGTTCAAAGTGGAATATGCTAGTCAAATACACCTGTTTTTATTTCCTTGCTCATTGTCTCGCCCTGCAAACAAGCCTGTCAAGCCTCTTTAACTATTGAGGTCTTATGAAGTGAACAGAAGGGCATTTGCTTGCTCCTTGATTCTGTGTCTGACTTCCTTCTTCAGAGAATGAGGAGCCCAAAGGTCTTTGTTAGCAGGGGCTAGGTATACCCTCCTGGTTCCCAGGCCCCCCTTTCTACATGGCCAGAAGGGTGGAGCTGACTTATTCTGATATTCATTAAAACAGTTACTCATGCAGGAGGATTAGAGCAAGCACCGACATTGATCTGGTTTTTAAAAAATATCTTATAATTCTTGCTCATTTGAACTCTAATAGCCTTGAAAGCCACTCCATTTTGAAAAGTTCCAAATAGCTTCATGTTCCAACCACAGACCTCAATGGATATGAAACAATTTTCTTCTGGGCTTCTGTTGACCTGGTGTGCCTATCCTTTCACATGCCGTGCATCTCTCTGGCTCTCTGCGTGGTATATAAAGGGTGAAACTCTTGGTCTTGGATTTGAGTTCCTCAGAGAGAAACAAGTATAGTGAATTTACATGTCTGTCACATGTGTTTACTGTAACTATGCACAAGCATTACAGCAGTATTCATGTGTAGACATAAATTGTGTATGTGCGCTTGTGTGTGTATGCATGCATACGTGTGTGACCATGTGCATGTATGTGTGTGCTCACACATATGTGTGTCATGTGGCAAATGACACATATTCCTCAATTCAGGGTTGACCTGTCCCCCACAAAGAAGGAACATGTCTTCAGATTGTTCCAAAATGAGGCAGCACAGGTACTGCTAGAGCTGCTTAGAGATCCAGAACATTCAGTACCACCCCTGCCTCCCAAATCATAATGCCGGGGGCTCGGGGTCCCAGAGGGCATTCTGACCTGCTTAGTTAATTGGAGGCGATGCCACCCGTGGAGCGCGGCAGCTCACAGGGATGCTGCACTTCCCAAGCAGGCTGTGCCCTTTCCACTCTGTTAATCGGGCCCTGCTTTCTCTCGGGGGTCACTGCATTTTGTTCTCTTGCCATGGTTTGTAATGTTCTCTACACGGAATGTTTGCAAAAGATGTTTCAAGGGCTTTTAATATTTGCCAGAGCCAGCTGTTTGTTTTCAAAGAAATCTTACATGTTTTCCTGGTTACCAGGTTTTTACATGATTAAGGGCTCAGAGGATGGGGCTGGGGGAGCAGGGGAGGGGGGACAGCCTGCCCAGCATCCACCACTGCTGCATTCGGCCCCCAGCATCATGTGCACTGAGTGCGGTGGTGCAGGACTGTCTGCCCAACTGAGGTGGCAGGGGTGGGGGAAGGATCAGGAGTTCAAAGTCATCCTCGGTTACGCATAACTTTGAGGGTCACATATGTTTCTCCTTTTGCACAGGGGGCCTGAGACTCCCGGGACGTCACTAGGGAGCAGACACTGACTTCTCTCTACTCTTCCCCTGAACTGTGAGAACCTGGTCAGCCGCTGGACTGTCAGGGGCTGTGGTGCCCTTCACCTCTCTGGTCATCAGGGCAATCATCAGCTCCTGTCTGTGGATACCTGGCCCTTGTCAGAGTGTCCAGAGCAGATGACCCTGCACATGGGCACTGACCCTGCCAGTCTCTTCCCTACCTACCTGCAGGCCACAGCAGGACACAACAGGTCAGCTTCCACACCGTCTTCTGGACTTTGTAGCCCTGATGTTTTAATGGTTCATGTACCAAATGGCTTACCTGATATAGTCCCGGAACTTAGCATCCGGTCAGCATGAACACGCATCACACAAAGAACCGAGATTGTCCTTCCCTTCTCCACCCCTCCTCCACCCACTGCCCCCTGCATCAGTAAGAGACACACTGGTCACGGTGTCTTCTCTTCATCCCCCTTTCCCCATCTTCCCGATGGATGTCATCCCCTCTTGTCAGCCCCACCACTTCTGCCTGTCCACATTCACTGCTCTTTGGTAGCCTGTCCCTCCACGGCGTGACATTTAACGACGTGCGTGTTGACTCGGACTGCTGTGTGCTTGGCTTTGCATCTCCTTTCCCACTTATGTTTTGAAGAGAAATTTCATATTTTCTTTGCTCGAATTCTGGTTGCCAGGATGGCCGTGTGCCATTCCTGGAAGGGGTGTGTGTTAGAGTTGGCAAACACGGTCCCCCTGGCACGAGAGAAGGAAACCATTCCTGAGTTGAGGAGATGCATCCGCTCATTATTTAAAAATCTGGATCATTGTGACCATCATGGATCGTTTGGTTTGTGTAGGGGAAGAACGAGGGAATGGGGGAACCGTGTTCCTGGGTGCCATTCAAAAACCACAAAAAAGGCATGGCCCACTGCAGTGCCTAAGAAGCACACAGTGGGCATGTAAGTCCATCAATGGTGAGAGTGTGATTTTGGTAGACAGTCCATTAGCAATACGATAGGAGAATCTAGCATGCAGTTCTTTCAAAACTGTATCAAGTAGGAGGCTGTGGAATCTTTGAAAGTTATCATTTTGTGAAAGGGAACAGAAAGGCCATAACTCTGTTACTTTTATATATGTATGTATGTATGTATGTATGTATGTAGTATGTATCTATCTATCTATCTATCTATCTATCGAACTTTCTATTGAAGAAATAGTTTTACAGTATTAAAAAAAATTTGAAAACTGTCACCCTTGGAGAATATGTGTGTTTGTGGAATAAAATACAAAATCAACCCCAACCGAGTGGGGCGTCAGTGGTTAGACTATTGTGACTTACAGGCAAGAAGACTTGCAGGGGTCTAGCTACAAAGCTTGCCATTCCAGAATGCTCGTGAATGAAAACTGCTAACTATAGACTAAAATGTGTGGTCTGCCCAGCGCTGCTCAGTGTCACATAAGAAGAACCGAGATCGAAATGCAACAACCCGACAGGAGCAGGCCACAGCCCTCTGGCTCTGTGAAATAGACACACGAACAGACCAGCCAGGAGCATCAGTTTGTCTAAAATGTAGTAAAGTCACTATTTAAAGAAATGCTGGGGCTACATTCCTTTGTGAAGTTCAAGATACCTTTACTATTTTCATTTTTTAATGTGTATATATGTGTGTGCATGAATGTGTGTATGCATGTGTGAAGGTGCATGCACACTTGCGTACCCGTGCACGTGGAGGTCAAAGTTGATGTCTGGCGTCTTTTTCAATAGCTCCCCATTTTGTTAAGTGAGACAGGGGCTCGCGCTGAACTGGGAACTCGCTGGTCGAATCAGTGTGGCTAGTCTAGCTGGTGAGCTCGCTCTAGAATCCCTTTTCTCCTGAATGCTGAGACCACAGCTGGGTTGCCACACCCACCCAGCACATGTGAGTATGGGGTCCTTACACTGTATGTGGGAAGCGCTTCATTCACCTATCCATCTCCACAGACCACCAGTGTCTTGATAGAATGGATAATGACCCCAGATTATTGTCTGGCTCAAGTTTTTGTTGTTCTACAGGAGGTCTGTGTGAAAAGTAGGAGAGCGCACAATAGAAAGCAGAGCCTTTCGCAACTCCAATGCCAGTATACAGAAGACCTCCGTGATAATTGTGTGCGTGGAGAGCGAGCAAAGATGCTCTGCTGGCAAAGGATTTACAGTGAGAGGCGGGTGCTGGG
Organism: Typhlomys cinereus; assembly: GCA_023101885.1. NCBI lineage: Eukaryota > Metazoa > Chordata > Mammalia > Rodentia > Platacanthomyidae > Typhlomys > Typhlomys cinereus. The sequence goes on from JALPQD010000322.1 coordinate 387,426, forward strand.
TTGTAGCGAGTCCTTTGGAGACGGTCGTATGATCCTCTTTCTAATTACTGGTGATGACTTAGGAAATGGAAGATGTTCAAAATAGCAGCACTTGCCCAAGACCTGCTACTTCACACTTGATGTGAAGTTCATTCGGGGATGTGCAGTGGGCTTTGGACCCATTGGCTGCAGTTCATGTTGTAAGGATGGCAATGAGAAGCAATGTTGCAGGCCGCGAGGATGGGGAAGGGTACAGGGGCACTTGCTGAGTCAACATGAGGGACCGAGTTCAAGTCCAGAGCACTCATGTGAAAGCTAAGCACGGTTGTCTGCTCTTGGTTTCCAATAGACAGCTTTGTGCAAGAATTTGGTGTCCTTTGAGCATTTTTTAAAAAATTGATTCACTTATACTGTAAGATTATAAGTCATGTGAGCTCTCTGTGTGTCTGGTGTGGTAGTGATGATGATGTGTATGTGTGTGTGTTTGTGTGTGGGGGTACATGTGAGTGTGTGTACAGATGCATGTGGTCATGGGCAGGTGGAGGCTGTGCAGGGGGCATCAGGTGGCCGGCCGGCTCTGTCATGGTCTACCTTCTTCTTTGAGCGAGGGTCTCTGAGAAGGCAGCTTGGATATGCTCTCTTCCTGACTGATGCTCAGCTCATCAGAACGAGTCTGCACTTCTCAAAAAGCCTGCTAAAAATTTGCCTTTTCTTTTAGTCTGTTGTTTTACATGTAAAAACAATACATCAACAGACAACCTTGTGTGAACTCAGCTTGGTGATCACCATGTGTAACAGACACCTGATGCGTCCCAAGTGTCTGCTTGCTGGTCGCTTACTTGCTGGGTCTTGCTTCCTTCTTGCTAAGCAAGTTTGGCGTCTAATATGTGCACACACTGATAATCTTGGCAGTGTTCTTTCATCTGGGTTGAACTTGATGGGTCTTCCAGTGGTTGAAAGATTGGGACTATCTAAAGTAGAAAAAGACGTATTTTGCTCAAATCACTTTTCTTAAAGCCAAGTGTCAAACTGAGTGAAAGAAAAGAAATCTGCTCCCATTCCTGGCATGTTTTAGCATAAGTCTTAGCTAGCTTCTCCGTGGCTGTAACAGTTTGTCTTCTCTGGCTGCCCATGTATTCTGTACTGTGGGTTATTGTCTCTCGGAAAGTCATAGTTAAGATCATTTCCAGCCAAATCATTGCTAGTGAAATCATTTTGCATGTGGCTTAGGCTGAGGAGGAGAAACTAGTGGGTGGAGTGGAATTGATCCCGAAAACCTAAAGAATCATGTGCCTTAAGGGAAAGATCATTCGGATAGACTGAGAATATGAAGATGATAATTGGAAGTGCAAAGGAAGCAGGCCCGTCTCCCTCCGCCTTAGGACACAGAGAAGGATTGCCTAAATCAACCGAACCTAGAGGTGGAGGGAAATCCGCAATTCAAGTGAAGGCAGACAGTATCCACTCATTTATTCTCTCTCGGGCACTGGGCAACGGCCAGTAGGGCGATCACCTGGGCCTCTGGACAGGTGTCACAAGGGTCTTACTTTCTGCCTTCCAGAAAAGAATGCAGATAGGCTCAGTAATTACAAAGAGTGTCACTTCTGGAAGCTACAAGTTTCATGAGGATTTAACCATTGTCGCTATGGAGCACTGAGTCAAACTACTCAATTTTGTTTGCTGGGATAGGGCAGAATGTAGCAACTGTTATTTGTGGATATTTTTATGGGAGCACACACTTGCATGTATATGAACCAGACATGCCCTACATATCACAGGGGTGTGTTGACATTTCACCTGCATATATGTGAACCAGACATGCACCCATATATCATTAGGGTTGTGTTGACATTTCATCTGCATATATGTGAACCAGACATGCACCTACACATCTTTAGGGGTGTGTTGACATTTCTGCAGGAGCAGATCGTGCTGTAGGAAAGAGCTTTTCTTGTTGATACGGACAGTAATGGAAACAGTTCAGTTGCTGTTATACCCACAGCATCAATTACCTAAGGTGTGCTTAGCAACATGAGCCCCTCCGTTTCAAATAAACACACAAGGAAGAACCATCACCACTTTCACCGGAGAACATAGAGAATTTCAGATGCCATCATCCTGAGACTGCTGATCAGGTACCCACACCTAACGTTGAGATGCCCAGACTGGAAAATGTCCCAGCAAGTGCACAGCCACCCACATTCAACACAGAGGCCACACATGCAAATATGCAACAGTAGGGGAGACTGGCTAGAAAGAAGAACATATGAAATGGGGGACAAGGAAGGGAATAGGATTGGGTGGTAAGCGAAAATACACATGGCCATAGAATTTATGTGTGAAGGTGTCAAAGAAAAAATATATTTATTATATGTAATATATATAATGTGTGTGATTTAAAAATAGGAATGAAAAAGAAAAGAATAAGGAGGAGGATTGGCTAAGGGTGATTCCTGATATTAACCTCGGACCTGTCCAGGCACACACACATGCAAGTCTACCCGTGCACGTACTGATGAATACACACATGTACATATGAAAATGGAAGCTACGCACCATTATACCTTTCTGTACCCCAAGTACACACAATTGTTCCTGTGATTCTGATCCTCTGTGCAAACAGTTTACCACTCAGATTCTTTTCTGTGATGTTCTGGTTTGTTTTTGCAGTGGCTCTGAGAAGCGTTCTTTGCGGCCAGGGTCTATCTGAATAAGATGAAATCCAGACCCTTGTTTTGTCTCCCTGAAATGGCTCAGGGTGCACTCTCACCCAACGCTGGCTGCCAATTCTCACGATCCTAGTGAATAACACACAGCATCTATTCAACGGGTCCGTGACAGCTAGAAACCTGTTCATGTAACATGGAAACCCTCAGAGTATGTGAAAACGTAGGAAGTGCCCGACATCAGAACTCATGATATGTTTCTTCTTGATAGGAAATACTTCAATCTGGGCCTTGGAGGAAAAGAAAAATTATTGCACATTTTAACAAACTTCAAAGATATTTGTGGCCATGTATCCGGGTGGCTTACTCACCCAGCCGCGTTCTCTTCCCCTTCCCTGCCTCTATGCCCGCAGCATGTGAAGGCATTGAAGGAAAATAAGAATCTTCAACTCATAAACATACCTGCTTACCATCTGGCAGGTGGCCCAACCGTCTGGTGAGCTCCGTAGTTATCCAGCAGATCGTAGAAAAACAGGAGTCCTGTGACGATATCGCATGGTGCCACATCCCTGCCAGATGGCAATCAGTAAAACACGGATGGATTCTACCGGCTGCACGTCCCCGGTCTCCACAGAAAAACTGCCACCCAGGGCTGCAGAGACTCAAGAATGATTCAGGGATGAACCCCCCCGCCCCGATCAAGAGGGTAAAGTGTGGTGCTGTTTGCAGAGACGGGGCCCACTATAAACCCATGAGCTGCATTAGGATGTGCCTCGGACTCACCCTGAGAGAAGTCTGGGTGGGGAGGTGGGGGGCTGAGCGTCAGGGCTGCGCATTTGCCTTGGTGAGATACTTTTGGCATGATGAGTGTCAGGATTAAACGTGACATTGATACATTTGCGACTTGGGCCACTGACTTCGTGTCTGAAGTTGCAAGAGTAAAGCTGGCTAGAAACGGGCCCCAGGCTCTCCAAGCTGGGAGACCACCGTCAGCTTCTTTTGCAGCGCTGTGTCTCCAGGATGTCATTTCTCTGCAGTTGTCCATAGGATGTCACCACCAGGCAGGTGGTCCAGAAATAAAACTGCCTGCTTGTCATTTAACTTTTGCAGTATGTTTTACTCCCAGATTGTTACCTTTTCACCATTCCCCTTGGGTCCCGAGTGGCAGACTGACCTTGGCTGATTTGGAGCTGCAATAATAGAGGAAGGTTGATCCTTCCCTCTGCTGCATTACCTGGATTTCCTGCTTCGTTCTTCCTCCCCTTCGGAATCAGGGCTTCTCCTCTCCACCTTATGTATGCGGCGGGTTTGCATCTCTGCTTTGTTTTTGGCAGTCCTGATGACTGAGCTCAGTTCTTTGTGCAAGGTGGGATCACTTAGCATCTGTGGTTTGAATGTGAATGTGCCCCTGGTCCCAGCTAAGAAGTCCTGGGTGGGAAGGTGAGGAACCCTCTGAAAGGTGGAGCCTTTCACAGGAAGTGCAGCATCAGGGGCAGGATATGGGGGTTTATACCTGGACCCCACTTCCTGTCTGCCTCCTCCATCCAGCCTGCAGACGTGTGAGCAGCTGCTGCAGCCTCCCACCACCACACCTTTCCCACAGCGAAGGAGTGGATGGCTTTCTAAATGGTGCCTCAGTGAATCTCTCCCTCCCTCCTTTCCTCTCTTCCTTTCCTGCCTCCCCCTCTCTTCCTCCTTCCCTCCCTTCCTCCTTTCTTCCTTCCTGTCTCCCCTCCTTCCTTCCTTTGTCTTCCCTTCCTTCCCTCCTCTCTTCCTCCCCTTCTTCCTTCCTCCCTTCTTCTCTTCCCCTCCTCCCTTCATCCCGTAAGTTGCCTCCCTCAGTTATTTTATCACAGCATGAGAAACATGACTTAACCACTTAGCTTCACCCAGAGTGCTTCCTGCTTAGATTTTGACGAGTCTTTATTGAGGTCCAGTGTACCCTGAGATATGTACACACTTGACCCCTAGAATTGAGGCTGCTTTAGTGAACTTGGCAGATGGCATCTTTCGTCAAGTCCCTCCCCCCAAAGAAACTCCCTCATTAATATTCCTGCTTTCTTTTTCCCAGCCCAACAGCCACAGGTAATGGGGTTCCTCTTTCATCCTTTATGGGAGCTGTATGTAAGTGCAGTTATACAGCATCACAGCCTCATGCTGCTAGCAGTAAACATGGCTCGGTCTCATGTGAGTTTATGTCATTGTTTTCTGTCTTTTTAATTAATAGTCATTGTGTAGATATACCACATTTTTATTTATTCTTTTATCAGTTAGTGAATTTCTTGGTTTTCTTTGAGCATTATTATGGATAATGTGTCGTGAACTGTCTAGGGAGTTTTGTGTGAGTATGAACTTGCATACGCCTAGGAACACAATGGTTTGGTCATTCTACTGTCTCTGTCTTTCATATTTAGAGAAGACAAAGAATTATTCTGGGTACAATTAAAGTTTCTGTGAATGAAAGAAACGGATGTAACCTGAATTTACATATTTCACCATTTCCCTTTTCCTGGACAAGGAGTAGTCATTGAATACAAAAGACCCCTTTCTTGTATTTAAAACAAATCAGAAGGTAATAATCAGAAATCATGCAAAAATAACACAATGGCTCCACCATGCTTCTTGCCATGTCAATAACTTAGTGCTAAAATGTGAGATGTTATTGAAATTGCAATACAGTTGTGCCTTCCATATTTTAGTATTTGGTAGTTTTTTTTTATCAGTTTCAAATTCCATAACAACATATGCTACATAGCAGAAATTTTTGCTAGAAAATGTCTTCAGTCAAGGCATGTGTGTGAAGAAGTGAATCAGAGTGTCACAGTCAGCCTGCAACATTGCTGATAAATGACCATCACACAATTTAAGGGAACAAGGGGTTTATTTCCTTATGACAGTCTGGTTACAGTTCTCAATCCAGCTTGACGGAAGAGCACACACCAACACCAGGGCCAAGGGAACTGGCCACACCATCACTGCATAATGGCTGATAGATGGACAATCCTTACTTGCCAGACCAGCATGTCTGGCCAAGTGTACAAAAGGATGCCAACTCTCTCAACCAGCTCTCTGTAATTTATTCCAGGGCCTAATCCCACCCACCATAGGCTGGGTCTTCCCCATCAGCTGGACAATCTCCTTCAGGTTTGCTCTGGGCTCAACTCAACCATCAACTCTCTACAACTGTGCCCAGAGCTCAAACCTTCAAGAGTCAAGTTGACACCTGTGCCTAACCATGACACAGAGAGCACTCCAAGACGGCCGACTTGGAGGATCAGGTGTTGAATAAGGAGAAGGCGCATATGGCTGCAAAACTCATCACCCATGCCCCTCCAGGAGCAGTTTAATAGTATTCAACGTTGTCCTAGGGAAGGGCCAGCACATGCATTTGCCCAGAATGACATGAATCAGTTCATAGTGAAGACAGAAGGATATGAAGTCAGGTCTTAATTACAGAGCAAGGTGACCTGGGTAGCAGCAGATTTTCAGATCCAAGAAATAAAATGTTCTTTAAGTCACGGAAAGAAGCAATTGACCCCCAGACAGAGGTTATAGATGGAAGTTTGAAGTTTTGGGGGGGATCCTGAGATAATGCTTTGCGAACTGCTGTGAAAGATCATTCCAACGACTTCTGTGCTGCATGTGCTGAAACTGTAGAAGGGCAGCAGAGTATCACTGCATGTATTGAAAGCCACCAGTTTCATCCTAAAAACTTCTGGAATGGTCGCTGGAGATCAGAGTAGAAGTTCACCATTACACCATCTACCCCTCAAGTTGTTGGAATGCTCAAAATTCAAGTCCATTATTAAGAAAATGGCAATGTTCAGCTGGTGGCCATAAAGATGTACAAGATTTAGTAACTGTTCCTAATGAAGTCCAAACTGCCAAGGAATGTATTAAAATCAGGGAGAGCGCAGAAAGTATAAGACAGCAATTAGTGAAAACTATCAAACTTCAAGGCTTTGTGCCAGAAGCTTCCAGTTTATCCCCGCCAAAATCAACTGAAACAAGATAGTACAAGATTAACAAAGAAATGTAGAATGTTTAAAGGCTGACCAAAGGAGTCTTCAGTATGTGGAAAGAAAAGGATCCAACCCAATGTGGTCATATGATAAATGTTTTATAAACATGAACAAAAGTGATATTTTGTTAATCAACAAAGCTAACAGATTTTTTAGCTTCACAGAATACTGTTGAACCTATAGCATTGTCTTACATTTTTTTGTGTGTGTGCTCTGCCTCATAATTTTGTGTTATTACTGCATTTCCTTGTAAAATTTTTAAAAAAATTTTACTACATTTCATATTGGAGATATCCCCTGAAGTCATATACTGTTTAAAAATTTTCCTAGCTATGAAGTCCTGTTTTACTGATTTATACCTATACCTGTTCCCCTTCTCCCCTCTCTTTTTTTTAATCTGTGCTTCATAACAATTCTGGTACTTCAATGGGTTTTTTTTTTAACTGATCCACTAGTTGCTGAAGAGGCTTTGCTATAAACTGCAGCCAAGTGGAAGACGTGCACCACTCTCCCTTCAGCTGTTTTGCTTGTAGATAGGATCTTATAATTGTAATTTTCAAACACTTGGATTGGGGCTTTTCAAGTCTCCATTTTGGAAGATAAAGTACGTTTCCTGGAAATTCCATGATAACCAGCTTCTCTGACAGAACTTATTTTTAAATCCAAAGACTTGAACAGCGTTCCCCATGCATGAGCGTTTACTTTTCTTCCTTCTCTTTTGTCTCTTTTCCAGTCAAGCACTCTTACAGTTATAGACATCTGCATTTTAGAAAAGATTTGCCCATTTATCTTCCTGTTTAATATTCCAGAATTGCCAACTTATTGTAGGGTCTAAAACTTGAAAAGTGCGGATGTTGAAGGAACCATAGGTATCTTGTGCTTTAATACTTTCTGGCAAATGATTCAGACAGCCATGTAAATTACAAAAACTGACAACAAACCAAGTGAAAGATAACTTTCAGGCATCTCTTTCTATTGCTAACCTGTTAAGAGAATACTAGTGTTTTCTTCTTAATAGGGTGTAAAATTGATTTCAAATTGCTCTTCATCTCTCTTGTCTGCCAGTATATTGGAAGGTATGCTGTGATATCAGAATGCACAGGTAACATAGACATGATGTGACAGCTAGTATTGGAGGAGTTATCTACATTGTTTACACTTCTATGATCAGGCCTTAGGGGAAGGTTGTGTTTTTTTTTTTAGTAAGGAGGGTCTTCCTATGTGTTTCCAAATACATGTCAGAACAGAAGGGTGTTTAGCTGCAGCTTTGTTTTTGTTAGGTTATCTGGTCAAGCAAGCGTGTTTGCAAGTCAAAGCTGTGTAAGGTAAGTTTTTTTTTGTTTATTTCAAATAAAGTATTTGTATTATTTGTCGAAATGAAAAAGAAGAGAATCATTATGATGAGAGGTATGACGTTCAGTCTGACAATGACACTTCAGGGTAGTGAGGGAAGGAGCTGATGTGAGCGTGGGGTGCGTGGAAGAATGTCCTCTCAGATGCATCGCATAACACACACTTACACAACACGCCATGCAAGCTCTCTCACTCTCTCTCTCTGCTTCATCACTGAGGATCAAAGGCTGAGATCCTTGCACAAGCTGGGCAAGCACTCTGTCTCTGAGCTACATCCCACATTACAGGAGGATGTGTTAAAATAATAGGAATAAATACTGATAATAGGTACAGATATTTGATTATAGATGTAGAAAGATATGAGATAGGTAGATGATTCATTGATAAATTGATGATAGATAACAATAGAAATAGTAGATAGATAGATGATTGATACCTATGGATAATATACAGATAGATAAATAGATGCTAGATTGATGGTTAAATAGATGGCTAATACTTAGGTAGGTAGGTAGGTAGGTAGATAGATAGATAGATAGATAGATAGACAGATAGATAGAAGATTGGTGTTAGATATAAATAGCTGACAGATATAATGGATGCTTGGTGATGGATGAAATGTAGATGGATATAGATAGATGATGTGTAGGTAGGTAGATACATAGGTGTAGATAGAAGACAAAGGAGAGATGGGGCAGTTTCTTCTCCCTATCCAGTCTCTTAGACCCCCCCAGAGCACTTTACTGAGGTGTGGATTCGTGGCCAGTGAGACACTACCTCCCACCCCATGTCTGGGAGGCTGCCCCTATGACTCTTTGAAACTCTAGAGGTATTTCATGAAAGAAAAAAAAATGATTCCTACTTCCGAAAGGAAGCAAGTGAAGGACAGAGCAAGGTGAGAATTGTGGAAACTGTGCCTCAGATGTCTTCTCTGTGTACTTCAAATCAGGAAAAACAGCATAAGCGCTTCCCACAGCCTCAGGTTCCGGGCTTGGTAGCATCTAGTTTTACTTTCATCTGATTGGTTTGGCTTCCCTAATTATAATCACTCTCATCCTTCCTTTATATTTTTATGTCAACCTGAAGGGAAATATTTGAACTCCCACAATTATCCCAATTTAAATGATTAGAAACGCAGGGCAATTAGGATATCTCAGATATTAGTAAGCTTTGTAAAGCTCTCCCAGAGAACACCTACTTTCTTTTTAAAACCGTGTCTGAATTACTTCACATTGTCATTTTAAATTGGTAACATCTGGAAGGAGGGGGAAAGTCCTCCTTTGGCTTGTGTGAGAAGAGCGCTTTCTCGCAAGCAAGCCTGAGACCTGCAGAACCCAGCTCTAGTGCTGCTGGGTCGATTTCCTCTTCTCTCTGCCCACCCTTTGGCTCCGAGGGGGAGAGACTCCTCCCCTGACTTCCATGTGTCTATTACCCTCCGGGGCTTTGACCTTGGGTAGCCGGTGAGCACAGAGTCTTGTTACTTAGGGCAAAATAGCGCCAGTAGCCGGCAGGGATGATGTAGTTCAAGCCAGATAAAATAAATCTCTCATTTCCTGTCAAAACACTGAGCCAAAAGCAGTGATGAGAGACAGAGGCGCGGACGCCAGGTGCCACATGACCACAGGCCCCCCTGGATGCAAAGCCCCAACCAGCCAGAGTGACAGGAGACACATAACAGCTCAGGAATTAACCAGAACATGCGACACAGGAGGCGCACGTGCGCCTCACCATCTAGCAGAGGTTTGAGTTCCCAGGGGCGGATGTGCAGGAGGATTTCCCTGGGAAAGAGAGAGAACTTCATCAACCTGACCAAGTGGTCTTCACTACAGAAAACCCACTTTCTGCCCGAAGCCCACTGAGCTTTGCCCGCAGGGCTGAGTGAGAAACTCCATACTGATTCCATGGGAGATTCACTCCTGACTCCCCATGTCTCTGGCCTTAGGACAGTCGACTGCTGATTGGTTCAGCAGACGCATGGTGGCATGGTGTGTGCTGTCTGCAGGGGTTAGGAAAGCTGTTGCAAATGTTTAATCCTTTTAATCCTTGAGGGCACCCTTGGAGGAAGACTTAATAGTTCTTATTCCACTGATTAAACGAAAACAAATAAACAAACAGAAAACTAAGGTACTGACACACCTAAGTTTCCCAAGGCAGACAGTATTGGAAGGGTGGGTAGAGACAGCATTGGATGGTGGGCAGAGCAGTATTAGATGGTGGGCAAAGACAATATTGGATAGGTGGGCAAGAGGGCTGATCTAACGCTGAGCACCACAGGTCTAGAGTGCATTCCACTCCTTGCTGCACTTAGCTGGATTCTTGGCCATCTTTCTCTTCGGGGATTTTACTTGTCTTCCTCTATTCCAGCCCTTACATAGATGCTTTTTGAATTCCGTTATGGCATCAGAAGTGCAGTGAGATTTCTGAATGCTCGAAGTAAGTCCTGAAGAAATCTAACTCTGCATTCCTTACAATTCTCTTGCGTTAATCAAAGTGCTTTCAAGAAGGGAATGAGGCTTCAGTCATTCATTCACTCATTCATTTCTTCTTAGAACAAATGGAGGTTCTCGTGTGCCCACTGAATGCTACGTCTTGGGAAGACTCATAAGATGGTCCCATGGCTGCCATAGGTCCCTGGCAGATGCTTTTCATATTCTGCATGCAACATGCAGAAATGGCTCTGCAGACAGTGGCCTTTGCAAACACTGAAGTGAGTTTGTATTATGAGTGAGCCAAAGACTTTAACTCAACAGGAGAGGATATGATGTCACCATAGGAATTAGATGTTTAGACTGCATGTGGAGAGGATAGCATTGACACGTTGCATTTGAAGACTCAGCCCACAGTGCAGTAAGGACAAGGGTATATGTGCCCTAGAGAAAAGGGCTTCTCTTGGACAGAGGGTCTCAGCAGTATAAAAACCTTCATTTACAGTCTCTGTGGTCTTTCTTGCCTCTTCTGGACTGGAAAAATGGCAACATTAGGACTGGCCGTAGACAGAGCTTAATTCCTGAGCCTAACGTGTTACAGCTGTTCCGTGTCCTGCGCTGTGCTGACTTGTCCACTGTGACTCAAAATGGGCTGCTGTATGTTTTGGTTGGTACCTTTCAAGTACCAAACATACAGAAGTGCTAATCATGTAACAGAAAAATGAATCAGTGAATACATTTTGTAGTCAAAGTATAAATCATAGGTGTGTGGATACATCTTTATTTTATGTTAATTTGTTGGTAGTTCAAGGTACTGATGACATTTATAAATAACAGTATGACAACATTGGCATATATGTTACTCATATATTTATTATACACCAAATCTTCTTTTTGGTGTTTAGTATGGGTTGTTTAATTTAATAATTACTCTAAATCTAAGAAGTAAGGGCATCCTGTTTTAAGGTTTGATAATGTCTGCAGACAATGAATCTTTTAAGTTTTATATTACTGAAACTAGACAAAGAAAATAAAGAAAAGCTCCACTTTCCAAGAAATAATAGTTTGTTAATAGTACACTGAAGTTTAATGTATTTACATGAATAATCCTTAAAATTTTCCATGACCAGGACAAAGATGAGTCAAATAGATAAGGAAATGCTTGGTTTGAGCAAAGTGTTTTTGACAGTAAATGGGAAAGTTGAGGCCACTGTTAGATTGTTACTATTCCAAAATGCCTGGGATGACAGAGTTTAAAAGGAAGAAAGGTTTTTCTGGCCACATCGTTGCATGCTTCATTCTGTGCTCCACCCGATGGCTCTGGGCCTGGGCAAGACAAATTCACCTGATGGGAGCTAGTGAGGAAAGGGACTCCCAGTGCCCAGCAGCTGAGAAGCAGAGAGAGGAAGGCCAGGCCTCCATGTCCAGCTGAGGGTGGTCCCAATAACCTCCCCCCTCCATGAGTCTCTGCCTCTTATAGACTAGAGCAAAGCCTTTGAGCCCTGGGCCTTCAGGGGTCATGTAAGATCCAAAACCCAGGGTAAGGCCACAGCCTTGTCGTGGATTTGTGAGGCATTACACGATCTCTGCAGAAAGTCTGCAGGAAGGTTGTGCTGGAGAGCAGCATTTGCAAGTGTGTAACCCATAACACCCCAGCTCTGCCGCGTTTTGGTTTGAATTACTAAGATGCCTTCTGTGGACTTTCACTTGGAAAGGTACTTGTTTATATTCGTTGCATGTTTAGCAATGTTTTTATATATCAGGTCTGCATAAAATACAAACTATTTCAACAACAACAACAACAACAAAAAAAAACCCCAGTTAACCCAAGCATCCAGATCTTTAGCTTTCCCATGTCCTCAGAACTTGCTCATATTGACAATGTCTTATGTCTCCTTCCTGCTCAAAACATAGAACAATTGAATGAAATGAATAGTAGCTAAGATGTTTGATTTTACATTTGTCCTTAACACTTGCATGTACTAACTACCCAATAAATGCTAGATGGCTCTTCCAATACTTACTGACCTTTATATCTTCTTTCCTTCCATTGGGTAAGAATAGGACCTTTGCTTAATTTATCCCAAGATGTTTCTTTTAAACTCAAGCCATGACTTCCTTTCTACAAGAAATTTGAAGATCAGAATCTGTGGAGACGATTCATCCCTTCTGCAGTGGGCTTGTCAATTGCAGGTCCATCGCCATTAGACATGAGCAATATCGGCTTCATCTGTCTCCCCAGCTCGGTTGGGCACCAGTCCTAGGGCCCCTCAGAAGAATGTAACTGGCCTGTGTGCCTCCCCATGGGCCATTTTGTGTTCTTTTAAAAATTTTAAAATTTATTTGTGCATGTGCACATGTGTGTGCGTGTGCGTGTGCGCGTGTGTGTGCGTGAGAGAGAGAGATAGAGAGAGAGAGAGAGAGAGAGAGTGCTTTTGGGAATCATCCTGGATTGTTTCTATCTCCTTTTTGCTTTGCTCCGGGGTTTCCCAGGCTCTGCCTTCCAGAGCTGGAAGTGCAGGTCGTTGCTATTTGTCTATTTTTATGTGGGATCCAGGATCCAGACTCAGGTCCTTTTGCCTACCCCTGAGCCATCTCTCGAACCCCTACCTAGTTTTCTTAGGCTTCCTGATGCTTCTTGAGCAAATCACAGAAGTTCCATAGTTCATGGATGCTTCAATTTCCACAATAACCTCGCAATCTGTTGAATGGTCTCAGGCTTCTATGACAGGGGCACTTTGGGAAGTGTTTTAAAGAGTTGAAAGTGAGGCGTTATGCATTTAGTTATCACTTTTCCTGAAGAGACATGTACAGATGTTTATCCGGCTCAGGCACCAATGACAGACAAAGAAAATGGCTCCCGTAAGGTGGAAGCTGGTGAACCAGTGAGTCTGTAAATGTAGCTTGCAGAAGTGCAGGTGAGACATTACTATCAGGAATATGGATGCCCCAAAGACAATTGTGACCCCCCAAATCCCACCCCAGTGTGGGTGATGGCTCGCAGAAGCCATACCCCTGTATTCCTGCACAGGTATCTCCACTGAAGAGCCCCCCACCCAGCCTATTCATTGCCGAGGGTTCTTGTGAATCTTGCAACTTTCATCCTTCCTGAACGTTGTGAAGTTTTATGAGCTTTCTCAACTGGGAGGCCTCATTAACTTCCAGAGGCTTCTGGGCCTCTTCACACTCCAGCATGCTGCAGTTGGAAGGAAAATGCTGTGGAGCGGACACCTGCTGTCACAGTGTCCGACACACACTCCTGAATCCCAGGCTCAGTACTTCAATCATTTCAGAAAATTCTTACAGCTGACAGTATTTCTTAATCCCCAAATCCATACTTTCCCTGACCAAGACTTTTCATTTTTCCTGTGTAGGTTATTGCTAGTAAGCAATTCGTTGAAGATTACTAATTGCAGTGGGAACTGTGCATGCTCCAAAGTTTGATACAAACATTCAGTGAGTTCTGTCTGGTATCCTGCAAGTGTAGCACCAGATACAGAGAAAGTCTCTCTTATCTCCTTCTCTTGAGATCATCCAAGCTCACCTTAAGCCTTCTCCTTGTGCCTCCTCGCGAAAGGTGATAAAGAGCCTTGGGAATTGATTGGGGTCTTTAGAGGAGGTCTTAGTATTAGCAATCACTTAGTCCTTTTGTGTTTATTCAGCTGAAAACAGTAGTTAAATTGTCATTAGCTGATACAGTACAAAAAGCAAGTCTTACCCTAATTGACTCGCCTGTCCACTTTTGACTTTAGCAGTTGTCCTTTGTCCACATTATTTAATTGAGAACATCAGCTTATTTTGCTGACAGGTGAGAGAAAAACACTTTTCAGCCTGCTGGTGTATTTCATTGGAGGTTTTCACCTCACAGTCACAAAGTGCTCTCACCCAAGTTTCTCTCTCTCTCTCTCTGTGTGTGTGTGTGTGTGTGTGTGTGTGTGTGTGTGTGTGTGTGCGCACACACACAAGCATTGTGTTCCTGGTTTGGGTTTTGAGATAGGATCTTGTGCCAAAGCCCAGCTGGTCAAAATCTAATGATCCACCTGCATCCCCTGAGTCCTTGGATCCCCAACATGGGCCACCCACATGCAAGGCTTCTGGGAATTTCTGATAATCATCTTCAACACACTGTTCAGGTAAATATTTAATATTGTAAAGGAAACATGGAAACATTTACTTTTCAATTACCATGAAACTTTCATATAGAGTGTGAGCAACTCAGAACATGTTTTCTAACACTGTAAAATCATTACAGTTGCTTTCTTTAGAGCATAAGGCAATTATCTTTCAATTTGGAACAGTTTTATTAGAAACCATCTTTATTTTAAAAGTGGAGACGCAAAGATATCAACTTAGCTACCACCTCACACCCTACTCTTGAGAAAGTTAGGTCCATGGGAGTTTTGAACTCTAACTTCTTTCCGTTTCTCTAACTGTGGCAGAAGAAATATTTGCAGCCTATTATTGTTTCTACTTGTTGGTCCTTTCGGTGTGTTTCACAAGGCACTGCTAGTTATGTGTTTAACATCTGTCCCATGCACCCCAACACACATGATACAGAATTCTTCTCTAATACTCCTGGGAAAACACTGTGAACATGGTCAGGGAAAGAGGCAGGCTGTCTAATTATTTAAGAGCGAATGCAATTTTCAAGTAATTCTTTAAAGGTTGACCCCCGCAGCTAGGTTTTATAACTGTTTATGACCGGAAGCAAGCAGCCTCTTGCATTGTGTTCTCCAGTTTAACTTCCTGTAGCATCGAGGCACTTCTGGCTGAACACAATAGTTATTTGGTGAAAGTTGTGCAGTGTAATGAGAAGCTTTGGCTTGGTAAAGTTGAAGTGTTCGAAAGAAATGTAACAGTGAGGCCTCTTTGGGGCACTGCTCTGAAAATACATGTGAAATGCTGACACTGTGAATACATCATGATCCCAAGTACAGTGTGCAGAACCTTCTATAAGTTTGCGTGTTATCCCTTTGTTATTAAATATGGGAACATGTTTGAGGTTTAATATACAGATGAGGATATTTCCCTTTGGCTTTTATTTTTATTGAGGGGAGGACTTAGATGTGTGTGTGTGTGCATGTGAATGTATGTGTGCATGTGTGTTCGTGTATGTGTGCATGTGTGTGCACATGTGTGTGTTTCCATGTGTGTGTGTCCGTGTGTGCCTGTGGAGGTTGAAGGGTGGTATCACAATCATCCTGGATTGCTCTACCTCCTCGTTGCTTTGCTCTGGGGTTTCTCCAGGGCCAGAAGTGCAGCCTGCTGCCATGTCCACCCTACAGTTTTGCATAAGATCCGGGGATCCGAACTCAGGTCCTTTTGCTTGAGAGGCAGAGGCTTTAGTCCTTGAGCCCTCTCCCTAGCCTCTAAGTGTGTGTGTGACATACCACAGTTTCTGACCCTTGCTCACAAAGTCAGGCATCACCTTTGCTCCCTGTTTGTGTCAGGGTGGCCCCTCGTGTTGACTTCCTGCACTCGAGACAGTCTTTTCTGCACAATGCACTCAGTTTGAATAACTGTTTGCTTTGGCCTGTGTGAGGCTGGCAGTTGAGAAACGATTTAGTCAGAGGCAAATCTTCCTTCCACAGAGGAAAAACCACCGGGTCATCATTTCCTCTGGAGCCTCTGTGCTCTCAGGGGGCTGCCTTGCTCTGGGGCGCTCAGTGACTCACAGCCAGTGCGGGGGAGACTAACACCTTCCACGATTGCTCAGGGCCATCACTTAAGTATTTGTCATCCAGAAATAGGATTTGCACATGGCCAGGAATTTGGGCGAGAAAAAGAGACCTTTTTTCCTTTGCCATTTTCTTGTGTACTTACGTATCAATACATGCATATATGTGTGTGTTTGCATGTGGGCAGCAGTGTGTGTGTGTGTGTGTGTGTGTGTGTGTGTGTGTGTTTGCTTGCATGTGCAGGCCTGAGGTTTGTATTGACAGTTACCTTCCATCTCTCTTCCACCTCACTGTTTTGAGGGCAGGTCTTTAAACCAGAGCTTGTGAGAAGGGCTGGTCCTCCAGAGAGGAGATTCGGTTTGTTCTGGGATCCTCAGGCTCCACCTCCTGGGGCTGGAATTGCAGATCAGGGCGCTGCTACATCCAGCCAACATTCCACATGGGATTTGGAGATTCAGTGCTAGTCCTTTTGCTTTTGTGGCAAGAACATTAACTTCTGAGCCATCTTGCCAGCTCTCTTTAAGGTTTTTCTAAAAGCAATCAAAATATAAAAACCATTACTCGACAGACCTATCTGACAAATATCCATTAAAGTCTCTCATTTTGAAGCCCGAGGTGAGAAGGAAATATAGTCGGTAGACTGGTCTTGAAAGGCAGTCATAGTGGTGAAAATAATAATTGAATGTCTAACTATCTAGTCCAGAAAAAATCGTAGGCAGCCCTGGGAGACCTTGGCATTCTGTATATCTGTGCCCACAGCTGAAGTTTTACAAATGATGATGAGAATCGAGTCTTAACCATGGACAGGATCCACAGTGGTGGATGAGCTGACTTCCATTCAGGCTGTCTACAACTCATTCAAAATTAATGCTGGAAAGATTAATTGTTTTTAATTGTGATTAACATGTGAAAACTACTACTTCTTGCCCCAGATTGCAAATAAAAAAATCTCTGCTCATCTTTCTTTTTCCTTTTCTCAGTTGTATTGTACTTCACCTAGATCTTTTAACTCTTAAAAAAATTACAGATTGGGGCTGGAGAAATGGCTCAGGGGTTAAGACTGTTCCTAGAAGACAGAATGTCAGGTGCCACATAAAAATGTCAGGTGTAATTGGCTGCAGCCTGCACTTCCACCCTGGTCGGCAGAGCCTGAGGAATCACAGAAGGAAGCAAGGAGGTAGAAGCAATCCAGGATGATTCCCCAAGTCACCCTTGATCCTCCACAGGGACACACAGTGCCCTATGATACACACACATGAAAAATGGATAAATAATAAATTAAAAATTGCAAATCCGCATGGAAGTAGACATTGCCATTGAGTCAGAAGCCTCCAACATGCAGCAACAGCTATAATTAACTTGCTTCCCCCCCCACCCCGAGAAAGAGTCCCTCCTTTGGATGGCTGGTGCCCAGTCATGTGTCATGTGGCTCCTTCCAAAGGCAGTCAGTGGGCTGCGAAATAAGCACGCGCTGGCACTGGCAGTGCCCAGAGGGAGCCGGAAAGCTGAGGTGGGTACCTCAGAACTCAGGCTTCCACGGCGTTCGCCGCTGAGCTCCCTGGGAATCACGTGTTCAGCTTGAAGAGGCCTCTGGTCCTTTTGCTTCGCAAGCTAAAGGTGTTCAAGGCATCTGGTCCTACCTCATCCCCAGGAGCAGAGCTGACGCCACTCATGTTCACCCTGAGTCTTCCCTTAATGCATGTGCGTGCACACGTGTGTGTGCAAGAGGACACTAGAGTGCCTGTGTCTGTGGAAGTCCAAGGGTGACATCAGGAATCATCCTGGATTGCTCCACCTCTTTATTGATTGATTGGCTCTGGGATTTCCCAGACTTTTAGGGCAGAATTGCTGGCTGCTGCCACATCTTCTTGGCATTGTAACTAGGATCTGGGAATCTGAGCTCAGGACCCTTTCTTTGCTTGTGAGACAAGAGCTTTAACCCCTCAGCCCTATCCCTAGCCCTAGGTCTTCCCTTTCAGATAAAGCTAACATGGAAAGTCCCTCAAGACGTGCACAGGCTGCAGGGCCTATGTGGTTCTAGACATTGTCAGGCTGTCAGCCTGCATGAATGAAACGAAGCACCTTGCTGTGTGTGTCAGCTGGGCTTGATGCTTTGACTTCCAGAAGCTTGGTGACCAAAGCTGTCTCAAGCCGCCCCACGGGATGATTGCGTCAAATCATAATTTTTGATTGCTCCGTTTCCTTCCTCTTGTCTTTTCTTGGTTGGGATGATGAATGCTTCAGAAAGAAGCCAGATGCCCTCACTGGGGACTTCTTCTGGATGCTCAAGTCTGGACTTCTACTTTTTTTCGGCATTTTGTTGAAAACCAAAAAAAAAAAAACACAAAAAACTAATTCTTTGCAGCTGCTCCAGCATCGCCACCATGAAAACTATAGCATTTGATGCACTTGAAACAGCAATGATCTTGGATATTTCTAGAAAAGTGTGGCAGTTACTCTGTATTGAGAAACAGTAGCATAGTGTAAATGAATGAGTGATTTTGTATATAGAGATGGGTACAAATGCACGTTCATGAGACATAATGTTCTTCCATAAAAATCTTGAGTTGAGCTTTTGAAATAGAGCTACAAGATGTTTTGAGCTTTGTAAATTGCACGTCACTGGAGTGGATCATCCTCCTGACCACAGTCCACCGCAGCACAACTGTGACCCTGAAAAATGGACTCGATGTGGGCACAGGGTGGACTGCATCTCTCCCTCCCTCCTCCCTCCCTTTCCTCCTCCCTCCTGTCCTCTATTCTCCTGTTTCTCGCTCTCCTTGCCTCCCCCTTCCCTCTCTCTCTTTCTCCCTTTCTCTCTCTCTCTCTTTCTCTCTCTCCCCAGCTCTTTCCTCTGGCAGTGGTTCACAGCGAGTCTGCACCCTGATTCCCCGAGTCCGTCAGGAAGTCCCTCCCGCTCTCTCCACCGGAATCGGTGGTGTCACAACTGACAGTGTTCGCTGCTTCTGCCTTTCCGCCCACCGCTTCCCCCTGCTTCTGCCCTTTCGATATCTGTGGCTGCTCTGCCTCCATCTACCTATGTTTCTTATTCGCATTGTCCTGCGCATGTGCTCACAGGACTTACAAGGGTCAGAAAGAGTTCAAATGAGAGAAAAATGGTTAATTCATCCCCCACCTCCCCATGGCTAATGCTGACTGATAAAGTGTCTCTGCAGTGTCCTTCCGTTTAAAGAGACAGCCCCGTTCATCTGGAGGGTATGTATGTCACTCTTGTGAAATACTGTAAATCGTCCTTCATGAGAGGGTGACATTTTTATTGCTTTTACACTGATAACATGCCTTGGGGAGATGTACAGTTGTGCTCCCAGGTATCGGAAAGAGAAGGATAAAGTATGTGTATTAATTTAAACCTCCATACATGTGATCAAAGCGCTCTCGATCACTGGGAAATTGGACCTTTTTATGTGTTTGCTAACATTAAATAACTTCTGAAGTTGTTTTCCACTAGGTGTGGATTTTGTTACTTTCTTGCCTCCCTGTGCCTTGCTGAGTCTTCTCACAAATGTTGCTGTATTGACAGTTTATACGACTGATTCCAAACCACATGAACACGTGGTTTGCTAGGGCAGAACCATGTTGTGGGGCAAGTGGGAAATTCCAAGGGCCTGAGATTTTTGCCCTCGGTTATGTGTATCCAATGTGCATATAATTTATCAACTCTATAAAAACCAAATGTCCATGTGTAAAGATGACTTGTGAACATAAAGATTATAGACCGTGGCCAACAATAGGGCTCAGGGAATAAAGGCACTTATGTATAAATCTAGAGACCAAAGTTCGATTACCACAAAGTGTTCCAGAGGAGAAAGAGAAAATTGAAAATTGAATTCTGAAAGGTGTCTTCTGACCATGTGTGCATGGTGGCATGTGTGTACCTCTTTGCTTATGGGCTCTCTCTCTCTCTCTCTCTCTCTCTCTCTCTCTCTCTCTCTCTCTCTCTCTCTGTCTGTCTCAAATAAGTAGATGAAGTATTTAAAACAATTGCAGACCTATTCTTTTCTTATGAGCTGTGCTATGGAAATCTGAGTCATTTGAAAGTTCAAAGTTCAACCTTGTATACCCTTACAATATTTAATGTTTTAAATTTATTAAGAAATAAATTACAGACCTATTCTTTTCTTATGAACTGTGTGCTACAGAAATCTGAGTTATCTGAAAACTAAACCTCATGTACCCTTACAGTATTTAATTATTTCTTCAATGCAATAGAAGCATTAAAGAACTTGAATGCCAAGTGTTGTTAAAGAATAGTGATGGAACATTGAATAATGAGAGCCGTCCTCAGTACATGGAGCAAACCCTTTCTACAGACCCCAGAGCCAATGGGTAGCAACTGGGAGGCCATCAGTGGCCAGTAATACTAACGGTCAATTTCTTAGTCATAAGACTATGTTAAAAATGAGTGAGACGAGATCTTTCTAGAAGAAAAGATTCACGTAACCAACTCATGCTGTGTTTGAGAGTTATGCTGACATTTGGAAAGGTAGCTCAATCTCCATTTTTCATTTCTTAAATAGTCACGAGAACTTTTTAAGTTTCTTAAGCTTCTGGCATAAAAATCAAACCCAACAATTCTTACGAAGGTGGACCTGGTGTCCTCTTCTCTGTTCAGTATTTCAAAGAGGGATCAAGATCTGTTTGGATGACCAACCTGCAGGCAACTCAGAGCTGCAGCCTGAGAATTTGGGACTAGCCAGCTAACGTATTTACATTTTGCAGTAATTAAGGAAGTCAGTGGGAGTGACCACAGAGAGAGAGAGTTTTATGAATTTTGAAGATTAGCATGACCATTCTTTTCAACATCATATAAGATTTTATGTTATAAGGAGAACCCTCTTCTTCCTCGTCTTGGGGGATTATTTATACACCAAGGCCCAATGGGTTGAAGACTGACAATTTAGTTTGAACCTAGTCTTTATGTTGCCATTTGTGTGCGGCCACTCTTCCTGGGTGGAGTGCCATCCACCTTGGTTTCTTTGAAGAAGGGATCAGCATTCCCAGAGCTCCGGGGTGCCCCCTTGGGGTGATCCTCGTGCTGCACAAAGGGTCAGGAAGTATGAGTTTCACTTCTGACTCGTCATGGCACGCACTTGGTTGTGCAGGTTACTAGTGATGGAAGTCATTTAGCCAAGTGTACATGCACACAAGTTACCCTGTTACTGACTAAACGGTGCGTGTGGAGAGAATTGGTGACATGAAAGGGTAGTGGGCATCAGAGTGGAACAAGCTGAGAAAAAAATCACATTAAGTTTCCTCCCCTCAGATTTAATGGATGTCAAAAACACTCACCGCCCCCTGTCCAATGTTTAGCTGTGTTAGGGGCGAACGATGGCTACAGAAAACACCCACGATTTCAGAGCAAGGTATAAACCAAGGATTTGGGAGTTTGCAACATTTGGGGTTCTGCTTCATGTGGGGGCACACAGTTAATATGGGCCCTGTTGGAACTTAAAACAGCCCCATTAGCAGCTTGATTGAGAAGGGGAATGAACTAGAGTAAACACAAGTGTGTGTCTTCCAGACGTCCTAATTGCACACAGAATATCTGCTTTTATGGTCCCCTCTAATCTGTCAAATGGAAAAAAACCACACAAATTTGTTCTATCAAAGTAGATAAACCAGGGAAGTCCACGCCTGGGCTGGCCAGGGAGTCGACTGTGAACAATTGCCTATTGTTCTGGGTGTCATAGCAGCCCGGCTGCTTGTGGCGTTACTGCCACTGGTGGCAAGATGCTCAGCGAGGCCGAGGAAGCTTGCCGACACCACAGCCGGGCCTGGCAAAGTTCAATATTGTGATCCCCCCCCTACTCACGCACCCCTGAGTGCATCATTTTCTGCAGCCCAGGGAAGCGGTGTCTGCGTCGGAACTAGTTGTAACTCGCTCAGGAAAGGCTTCATTAAAGCTGGGACACATGGTCACCAGATGTGGGGCCAGGAGGGACAGCAGCGAGGCGTCCGGGGGGAGGGACTTGAGGAGGGCCACTGGAAAAGCTCCTCTGTCTTTGTTTCCAGGTGTGCGGGTCAGACTCGCTGGGCAGCCGGCATGCCCGGGGTCCTGTCCTCCTGGGGACTCTGAATGAAGTCCTTGTCCTCTTCAAAGAGCCGAGACTGACTTGGTGCTGGCACCAGGCTGGACATGTGTCACTTTCTCCGCCAGAGAAAATGATGGCGCTTTGCGTAACCAAAGGAATGATGTCGAAGGTCTGATAAACCCAAACACATGGGTGAAGCCTGTCCCTCACAAGCAGGAGGACCTGAATTCAAATCCCAGATCCATGTGAAAACACCAGGTGGCCTGCACTTCTGGCCCTGAAAGGCAGAACCTGGATCAAAGCAATAAGGAGTAGGAACAGTCCGGGGTGATTCCCAGAGTCACCCTGGGGACTCCACAGACATACGGTATCCACACAAACGAAGCACAAGTGTGAGGACCTGAGTTGAGATTCTCGGAGTCTGAGTAGCAGCCAGGCACAGTGATCCGTATGGAGAATCCCAGCACTGGGGAGACAGAAACGGGGGATGCCAGATCCCAGAAGCCAGTCACTTTGGCAGAACAGGGGAGCTCCAGATTCAGTGAGAGCCCCGACTCACAAAATAAGGTGGAGTGATTAAGGAGAGCACTTTACATAGACCTCCGGTCTCCATTCACAAGCACATGTGTATGTAAGTACACGCGCATGCACATGCAAGAATGTGGTCTTCAGGTTTGAAGTCATGGTCAGAAAGAAGACTAGAGAGGAGGAGAGTGAGGGAGAGAGGGAAGGGGAGAGAAAGGAGAAAGAAGGGGAAGAAGAGAGAGAGAGAGAAAGATAATTGTTTGAGGACGTGTGACTGCTTCTGCTCTCTACCCATGTGGCTAGCCTCGCTTGATCCTGCCCTTCTCTCCCCTGGGCAGTAAAGAATATGATTCCAGATCCCCAAGATTACCTTTTTTATATGTTCTATCAATAAACAGATTTCCTGAAAATCAGACTTTATCTCTGCTCACTCCAGGAGAGATAACGTGGATCTCAGTCTCTGGTTTTAGCCAGCTCCTCTCTACCTCCTTCCCTGGCCCGTCTGACTTCACACTGAATTACTCCCAGAGGCCCCTCGGATCTATGCTTTTGCGTGAAGTCTCTGCCTCTCCCAGGGAACTTCTTATATTGCAGAAAGATGTGACATACAAACCTGAATTACGGATCAGTCTCCTGATTCAAACTTCAGCTGCTACCTGATTAATATTTAGAGTCTGCATTCATCCTGGAGGAAATTTGCTTGCGGATCATCCTATGAGCATCGATAATGTTTACTTGTTTTATTTTCAACTGTGTGTGTGAGAGAGAGAGGGAGGGAGGGGCATTGTATGTCCCTGTGGAGGACCAAGGGTGACTTTGGGAATCATCCTGGATTGCTTCTACCTCCTTCTTGCTTTGCTCTGGGATTTCCCAGGCTCCACCCACCAGGGTCACATGTGCAGGCTGCCACCATTTCTGCCTGGCATTTTTTTAACATGGGATCTGGGATCCGAACTTAGGACCATCTGCTTGTGAGACAGAGTATTAACCCCTGAACCATCTCTCCAGTCCAATAATGTTTACTCTTCCAATGAGACATTGGAAACCTTGAAGCCATATTTAAACAAATAATTTACAAAATCACTAAATTCTACACCCAAGTCTCTCTTAAAACTTGATGGGAATTTCACTTGAATTCTAAGGCAAAAATCTTTTTCACTGATGTTTTATGACTTTTACTTTTAATTCGTGGTAAAATAATGAAGACACTAAGGGGAAAAAAGTGAAAGCAAAGGTAATAAATTAGGCAAACTTTTTTGGGGGGAGAGGAAACTAAAGGGGAGGGGGAAAAGGCAAATGCAGTCAAAATGTATAAAAAATTGTGTGAAACCAATTCTTCATGTAATGAATACAGACTGACAAAAGTATTGAAAGAAAAGAAATTAGAAAAAATACTTAGTTTGGAAGAAATACCGAGTTTAATTTCCTGCTTACCTGAATGATGCACTTTTTTTAAAATCATATTGTGGGTTGTGAAAGCATTTCAAATTCTAATGAAATCTATACACTTTCTTCATTTGCTTGTGCCAGTTTTTGGTGAGTGCATACATATGCATACATTTGTGGGCGTGTGGCTGCAAGTGCATTTGCATGTGCATGTATGTGCGTGGCTATATGTGCATGCATGTAGTGCCATGTATGTGTGCACTTCTGTTCATGTGTGTGTGTGTCTGTGTATACATGTGCACATTGTGTGTGTATTAGAATTGGATGTCAAGTATCTCTTTTAGTGAGTTTCCTTTAGATACCGAGTCTTCCCCTAAATACGGCACTTGTGCTGATTCAGGTAGATTGACTGGCCAGTGGATCCTAGGGGTCATGTCTCTTTCTCTGCAGGGCTAGGATCAGGTACTTGCTACCCACCATGGCTTTTTAGTTGAGTGCTGGGTTTGAACTCTGCTCCTCATACCTCTGCCACTAGCACTGAGCTGAGTTGTCTTCCAGTCCTTGCATTTCCCCACATTTTAATTATAACCCAAGACCCTTCAGAACTTGATTTCTACTTCATGAGCTGCAATTTATAACCATGTAAGGTTAAGAAGAGGAAAGAAAGTAAAACAAATCTCAAGCATTAGAAAGCACAAAATATGTATCCTGACATATTAAATCCAACACTCAGAACAGAAGACAGAGGTGGGAATTTCTTTGAATGTAAAATGTGTTCATTAACAGGTGTAGTTACGATTTTTAGTCATTAGTTTACTCATTTTGACCCTAAATTATTTTCAACCAGTGAGAATTCATTTCCTTTTCCTGATACTATGCAGATTATACTATTCTACCAACCTAATAATTCCTGCTATGGTCTTGTGAAATGAATGGAAGAAAATCATTTTAAATACCAGAGTTCAGAACTTCTAGAGTCAACATCAAGGTCTTTTAAAAGTATAAAACTTAAAAATATAAGCAAATGATCAATATTATAAATATTTATATATGTAAATTAATATTACATATATACATAAATGCAGCAAGAAGCTCAACTCAAAGAAGTACTCAGTGGTCAGGCAAAATTTGGTGAAATACAGTTTTTTTAAAAAATTTTTAAAATTATTATTTATTCAATTGTGTGTGTGTGTGTGTGTGTGTGCGTGTGTGTGTGTAGAACCACAGATGAATTCAGGAACCACCATGGACCGCCTCCACCTCCTCCTCGTTTACTCTGCCCCGGGATTCACAGGCTCTGCCCTACCAGGACCAGAAACTCAGGCCGCCCCCGCTTCCGCCCTGCGTCTATACGTGGGTCTAGGATCCGAACTCAGGACCTTCTGCCTGCAAGGCAGAGGCTTAACCCTGAGCCACCTCTCCAGCCCCAGGTGAAATACAGTTTTATGGAACAATAAAAGTGTTGGAGATTTGAGGCTCTTGGCAACTATTCCATTCACATACTCTTAAAGTGTGATGTGGAACATAAAATGCCTTATGTCTACTTGATGATCAAGAAATAAGCAATATAATCAACACAAAGCAGCATAAATTTGTGTTAAGAATATCTCCATTCCTATCATGAGAACAGCTATTCACTAGGATCTCTCAGAAAAATAAAACGTGGTTATTTATTTTTAACACGTAATTGATTTTGCTTCAAGTTGCATGCATTCTTGTGTGCGCTACCTTAGGTCTGAAGCATTCGCCTATCTATGGAAAATGTTCCTTCTCTTATTTGTCTGGGGAAATGCATGGAAGTCGGTGCACATGTCTCACCAGGAGGGGCTGGAGAGAGATGGCCCATCTTGCTCCTTACCTGACCGCCCAGGGTACGAGAGTTTCTTTCATGCTGTGTCCTTTGTGGCCACCACTGTCCCTTGTTTCCTGACCTGCTGTGAGTCTTGGGTGGGTATGGTGCTCCCCAGGGGCCACCTTGTCCCCTGAGTGCGGGAGCTGACCTTAGCCCCATCCGGGAGAGCTGCAGAGAACGTGAAAGAGCTTTAAGCTCCTGACTTAACATTCACCGAGACCAAGTCACCCCAGCTCTCTCCACAAGGCATGCGGGGTTTCTGGGCAACCTCTCTTCAGTCACAATACCTGAATTTTTTCAAAGGTCCTTCTTAGATTTCTCCCTCTTTTGTGTTGAGATCAAGCCATGTGGAGTGGAGAGGGTCTGTGTGCATGGAGACGACGTTGGTTCCTGCTCAACCCGTTTCCTCTAGGAAGTGGGAGCGCAAGGCACGCAGGCAGCTTCCTCTGCCCCCTTCTGTGCCCGGCAGGCCAGAGCATCCAGGAGCTGTGTCGGGTGTCCTGCCACTCTGTGAGCCTGCCGGGCTCGACAGTTGTCGTTCAGAATGAAGCCTTATGGCGCCCTGATAGTCTGTTTAAATCTAATAACCCAACCCATTTTAGGGTGTGCAGGTTTTAGGGGGTACATTTGAGAACCCAGGAGTTATGCATTCTGCAGACAAGACTCCAGAGCTTATTTCCTATTCCTACAAAATAGGTCAGCGCGGGCTACCGAGTGGCTCCTGCAGCAGGAAGCGGGTGGGTCCCAAGAGTGTCCCTGCGCATTCAGTGCGATGCCAGTTTTTAGAAGTCGTGTCTTTGCTTCCTTCCGTGCTTCGTTTGGTTTGTAGGCAGGATCTCGTGTGCCCTGGGCTGGCCTGGGCCTCCCTGTCCAGCGAAGGTGACTGATCTCCCCCTCCTCCCTTTCCCCCCCCAGTGCAGAAATTCGAGATCTGCACCAGGGTGCCTAGGGCAGGGCATGCTGGGGATGGAACCCAGGGCCGGGCCAGCACTCCATCCACACGGCTCCGCCCCAGACTGCTGGTGCTCCTTGAGAGCCAGTGTGCTGACCTTGCGATTCATGACTCTTCTGCCCCCACTTCTAGAGATCTGGAATTATGGGCGTGCACCACCATGCCTAACTACGGGGAAGATTATTAAATTTACTATTTTGTTTTGTAGGTGACCTGAAAATGTCACTGATACTTTAGCATCGTCTACTTGATTATCATCTGCTAACTGATTGTGGTTTTATGAAGACTGTTTCACTCTTCTCTGTCATAAGTACCCGGAGAGATAGGGGGTTGAGATGTATACTCAACCGGAAGGGACAAGAGTTTTCTCAGAGTATTGAAAATAGCAGAGAAACCCTGGTCTCTGTATGTAAATTAATATTTTCTTCAGGGGTGCTGTAGCAAATTTACCATGTTAAAAAGTAGAAGTTGGGCTAGAGAGATGGCTCAAGGGTTAAGACTGCCTTACAAGCAGAAGGTCCTGAGTTTGGATTCCAGGTCCCATGGAAAAACACCAGGTGGAACTGACTGCCGCCTGAACTTCTGGTCCAGGGTGGATCCCAGGAAATCCCAGAATGAAGCAAAAAGGAGGAAGAAGCAATCCAGGATGATCCGTGAAGTCACCCTTAGTCCTCCACAGGGACACACAATGCCCTCTGATACACACACACACACACACACACACACACACATACACATACACACACACACCACACAAAATAAATGAATATAGAAAAATATTTAAAAAGTAGAAATTGAGCTCAGTTGTACAGAGATCATTTAACTACACTCCTACATCAAAGCTCAGGTCAGGACAGGGCTACTGTATCTATGATTACACTGCAACTATGTGTGTTTTGACAAGACCCACATGGGATTTGACCTGTTAGCATTTTGCTATGGAAAGGGAAAGATCTCAGGGAGGCCTGGCCTCCCTGAGAAACTGAGGAGGGTCAAGTGATGGGAAAGGAAGATGCTTTTCCCTGCGGGATGCGCACTGATCCATGATTCATGCTGCAGCAAGCACTCAGGCACATGCCGTCGAAACTCAGCGGTCTGCACATGCACAAAGACATGAAAATAGGAGAGAGATGAGTAGGAAAGAAGACGAGTGGTCGTGGGAAGAGGAGGGGATGGCACTGGGGATTAAGGTGTGAAAATTCCATAAATGAGCTATATTCATGTGTACATCTAACTGGATAGAAACATAAAAGTGAAAGAAGCTAGGAGGAAAGCAGAAGTTGAGATGTTTGAGAAAGACATCTAGAGCCCAGGTAGCAACTTTCGACTTTCTGTCTGGGCTGATTCTTCTTTTGCTTACCCCATCTTTAAACTTTGCGAGCCGGCGTGACCCTCTCATGCCTGAAGTCTCTGTCCTTGTGAGGCGGAGGCAGGAGGATTGCCATGAGTTCAGGTGTCTACTGAGTCTCGGCCGGCCTGATACAGAGAGCCCCTTTCTCAGATAATGCCACCAGCTTTCACATGATGCGAGGGACATGCCCCTCGCTGTCTTTAGCGGAGAAGCCCATGTGCCTCGCTGTGCCCTCCATATCTTGTGGCCTCCACATCCCCCCTCTCCCGTCACACACTGAAAGACCTCCTCTTTCTTTGCTCCCCATTTCCTTCTTCTTTGTGTTCTGTGCCCCGAAACAAAACCCATCGGCTAGAACACTGCAGTGCTTCCCACAGGATTCTTTGCTTCACTAGTGGAGACGTTTTTGTAACGTAAATTAATTATGAAGGGCTTTAATAAGTGTTTAATTACGGAGCACGGCTTATGGTTTATCTTATTTCCTTAGCAATGACATTCCCAATTTCCAGCCTGGTTATCACATTCAGAGAGCTGCTGCTTGAATTTCTTACACAGCAGAGAAATCTGGTGTAGATTACCAATCTTCCCCAAAGATGCTTGGTTTAAATATATATGCACTTAAAATCTGAAACTCTTAAGTTTTCGGTTTTTGAAAGCATTATGTGAAAAAACTCTCTGTAGTCAGAGTCATGGATGAGGATGTTATTAAGGCTGTTGCAATTCTTGGGTGGTCTCATACTTCTTATTACCTAGGTAGCCTGTGGAATGACAACAACCGGGAAATAGTGTCAAAAATTATTGGATATATTTAGAAATATGTGAAAGAAGATCTCAGTTATTCGGAGCAGGCCGAGGATAAGGACTCATTGGCTCAGTCCTGGTCTGGCATGTGTCAGGCTCTGAATTCGAGTCTCAGTCTTTCCTTCCCCGTAAATACTAGGTACACTTTTCCTTCTCCCAGTCAGACACCCTAATACTTGAAATGTTTTCAAGCAAAATATGAATATCAAATGCTTTGGAGTTGTCATTTCTCTTGAGTGCTGGGGATTAACATTCAAATTCTACTGCTTGCTTCACATATATGCCATGTAGGAGTGATGCCAGAGGTTAAATCTGTTGATTTTCCTCTCAAATTTGGTCTGCATTATCATAAGTGAGATATAGCTAGAAATAGACCAGGTAGTTTTATTGTCTTGATAAAAATGGAAAATTCTCTTGATAATTTGATTGGTGGGCGAAATATACATCACAGGTATTCCATCTGACCCTTGAAACAATACAGAGGAGAGAGAGGCAATCCACCATCTTGGAATGTGGACTCGACTCCTTCTGAACACCGCGTTCTGCATTCCAGTACATCCCATAATAGTAAAGCAATGATTTACATCTTCCCATCCTAACACCTTATTAACAATTTAAGCTTCTCAAAATACCTTTCTCAGTCTAGATTAACTTATGATGTGAATGTATCTAGCTGAATCCTTATTGAAGTTACTGTATTAAAAAAAATAATAGATCGGTCAGAACCAGTGGTCCTAAATCTTAGAAGCTTGATACTTCTGCCATGTGACATGTGACCCTGTGACCTCATGTCACGTGGGACCCTGGGACCAGTGTTGCTATTCTACTGCTCTGCTATACCTTTCCACCTTTGAAATAGACAAGGAAATAAACCCAAAGACAAAGCTGGTCCACAGGGCCTGGCGGAAAGCAAGCATTCTACCAACAGTGAATGAATTACATCAGGGATACTTCAATGTGTCTCTGAAATTTTCAAAACATAAAGCATTGGGTTAAATAAGCTCAACAAGAATGTGTAGCCTGAGGGTGTAGCCCAGGGTGGAGGATGGACACAGAGGGGGTGGAGCCCAAGGTTCAATCCCAGCACGCCAGCAAGAAGTTAGTCAACTGAAGTGCAGTCATGTAAGTCAGTGTGTATTGGGCTCTGCATATGACACATTTGGAGATTTCATGGGTATGTGACACTTTTATGCTTTTTTTTTCCAAGTCATTTTGGAGGAGAAATCACTGGAAATGAGATCAAGTTCAGTAGAGTAAAAGCCAGTGTTGAATATTAGTACCAGGAACAATGATGTTTGAGAATTTTAATTTATTTCATGATGTGATTTGTGACAATATTTCTAAACTAAAGAAGTCAGTAGTTTTACACTTAGATAAACTTTCCTTCTCCAGTCACACTCCATCCAAGTCAAAATGTGTGGGAGGCGATATAATCCACCACTGTTTGCTTGGGTTTTTTGTTTGTTTGTTTAGTTGGTTCGTTTTGGGAATCTGAGATTTGGTTACTTGGTTCAGATTAGTGTGAAAAGTTTGACTCTCACCCAGTGTCCAAGGTGGGCCTTCAACATGCAACTCAAATCAATACCCCCTTTTAAGAAAGTCAGACGTAGTGTGTTCTCTCGTGTATATGGGTGTTAACATTGCACGTGCAGATTTATGCAGACAGTGACCCCATCCTAGAGGTCCTGCTCTACAGTAGCTGGTGGTCAGCAGAAAACAGAGAGTATCCCATCCTGTCCCTGAAGGATCAGGGAATGTAATTTTTTTAAAGGAAGATACTAAAATGGAGCAGAAATATGGAGTGATGGGTGGAAACTCCAAGTCTTTTAAGCACCTTTTTGTTCTCTACATGAGAAACTCATGAGTCACTCTATCTGGATTAACTTTTAAAGAAATTGCACACAGAGATACACATGTATTCATTATATATATTTATTTATGTATATATTGTATACAAGGATAAAATAGAATACAGTAATACTTTGCAGCTTTTAAATTTTTGTTACTATGTGCTGAATCGCTTTCTAATGAATACACATGACGCTGTTTCACTGTTTTTTAAGGTTCCATGTTGCATGTGTACTAGGTTATCTAACCTATAGTGAGTGGATAGAAGTATAAAATGATAAGAAAAGAGAATGCAAAATTCTGAAAGAAAACACTGGAATGTACCTGGCGCACAGGGCGGCTGGCAGGTGCTCCTGGGAGCTACGACTGCTAGATACTCAGCAAATCCAAATAGCAGAGTTCACAACTGAGACGGGACAGGTCACCTAGAGGGGACACATCACTACCGTCCTTCAGGGGGTCCCTGGGTCCACACAGTAGCCACATGGTTTTCAAGACCGGCCACCAGCTCCTTACCCTTGCTCAGTGGTTTTTTTTGGGGGGGTTCTGAGTTCCTCAGTGATGATGACCTCCACCATTCAGTGCTGTGACAAGATGCTCTGGACTTGAATTCATTTGCAAAGATGGCCTCCCTGAGGGACCAGCCCCCCTCTTTCTAAGATGGCCAGGTGAGGGGGGTGTGTGGCAAGCTGGTCTCAATTGAAGTAGCCCTGCCAATCTTGCTTAAGTGTCCCTGTGCCCTGCAGAGCATTGTGCCTTGCCTTGGGGAATCAGAGTAGCCATGGGCTGTCAGCCTTTAGCGCACCTGTAGAATGGAAGGTGAGTTGCATTAACCACCCAATTATGATTGTGCCCTGACCACCCACTCCTACTTGTGGGATTTCAGAAGGTTCATTACATGTCTTCCAAAGTGACATCAGAACCTCCAGACATACTTGCTTCAATGTTCTCAGCTCCACCTGCCCCTCCAAACTATCTCTGACCGCCCCCGAGTACTGTGTGCATGCCCCTCTAATTCTAGTCCATCCGTGTGTTCACATCCAGGACTCTGTCCCTCCGTCTCTCTGTTCACCAAGTCCAACTCGTAGTCTTACTTTATACCTGAGACAAAAACGCCTCTGAGAAGTCTCTCCCAGCTCCTTTGAAAACTTAATTACGGCACAAGGCACTCTGTGTCGGGACATTATCATTTGACCTGTGTGTATTTGGTTGTGGACTCGTACCTTGCAGACTGAGCTACAAGATGGGGGTCAGTTTTCAGCCATCCTGCAATTGATCAGTGAGTTGCTCTGTGTCCTGCATGTGCTGGACACTCAGTAAAGGTCTCTCCAGGAAACTGAGATGAAGGAGGGAACACAGTGCTGTACTCTGCTTAATCAGAGAAATCCTAGTAAAGCACTGTGGGGTGTTAAAGGAATAGGAAACGCCTCCTGCCCTATGCAAAGAAGGAAGAGACTGAACATCTGGCTCATCACACTGCGAGATGTACCGACAGCCTAGATTATTGCCTTATATCTTGCATACTCCATAATCTTTCCAGCAATGTATTCTGCACATAATTACATCTACCACCTCTGTCATAAGAACCTGTTGCTGATTCTGTTATGGCAAAGGGTGACCTGAGAATCCTCACATTCACCTCTCCAGAGGTTAAATCTTTGTGAGTTTAGAGGATCTATCTAACTTTCTTGAAGTTCGTCCAGGGAGCTCTGGGTCTGGTGACAGTGGGCGGTGTCATGAGAGTCCTGTGGGGACCTTTCATTGCACCCTGGCCTTGGCAGGGTGACTCATGTGGACACTTCAATGTAGGCCGGCACATCCTCAGGCGACTTCAATCCTACCTGGTCCCTGACATTGCGATCCACCATGGGGACTCAGCACAGCCACCAAAGTGAGGAGGAAGGGGACCAGGGACAGAGACCCTCCATGTCCCTTATCCAGCAAAGCCCCTGCTCCAGCCATGGGCAGAGTCTTGTCTTTGGAAGGTTGGCCTCGGATGGACTGCAGCCTGGTGCTTGCCAACAGAAGGAGGCAGCTGCCATCCGCTGATGCTCCGCCCACAATGTCACCCGTGTTCTTGGTCCCCCCAGTCTGTGCCCCAGCTGGAGAGGACCTTTCTCAGGAAAGGGCGTGGCCCCCTTAGGCTCGGGGCAAGAGCATCCAGCGCTCCATAGACTGGCAGTTGTTCGGAGGGTTTGTGCCGCTCAGCTCCCTTCTTTAATCCTTGGTAATAATGAAGTTTTTGTCATATTAAAGGGGAAAGAAGAGAAGCGATTGAGTACGGTGGAGGGAATGACCGTGGGTCTCCCAGGTCCGGGACAAGGGGGACTGACAATGGTTGCTTTCAGAACTACATATGGTCTTCCTTCCTAGGGAGTTGATTAAGCGCCTCCGGATGAAATTGAAGTCCTGTGATTTGACCTTTGTCTGGCCCGGGAGGACTGCAATTCGCATAACAATTTCCTTTTGTTCTTTGTTTGGAGTTATTAATCCAACATGAGCCTCGAATTAATCAGGGGGAGAGTCGAGCTACCCTTGTAATTCGCAGCTCTACTGCTCGTGTCTTTTTTAATTAAGGCCGAATGATAGCAGGCCTTCGTCTTGATTGCCACACTCCTCACCACACATGGAGGGCGAGGGTGGGAGAGGCTAAGCAGGCAGGAGATTACTTCAAGGTTCCACTTAATTGTTTCTTCCTTTAAGTAAAAAGTACCCGTCTGAACATCGTTATGGCTGTGCTGAGAGAAGGCCTTTGTGTAGAGTGTTTGATCTGACTTGGAGCTGGAGTGCAGAGAACCCCAGATATACTGATTTTAGATCAATGTTGCTGTTGCTGTAATCAAAGCAATGTAGGGGAACAAGGGAATTTTCAAATTTCCTGGTTACAGTTCCTTAGTGTGACAGAGGGTTGGTATCTACACCGAGAGGCAAGGCAGAGTGGCCACACCATAGCCCTGGAAGGAGCTGGAAGGGACTGGCTTGCGGCCTTGACAGTGTGCCACAGCACTAAGCCAGATCATCCTATCCATTGGGCCAGGCAGCAATCCTGGGTTGGCTGGTCTGCCACGTCAGTTAGGTGATGGGCTTGCTCAAACAAAAGCTTGTCCTAACTCTTCTCCACAGGTGTCTCTAAAGGCTCAATGTGACTATCAAGTGGACACCTGGAACTGCCATGCTAGGTTCGTGTCTGTGTCCAGGCGTCATGGCTGAAAGGATGATCATCCCAGGGACAATTTTAGTCAGTGCTTTACAGTACATTTTATAGTCAGTAAAGAGTGGGGACAATTCCAAGGGCTTCATTGTCTCTGTGATTTGTCGAGTTTGAGACAGGTGACAGAGTGTGTCTCAAGGGAATTCTTTGCAAGATGAAGCCACTGAGAAAGGCATACATTATTCTAGAATTCCCTGCCACATTCTCGGTGGACTGCCTTACTCCAAAGGAATTAGCTCAGAAGGACCTCAGGGTAGCTTACCTCCCACCTCTACCACTGAGTGTGCCCACCAGGTGGTCCCCAGAGGCATGCGATCCTGTGAAACTTCAGAAATCACTTTGGGATGTAAGTCTTACATTGCTTCTGCTCCCTTGAGTGCTCCTTGTATTTTAGAAAGGCCACACGCTCAGATCTAGATCACACAATGTTCCTGAGACGTCGAATTCAACTTATTGATAGCCTACATCTCTCTCTGGTACAAATGGCTTGGAGACTCCAGACTGACAACATAACTGCTTTGACAGAGTGGTTGGACCAGGATAGCTTCCCCAAGCAGGGGCCGCTTTTATGGAAAACTGCGGTGATTGGATCCCAGTAACTTCCCTAATCAGCTAAGGAAGAAAGGGCCCCAGTCCAGGATGTGGAGCTAGAAGCACAGCTCCATCCTTTCCTTTCTGTGGCTCAGGCTTCAGGATAAACCTCCACCCATATAAAATAGACATCTGGGCCAAGTGACCTGTGACCTATGACCCCTATGACCTTCAGTTCCCTGTAAGCTATGACTCCTGTGACTTGTGACCCCTTTCATCTTGTAAACTTGACAATTCCATATTCACATCTATTATCATGTCCAAGGTATGGGATGTGTGTTTCTCATCTGCTTGCTTCACCCACCCAGCAGACCGCTAATGCGATCTTTACTGAGCTTTCCATCGTATTAAGGGCCAGAAAGCATGTTCATTTAAATGTGTTGTTGCTCTTCAGATAAACCTCCCATCCTAACCCTGCTCAGCATCATGCAGTGTTAGCCAAACTTTGTCACAAGGGGAGAATATCTCAGAGAATTCGAGTCAATTCCTTGAGGATACAGTGCCAGATTTTTTTGGGGGGGTATAGAGTGGGGGGATCAGGGAACCTCCAGTTAGGTCGTGGCTCCGCTGTGAACCTGCCGTGTGATCGATCGCCCACGTTTCGGTCTTTTCCTATTTCAGGGAACGTTCCTGCCTGTTACCCCCCCGACACTGTGGTCACGCTTAGGGCTGGAGAGTCTCGCCACATGCAGTCACTGCTGTGGTTTCCTCTTGTTCATATTTTACTCAGTAGACAGAGACAGAGAAACACACAGAGACCGAGAGACAGAGAGACACACAGAGACCGAGAGACAGAGAGACACACAGAGACCGAGAGACAGAGAGACACAGAGACCGAGAGACAGAGAGACACACAGAGACCGAGAGACAGAGAGACACACAGAGACCGAGAGACAGAGAGACACACAGAGACCGAGAGACAGAGAGACACAGAGACCGAGAGACAGAGAGACACGCAGAGACCGAAAGACAGAGACAGAGAGACACACAGAGACAGAGACAGATAGAGACAGAGCCTACAGAGAGACAGAGAGAGAGAGAGAGAGAGAGAGAGAAACAGTGACAGAGACAGAGTGAGAGAAACAGAGCGACAGAGAGACACACAGAGAGAGACAGAGCACACGGGCGTGTTGTGCTCAGTGCTGATAGTCGGGACAGCGTTGACAAGTCACTTCTCTCCTTTCATCATGCGGGCTGCCAGGGCTGGACCTTGGGGTCTGCAGGTTGGAGAGCAGGCACTATACACACTGAGCCATCTTGTCAGCCCTGGCTGTGTTTTATATTCTTAAAACATTTTCAGCGTTTTTTTTTTATCAATCCATGAAAAACAAAGACAAAATTATATAGCATATGATAGATAAACCAGAAACAAATCTAATAGGTGGAGATGTTCGAATCTATTTAGTAAAAAATCTGAATATCTGTGAAATGCACATGGCTAGTAGGAATGGACTGGAAAGGGCATTCAAGAAAGTGGATGCGAGGCAGAGAAAGAACTGGAAAGGAAGAACTGGCTGGATGGGGGTGACCTGCGCATGTGTGAAGGACAAGGAGCAGGAGGTGGTGAGCGAAATACCCTATCAAGGGTGGAAGAAAGCCATGGAGAGGGGTTCCGAGCGAGCAGGACAGAGTCCCAGGAGAGGCTAGCACAAGCCCAGGCCGAGGGCAAGGCGCCTCACCCTTGATCCAGCCCACACATGCAACGGAGGCTGTGGAAGATACGTTTGGATGTGTGTGTGATGGTGAGTGAAGGCGAAGTGTATGGTGACGTCAAGAGAGAGCGAGGGAAACTTGGGAAGACAGTGTGTGAGCGAGGGGAGCTGGCTGAAGTTGTGGGGTGGTGACCCAGGACTCCAGATGCAGTGTTCCAGCATGTTCCCAGTTGCCCTGGGGTGAGGTGAGAGGTGCAGACCAGGGAAAGATGGCTGTATTGATCTAGGCTGTGATTTCTGGAGGAGGGATGAACAGGTACCAGGTAGAGTTGCTGAGCCTTGATGTATTGCTTTGATAATTTCTCCTCCGTTCTCAGGAGATCAACCGCATTAGGGCTATATAAAGATGGCGCCAGAGGCCCAAGCAGGCCAGTCTGTGACTCAAAACAAAACCAACCATCTCTTCTTCCAGAGCCTTCCACAGTCCGCGAGCAGCGAAACACATTCCTTTTCATCATTTCCATCAAAATGATTTCATTGAGTCAGTAAATTACTTATAACTCAGAAGTAGGCCAAAATTACCTAAAACTCAGAAGCAGCCCTTGTCCACAGAAGAGAAAAAGCCCATTTGCTTGTAAATGTCAAATCCATGGAAAACCTAGAAGCAGAAATTAGATATTTCTGACCTCTAATCCATTGCTTTCAACAGTTTTTTGCTCTCTTTCTCTCTCAGTCCAGATCCCCACCCCCATCCCCAATCACTGGAAAGGTTGGGAGTCCTGTATAAGTCAACATGTTATGGCCACATTTCCAGAAGGCGGATGCCAAACTCTTTGGGGTTGTGATATACCCAGATGGCTGCCTTTCTCTCTCTCTCTCCTTTTTGCATTTCTGCAAATGTTATTACCAAATACAACAATTTTTCCTCCAAAGTCATTAGAGCCCATTTGGCACCCTCTCTAATCTGTTCTACTTGTTACCTTTTAATTACTCTGTGTGGGGATCCAGTCACTCACTGTTGCTCAGGGCCAAATGACCAAGGGGTTAATACTTTTCTCTGTCCCTGGCCAATTGGGTTTTAGTCAGCATTTATTTCTAGGGACGTCCAGAGTCATTACTTCTCAAGTATGTGCAGCTGTGGGCTTCCCAGTGCTCATCCCCAAGCAAATGTAGACTGACGTGTGTGTGTGTGTGTGTGTGTGTGTGTGTGTGTGTGTGTGTGTGTGTTTAGGTCTCCCCCCCCCATTGGTTAGACAATCTGTTGCCATTTATGAATGACTCTTGTTGATGCAAAACATGGCTTTGGATTCTGTTTAGTCACTTGGATTCCATGTTGCAGAAGATGTGATGTCTCAATGCCAATCAGGCATGAGGCACACGGCTCAGGGGTGGAGTGTAAAGGGGGGGGTCTGGCCTTCTTGTCACTGGTGACAAATTGCTCTGGGGGAGCACAGTGCCACACATGGCCCAGTTCATCAGCGGGAAGCCCTGACGGGGAGAATGAGTGACTGATTTGGCCTTGGTGTTCTCCTGCTCTGTTCTTGGGACGTAAGGTAGAGATGACCATTAACGGCTCTTTCAGTTCCTAGGCGCGCCTCCCTTTTGCAATTTCTTTTCGGGCCTCCATTGAATGGCAGTCTTTGATGTCACACAAGAGAATACTGTTGGCTAACAGTTTGGGGCTGCTTCATCTGAGCTAACCGCCACATGAAAACAAACGTTGCCTGTCATATTCCATTAACTAGCCGTCTTCCTTCTTGGGTGCCCCCCCTTTTGATGTCAGAGATGCATCCTGACAGGAATCAGAAAGATATGTGTGATTAAGGGCAGTAATAATGCTTATTGCATTGTATTGTAAATTACCTCCAGGCCCCTCCACTTTATCAGCCCCGCTGGCACGGGCTCCCC
Source organism: Typhlomys cinereus (assembly GCA_023101885.1). Classification (NCBI taxonomy): domain Eukaryota; kingdom Metazoa; phylum Chordata; class Mammalia; order Rodentia; family Platacanthomyidae; genus Typhlomys; species Typhlomys cinereus. The sequence continues at coordinate 425,680 of JALPQD010000322.1, forward strand.
GCATTTCTGACTACTCAGTGTATACAGCGTATTAGCGCAATGGAGATCATTATGTGGCCTGTATTTGAGTCATTTTTATTTAAGATGCCAAACAATAAGCTGTTGATTGGGGGAACAAGAGGCGAACAATAATGTTCTGTATCGCATAATACACCACCATTTTCCAGCTTTGCTTTAGAAGGGCCCTCTTTATTGTTTTTGTATAAAAATGGCTCTTAGGAGGAGGAATATTTTGCTGAGGTATGTCATTATTTTGCAAATTTCTATTATCTCATCATGTTGTCTTCATTGTAAATTGCGGCTAATTAGGAACCTAGTTAGAGCCCCAGCTTTGAGGCTGGCTTTTTTGTAAAAAGAGCCCACCGATTACCGCGCTACAAGAGAGGAAGGGAGAGGAAAGGGAGATTAATCCGGTTACCTAGGCGACACTAGCCTCCATCTGCGAGGAACAATACATTTTTGTTTCCTTGGCTCAGTTCAGATCTGTTTTGTTTAGAGGGGAAAAAAGGGAGAGAGAGAGAAAGAGAGAGAGGGACAGAAAGAGAGAGAGAGAGAGGAGAGAACCTAGCTGCTTGACAATGCTCATTCTGTCTGGCCCAGACTCACGGGTCTGATTTCTCTTCAAGTGAGAGATCTCAGGAGGAAGGCTCTGAAAGAGATCCGCTCAGAGTTGTCAAAGGTCATGATCTCACACACAAAGCCAGCAGTTTTACCACTCAGTCCCTCTCTTCCCCCCAAAGCACTTAATGAAATAATATACCTACTTTCTCAACACCATAGAGTCTTGGTTAAGAACATAGCACCCTAAACTGAGAATTTTAAAAATTCACTTGAAATAATTGGTAACTCTGAGCATCTACTTTTGGATTCAGTTTTTTTTCCTGGGTGATTTAACTTAGACTTTTGTACTTTTTTGGGGGGGATCCTCATGACTTTTTCACCAAACCAACCATTTTAGGGGGATAATTCTATTGCTATAAATATAAGGCACAATGTGATTTCTACTGGAAGAAACAGATATGTTGTTAAGATTTCACTCACCTCCTCCCCAAGTCCAGTTACTTTGGCTACCTCAGCTTCAAGTCTTCACAAGCAGATGGCCTTTCTCTTTGCTCTGATCACACGTGGGTGGTGGTCCTGCACTGCCAGGCGCCTTCATGAGGTGACCAGGGGAAGAACCACTGGATAGTGCAGGAGGGAAAGGAGGCTGAGAAATCTCAGCGCTTCTTCAGGCCAGTTGGCCAGATCTCCAACCACCGAAGAGCACAAAGCTTTGGGCTTGGCAGCCCACTGGCAGCATGCCACGTGCTAACGAGGCATTCTCTGTCCGTCATGACCCACTGTGAGAAGCAACTTCAAGAAAGGGCTGGTGGTGTGGCTGAGCTGCCCAGCCCTGAAATGCACTGATCAAGGAAGGCATCTAATGCATCTTCCTGTCTCCTGAAGAATCTATGGTTGGCGTCCAGGGATAAGCCTTTCCAAAACATGCTCCAAGTCAAAGGAAAATAAACCTCTTCACCAAAGCTACAGGCCCTCTAAGAATTCTCAGGCCTCTGTATGCTCATAGAGACTTCTTGTCTAAAGGGCTTGTCCATCTTTCCTGTCTACTTTAAGAACAGAAAAAGGGTCTCTGCGGAGGTGGGTTCTCACATAGCCCAGGCTGTTATGGAACCTGTTTGGTGACCAATGAGGATCTTGAACTCTTGATAGAATTGCAGCTCAGTGTGCTATTTATTAAAGTTTAAATTACTAAATGAATCTTTAAAATATTAAAGACTTAAAAAAGCAGCAAGAAAACCTCATCTCAGGTCTGAAAGTCATGTCCTTAAAATGGTCCTGTATGCATTGAGGCTGCTCAGAACGTCAGACTGGCCTTCCGCTCATCCCTGGGGCCCCTCACTTGAGACCATATACAAATGAGCTCACAGCAGCAGACCCTTAGTGAGAATCTTCCAGAAACCCTTTGCTGCCTAAGAAGCCAGCCCCTGTTCCCAGGATGGAGTTTTGGTGGCTGATAGACCTGAGTATTTCTTCACAATGGCGATGACGGAGCACCCAGGTGACCTTCAGAATTCTCTTCACCATGAACTGATATGTCTCTTTTGATCTGCAGATGAACTTACTTGAACCCGATTAGGCTGCTTTAGTTTCCAGGGGATCTCAGCTGCTGCTATTGTTGGGGAGATCCTGGCCCCTTTAGAAGGTCCAGCCTTGCAGGAGGAAGGCAGGTCACAGGAGTCTTGAGGTTTTGGTCACTCATCCCCTACTTGCAGTTTGTTCTTTCTCACTTTACCTCCAAGTCACCCGAGTTGCCTTCAGCTTCTGCTGCCCACCTTATCTTTTCCGCCATATCCCCTCTGGAATTGTAGGCCAAACAAATGTACTTGCTCTTTAAATTGTATCTGAGTGCTGTCTCACAGTAGCAATAAAAAATCGACGACAACAGTAAGTTTTGTACAAATACTGATAAGTGATGCAGTTAAAACAAAAGTCAATAACTTTCTGCATAGAAGGTTCTAGAATGCTGTGGACCACTAGGAGAACACCAGGGTCTCAGCTTGTCTCTGTCTTGCCAGCCCGCCCATCTGACTTCAGTCCCCAGCTAGACTGGGCTCGCAGCTGGAGTCTGACTGTCTATAAAGACCTCACTCTTCATATCAGGAGTAGGTAAGGAAATGAAATAAGATAAGATAGGGAACATTTTGGGTGCTATGGCCATAGACAGAAAGTAAGGAAATGAAAAGAAGACTATCCAGCAACCTACAGAAGTGTAGCTTTGTGTCTGCTGGGTAAGACTAGGATTCTTCAAGCACAGACAGGATCAATGTGGTGTGACCACACAGAGACCCCCAGATGCACAATCAGTGTGACTGTCTTTATAGCCGGCAGAGACAGACACATTGACCAGTAGCTTCGGGAAGCATTGGGCTGTCTGCTTCTATTCCTGAGGAACTAACTTCTGACATGCTGCTCTGGAGCAAGTGGTGCAGCATACAGGGAGCCATCTGCTGATTTCTCCTCCTCAAACATTTCTGATTTCTTGGCAGGTGGAGCAGTCTGTAGGATAACTTATGAAGTCAGAAGGATAAAGCCCAAAGCCCAAAGCTTAGATTGGCGGGGTCACTGTGCTCCTGCGATTATGGAGTGATGCAGTTGAATTGACAGAATCAATTCTTTTAACCATTATGTATGTTATATGATGAATTACAGAGCAATTGGAATCCATCATTGCATAGGTTTTGCTTATCTTTGCTCATCTTTCCTCATCTGTCCTACAGGGAAAACTGAGTATGAACAAGAACAAGAGATTTCTTGGTCATGTGAAATTTCGTGTTCTGGAATTTCCTTGAGAATATTTTTCCCCAGTGTGGAGAGATGTGTCTGAGAAAAGCTCATGTCACAGAACTAACTCAAGCAGTGGGGCCTTGCAGGCTCGATATTCTTTGTTCCGTGTTGTGATAGATGATCTTCATTACCTACTGCTGAAACGGAATGGTTTGAAGAGACAGGGAGGGCATCGAGGTGTCTCCTCAATGACCCGTTTGCAAATCTAGACAGCCTGGGATTCACCTTTCTTACTTTTCTTGCTGAAGGTTGAGTTTGGCAAGAATTACCAGAATGTTAAACAGAGTCCAAATATGAAGAGTCAGGATATATGTATGAGTGGTCTAAGAAGCCCATAAACCTCTATATTGAATAAAAATTGAAGCCAAGTGTTAGGAGCAATTTTAAATTTAGCATGACTAATAGTGGATACTCCAGGGATTTATTTTGGCCATTATTGTATCATCAATTAATATAAGAAGATAGTTTTCGTAATCATGTATGTGTCTAGAAAGAAAACCGGATATGGCCTGTGTGGTGATTTGCCGCATGCGGTGTGATAATGGTCTCTTATTTTCTAAGATTAGGAGAGATGCTTTTGGTTGTCAGCACTGTCCAGAAGCATTGCTGATGGGGTGTCTTTTTCTGGCTCCATCCACACCCCCATCACTAGGAATCCAAAGTGAAGTAGAATTTGAAAAGTTGCTGGAGTTGATGAGTGGGCAGATGTGTGCATATATCCAAAGTTGTCACCCATTGGGGTTTATGTGTCTCTAGTGGGTGATCCAGAGCATCTTACTGTTCTCTGCCTACAGCAACTCTTGTCTCCAGCCAGCTCAGGCGGGATCAGGGCGCAGGCCGGCAGGTGCGGTGAGCAAGCAGGTGTTCCAAGACAGACCTGGGGCTGAGCTGCCCACGAGTCACCCTGTCTCTAGAATTGGAGTCAGAAGCCAAGCATGTGAAGACTCTTTCTTTTGAGGAGGTCAAAAATAAAAAGGATAGGTAAAAAGAGAGGAAAGAATAAAGACACGGAAGAGTTTAGGAAAGTCATACCACTAAGGGTTTGTTTATAATACTAGTAAATCAAAGCGTATTTTCCAATCCAGAAAATAGGAATCGTGATCAGGCCATACACAGGAAGTCACCATGAGGTCACTTGTGTACTTGTGTAAAGTGGGTTTGCGTACGTGTGTCCATTGTACATATGTACTGAGGTCCACTTATATTAACTCAGGCACATAGAGACTAGAAGCACCATTCTCTTTGTTCAAAATCTGTTTCCATCAATATCCTGCCAACCCTCAGTTCCATCTTGTTCTAAGCAGCCTTCTAGCGAGAATGCACCAGTGTCCTGCAACTCCATGGGAGAGTCTTCTTTTAGTCAGAAGGGACTCCTTAGCTTTTCTGGAATCCAGGAAACAGTAATGGAGACCTTTGTGGTCACAGCTTTCCTTAGACTGCTGGTGCTTCAGCTGTTCATTTGTGAGATGTTCATATTTTAGAATTTATCCTAATTTCTAAAGGAAGCCCTTGTGAGCAGTGCAGAAGTAATGAGTGTGATTTTTTTTTTAATATCTGAGTGCCTAATTCTCTTCCTTTGTCTGGAGTTTGACTCCAATCTATTGCTCAGCCCATGCCTGACCTACTTAGGCCAAGGGAGGAGCTGTTCCGTCCAACCTCTGTTTCTTTGTATGTGATGTTGGCCTTCTTAGTCATTGTTATTTCTTAGGAAGCAATATGATATGCTATTGCCAATCACATCATTTCAAATTTCTCCCCAAACAAATGACTCATCTATTCATTTCACACATAGTTTTAGAGAACCCGTGTACCAGATATATTGTACTAGAAATACATCTTGGGATAAGCCCACAAATGCAAGGATTTCTGAGCCTGGACCTACATCCTAGAGGACAGAGAGCTTAAGTGTTGCAAGTTATCTTGACTCTGAATTCTGGAAGCATATTGATGGTGATACAGACACCACCTTTAGCAGACAGTTTAGTTTAATGCAGTGGTTATTAAGCCTTGTTCTTAGGATCGAAAGGTCGTTTCATGGAGAAGTTCATAGACAGCATTATGCTTGCCATTGTGAACTAAGCTGAAGCTTAGACTGCACTTGGATGATTGAGAATCGAGTGTGGAGCACCAGGCAGTGCAGTCCACCGTAGAGCCTGGAGCGCTCTCTCTTGGGGAAAACACAATCCATGCATTTCAGAGTGTCTCTATTGTGTCAATGGTCACTGCTTCTTTGTCAATTTTATTTTAATGTGTGTCTTAGCCATGAACATTTTTTCCTACATGAAACATTTTCAAGATGGCATTATGGATGAAGGGAAACTCAAGAGCATTTTTTACTAAAGAAATATTTCAAAACATTTGCAAATCATTTCATTAGGTAACAAGCTCTACCTTACACAATTTGGTCACTAAAACCCAAAACTTGGTTATCGTGGGTCAAAGAGAAGCTTCCATTTCTCTTTGGCAGTTATCAAATAATGAGCATTTCAAGCTGAACACTATAGAGGTTCCTTGGTCTTTCAACTATTTTCCTTAGAACATCTGCTGGACACAATACACAATACCTCGATTTGAGATTCTCCCCTCCATCTGAAGTGATACAAGCATCCTGTGAATCTCTTGGGTGATCCTCATGTTGGACCTATATATGATCTGCCCCTTCTGCACATATTAACATAGAGATGTAGACAGAATCTGACCCCAGGCCACATGAGTAGGAATACAAGGATGGTTTTGACTTCTACTATGTCTTGATCTCTTCCAACTCTGCACTGCAGCTGAGCATGAAGAGCCTACACCACTTCACTGTTATGGTGGCTAAATGTTAGCTACAAGCTAGTTTATAGAAAGATACCAGTGCAACAATTTACCTGCAAGTGATTGAAAATTGGGGCTTCGAAATTACACCCTTGAAAAGCATATATGCTTATTATAGTTTTAAAAATGAGTTTTCTGATTACTATTAACAGGAAGAGTCATAAAACCTTAAGGAATGGATCTCAGGGTACTAAAAACTTGGATTTGTTTTCCAGTTTTAATTAGACCTGAAGGATGTATGTTAATGGTGTGATTTGGTGCGTGTGTGTGTGTGTGTGTGTGTGTGTGTGTGTGTGTGTGCATGTGTGTGTGTGAATGCAGGTATGCATGTGCCACAGTGGCCGTGTGGAAGCAGAGAAGACCTTTGGATCTCATTCGCCATGTTTCCGCAAGAGTTTGAACTCAGCTCTCTACTGTGCTGTTGGGTAAACCTGCCCAGATGACCCATAAGAAATGCCTCTGCCTCCCATTTCTCCTAATCCTTCTGGGATTATAGATACTGACTTTACGCCATTGCATCTGGCTCTTGAGGGCGATACGGGCATCCAAACCCATGCACTGCAGCTCCCTTCGCAGACTGCACGCAGGGTGGCCATGGTTCTTCCCGCAGCCACACTCCTGTGACTGACACAACGACACCCTCTCTGCTGCACCTCTTGTGTCAAAACTCTTCTTGAAGAGTCTTCATTTACATATTTCTGACATTGCAGAAACAATCATAACAGTCACTTCTGTCAGCCCCATTGTACAGCGCTTTCATTCGCTGATTGACGGGGAGAATAATTGATCCGATGAGTCCTTTATATTAGAGTACTTGTTTATGTGGCGTCACATTCAACACAACAGGCACCAAAAAATCCTTAAAAGTGTTTTGGTGAAAGTAGCCTCCTCCATTCTTTGCTCCTGTCATTGCAAATGGTGTGGATCAAAGTGTCCCTAAATTAGTAGACAGGGAAGAGAGCAATCTTCAGCTTTTATTGGAGGTATTTTGTAGCGTCCACAGTCATCTCTCCCCGTAATCTTTCAAATGTATTGAGTGGCAGCTATACTTAAAAATTTCAAAGGGGTTTATACCAAAGAAGAGAGGTGTTTTCTTTCAATCCTTTCCCTCCGTCTCACTGGGAAAGCTTTGCAAGACCACTTAGTCACAGAGAAAACCTGACAGGTTACACGATAATCCAGACATACAGAGGACTAAGGATTTAAGCACTCCACTATGCTAAGGTGATGGTTCTGACCAAGCAGCACCCACTCAGGACAGTAGAAGGAAGACTAAGAAACAGATCTTGGGCTGTCTGTGATATGTGTATATGTGTGTGTGTACATGTCAGTACATGTGTGTGCAAGTGTATGTAAAAGAGGGTGCTCAATTGTGTGCCTGTGGAAGCCCAAAGGTAACACGGAGAATCATCCTGGATCGCTCTACCTCCTTATTGCTTTGCACTGGGGTTTCCCAGGCTCCGCCTTCTAAGGCTAGAATTACAGCCTGACCATATATACCCCGCACATTTATGTAGGCTGTGGGGATCCAAACCCAGGGCTTTGTGGTCCAGTGAAACTAAATGGGTCACAAAACAAAACAGCAAAAGCCAGGCATCTAGGGAATGTAGGGTTGATAGGAAGAGAGAAAGATAAGAGAGGGCCAGAGGCAGATAAATCAGAAAGCATTGTATACATGTGTAAAATTGTCAAAGGATAGAGTACATAAAAATTAAAGTTACAAAAAAAGTAAATTCACTGAGCACTATTCCTCCAGTATTGGGATTGAAAAGGAGAACATTTATGTCTTCCTACAAAAAAAAAATCCCTTGCTCCATTTCATACCAACAGCACACCTGTTGTAGATATTTTGCATCCTTGGAAGAGTCATGAGATATCTGCTTCTTTCTTTCTTTTTCCTTCCTTCCTTCCTTCCTTCCTTCCTTCCTTCCTTCCTTCCTTCCTTCCTTCCTTCCTTCCTTCCTTCCTTCCTTCCTTCCTTCCTTCCTTCCTTCCTTCCTTCCTTCCTTCCTTTTTCTCTCTGTCTCTCTCTGCACAGGCAGAGGTGTGTGTGTGTGTGTGTGTGTGTATGTGTGTGTGTGTGTGTGTGTGTCTGTCTGTCTGTCTGTCTGTCTATCTGTCTGTCTGTCTGTGTCCTTGTGGAGGCCCAAGGGTGACTTTGGGAATCATCATGGATTATTTCTGCCTCCTTTTTGCTTGGCTCTAGGTTTCCTAAGCTACCAGGGCCAGAAGTACAGGCCACCACCATTTCTGCCTGGAGTTTTTATGTGGGACCTGGAATCCAAATTCACAACTTTCTGTTTGCATGGCAGAGTCTTAACCCCTGAGCCATTCTTCTAGCCAAGATATTTATATGCCCGTTTGAGTCTGTCTACAGGGATGGCGTGTAGTGTCCTGAGATTGCTCCACATGACTGTGTGCGCCAGCCACTGGCTGCCTTGTGCTGAACAGGGCCCATTGTGTGCATGGACATTTGCTTATCTTTTCACTCACTGATGAGAATCTGATTTTTTTATTTGTTTTTTATTTGTTTTGTCCTACTGCTGTGATGTTAACATCCAGGTCTGTCTTTGGATGTGTGTTTTCATGTCCTTGACTGAGTTTTGAGGAGTGGAATTGCTAGGTTTTATGGTAAATTTCCATTCAAATTTATGAATCTGACACATTTTTTCACAATTTCTTTGTATCCCATACATACCACCAACATATGCACATACCAGTATCAAGTTTACTGTGCCGCTTCTCATGGGCATGAAGCTATATGTCAGTGTGGTTTAACTTCCATTCCCAGTGACTAATGCATCCTTAACGTTTTGTTCTTTCCATGTTATTGTGAATGAAATTGCCTTCTTAAAATTCATTTTAGGTTATTAATTACAACTACATAGAAACATGGCCAATTTTTATCTATAGATTGTGTTTTTAATTATTGTTAGTGAAATTATTTTCTTAAATTCATTTTTGGACTATTAAATGCTGCTACATAGAATTATAACCAATTTTTTATATGGATCTCATCTTGAACAAGCTGTTGATCTCATTCATCAGTTCTGCAGTGGGTGAAGGTGTATGCAGGTTTTCTGAATTCAGAGTCAAACACTGTGAGTAAAGCTTAACTTCTTTATTTGTATGAAAGATGATTTTTATATTTTCCTTATCTCATCACATGGGCTAGACCCTGCTTATGCTATTGATGGAGGTTAGGAGAGAACACGCTCTTTCCATGTTCCCGAGCTTAGGGGAATTCATCTGTGATGAACTGTGATATATAGGTGTTTATCTTTCGTGATCAACCGTGATACGAGCTGTTGGTCTCCATGGATGATCTGAGAATGTTTTCTTCCATTCATGTGAACTAAGAATCTTCATCCTGAGCATGCATTGAATTTTAATCAATTACTTTCGTGGAAGATTGCTGATGACTGGTTTTTGCATTGACTTGACGTGGCACATCAGAGCAATTGATGTCCAGATATTCAACTAGACCTTTCTCTTGGAATAGATTTCACTTAGGATCTGTAATTCTTTATACTGTGCATCCATTTGCTAATGTAGACTGAACATTTGTATAGATGATGGATATATCAGTCTTCAGAGTGGTTTATGTGCAATGACGTTCATCTGCCATCAGACACTTGATAACTTGACTTTATTAAATTAGTCACTGATAGATATGCATCTTCTGCTTTCTAGAAGAGCTGGTTCTCATAATCTACCAGACCCCCAGTGAGAATCTCTGGGACTGAGCTTTATTTTATGAGAAGACATCAAATTATAATCTCATTTTTTGTCTATTTGTATATATGTATATTTGTTTTTTGCATGCATGTATCTATATGTGTGCATATAAATGTACATATGAAAAAGAAGACATTCAAGTTTGTGTGCCTTTGTAAGTCCAAAGGTGACATCAGGAATCATCCTGGATTGTTCTATCTCATTGTTTTGCTTTGGAGTTTCCCAGCTCTACTGGATAGGGCTGAAATTGCAGATCGTTACCATATGAACTCAACATTTTTTCATGGGCTGTCCCTAGGGTTCCAAACTGAAGTCCTTTGCTGGTGAGGCAAAGGTTTTAACCCCTGAGCTATCTCCCCAGTTCTACAATTTCACTTTTTAAGTAATCATGGATCCATTCATATTTCCTGTTTTTCACCCAGTCATTTAAAATTGTATCTTACTTCATGCATGTTGTTTAATTGGATACTATTTTTCCCGTAGGAGCTCGTGACTTGGAGCTCTGTAAGCTGGTGGTGCTCAGCTTTGACTTTCATCCTTAACATGCATCTCTGCACCTTCTCCCCCAGTTAGTCTGGTCGAGGGTTTGTTAGTCTCATTGATCTTCCCATGGAGCCAACTGAGCTTCCATTGATTTTCTTCTTTCCTTTTTTTTTTTTTTTTTGTTCTGTTCTGGTTTGCTGATTTCCACTCTGGTCTCCCCTGTTTTTCCACCATCCTTGGCTTTGTTTGGTATTCCTTCCCTGTGTTCTGAGGTGGAGCCTGCACACTGACTCCACATTGTAATTTTCTCCTGCACATAATCAAAGTCGTTTCCCTGAGCTCTGGGTCAGCGGCGTCACATACGTTTTTAATGTTTCCTGTTTCTCTGATCCCTCCTCATTTCCTGACCGTCCCCAGTATTCTCTTCTTTGGTCAATACATTAGTTAGAAATGTGTTCTTGTTTCCCATCATGCACTGACACTTGCCCTTGCCTGTGTTTTCCTTATCTCTGCTCTAAATCCATTTTGATTTAAACATGTTGTTTGTTCGATATCAGTTTTTGAAAAAAACATTCTAGTTTCTGTGTCACATATCATATAACATATCCCAGAGAATACATTCCAAGTACACGTGAAGAGGGCTTCCCTTCTGTTGGAAGGAGACTCTGTCCCAGAGAGGGAGGTCCCGTGCTGGCGGCTATTGTTCAAGGATCCTGGTCGCTAGTTTCAGTATGCTTGCTATCATTCCGTTTGTATCTTTTATTCCATTTACTTTCAACCTATTTGTGTCTATGACTTTAAAATCCCTCCCTCATGTCTAGTACATAGTTGAGCATTTTAAAATTTGTCTTACTGTCTCTGCCTTTTATCTGAGATTTTTGTGCGTCTTATATTTAATGCAGCTGTTGTGCGCGGCTCTGCTTGAGCTGCCTGGTTGACTCACTGGCTGAGCCACTGCTTCTTCCCTAACCGGCTTATGGTCTGATCAGCTGTTTGTCTTTTGTTGCTTTTCTGTGACATTTTAAATCTTTTTTAGTTCATGTGCATGAAATACATGTACATAGTCATTTTAACAATAGAGTCAAAAATATAATCACCTCCATGGATGTAAGAACCTGTCAATCACCACACATAATATATGTAGGTATCCCTGTGCCTATGTATGTATAGGTGTCCCTGTGCCTATGCATGGATGTCTCTGTATGTATAGGTGTGCTTGTATATGTGGATGGCCCTCTGTGCCTATGTATGCATGTATGTATGTATGCATATGTATATATGTGTGTGTATGTATGTGTATATATCTGGATGCCCTGTAACTTTTGTCTGAAACCTGGACATTCCAAGAATATATTGTAGCAACTCTGGGTTCTGACTCCCTCACTTCATAGTCTACTCTGAGACTGGCTGCCACTTTTTTCAATTATTTGCTGTTTGGTATGTAGATATGTGAATACGTGGTGCATATATGATGTATGGTGTATGTATATTCTGAATGTGTGGTATGTGTGATGGGAATGGTTGCTAGAATGTGTGTGTGTATGTGGTGGTGGTGGTGATGTGTGTGTGTGGTTGGTGTGAGGTATATATTTGTGTGCATTATATTTGCATAATTAGCATAGAGTGTGTGTGGTTGGTGTTGTATGTGTGTATTATGTGGAATATATGTGCATGTTTTGTGGTATATGTGTTATGTGATATATATGTGTGTAGCATGTGTTTGTGTAGTATGTGTGTATGTATGGCCTTAGATGAAGTGTGCGTATGTGTTATGTGGTCTGTGTGTGGGATGTGGTATATATGTGCATGTTTTATAGTATGTATATGTGTGCAGCACATATATGTACAGTTACATGCATGTCTGTGGCATATGTTATATGGCATATGCATGTGTGGTCTGTGTGTGTGTGTGCGAGGCACTGGAGGACCTCCATGCAAGTTGTTCTTTCTGACAGGTCCTTTTGATTCTTGTGAGGGGAATAACCAAGGCAGCTGAGCTGCCAGCCCTGTGGCCACAATAACGACCGTGACTTTGTTCCGAACAAGTTGTTCTGTTGCCTGAAGCTTGCTGGAAGGAGGGCAACTGGTTCTAGAGTGGACGTGTGGGGTGTGGTCATGTGCTCTGGTGTTCCCTGCAGCGCACTGGTGACCAGGTTCCATGTGAGGTGCTTCCGGTTCTGGCTGAGCAGATGCTCACATGGCAAATTCCTCCCATCTTCTCCCAGCCCATCCCCCCTTCTCTTCCATTAGCATCTCTTTTGCCTCAGAATTTACAGTCACAGTTTCCTTACTAAACCTCGGAATTTACATTCATAATTTCCTTGATATAAGCCTCTAGACTATCCATTAAAATATCCCATGCTCTGCTTCATTTACCGTGTGACCAGTGAAGTTACTGGACACTTGCTGTCAGTTTCACTGAAAGCCTCTCACGTGTCTTGTCAGCGTGGAGCCTGTTTGACTCCTCGGTGTTAATGTTCTGCTCATCTTGTCAGTGTCGAGCATTGTGTTCACCTTGGAGCCCGGGACAGACCTCAGCAGGGACGTCTTGGAAGACGATCTCAGGTCAACACATCTCCATCTTTCACAAGCATGGCTTCCACATGTCCTGCAGGATTCTTGCACCAGGGAGATTTGTGTAACTTTTTGATCTGATTATTCTCAGCATTTTTTCCATTCAATGCCAAACTCTACAAAGAATAGTACTATGGCAGCCCTTCTGGTGTTAGAAATGAGTGTGTGTGTGTGTGTGTGTGTGTGTGTGTGTGTGTGTGTGTGTGTATGAAAGGAAGAGAGAGAGAGACAGAGAGAGAGAGAGAGAGCACTTCTCCTATCTGTTGGAAAGGGTTTGGAAGACTAACTAACTTGCCTGGTAATCATAATGTGAATGTTTTTACCTCTAAGAAAAGAAATTCTTAATTTTTTGAAATAAGTTAAAGACATCTCTTTCCACTCTGACCTCAACCCCTATGTAAGTTTTTTTCCCCCTAAGGAAACAGGTACAGATAATATGAAGTTAGGAAAAAGTTCCCAAGAAAACATTAGTGGCCTATAATCCTTGAATATCGGAATATCTTAGATGCAACCAAACCTACAAGTTTATACACAGAAGCCAGCGCAGCTGTAGACACGGTGATTCTATTTACTGCTTGCTTTTACAAACATGATGGGGGGAAATTTGATTATTCAGTCAAATATACTTAACAAGGGAGCAAAGGAATTACTGTCCTGTCCTGATTTTTTTTATTGGGAAATTCCAAATAATTCTGTTGATCTCTTCCTCGTTCCTTGTTGTTCTTCCTTTGTGACGGGGCTGTCCTGCTGCGCTCTGTCCTCAGGGTGTTCTCAGGGCAGGTTCGTGAGGACAGAATCTTCGTTCAGTGCATTTTACTTACTTCTCTTGAGTCTTGTCTTCACATGATAGCACAAGGGGATGTCTTGAAAGAAAAGACTCAGAACCTGTTGTTTTTTTGGATCCCATGTGTCTTCTAGACCTAGAGAGGGTCAAGGACAAAAGTTCAGAGGAATCTCGCAGGAATGCACAGAATGGGATAAGGCCTAGGAGAAGGTGATATGATCATAAATTGGGTGTTTTCCCTGATTTGGGCTGCATGTTCTTGTTTTTAGAGTCTTGATCAAAAAAGTTAATGTTCGCTCAGACTCAATCTGCTTGTATATTTCCATCTAAAGCAACAGTCAAGACCAAAATGCCGATATGGAATCAGGTTTTTACTGGTAGAAGTTATTATTCTTAATTTTTTGAAACATATTTTGTTTATGTATTTATTTGAGAGGGAGAGAGAAGAGGAGAAAGACAAACCTGTCGTGCATGCAGGTGGAGGCTAGAGGGTATCTTGGTTTTTCTTTTTTTAATTTAATGTTACTTACATGAATTAGTGACTTTATAATATTTTCAACCTTTAGTCCCAAATCCCATCCCCCATCCTTTTCCCCTCACAATCCTTCGCTTCTCCTGCCAGATTCCCTCCTATTTTCAAATGGGGACAACTTCTAGAAGCCAGTTTTCTCCTGGGGTTTCTGGGGATAGAACTCAAGTGGTCAGGTTTGCTACAGCACCTTTACCTGCTGAGTCCTGTCGCAGCCCCGCCAACTACTTTTTAATGCGGTGCATTTGTTCTGCATTAAAGTGTGTGGTCTGAAATAGCCCTTTGAGTCACTGAAAGTTGGCTTTTGAGACTAAAGCTATTTAATAAATCCATTATATCCTGTGGTTATAGAGTTGAATAGTGTTGACAATGGGAAATGCCTTTTCATATTTAAATTTCAAGTGGATGGACTGAGAGTAGCTTGAGGACAAGATTCCAGGTTGTCTAAAGTTCAGGTGATCTCTCTCTGGGCTTCTTCCTATCAGCAAGTCACAGGCCAGAGGCGCTTGCAGTGGTACTCCCCAGACACCCTTCCTTTCTGTCCTTCCCTGCATCTCCCTCATTCTTCCTCCCACCCCTTTCCCCCTTCTTTCTTCCCCCTTTTTAAAATCTATATAAGTGTGTTATAATTAACAGTGCCTCTCTTTGTACACTTGCACATCTAATTATTTGAAAGGAGTTGTTTCTTTTTTATCTCAGATGGATATAGTTAAACCACTTCTGATTCACTTTTCTGTTTGCTTTTGTGATATTGAATCATTAAATGCAGGTCCCCAAGGACGCTGAGGCCAGTAGACGGTCACACCTTCAACTCTGATGAATCTTCTTATTTTATAGACACATAACTATCCTGTACCCCCACCTGTGTGCCACGGCCTGTGTGTGCCATGGCCTGTGTGCTGTGGTGTGTATGTGCCACGGTGTGTGTGTGCGTGTGTGTGCCACAGCATGTGTGCGCCATGGTATGTTTGTGCCATGGCGTGTGCCGTGGCCTGTGTGCTGTGGCCTTTGTGGGCCGTGGCATGTGTGCATGTCTCTTTCTCATTCCTGTGCATTTCCCTTGCTTGCAGCCCCTGAACCCTTCCTTCTTCACATAGTTCCCTTGGGAATCCACATCCGTGTAAATATCCCTTGCCTGCCTCTCTTATTACTGTTTAAAATGTCCCACTCTGGTTTTCTACTGCATTGACTTTGGCTTACACAACCTTTTTTATTTTCATAAGTGACTCACAAGGAAATTATATAGTCATATTAATTAGTGACTAATGGCTAATTTATGTTCTTCTTCCCTTAATTGTTATTTTCCTGTTCCTCTCTCCTACGCCACTATGAGATGCTCAGATGTGACCTCAGGCGTGAGAATTCCCCATGGTCTGAAGAAGCACATCCCAAACCTGAATGTCTTCACTGTCCTCCAAGTCCACTCTAAAACATTGGAAGTTGGAAGTGACCACCAGGGCCAGCGGCCTTCACGTCTTTGCTTCGTCCTTCTCTGCTTGGACTTGGAATGACTGACTCGCCCTCCTCTGTCCTCAGCTCTCTTCTCTCCAACTTCTCTCCCTTGTGACCTCATTCTCCCTGCCGTGCCAAGAGCTGCCCACAAGCTCATGACGTAAACTCTTTATTGCCACCCCCTGTCACTCCCTGGAATTTCCAGATTACTGTATTCCGTTGAGCGTTTCATGTCTCTCCCCTGACTTCTGGGAAGAGTCTGTCATCGCCAGGGTCAGCAGAGCATCCCTTGTTTCTGGTGCATCTCTCCTTCTGTCCGTCTTCGCCATCGCTGTGAGGAGCACCGTATCTCAGCGATGATGAAAACTTTGCATGCGATTGATTTTCACTTTTCCCTCCTCCAAACCAGCCTCCCAGTTCCTGGTACTGTGGAGAAGACAGCGAAGAGTCAGCCCGGCGTCTGCATTCCTCAGACATTATTTAGTCGGACCCCCAACTCTTTCCCCCAGATGACCATGATAAATTTTAAGTTTGCTTCTCTCCTTCCACTTGCCCTGAGAGCGCCTTGTGTGTGCTTTCAATGGCCTGCGTCAAGTATGATGACATTCTCTTCTTGTTTAAGTCTTTCTCTGAATTCCTATCTTTTTTTTTTTTTTTTAACCTTACCATGTTTTTCAGAATCCCCCATGACGGGACTCTGGCTCTCTCTTCCAGGAGAATTCCATAGTGTACAGGGATCGTGCCGCACCTAGTTGTTCCATTGAGACACCCAGCTTATGTTTTAGCTCGTCTCTCTGGACCTCAGGAGTGTAGTAGCTCTTCCCATTGGTGCGTGAGGCTCCTTCTTGGTGCTCAGGCCCCCCCTAATGGAGAGACTACCTCTGACCCCACAGTGCAGACAACTGCACTGATCAGTTCTGGAAGCTATCTGCATGGACTCTTGGCTCCCCACCCCCATCGCCCCCTTTCCCTATCTTCTCTGATGCCACCTATCATCTTGTAAGTTTTCAATTAGACATGCTACTTCCATAGCTGAAATTAGCCTTATTAGCTGTAAGAGCAAGTAAAGTCCGTTAATGAACTGAACTCTACTCCATTTTGTGTGGGAGAGAAGGAAGTTAATCATTGCTTTTAAATAACCCAGAGAAGTGATTTTCAAATGAGTCTTTGAGGCGCTCAGAAAGAAGAACAAATTCAAGCAGAATTTCGACTCTGTATTTGTCAGAAAAAAGCGATGGTCCCGTGGCTTAAGCAAAGAGTCGATGGACTCCCAGGGTCTCTAACGGGGTGCAGATGGCATCTGTCACCTCTGTTTCCTCCCTCCACACCAAAAGCCAGCAAGCTGGTAGCCTGCAGTCCAATGTCAGCCTGGCTTCCTTTGACTTCAATGTGTTGACTTTAGTGTTGGCTTCAGTGGAAGGTCTAGGAAATGAAAGATCATTCCCAATTAGTCACTTAGTATCTATTGGTTGAGCGCTGTTGATTGATTGCAACATTTGTTTACTGTCTTTATGAATTCATGAATTACTCCTGTGAGGAACGGCATATTTTACCTTTTGCTTTAACAGTATTATGCGTCAGGTCATGAAATCTAATTGTTATTGTTGCTACCTCATCACATTCATTCGTTGCTCATGATAATAACAGTGATTTGTGCTTAATGATTAACCCAAAGTGATGAGAGGTCCTTATTTAGAGGGTCCCCACTTGAGTGTGTTTGCGTTTTCTTCCTGCGGGCCTCCTGAAGACAGGCATTTTGTGGTATATCTTGACCTTCCTAAGACAACCAGCATCTTCTTTTAATCCAGTGTTTGTAGATGAAATAAAATGTGTTACATGCATATGGCATGCAGAGGTCAAAGCAGGATGTTAAGCATTGTGTCTGTGTCAATCAAAAATGCCTGTTGATCTACCTTCATCTGCCTCTGCCATTTCTCCCTAATGTTCCTATTAAAGTTGCCTTGATCCTTTCTTTGTTAAGAATTTTAAAACCCTCACTTGGAAAACTAAAGACTCCTAATTTCTAAAATAAATCAAAATGAAGTATTATTAGTATGCAGTACAGGTTAAAGATGGACTGATTTATTTACCCTGATATCGTGTCTATCTAGTAGAATAGTTACTCCTTCCCAAGACATCCACACTTTAGTTCCTGTGTATGTGCTTGATAGAACTCGGTGAGGAGGTGGTGCTCAGAAGCAAGAGTGGTCACTGCTGAAGCATCAGGACCAGAGTTCAGATCTCAGCACCCTGTGATAAGCCCAGCATCCTGGGTACCTGTGACTCCAGATCTCAGAGAGGGGGATGGAGGATCGCTGGGCCTAGGATAGGAAAGAAGAAAGGAAGGAAGGGAGAGAGGGAGGGAGGGAGGGAGGAAGGAAGGAAGGAAGGAAGGAAGGAAGGAAGGAAGGAAGGAAGGAAGGAAGGAAGGAAAAGGAGAACAAATTTTAAGTTCAGAGTGAGTCCCTGCCCCCAAAAATATGCAAAAGCAACATAAGCTTGTGTCACAGTCCTCTGCCCCCATGCATGAGCACATCCACATCCACACATATGCAGGTATTTACACACACACACACTATGTATTCCACATTCACACACATAATACACATCATGCACACACCTATACACACACCACACACACACACACACACACACACACACACACACAATATTCAGTATGTTGTTTCCTTAGCCAAGGAAAACTAAAGTTGTAGATTCATTTAAGGCTGCTGGTCAGTTGATGTGGAGTAAGTAAACAGTTGTGGATTACCCAAATGAGGTCATGGGGAATCTCCTGAATGGGGACGAAGGTGGTGGAGGGACAGCATCTTGAGAGCCATTGGATAAGTCATTCTTGCTTTTGACCCTGGTCTTGAATGCTGGGATTTGGTTAACATTCCAGAAGCTAGGAAGATACAATATGAGTTCTCTCCAAAGGCTTCTGGAAAGACAAATGGACATGTGACATGGATCTTTCTCCGGCCCCAAAGTTTGTGTTCACTTGGAGCAGCATCAAGACGAAGCAAACTTGACTTCTCTTGCATTTCCCTCAAAAACAGAAAGTTAAAGACAGTGTTTGAAAGAGCAGTGGACTTAATTCTGCGCTTCAAGATGGCACTTTGCACTTTTCCTACGTTCTCTTCCTTTACTGTGTAGATCTTTTGATCCTGCGTTATAAGAAACAGTCACCAATGTAATTTAACGAAGATTTAAGTGATGTTTATTGAGTATGTTCTTCTTAACTGATCAAAGAAATACATATGTGAAATAATCCTGTAATGGTTACTCTTTACTGTTGCTATGAGAGAACACCCAAAGTCAAACAACTTATGGGAGAAAGGAGATTTATTCAACTGACAGTTCCAAGAGGAAATAGATACAGTCTTTCACAGTGAAGATGGCATGGCTAGCTGCTGAGGCTGGCAGGCTGGCTAAGTCACAGCAGACCTCCACATTGCTTGAGCATTCCTGGAATGTCTCTCCTTCTATATTCTGTGGTCCCTTTTATCTGGTCCATTACTGGGAGGTTCCTATGGGATCTAGGGCAGGTATAATCCCTCTAGGTGGTCTCAGTTGATTTTTCCAGGTGTGGTCTCAGCTGATCTTAGTTAATACCAGGTATGTCAAGTTGTCACCCAGGCTTAACTATCATAATCACAATATAAAGCTTTTCATCCTGCCTCCCCCACAAAAACAAAAACAAAAACAAAAAACTTTGTATGCATCTCTGTGGAAGCTTCTGGGCTGGAGGTTCTGTCCTTATGGACACAATAGTGATACAGATGTGATTTGATTTGCAGAGGAGATCTTAGACTACTTAACTAAAGACAGTCTTGAGCAAGTTCCAGATCCCTGCCAACATTTGTGTTTCCAAATGAACTGTGACGGCAGGAGCCGACGCTATTCCGAGCCTTCTTTCCCTGGCAGCGTTGCTCAGTAGTTACCAGTGGCATCAGAAGCTTCAGCGTGCAGGTCGTTAGCTAAGCCGAGCGGAAGCAGGTGATCTAAGGAATGGCGAGGCTCTGGAGTGCCCAGGCACGTGCCTGGGGATTTAGCCTTGTTGTCACACCGGCAGTGGTGGCTCATCTCGACCTTCCCTGCTTCCCAGATAGGGGGTGCCAGGCGGAGAGTGGGATGAAGCAGCTTTGCCTGTCTGTTTTCTTTAACTCTCCACCTCTGAGACGCCTCCCATGATCCCTTGCTGCTCCCTACAGAGGCCTAGTCTCTCTTCTAGAATCATCGGCACTCCACAGACATGTAAGTAGGATGTCTGTTGGGCCTCTTCCACCCAGTCCAGCCTCTTGGTGAGTTTCTCAGTCACCAGGGTTTGTCTTCAGTTTAGGAGTTCCTGCTCTGGAAGGTTCTCCTTGACCATTTCAATTGTTAACCAGAAGTTTCCTCTGTATTGCTTGGTTTTCCTTCTAGTCCTGCCCCCCCATCTGCTGCTACGTTAGCACTTCTCCATAGCTTTTGAAAATAATATTTCCTTCTGTCCTTTCTATACTCTTTCCCAAGACAAGAATTGTTCCTTGTAGACTATTACCTATGTCTTGTGTGCTTAGCTCAGTACTGGTGTTTGAAAGGTTTTCAAGCAGGTAGTAAATAAACCACATAGAGGAGGGAGCCCTTGAGATACCTCACAGAGGAGGGGGAGGTGATAGGAGGTTAAGGGCTGGTATAAAAAAAGAGCTAAGTCACGGGGTGGGAGGTCCTCTCTGTCATTGTTCCTCCTAGTTGGTAACCTCAGAGCTGGAACATTTTGACGCTCCTGAGATAGATTTCCAAGTTGCGTACTGAAATTTAATTTTGCCTTTTGCTCAATTGCTGTTTTAGCTTGAAATATGTTTAGAAGTCCATATTGTAATTTTTTACATTAAAAGTAACTTCCTTTTCAGAATAAGGTAATTCATATAATGAATGCGAAGATGCAAAGAGAAAGAAAAGGTACATACACACACACACACACACACACACACACACACCACATCCACATACATGTTAAAATTGAAGTCTCCATGCTACCACACCATTCCATATGTTTAACTTCTCAGTGTAGAGAATCACCTAGTTCCAAATAAGTAAGATTCGACTGCATTTAGTAAGGGACTTCCCGATTATTCCTTCCCAGTGTTCATTACTTAGTCAGTGATCGTGAGAGTTCAGCCTAGGGAGGAACTTCTAGCTCACCCACTGGACCAAGCTCCCCAGATAGAAAGCCACATCTGTAGTGATCTGTCCATGGACGGCAGGAAAGACCTGAGCTCCCAAAGTGTATCTGCACCTAGCCCCTCCCCCCCAACTCTCCCCTTCCTTCCAGTGCCCCACATCTGTCTACATTGTATCTGCAAAGTACAGTTAACATTTCAAGATGGCTACACGAAACAAAAAGGTTTTACCAAAAGGCAAGACTGAGGTTGGAGTCGCCCACAGGGGATGGAGTGTGTGGGGTGGGAGGTGACTGACACCTGGGAAGCATGTGTTGCTGGCCTGTCCCTGAACATGTCTAGTCTCTGTTCAGGATGCCGTTCCATCAGGGATGTAACCCAGTGGGAAGGACTTGGTCTCCTCTTACGTATGGAGGCCATGGTATCAGGGGACACTTCAGAAAGACCAGCAGCAACAGATTCCATGAGCTTTTCTCTTTCCAAAGTAACCTGCAATCTTGAGTAGGCTGGGCTGGTGTTTTACAAGAACTTCAGAGTGAAGTTCAAATGCCCAGAAAACTGCACAGTTCCCTAAACATATAACATCATACAAATCTGCAGGGCAAGCAGCCATTGCTCCATACAATTCCCTAAATATGTAGCATCATATAAAGCATGCAGGACAAAGAGTCACAGGTTGTCCCAGTAACTCTTCTGCTGCTGTGAATCAACACTCAGATGTGAACAACTTAAGGAGACAAAGATGTGATTCTAGAGGGGCAACATAGTCCACGATGACCACAGAGATGTGGCAGGTGGCTCAGTCTGGGGGCAGCTCAGATCCCATCCATCACCGTGGAGGGAAGTTTGCCAACACAGGGAAGAGAGTTCTAGAACACTTCAGCCTTAGGATGCCTTTTACCTGGTCTGCCACTCGGAGGTTCCATCCAGATTCAGGGTTGGTCTTTGTATTGCAAGTATCTTAATCCAGATCATTTCTTTAGATGGTCTGACAGCTAATCTGTTAGTCCCAAGTATAGTCAAATAGGCAACCAAGAGGTCAGCTGAGTCTCTGCTGTGTTACCAACTCTTGGGAGGCTGAGGCAGGAGGGTTATCCTGACTTTCGGGTTGTTCCAGACTACAGTGTGAGGCCCCATCTCAAAAAAGTAGAACTAAAGATATCAGTCATTAAGCAGAGACTGTAAGTGAAAATGATTCTATTGGAGTCCCCTTATTGGGAAAAAAAAGAACACAGACAAGAATTCTCCATTGCTTTGCCGAGTCTCACCTTTCAAAGAAGCAGGATAATTAATTATCCATCTATGAAAATCCAGGTAGAAAGATCCTGAGTCTTTACTGATTTGGCTGTAGCCTGATTTGTCCTAGTGTGGTGGATTCCTTACCATTTGGTTGGAGTGCCCCAATCTAGGTTAGACATCCACACTCTCTATTCTAATAGACTCTCTCTTCTGGATTGTTGAGGACAGTGGGAAGAATGACTCCCAGGGACATGAAATAGATCACAAAGGCGCTCACAGCAGGGGCTGGTATTCTGGGGAGCTTGCTGTCTCATCTGTAGCATCAAGTTTTGGTTTTCGTGTATGAGTAATGCTGCCCAGACCTCCTGTTATTAACTCCAAAGTTTTAATTCCTACATTAAAAATAAATCAAAGGCCATTTTAAGCTTTGATATTTTTGATTGGTTTGCTTTTGATATTGGCTCCACTTAGGCTCCATTCTTATTTATGGAGGAGACACGAGTGTTGAAATATGCAACATGGCACTCTTTAGTCTGTGACTGAAAGATGAAGTTTTGGACATTAAAAATACCGTGAGTCAATCTGTTCTTGGAAATTTACCAAGCAAATTTTGCAGAGGTTTAAATTAAATTTCAGCACACCTTTGGGCATGGCAGCACAGCTTATTGAAGATTAATAATAGTTGCATGAATCACATGCCACAATACGTTTTTATACACTGAGGTGTCATTTACCTGCTTAGATCCAAAGCCAACAGTGTGCAAGCTGTCCCTTCCATGGGAACAGGCTGTTTCAAGAGGTTTGTTTGGAATTTAGAATTTGCGACACATTTTCCTTTGGAAATAATGGTATACACTTTGTTGGAATAACCAGGCCGGCCAAAAACGAGAAGACTCTAGCAAGAAATAAAAAGAACTGAAGCTCTAGCAGAGTTAGACCTCACAGAGGTGGGGAACCTCCAGGTTTAAAAGAAACAAGGACAGTATGGCCTAGGTAAAGGAATCAGGTGAAGTATATGTTCTATATCTTCAACGTCTTTTTATGTAAATCCGATATTGTCTATCAGATGCATTGGGATGAGGGATATTACAGATTTCTGATTATTTTTTCAGATCTAGAAGTATCTGTCTATACGTGGTAGACATTTTGGGTATGAGACCGAAGTCTATACACACAATTTTTGACGTATCAGATTCACCTGTACACATAGCTGCAAGGTGATGAATGTGATCTTTCAGTGTACAGAATTCAGCAGTGACCAGGCCGGTGAGGTTCAACATAGAATATCCTACAGAATTTTCCATTCTGGAGCAGTTTCAGAGTTTGCATTTCTCATATCAGGGACCTTCAGGCTCGTTCTGATTTCAGGTCCTTTGGCCTCCTGTCTTTGCAGCTTGAGGTCTGAGGCCCGAGGAAGTAGCTCAGAATCCTGTGAGGTCATCTTCAAATTCCACAGTGATTCTCCCTTGCTCTTTTGCCAACTGTCTTCATCTAGGGCCAGTGGTCATGAAATGTTGGTCGAAATTGATCTCAACTAAATTAGTTTACATTAAGTTACAGGTGACAGTTTTTTGACATAAGTCTTATTTTTTGCTTCCCATGCCCATTTCCCATCCATAGCAAGCTTTTATCCACCCATGAATTTAATGATGTTTCCAGATGGATCGTACAGTTTGGTGACAATGCAGTGTGGTATTTTAATATACTTGGAGCAAGAGCTCCTCCTTTGGAATTCACTGTGTTTTTGGTTGTTTGATTAAAGTTGGCATTTTTCTTTTCTTTCCTAAACCAGGAGGGTGTGGATGGTGAGCACCGGCTCTTTCAAAAGGGGAGCAATCAGTGGGCTTCATGTCCTTCAGCACCCTGTGTTTTCATTGTGACAGACGGGTTCATTGACATTGGCTGGGGCCATTAGAAATCAGCTTTCTAGGGGCTGGAGAGGTGGCTCAGGGGTTAAGCCTCTGCCTTGTAGGCGGAAGGTCCCGAGTTCGGATCCTAGATCCCCACGTATAGATGCCAGGCAGACGCGGGGGTGGCCTGTGTTTCTGGTCCTGGTGGGGTGGAGCCTGTGAATCCCCGGGCAGAGTAAACAAGGAGGAGGTGGAAGTAGTCTATGGTGGTTCCCGAATTCGTCCGTGATTCTACACACAGACACATACAATACACACACACAATTGAATAAATAATAAAATTTAAAAAAAATTAAAAAAAAGGGCTGGAGAGGTGGCTCAGGGGTTAAGCCTCCGCCTTGCAGGAGGAAGGTCCTGAGTTCGAATCCCAGATCCCACGTATAGACGCCAGGCGGAAGCGGGGGCGGCCTGCGCTTCTGGTCCTGGTAGGGCAGAGCCTGTGAATCCCGGGGCAGAAGGAGGAGGAGGCGTCCATGGTGGTTCGTGAATTCGTCTGTGGTTCTACATACACAGACACACACACATGCGCGCGCACATACACACGCACATGCGCACAGTTGAATAAATAATAATAATAATAAAAGAAATCAGCTTTCTAGGCATCGCCCGTGGCCTTCCACGTCACATCCCAAACAGGAGCCAATGCAGAGCTTCTCTGTTGGCTGAGTTCTCACACCCAAGAGAAGCAACTTAAGAGAAGATCTGTTCAGTTCTTGGTTTGAGAGGGTGGAGTTCATCGTGGTCAGAAAGACATGGAATTGGCAACAAGTGGCTAGAACACGTCCTATCAGACACGTAGAGGAAAGTTTACCTAGAACCCACGCAGCACTGTGACCACCGAGGTCCACGCTTATTGACCCAGTTTCTCCATCTTCCGACGGTCCCACAGGATCCCCAAAGAGCGCCACCATCTGGTGACAAAGTGTTTGAACCCACAGGCCTGGGGAGGACATGGTACAGCAGACGATAACATCATCCAATCCCCTTTTCACTGCTGACGAGTGTCAGCGCTAATTGCTGTTATGAAAGTAAGTTAGGCTGTGCTTTCCTTACTGGGCCCAACTGCCCTTCACTGCCTCCTCCTCCTCCTCTTTGCCCTCTGCCTCTTCACACCTGCAGGTTTATAACTATGCACATAGTATTTACTTCCCAGAAACACAGGAATCTTACCGGGAAGACAAATCTGTAAGTGGCCAGAAATCTTTGCAGAGATCCCTTAACCCTCTTCCCAAGCCTTTGTCAGAAATTCTTTACCAACCAGATTCTGGGCCTATTTAATTCCAGAAAGAATATCATTTCTGCAATTGGGTCCAATTGGTGTTTTATAACTACCTGAGGATGGTTTTTTAAGTTCTAATCTCTATTAAGTCATTCTATTGTAATGCTAAAATTTCAAGAGCTGCTTAAAGAAGTCATAGTTTGTTTTACATTGATCAAGTCCTATTAAACGTAAGCTGTTTCTGTTTTTGCTCATTACTGTGCTTAAAAGCTGAAATGAGC
The DNA here is from genome assembly GCA_023101885.1 of Typhlomys cinereus. Classification (NCBI taxonomy): domain Eukaryota; kingdom Metazoa; phylum Chordata; class Mammalia; order Rodentia; family Platacanthomyidae; genus Typhlomys; species Typhlomys cinereus. The sequence goes on from JALPQD010000322.1 coordinate 451,216, forward strand.
TTTATTCATTATACATGAAGCCAGTACCCATAATGAAATCGATATCTTGATTCTAATTTGCCCATTAAAGCGCTGCTTAAAAGTCGGTCATGAAGGGTTGGCTTTTGTTAAGTAAAGGAAAAAGGAACGTGAAATACAAATCTGGTGGTGTGGGGATCTTGCATGCAGGCCTGTTACAAGAGCTTTGTGTTTATTCATTGATTTCAGCCTTATAGTAACCCTTCCATGTAGGTGTTATTATCTGAAGCTCACTTTGCAGATGGGGAAATGGAGGCAGAGTGGGTAATAAAGTGGCAGAGACAGACTGTGGTCATGACTCATGAGATGGCTCAGCAGTTGTAACCCTTGTAATACACCCAAGAGAAGTGGGGTTCAGACTCCCCAGATCCCATATGAAACTGATGAGTGGATATGGCAGCCTGCCTGTCATTCCAGCCTAGGAAGGCAGAGATGGGGAATCACCGGAACAAGCTGCTCAGCAACACTATTCGAACTGGTGAGCTCTGTGTTCAGCTGAGCTCCAGCCTCCAGCAATAAGGTAGAAAGGGTGGTCAGGGATGGTGCCCAGTGACAGCTTCATGTCTCTGCAGCCACGTGCACACACCTGTGTCCACACAAATGCAGGTACACGTTCTCTCTCTCTCACACGCACACGTGTGCGTGCACACACACACACACACACACACACACACACACACACACACACACATCCAGGAGCCTACTGGTCTCAATCATGCCATCTCCAGATTCCAACAGGAAGTGACATATTGCATTGCGCGACTTCAGCTGCACCTCTACCTCATGACTCATGCGGGATGCTACTGACCACAACAGTTCCACAGAAATGGACATTCACAAAACCCCCCAACAAAAGGAAAAGGAAAAGAGAAAAGTTGCGTCAGGATATGTAAAGAATAAATAGAATGCTAATTAGTGATTTAACAGTTGGTCTTTCATGCATACACATGAGCTTGCTTTAGGTTTAAAGGGGTGTGTGTGTGTGTGTGTGTGTGTGTGTGTGTGTGTGTGTGTGTGCATGTGGGGGGTGCAAGTGTGTGTTTACAAAGTTAATTATATGGGAAGTTCATCTGAAGTCTTGGGTCTGTTCATTGCACTGAGTTGCATAAGCAGAAGGGATCGGCGGCGGCTTTCCTGCACAGGTGAGACGCCATTTCCAGATTTTTCGCAAGCATATCCTGTGAATTAGAATAGATTCTTGTCGCTGAGCATGCTTGTTACCCAGGTTCCCAGCTTTCGTGGCTCAGCTTCGAGTGCCTTGCCTCACGGGGTCTCCTCTTTGGGGTGACAAGGAAGTCACTGGCCACCAGGAGAGCCCCCTCAGCCCACTTTGGATCTTGGTGTTTTCCTGCGCTGATACCTACTAGAGAAGGAAGCCTGACTGTGTGGTGATCCGTGTGTCACAGTGTGACAGTCAGCAGGGTGGGCGGACTCAGTTCATCAGTGTTTTTAATTGCAGCTTCACTGGGCCCTCACCCCTTGTGTGGGGACGGACATCTTTATACTGAAATATGACTTACTGTATCTTATCAACAGAAGTAGTTCACTTTGTGTTTTTATATATGTGCATGAGTTGTGTGTATGGAGCATGCGCGGTTCACGAGTGTAATTGTGCACACCTGCCTGCCGCAGGGTGTGTGGGGAGGTCAGAGGATAATGTTGGGCACAGATCCTTACCACCCCCCTTGTTTGAGATCGTCTCTTCTTGCATGGGATTGTTACACCAGACTTGGAAGCTTCAGGCGATTCTCCTGTCTCTACCTCTCATTCTAAGAATACTGAATTTTAGACGCATACTAATGCACGTAGCTTTATATAAAATCTGATGATTTGAACTCAAATCCTCATGCTTAAACTGCAAGTACTTTACCATAAAACTCTTACCAGGCTCAGAAGTGACTTACTTTAGAACAGCCACATTTCCTTTCTTTGTTGTCTGGGGCTTACAATTTTTCCCAAATAGAGGCTGTTCCTTCCTTACTATTTTCCCTATCTTTTGCTCACAATCCACTGAATTCTTTCCTCTTTTGTGAAGTTTCTCCTAATTATTATTATTTTTACTGCTAGAATTTTCCCAGCTTCCCTCTGGCTAAAATTTTTATCCCTAATCGTTTTCTCTTTTGTGTGTCAATCCATCATTTTGAAAGCGATGAGCCCACGCATTGCTTTTCTTTTCCTTTCTCTTCCGAGGGGTTTCATCTCCACACTCTCGGTAGCTGGACTCCTGGTGGTTTACAGAGCTAGAAAGGATCTAAGTGTCTAATGAACACCTTCGCCCAGACCTGGGCAGGAGTTAGATAGCTGGTTGTGAGTTTACTACCCTTGCTAATATTTCCCCAGGATCCCTTCACCTTGCAACGCAATGAGATTGCACCTACGTGATTATTTTTCTCTTTTGGCTTCGAATGAGAATATTAATTTACCCTGAGTCACCAAAGGTAAATAATAGCAGTCAGTAAGTGCAGCACACATATAAAAAGAAAATCGGAATTGAAATTGGTATCTCGAAGCAGTCTCTGTATTCCTGTGTTCATGTCAGTATGAATCAAAATAGCCCAAGTCAGAAAACAGATTAATTGTTCATTAGTGGATGAATGAGTTTTTTTAAAGCAGTGAACACACAGTGGAGTAGTATGAAGTCTTTAAAAAGCAAAGCTTTGTCTTGCTTTGGACCACATGGATGATCATGATGCTAAGTGAGGGAGCCAGACAGAGAGAGAGACATGGAAATCGTAAGATCCTTTGCATGAAAAGAAATTTGCAAGAGTTGATCTCATAGAAACATAGTCACAATGTGGTTCCCAGAATTTGGGGATGGAGAGGGAGTTGGACACATGGGCCAAGCTGACCTAAGGGCCTTTAGTATCTGACTCCAGGTGTAGTGGTGACGGACATTCCCCTCCCACTGTGTGGTGGTGACAGCTAATAATTTATGTCATGAATAACCAACTTCCAGGTCTGGGGTGCTAAGGAATGGGTAGATGTTGGCTGCATTCATCATGATCCTGGTGTGCAGAGCAGAGAGGTGACCAGTTTATCTCCTTAGGACATCCAGAAGGAAACTGAGGATAAATTTAGAAGAGGATCTAGAAGTGAAGTTATTTTGGAAGTCCTAACAGGCAGGTGTAACGAAAAGCAGAAGAATAAATGAAAACGTCCTGTGGGAGATGCAGGAGGGCGAAGGGATGCCCAGAGATCGAGACTCCGACATCCACGTGGTAAGGACGGAGAGGAGGATGCTCGCGGGAATCCAAGAGGAGATCCTGCAGAACCAGGCTGTCAAGCAGGACTCTGTGGTCACGGAAGAGAATGTCAGGAAAAGATGATTTGCCAGAGGTCAGGCAGTACCAGGTGGTACCCACTGTTACTCTTTCTGCTGCCTAAGGGAGAAGAGGAGAGAATTATTTGGCTTAGGTTTCCAAAGGGGGAATATGGTCCTTTACAGAGGGAAAAACAACAGCAGGTAGCAAAAGCTGGAGGCGGCTCAAGTCACTGCAGACATCACGGAGGCCGAGAGAGCTAGCTGCAGACACCAGCCCCTGTGACACACCTTCCTCCAGCTCTACCTGTCAAAGGTGCTGTGATCTTCCCGGACACTCCCAGCTAAGGATGCAAACGCATGCGCTTGTAAGGGACAAGTCACCTTCAATCCAGGACAGATGGTCGCCTGGATTTGCCCAGGAGATGTCTGTTTTCTTGGAAATGGTGGTTTTTAATGGCACGGTGGGCGACTGAATTTTATTTCCCTGGGAAGTGAGTGCAAGGTGATCACGTGGAGAAACGAAGTGCCAACATCCCTTGGAGATATTGAGGTTGACATGGGGCAAGAAACCATAGGCACAAATGTAGTCCAGCTGGGACATCAGCTACTCACCTTCGGTAGGTTGTTTCTGTATCTCTTCTGTTCTCTAATCTATAGGATGGCAGTCAGACCCATAGCATCCTCTCCAAAGTATCCATCTCAGACCTGGTATTACTAAGCTCCAATCAATCTAAGCTGTGATTAGCAGTCATCTAGATGGTATGATATCCTTGATAATGTAGAGACTCTTCTTCCTTAGTCGCAAAATAGTCTTCAGATGCTTTTCTAGCTTGACAAACACCCAAAACAACACAAGCCAGGAATACAGAACTGATGCTCAGTAGTAATGTCAGCTATTACTGACACCTCTTTCTGATCCTTTCTCTGTTATACATAAAGGTATTTGTTATTTGAATAGCTGATAGCGTTATATTTCAGAAATAAAATGTAGCTGTTTGAAGTGCAATATGTTATAACCCTTGGCTTTAAATTAAGATTGTTTTGAAGCCGTGAAAATCTTGTTCAATCATTATTTCCTCAGTGCTCAGAACTTCACCCAGGGTACTGTGCAGGCTGGCCAAGCACTCTGCCACTGATTCTTTTAAATCAAAAACTCATTTGTCCTTTGAAATATTATCATGATAATGTATATATTTTTGTATCTACTTAACTCTGCTGTGTGGTACATTTTGTTTGCTTACTTCTACCTGGTTTTAATTTTTTTTTCATTTACAAGGTCACATAAGGTCATTTTTCATGCAACTATATAAAATGCTTTAAGCAGAGTCCTTTTTTCAGAAATGAAATTACTAGCATGAGAAATGATTAACAATATTTGACATATTAACTTTCTATATTCCTTATTTATGTACATCTGCTATAGCTTCTATAAGACCAGTAGAGCCGTCTGCTCGGCTCAGCTGCCATGCGTTTCCTGGTGGAGGGTCTCTATTTCAGAAGTTCTTTCCCACCTTCTGGCTTCTAGTGTTCCTTCATTTCTGTGGACCCCACCTAGTGTCCACATTTTCAAATGCATTTGCTCACGGTCTGCATGCCTCAGTGCTGTGTTCCATGTAACAGCACCGCAGAATAAATGAAATGCTTAAATAATTGTCACATTTAAAGGCCCATTGCGGATGCTCAATGTTTTCATTTCTTTTCTCGGGGTGTTCGTATGTTGCATGCCACATCGACAGTCGGAAAATAATTGGCTGTGTCTTACACTTCAGCCGGCTGCTGGAATCTCTCTCTCCAGCATCATCTACCCAAGAGGAAAATTTCATCATTCCTCTGAAGAAAAGAATTAGAGAAAGAGGTCATTTTGCATAGGAATTTGTGTGATTTATTTAAAACACTCTTGCTCTCGTTCTAAGTTAATAAACAGATATTTTATTGACTATAGTAATCCTACACTCATGCTGCCTTTTACAAAGCATTTCACACTTTTAATGTAATTGAAATGTTTATATCATCACTGAAAGAAGGCGGTCTCTTTCCCAGCTTATAAAAGCAGGTGGGGGAAAGCAAGGTTGCAAGGGTCAGAGCTAGAACTTGATCTGAAGTTCCTTCCCGCCATGATAAATGTTTAGTTTATTTGCAATATCTGATATTTTCATATCTAACTCAGTGCATATCAGTTTACCTAATTATGTACTTGTGTACTTATGGTCTCTAACTTAAGGTGGTTCAGTTTTTTTAACTTTTAATTTAATTTTATTCATATATATATATTTACACACATACACGCACACACACATATGTGACGTGTGTGTGTGTGTGTGTGTGTGTGTGTAGAGGCATGTCTATGCCATGGTATGCTCGTGGAGGTCAGAGGATAACTTTTGGATGGCTTCTCCACACTCTAGCTGCCTTTTACAAGGCATTTCACACTTGTAATGGAATATAACGTGTGGGTACGTGTGTGAGTGTGTGTATAGGCATGTACATGCCATGGCACACATGTGGATGGTTTCTTTCCTACCTTCATGTTTATGTGGGTACCGGGAATGGAGCACACTGTATGCTGTACAAACACATTTCCCTTCTCAGTCATCCCTCCGGCATGGGGTTCAGCTTCTGATGGTTGGACTTCATGGTGGATCAAAAGCAAAATGCCTCCAGTAGAAACCGTGCTTTGCATTCTGATCTTTGCCCAGATATGTGCCCTACCGTGCAATGCTTTCTTGTAGGGTGCCAGGATAGCTGTGGTCCAGCCTTGCTCTTACTGGTCACGTGATCAAGTCAGTGGCCCAAATGCATTTTTGACTTATATTGATAAGGCTCGATCAGGATTAATCCACCTTATAGACCAATGAGCAACTGTACTCAGCCATCTGTATAACATTTGGCCTCGCTGGTATTTTGCCTAAAATGATAATGTTCAGAAACCCATTTGCTAATTAAATGAACAATTTGATTGGTCTGGGCGATTCGGTGTCTCTGTCTACATCATATTTCTTTTGCTTTTATTTCTGGCAGTATTTGTTTCAATCAACTTAATTTTAATGTATTTATTCTCCTCCCAATATAAAATGTACTAATCGGATGTTTATGGTGGCAGTCATAATTTCCTGACCTAGAACTTTTTGCCTTAATAGAAACAATTTTTTCCCTTTTCTGGAAGGAGAAAAAAATACCCAGTGCAGCCTTCTAGCCAGATAAAGTCTTGAGAATGAGTGGACTTTCATTTTTTTCCCTTTTAAAAACATGTAGTTGGAGAGCTGGGGAAAGGGGGCTTGCTCTAATTCCTTTTTTCTCACATGTGTTCCACTGTAGTCTCAGGACTGAACATATTCCTGCAAAGGGAAGTTTCTGCTACTTTGAAATCTTGAAGAAATAGTGGTATAAGCAGAACGTTCCCAGCCAAATTCTGTGGGAGTCTGGTCACTTTCTCAAGAGCTAAAGAGACATCTGTTGGAATTTGGAGAAACTTTTACTACCTGGCTGCATGGTTGTAATAGTTGAGGGTAGGTCTGTCTACAGGATTGTGGGCGCTCATCTCATCTGTAACCAAGTCTGGGGTGCTGTTGTTCTGGGGTTCCAGGAATCCCAACCATGACCTGGGTCTCGTGGTAGATGTAGTGAAGGTTCAATTTAACAGCGGCCCACTGTATTCTGTATCTTCAAATGTCCACCCTTAAGTCATTATTTTTTTAATTTTTTTATTAATTATTATTATTCAACTGTGCGCATGTGCATGCACGTGTGTGTGTGTGTGTGTGTGTGTGTGTGTCTGTGTGTGTGTAGAACCACGGACGAACTCGCGAACCACCATGGACGCCTCCACCTCCTTCTGCCCCGGGATTCACAGGCTCCGCCCTACCAGAACCAGAAGTGCAGGCTGCCCCCGCTTCCCCCCGGCGTCTATACGTGGGATCTGGGATCCGAACTCAGGACCTTCCGCCTGCAAGGCAGAGGCTTAACCCCTGAGTCACCTCTCCACCCCCCTTAAGTCATTATTAAGCCAAAGGACAAGCTCATCTGTTGGCTGATTAGCATTGATCTCAAACACTGGGGTGATGTTTAGTGCTCAGGCCACCATGAGGTCCCCAGCTGCCTGTTCTAGACCCACAAAGGACAGGCCTCAATGCCAGGAGAAGGGCAGCTGGCCGGCAGCATGAGGAGGCAGGTGGAGGATGTTTCCTTCAAACTCTGGGCAAGTTTCCTAAGGTTGCTTCCTGCGTTGCTCGCTGTGGCTGCTGGGAGCCAGAGTGGAACTCCAGACCTGTTTGTTTGGATCAGCACCCCTAGCCCCTGCCTGCTCAAGGTGAGGTCTCTGAAGGGAGGGCACCCTGCTGTCTGCCAGAACCTAGTCTAGGTGAGTTGAGTCAATAGGCATATGCGAATACCCTTTTATATATAGACAGGCCATGCACCTGTGTGTGCGCTAACTCGAACAGAACAAATTTAAGGTAATGCCACTAAATCAATTTCTTCCCGACTCCATATGACTCTATCTCCAGGTAAGAGGTCGCCCTACAGCACCTGGTGCATACTCTTATAAACAGCAACAGTAGGGCACAGAGCAGGCACTAAAGGAAGATGCGTCGTTGCATTGCAGTCGGCACAGAACGCCTGTGGCCCTCCCCTGTCAGTTTCCTTCCAAGTTTGGCCTTGAAGGAGTTGCGAGCTTTGCGTGTACTCACGGATGCCTGGCAGTGTTTGTTTCTCCTGCCAACAGAATGACTATGTATCTTTCAGGAAGCAGAAAGCAGTGACTTGTGCCTCTCTTTTTGGCCCCAGGAATAATTGCAGAGCAACTAAAAGGAGCATATTAAATACACGTAAATCGTGGGATGCAAGGAAATAAGTCCCTGGGGCGGGCGCACGTCTCTTAGGGAGAGAAAGCAACAGTAATACATCCTAGAGGACAAACTATGACAATGTGAATGTGGACTCTATCTGAGGATCTATTTAAATTCTTCTAAATCGAAATATTTATCACTCATATTGTCTCCAACTTAGTGTTGACCCCGGACACAAACATGTCCTTTAGCTTATTATTTCCAGGCTTTCAAAGTTGTTTCTTTTTTTCTTTTACTTTGTTTTGCAAAAGTATTCTAAGGCCACAGTATTGGAAGACTAATGCACACACACACACACACACACACACACACACACACACACACATACACACATATATACTATGTAGTTGCTACTAGTTGGCTAGCAGACTCTTAACTGCAGAGCGCTGCTTAAAATAGTGTCCACCTGGGCTGGAGAGGTGGCTCAGGGGTTAAGCCTCCGCTTTGCAGGCAGAAGGTCCTGAGTTCGGATCCCAGATCCCACATATAGACGCCAGGCGGAAGCGGGGGCAGCCTGCGCTTCTGGCCCTGGTAGGGCGGAGCCTGTGAATCCCGGGGCAGAAGGAGGTGGAGGCATCCATGGTGGTTCGCGAATTCGTCCGTGGTTCTACACATACTCACACACACACAGACACACACACACACACACACACACACACACACACACACGCGTGCACATATATGCACACAGTTGAATAAATAATAAAAAAAATAGTGTCCACCTCTTTTGCAAAAGTTATCCATTGACTAAAATTCAGGTTTTGGATTTCTGCACTTTGTGTATACATTCATTTCTAGATGCAGGAATGTAGATTCAGGATAAGAGTCTTGTGATGTCTTCGAACATATACCTGGAATCTCTCTAAAGTTAAGGTAGGCAAGCTAATAGTCGTTCCTTAACTCTGACATAGAGTTTTATGTAGTTGGATCACATAGGATGACTGAGAGAAATCACTTTAGTCCTGAATCTGCTTTTTATGATTTTTTTTATCTGCAATGTACATTTAGACTGGACGCATCCCAAACAGCATATATGCTTTAAAAAGCATGACTGTGAGTTTTTGACAGTAATTACAAAGAGAAATGGCATCGAGTGCAACAGACATCTCCCTAGAAGCCCCCGTGATGGTCCCCACTCCCCGCTGGGCAATCAATAGTTCCTCTTTTTCTGTCTTCCTCAGGATGATAATAAAACAGCTTCTTATCCATTTGGTTCAGTTAAGAATTTATTGAAATATGTTTTTGTGGTTGTTTTCTCTTTCATGTTCTTAGATACATTCATTAGAATCTCTTTTGTGCAATAGTATCATTATTATTATTCCAATAATTCACTTGGTTCTTTGCGGGGAGAGACATTGGGCATCTCTAAGATACGTGGTAATCTGAATCCTGCTCGACCTATGGTTCCAGAAGATCAGTAAGATCAGGGGAAGCCACTAGATCAACAGTAGTAACTGGACAGGAGCAACGTCCCTTTGGTCTCCTGTGAGGAAGGTGTAGAGTTTCTTTATGAATGAACCTGGGTCCAGGCTGCTTATGAGGTTTGGCTCTTGGCATAGATGCCACTAATGATTCCTACAGAATCTTGCACCAAAGCGGCAGGAAAATCTATCAGCCCAGAGAGGTAAGTGGAATGCTGTCAGAACAAAGCAAGATTCAAACCTCGGAGGGCAGCAGAAAGCCCCCAAATGCAATCAAAATGGCAGAGAGTGCTCATTGCCAAAGTGGCATCTGGCCATGAGATGTGGCAGTTGTGTGTGGCAGGGATGATTGCCATCATGAAATTAATAAAGACATCTAATTAGGTCATGAGACCAAAAGCTACTCCATTATTTCTTTCTCAATATTTTAAATTAAAAAATACCTATTTTTTCTTACTGTTATATACTTTCCTGGAATATATCTTCAGTTAAATTTTTCTGTTTCTGATATAGATCCTATATATGTTATTTTTCTAGTCTTTCTTGTGGAGAAGGAACAAAGTAGCTATGTGTGTGTGTGGTGTGTATGTGTGCCTGTGCATGTGTGTGTCCGCGTGTATGCACATGTGCACGTGTGCATTTGAGAGATTTTTGGGGGGTGGTTAGAGAACTCTATTATTTAGGGCTCCACTTTATTGAGATGGAGGAGTGCTTTCCTTGTTTCTGAAGTCTCACCAATGATTACCTAATTGTCTGGATCAATTGTTTTTTAAATCGATCTCTTTATTTTTCAATTCTGGTGTGTGTTTGTACTTGGAGCTTGAACTTTTTGAGTTTTTATTTTATTTTATTTTTTATTTTATTTTATTTTATTTTATTTTATTTTATTTTATTTTATTTATTTTATTTTATTTTATTTTATTTTATTTTATTTTATTTTATTTTATTTTATTTTATTTTATTTTATTTTATTTTATCAGCCTAAAGCCTTTGTTACACACAGAAAAAGCTACATTTTCTCTCCCCTTTGGCTAGACTCCTGAGTGGTGGCTCAGTATTTGGTTAAGAGGCTTCTGTAGGGGCTGGAGAGGTGGCTCAGGGGTTAAGCCTCCGCCTTACAGGCGGAAGGTCCAGAGTTCGGATCCCAGATCCCACGTATAGACGCCAGGCGGAAGCGGGGGGCGGCTTGCGCTTCCGGTCCTGGTAGGGCGGAGCCTGTGAATCCCGGGGCAGAAGGAGGTTGGAGGCGTCCATGGTGGTTCACGAATTCGTCCGTGGTTCTACACGTACACACACACACACACACACAGACCCGCGCGCACATACACACGCACATGCGCACAGTTGAATAAATAATAATAATATAAAAAAATTAAAAAAAATTTTTTTAAAAAAAAAGAGGCTTCTGTAAAATCTCTACCATTACCTTCATCCAACCTATCCTGTCTCAGTCCCCAACAAAAGGCCCTGCGCTGCCTTTTCTGCATTTCATTTTGTTCACTATGGCATTTCTCTCCAGTGAGTCCCTGTTGAGGGCATGCATCTTTGAGAAATAAAATTTAAACTCAACTGTAAAGATGGAAGGCCAGGTCCTAAACTTGAAAAGCAGATGTCTCAAAGGATCAAGGAACACCCGTTTCCATACGCAGACTGAAACTCCCAAAATCTTCTGATTTATCTTTTTCTCTTAAGGTAGAGAATGTCAGGGTCTGCAATGAATCAGTGGGGGAGGCACCTGATCACTAACCTGGAGACCTGAGTTCAATCCCTGGAAGCCCACATGGTGGAAGGAAAGTGGGGTCCTCTGACTTCCACCTGTGCCCCGTTGCATGTATTCTCTCTCTCTCTCTCTCTCTCTCTCTCTCTCTCTCTCTCTCTCAAGTAAATAACTAAGGAACTAAATAAATAGGTAGACTATGCCACTTGCTGGAGCATGCAGCATATCAGGCATGTGATATCAAAGTAGATTAGATGAAGCACAGTGGGCCACACAAGAAAAGATTTGAAAATAGGAGGGAGTCAGGGAGGAGAGATGGAGGGTTGAAAGAGGAAAAGGGGGGAGGGACAGGAATGGAGATTAAGGAGCAAGAAAAAAGAAAAATAAAATAAAAAGGTAGAGAATGTGTTGGTGTTTCGGGGAGGTGAAATTGTTCAGATATATAATGAGAAAGACAGACATCTCTGTTTACAGAGCCTGAGTGGGTCAGACAGAGTCCTAGAACATAGAGACACAGTATGTCGTTATGCATGAGTAAGAATTAGCCTGAAACATCGTGAGGATGGAGGGTCTTCGATATGCCCAGAGCAGCTCACACTTCAGACAAAGCCAGCACTGCAGGCAGGCGATCAGTCAGGGTCCTGGACTCTGGGTTCCAGCCCAAGCCAGAACAAGGCAAATAGAGAAAGAGGAAGACTGCCAGAGTGCCAGGAACCAACCAGCTGTGGTGGGTGTGGACTTGGTGATTTATGTGCACCAATCATGGCCTCTCTCGAATGTGAGTCGGATTCCATTTGCATATTTATGCGTATCTCCCAAGAATACCCATTGGTTCTTCAAATGAGACCACCTCACCTGTAAGAGTTATACCTGAGTTTATGGATTCATTCTTGGATTCAAATCTTGGTTGAAGTTGGCGTTCCCATCCCTGTTTATGGTCCTTACACAGCATCATTTGGCTGGCAGAACATTACTTATGAACAGAAAGAACATGTGTGTTTCCCTTCCTGTGTTTTGTGTTCTGTTCCTTTTCAATCCATTCACTGCAGAGCAGTTCCCATCTCCAAAGCTGTACAGTGCATTTTGATTTCCAATAAGATACACGGGCTTTCCTCTCCAGAAATCTGCTAATTCTCCTTATCTTCTCACACACATTCTCATCTCTCTAATACTTGAAGCATTTGCTGTATGTATTTTAATTGTGATCTTGCTCAGTTTCTGCATTAACTTGGGAAGACTTCATAGTATTAAGAAACTGACATGTGGCCCTCTGTTTAGAAGCTTGTTTTATCTTTGTTTGAAAACTCTCTTCAATTTGTTTGGAAAAGTGAGCATCCTTAGACCTTCTATCTCTTGCATTACTGACACAAATGGGGTCTTTTTTAGCCTCCTGCAGCTGCTGAGTGTCATATGTATGTAGGCTGCTGATTTCTACATATTACTTCTGTTCCCCACTTTGATTCTGAATTCTTGTTGGGAGCTCTCAGTTGATTTTCTAATACGCATTAGTTATTAGTTTGTAATAACAAGTCTTAATTCCTAGAGTTCAGAAATAGAGCATCTCACTTGGAAACCAAGTTCTCAAGCAAACTCTAGAGCCGAATTCTGCATCGCATAAAATCCTTTCACTCATTTTCTCTCATTATAAACAGACTCTGGAGTTGGCTTTGAGATGATCCACAGACACTTAGGAGCAGAAGACACAGACTCGGGAATCCTCCTTCACCTTCTTACCGGTTATGGAAACTAGTTCTTTCTTTTCCGTGTCCTTTCCTTTACAGTTGCAAAGAGAAACTGAATAAATTCATCTTTGTGGAAGTCATTGATTTCTCTACAGGGGGACCTTGATAGCTGCTTATGAACTTGGCTCTGATGTCCACATGCTAACGGAGGTCGGATTTTATTTTTACAAAGTTTATTTTTGTATTTCCATCTGTCATCAGTACTCAGCTGAGAAAGGATGTTTATTTGGTAAATGCCTTACGTTTACAGACTCTTTGATTTTTTTAAATATTCATTTTATTTCTTGAGAGTTTCATACAGGAATATAATAAAATAATTTTTACTCCATCTTCCCAGTTCCTATTTCCCCTCCTTCTGCCATCCAAAAACCTTCTCTTCCCACCCAGCCTCCTTCCACGTTCATGTCTTCTCTCGCGTGTGTGACTTTGCCTTATTGGCCAGTGACTGAGCCTACGCTAGAGTGCGAACCACACATCAGTGTGTATTTCACTGAAAAAGTAGTTCCCTTTCCCTCAGCCAGCATCAGCCTGCAGTGTCCTCTTAAACGTGTGAGCTGTCTCAAGGAATCTTCTGTCCATGGCGAAAAGTTGACAAACCAAATCTTATTTGTTAGTTTTGTTTCTCTACAGTCCCTAGCCTAACAAAATTCAGGGTATACATTAAATATAAGAGTGATATTTCTTGGCTGGAGAGATCGCTCAGAGGTTAAGCCTCTGTCTCACAAGCAGGACCTAAGTTTGGAGACCAGGTTCATATAAAAACACCGAGTGGAAACGACAGTGTCCTGTATTTCTGGCACCAGAAGGCAGAGCAAAGCAAAAGGAGGTAGAGGCAATCCAGGAGGATTCTCGAAGTCATCCTTGGACCTCCACAGGGACACATGGTGCTCTCTGACACACACACACACACACACACACACACACACACACACACACACACACACACACACACTCATGCATGCAAAAGTGCTTAAAGTCAATAATACAGACTATGCAATGAAGGTAGAATAAACCTGAAATTGTCTTCTCATGCAAAGAAGAGATAATGTACTTTGTATGTAGAATGTCGCCCTATCTTTCAAATACTTAGAGGCTCTTAGTCTATAATTAGACCTTTTGCGAGATTTTAAAAATAAGCATTTCTAATTACAGAGCCTCCATCTATTCCGTCCCCTAGCACTTAGTTATTTCTTAGTAGAAGTGGGACATTTCAGTCCCAAGCTCTTCAACTTCAGAGCAATTTACAGATATTAATTTACCTCTTCTTGTTCCCATCTGTGAAGGCATCTCAAAATTTAAAAATTATATATGTAGTTAAAAGTGCAGTCCAGTTATAAATTCAAAATAAAGTCATTGATTGATGACTGAACTAATGCATTTATTTGAAAATGTCTATTCCGCCTCGTGTTCTCTACAACTAACTAGGTGACTGTGTACACTGTGGCACTAACTGCTGTCTATGAACACCAACATGAAAAGGGAAAGAAGCCTCTCGCAAGTCGACAGTATGTCCGTAAGGTTCAATTTTTTAAAAATCCAGATTTTTCTTAATGACAATTTTCCCTTTAGAATTGTTAGCAATGTAGGGCTGGAGAGGTGGCTCAGAGGTTAAGCCTCCGCCTTGCAGGCGGAAGGTCCTGAGTTCGGATCCCAGATCCCACGTATAGACGCCGGGGGGAAGCAGGGGCAGCCTGCGCTTCTGATCCTGGTAGGGCGGAGCCTGTGAATCCCAGGGCAGAGTAAACAAGAAGGTGGAGGTGTCCATGGTAGTTCCCGAATTCGTCCGTGGTTCTACACACACACACACACAGACACACATGCGCGCGGGCACATACACACGCATATGCACACAGTTGAATAAATAATAATAATAATAATAAAAGAAGTTGTTAAAAAAAAGAATTGTTAGCAATGTAATGTTTTTGTTTCCCTTTGCATTTTTCACTTGATATTCCATATATATATATATGGAGGGTATGTGTGTGTTTGTGTTTTGCATGTGGGTATGTATACAATACGAGTGTTCTTGATGTGTGCCTGTGGAGACCCAAAGGTGACATCGGAAATCATCCTCTATCTCTTTTCCACCTTATAGTTATAAACTTGGATCTCTAATTAAACCTGTAGTATGACATGAGGGTTTTGGGGATTCCCAGGCTCTGCCTTCCAGGGCTGGAATTACAGGTGGCCACCACACCTGCCTAGCTTTTTTTTGCTTGTGAGGCAAAGGCTTTAGCCCCTGAACATCTCCCCAGCCCAAGGCTCCTTGTCAGGCTTCTATTCCACTCACTCTTCCATCACACACACGAAATGCTCAGAACAGTAAAATCCTGTTTGAATTCTCTGAACTAAGTGAAGTATTGCTGCTCTTCCAAAGTAACAATGTTTCTGAACTAAAAACTATCAGAATCACAAACTAATTAGTCCTCTTCAAAAACATCATCCTGTTCTCTGCCCAATTAAGTTCTCCTAGTCATTGTGCCTTAATTAAACTTTGCTGGGTTAACTTTAATTAAGAAGAGAATATTTTCTTCGCTGTGTCCTGGCGGCATGTGAACATAGAGCTAGGCCGTACCTCAGTGGGTCACAGGAACTCACCAAATGTAGGAGCAGTCTAAACATTTTGAAATCAGAAGTAATAAGTACATGAGGGGCATTTGTGAAGGGTAGAAGCATACACTAGAAATTAGAAATTGCTTGTTGACAACTAGGTTGTAGAAGAACTTGAGAAAGATGTTAGAAATCACTATCCGGAAGTCCCGCATTCAACAAGGCAGGAGAAGGAGGAGGCTGTCTTGGAAGAAAGGCCTCCAAACTTTCCTTATATCCATCCTCCTCTATTCCTTTCTGGAGAGAAAGGCACAGGTTATTAACAAGCTAAGCTCATTTTCTATGAAAAACGTGTGTATGTCATTCACTTGGTGCACACTGCAGAGAGGACTTAGAGCAGAGAAATGTAACTGATTTAAAGCTTCAGACCCTGTCCTGTTTTGAATCAGGCTCAGCTCTCATTTCTCTTCTAATTAGTGAACAAGGTTGTAGTGCACACCAGGTGTGGTGTTGTGCCTGTAATCCTAGCACTAGGAGGTTGAGGCCATGGGAATGCTGTGAGTTCAAGGCTAGCCTGCTCTAAATGGGGAAAGCCTTTCTTAAAAGAAAGAAAAAGAAAAGGAAAGATAAAAAGAATGGAAAGAAAGGAAAAAATAAAAAAGATATTGTATGTGTTAGAATTACTTTATATGTATATTCTAGAAAAAATACACGAATATATGGAAAGTGTTCTTGAATCATATATTGTAAGACAGTTTCTAGATATTACCTCATAAGGAAAAACCAGAGCACTTTGGAGCAATAAATTAGTGCTACCTCTCACTCATGTTTTTTGGCATCTCTGGTAAAATCACAGCACGGGGCTGTCCTTTAATTTCTTAGCAAGTTGAAAACCATAAGGTAGAGATTTGATGGCAAGGTCCCACTTGAATGGCTTCGCTTCTGGTGCCTTCTATGCATTCCCCAGTCAGCAGAAGCCTTCTGACTCCCACCGCCAGGAGGACTGGCCCGAGTCTGTTTCCATTCTCGCGGTAGGACAGCTCTCCATAGCACGTGATCGTGAGGAGAATGTTTGTGATCTGAGATTAAATCAAGACAGAAAACTCGACTTGGCCTCCTTTCCTTGGCTGGTCCATTTTGCCCGAGATGTGTGATTCTGTGGGAGCAGTTCTCTTCTGCTGTGGTTGTGTGGGAACAGGGAGCCCAACCTTTGCTGATGTGAGGATGGAGAGTCTTCGGTGTCTGTGTGAAGCATGGTCCCAGCACAGGAAGGGGAGGCGGAAGCCCCTTGTTCCTTATCATCCTGAAGGAGGCAAGAACTTGAATCTACCTGCTTCGCAGGCCTGCTTTGGAAGCAGACCTGTGGGAGGAGGGAGCATCTTTTGTGGCTATAGCTTTGTCTGAAGTGTGGACCTTGCATGTCTCCACCATGCTGCTCTACAGGAAAGACCTTGGAGGACGTGAACCCCTGTTGCTTTCGGGGAGCAATCCATAGCTTCAGCATTTCCCACCTCTTCCCTGCCCGGTTCTGAGATCTCCTTTCTTGGTGTTTGCTGCTTTGGTTTAGTTGTGTATGTATCTGTGGCATATGTGTATATGCTCATATGTACATGAGCGCATATGGTTTTGTGTATGTATGCATGTGTACCCGGGCCAGAGATTAACATCTGGTATCATCTTCTATCTCTTTCAATTTATTTACCCTGGGACTGTCTCTCAGCAAATTCCGAGCTCCTGGCTTTGGCTAGTATGGCTAGCCAGCTTGCCCCCGAGACCTCCTGTGTCCCCTTTCCTGAGTGCTGGGATTACATGCCAGCTGCCATGACCACCTGGCTGTTAATGGAAGCTCTGGGAATCCTCCTGCTTGGGTAACAATCACTTTATCCAGGGACCATGTCTCAACCCCTCCTGTGTTGACACACAGCCTCCTCAAGTGGCCGGAAAAGCTGGGGACCCACCTATGGGCTTGGGACCCACCACGTGGTTGTCTCACTCGCACTCCTGGCCATCCTTCTGCCTCACCTCCTGAGCGCAGCTCATCAAGGGATGAACTCATACAAGGCTCTTAGTCTCCTCACTCATAGCTAGGTTTGCACACATCTCCTACACTTTGAGTAGTCAACAAAATTAGGTGTTTTAATGTTTCCTGCAGGTAAAAATTCCTCATAGGAACACATTAAATGCTAATGTTTCGAGGTAGAGTTAAAATGGGATGGGACACAGTTCCTGGAAATGACTTCTGAGAAAAGCCTGGTGTGAGGATTGCCTCGGGGGATGATTCTTGGGGGGGGGCATTCTCTTCCATCACCTGAGGTCCACACCTCTGATGTCCTGGCCAACCAACTAAGCATGGACCAGGAAGGCAGAAAGTTCTGTAACTTCAGGTTATTATTTATGTCATTTTCTAGCGTACATACATGATAGAGGGTTGTAGATATTTCAGAAGGAAGAAAGATATTGGAATTTGTAGATGTTCAATCCTCCCAGCCTCTAGGTTACCCCATGATGAAGTTTAAGCTACATGTGATAGGCTCGTGGGGAACCACGTGGGTCTGTGACAGATGACTGTGGCCGAAGGCCCCTTGTTTATTTTTTCATGGAGGGATTCTTCCAACTTTAGGGGATCTGTGTGTGAACAGAGGTTAATATCAAAGTCAACAATGTGCTTCTGTGTCTGCCAGGTCAATAGACATTTAGTATTTCTGATGTCGTTGACATGCCCTGAATTCTGTTATGACTGTGTGACTAAAATTTGATTTCCCAAAGATACCTTGCCAAATATCCCGAGGTATAGAAATGACTATCAGTGTGATAGTGCTACTGTCCAAATATTCAACATATCTGTATGCGTGGCTGCAGAGTTCTGTTTCTTTTCACATAGATGGTATGCAACTACTTTGTCCCAAAAAAGGACTGGTGTGCTTGAAAACAGACAGGGATATTAGATGTGCCTACTCAAGGTGGATTAGATATGCCCACTCAAGGTGGTACCTGAAAGGGTGGAAATTTTGGAAATAACTTATTTCTCATCTCAGAAGTTCTCAGGGTTCTCTTGGGGAAATTTCTAGAATGTTTTCTGTGGGCCGTGTGCCCCTCCTTCTCATCTCTGAAACAGAAACGTGAGCTACAAATTTTATGTTGTTAACCTCCTTCCATTTTCCAAAATCTTGCAGCCATACTGCCTTAGACTCCATAACCATGAAACTGCCACTGTGTGGTGCTTCTGTTGCAATTGGCACTTTGGTCACCTTGTACACATAGCTTTTATCACCCCTGTTATAGCTATTCCAGTAAGCGGTGAGTTCTCATCACTGTTTCTTATTCATTTGCATATTTATTCAAGTTCTAATTCTTATTAAAAATTTCACTTGGAGGCTTGCTTACTAAACAAGTCATTTGAGATCTAGTTAATAATAATGATAATATAATAATAATAATAATTACAGGTGTGCTTGCTCACACCTATAATCCCAGCTCGCAGGACAATGTGTTAGGATTGCTTGAGGATAGCTTGGACTACAGAATGAGATCCTCTTTCAGTAAAGAAAAAAGAGGAGAGGAGAGGAGAGAAGGGAGGGGAGGTGAGGGGAGGAGAGGCAAGGAGAGAAGAGGGAAGGAAGAGAAGAGAAAGAAAATTGGGAAGAGAAAGGGAGGAAGGAAAGAAGAAAGGGAGGAAGGAAGAAAAGAAAAGAAAGGGAGAGAAAGAAAAGGAAGTTGAAAAGAAGGAAGGAAAGAGAGAGAGAGAAAGGAAGAAAGGAAGAAAGAAAAAGAAGAAAGAAAGAAAGAAAAAGAATGAGGAAGGAAGGAAGGAAGGAAAAGAGGAAGGAAGAGAAAGAAAAAAGAAGAAAGTAATGATAATTGTGTAGTTAGATTCCCTGTAAGTTTTTCTTGAATTCTGTTAAAGTTAAAACATACTGCAACATATTGAAAGAATTTAATGGTTGGTAAAGCCTGTCCCCGTCCATAGTTACTGTGAAGATGTCACAACTCAGAATGATGATTCGGCATGAACTATCCTGTCCGCTGTGATGCAGGGAGGCTGCTCTGCTGTCAGATGAAAATCTTCATCTGCTCACCAATATCTTCACCTGCTCATCAATTTAATATTCTTACCTGCTCACCAATTTAATATCTTAACCTGTCCATCAATTTATTATCTTAATTTGTTCTAACAAATCATGTACAAGTATAGATTTATCTAACAGTACTGTGTGCTAGGCGTGGAATATTTAAACATATTCACATTTAATAAAAAGGTGAATATTAAGTGAAGTACTCCCCAGCATTGGGTCAACTGGATTATTGCATATTGTTTTCAAAATAGCAGAATTTTACTAAATCCTTTTGAAGTGTCTTTCTTTTGACTGACCTAAAATGGCAGAGGTTCTGCTTTGTCCTATGGAATTCGCACTGAAGAAAACTCTTGCAGAATATTTAATACTCAATGTGGAGACAGGTCTAGATGTAGCAGTCACATGCCTGTAACCATAGGGCTCGGGATGCTGAGGCAGGGGCATCATGAGAACAAGGCCAGGCCACATCACAACATGGCCAGACCCTCTCAAGAAAAGAAAAGAAGAACAGAAAATGTGAAAAGAAATAGATAATCATTCTGCTTACCAAGAAATACAGTATATTACTTTAGAGAGGAGAGCTTTATAAAATTTTGCTTGTTAATCTTTGTGTGCTGTGTGTGTGTGTGTGTGTGTGTGCGTGTGTTCATATGCATGAGTTCAGGTATATGTATGTCAAGACGCGCACATACACACACAAATGTGAAGGCCAGAGGACACACACAATTTCCTTCTGAGTAGTTGTGTGACTTCAGGTCTCTGTTATTACTACTACTACTACTACTACCACTACTACTACTACTATTATCATTATTTTGCCTGTGTTTGAAGTCTGGCTGTATGAGGAGTGCTTCAACCAGGTGAGATCCTTGAGCCGACTCATGTAAACTCAGTGCCTGTGAGCTTCTGAGCGGTCCACTATTTCTGTGATTACCAGGGTGACCATTTTTATATTGGATGTATATTCTGTCCGGTGTTTAGCTCTCCTACTTCTCGGCCAGAGCACCGTGCAAGAGACAGCCTGTCTCTGACCGTCCGTAAGAACACTTATGCAACACACTGAGATTGAAAACCAACTGCCCCATTTCACAGTTCCCGTACCTTGCTTGTGTTTATTTGGCACGCGTGAGCTTTCATATGCATGCACTGAAGGCCAGGAAGACGGACCGGAAGGAGGAACAGCTTCTTTCCTGGTGCCCAGACACTGGCAAGCTTTCTTACCTGTGACCTTAGGAAGTACCAGGCACAGGCAGAGGTGGAGGCGTAGTACGCCAGCAGCTAGGGGCATTCAGCTGGCAGCCCCTTCCGTCTGTCTTCATGCGCCACCGTGTCCTCTGATCCCGGTTCTTCTCCCTGATGCCAGCTCTTAAGGTTACTTGTAGCTTACCTTTCTCGTTTCCTCAGTATTCGTTCTTGATCCAAGACCAAACAAGACTCCCTCATCAGAAAACAGATTAACTCTTTCCAGTGCCTATAAGCGTTATAGCTGCCATAACCCTGATGCCTGTACCATCACAGAAGAGAAATCACACAGAAGAGAAATACTATTTTTTTGCATGCAGTATCTATTGGCGTGCATGACATGATTGGTCTCTTATGGGTTAAAGAAAAAGATATTTTTGATACATGCACCGATTTTCTCATTTTTCTTTTCTGTGTAGAATTGGGTTGTTGCTATAATAAAAAAATAATTGGAGGCTAATGACATAAAAAATAGTGAGTAATATCCGTCCCCTTCCCCAAGTGCTAGAGAGAGAACATGTCACTGCCAAGTATCCTTTCCACACGCCTTGTTAACAGCTTTCTCTGGGTGGGTCATAATTCTGTGTTTTGTTCATGTCTTAACTCCATAGTGACACCCTGAAATTCTGCTCCACGTTGATTTTTTTTGTGGGCTACGAGCATGTTTGAGGGTCCCACTCATGAATGATACCTCTCATGATTCTGTTATTACCAACTTTGCCCCCAGATTTTATTATAAGCTTTAAGCAAAACATATGTTTGCCAGGATAAGGAAGTTAGCCATTGATTTTCACTCAGAATATGTGCACGGTTTGTCACGGGCGTGTGTCTGAAAAAGTAAACTTACTGTCTGCCTGTCGCTAAGGGGGGAAAAAAAGGAAAAGGGAAAAAGTGGGGTCTAATCAAGCTGTTGTGGGGTTAGCTCTTGTGGGTTTAAAGGCCTTTAATGCTCTCCAGCTGTGAAGTAACAGAAATTGGGAGGGGAAGCTGGAAGGAGTGGACAGGAGTTGGGGGGTGCAAAAGAACAGGGAGTCTGGCTTTTATGTTTTATTTTTTATTATATGGAATATATATACATATATATAAAATATATATTTTTTAAGTTTAGTGCACGTCTGGACATTGGGTGTATGGACTGTTCATCCATTGTCTCTTCCATTTCCAGAATAGCCCCCAGTTAATCACGTCGGCTTTGAAGGGAATTTCCTCGTGGAATTCTCCACAGAAAATCTAATCAACTGACCTGCCCTTTCAACAATGGAAGGCATTTTTCCCCCTCTCTTTCCCTTATTGGGGCGGGCTCTGTAATGTAGCTCTTTTTGTGCACATTGAACTCTCCCAGTAGGAGTGGAGAGTGTGTGAGGGACTGAGGTTTTGCGTGTATGCGTGTGTGTGTGTGTGTATGTGTGTGTGCGTGCGTGCGCACGCATGTGTGTCTGTGTGCAAGGTACACACTCGCTCATGTTGGCCAGTGTGTACTGACTACCCGGGCCGGATGCTGAGGTTGAGCTTGGCAGCCCCTGTCTCCACACGTGTGCGTGTCCTGGGGGTCTGTGCCTCTGTCACTTCATGTCAAAGGTACATTACCTGATGACCTTCCCCACCACTAGATTTTTATCTGGATAATTGGAGCAGCTATGGAGGTTGTGCTTTGCCAAGCAGCTTAGGATCTGGGCAGCCAGAGTTCATTCACCTCGTTATCTGTGACTGCCCAGGCAGGCAGAAGAAACTCAAGAAGTCCCCTGGCCAGGGGTGCGCAGCGGACCCCCTGCCTTCCCCCGGCAGGGTGATCCCCAACAGGGCAGTTATTTGGGAACATCCCTTACTCGGCTGGGGGATTCTGCTGTGCCCCTCCGTGAGCTGTTGGGCATGTGATTACCTGCTTCTTCCACGCCCGCCCGTGCTTTCTGGAGTTGGGAGCTACCGAAACTTCGCTTGGGCTGTGAAGATGTTCTCTGCACATTGTGGAAAGCGGGCGCTAGCGGCAAGACCCACAGAGTGAGTGGCAAGATGTTTACAGGTCTCCTCCAAGGGGCCTCTGCTATATTTCAATCTGTCAAAGTTGCTTTTCTTTCCTCAGAACAATGCCTGATTGTTGTGTGCGAGTGAGTGTGAGTGTGTGTGTGTGTGTGTGTGTGTGTGTGTTTCCGTGTGCGCTCGGAGAGTCTAGGAAGGGGGAGGAATTGCAATTCTTTGTGTAAAAAGGCTGCTACGAACATCTAATCTTTTTGGCTTAATTAGTTCATACATGCAGTTTGATCAGGCTCTGTTATTTTAAAGACTTCTTTCATTACTCAGCGGCAAATGTATTTTTACAAAGCAATACTGTGTGTGTGTGTGTGTGTGTGTGTGCCCGAGTGCGTGCGTGTGTGTGGTGTGTGTCTTTTATTATTTAGAGGAGCGAGCTTGGGGGACGTGTTAAGTGAGTTGACTTCTCACGTTCGCCGATGTCCAGGAGAGAATTAAAGGACAGGGCAGGCACCTCCAGGTTGTCGCCTGTCTGCCAGCCGGAGCGTGCTATGCAGAGGGGGAACGGCCAGGCTTGGCTACTGCAAATGCACTACCCCTTTAAGAGAATGGTCAAGGAGTCCTAGGGGTGGGGGGGA
The DNA here is from genome assembly GCA_023101885.1 of Typhlomys cinereus. Taxonomy (NCBI): domain Eukaryota; kingdom Metazoa; phylum Chordata; class Mammalia; order Rodentia; family Platacanthomyidae; genus Typhlomys; species Typhlomys cinereus. Next base: position 474,691 of record JALPQD010000322.1, read on the forward strand.
GAGAGAGAGAGGGGAAGAGAGAGAGAGAGAGAGAGAGAGAGAGAGAGAGAGAGAGAGAGAGAAGGAGAGGAGGAGAGGAGGAGAGAAGAGAGAGAAGAGTGAGAGGAGAGAGAGAGAGAGAGAGAGAGAGAGAATTCACTGGTTTAGAAGGCTTGGACTCACGGAACAGGTTCAGTTGGAGCGGATCCTAGGTGGCCGGCTGCAGTGACAAAGGGCCTCTCCAGCATGCTCACTGACCCTGATTTACCTCAGGAGTTTGAAAGGTGAGTACAGTTTGGTTTGGTTTTGCTTTTTTTTCCTCTCTCTCTTAACCTCCCCCCCCCCCCAATAAATGGAAGCGCAACTCTGGTTTCACAGTAGTCTCTGAGTCAACTGGAGGATGCTTCCCCCCTCCCCACGAAATGTGTTTGTTTGGGTGCTCTGGAGCCAGGCTCTCTGTAGCCTTGGGGGTAGAGCCGATGTCTGTCTCGGTGGCCGGGACCAAATGAACTGATTCGCAAAAGTCTCTGTGGTTTCCCCTGGTGTGTGGAGGTTGCTTCCGATAACAGACAGGGAATGAGATGAACGTGAAATGAACATTAGCCATCTCTCTGCTCCATCCGTGGCTGCCCTCTTCCTCTTTTACTACTTTCTTCCTTCATTGATTTTCTACCCCTTCCTCATCTATGCCTTTTAAAAATGCTCCTCTGTGTGTGTGTGTGTGTGTGTGTGTGTGTGTGTGTGTGTGTGTGTGTGTAGGGGGGGGTAGCGTCCCCAGTCTCTCTGTCTCCTGTAATTTTGGAAGTGACAGAAAGCTTCAAGTGGCGGTCGAAGCGAAGGCTGTAAGTTCTATTTGAGCATTCTGAGAACTTTGGAAACTGTTCAGAAAGCACACGACCTTTTGTTGATGTAAAAGGAGGGCAGGGTTATTGTGAGTGCTGTTTTCTCCAGAGAAAATTGAACAGCAGTTAACATAGTAGTAGATTACTCTGCAGATGTCAAAAGAAGGGAAGCAGGGTGCCCCCTTTTTAACTTTTGTGCTAGCTGTCTTAACTGAATTTTGACAAACTTATATTTTCCCCTCTCACTCTGGTGGGAATAAATCATTTGTAATCAGTTGTTCCTATTTAGAAAAAAATAAATGTGCAATTTCCCCCTGGCTTGAGGTTGCTACAAGTACCATGAGGCTTTGAAAGAAATTTAACCCTCATGTCCCTATAAGTACACACTGTGATTTTCAAATTCAAGTTCCTATCCTAGTATAAGTTCATTTTTCCAACTATAAATAGATTTTTGTTTGCCATTAAAAAGAATTCAAACTTTGTATATTCTGTGTGGAGAAGGAAAAAAAAAGAAGGGAAGAAAGAAAGAAAGAAAGAAAAAGCTAAAAAAAGCCAGGATGCCTGATCCGCAGACGTTTCTCATTTCCATGAGAGCTACCTTCTGTATAAACATTTGTTGTATCTGACTATGCCGTGCAAGCTAGGTGCTAGACCAGCTGGATAAAAATATGCTAAGTCAAGCTGTTCATCGCTCAAATGCCTGAATTTGATATGAAAAGACAAAAAAAAAAAAAAAAAGAAAGGACAAAGATTAAAGCATTCTAGAAGGGAGGTGATAGGAGAGAGAGTATCAGAAAGAGATTAACCCTTGGACATGTCCACCCACTGAGGAAGCCCCTGTCCGTCCCGGTGAGAAAGTAAAACAGCTAACAAGCATACTTTAATACCTTTCTCTCTCTCTCTCTCTCTCTCTCTCTCTCTCTCTCTCTCTCTCTCTCTGTCTCTCTCTCTCTCTCATTAAGCTACATCGTCAATGGTTAATTCTAGTGGATGGTTGAGCTTTCTTAGAAGTTTCAGATTAATATTTTCAAAGTTTTCCAAACTGACGCTTCAAACCAGCTAATTCTTCCCAAATGTATCCTTGCCACTGTATCAAGATCGAAGTTGTTGGTATCAGAGGCTTTCCCTACCTAGTGTTGCAGTCCCCTAACTTGTGCGGAGAAATGCTTGAAGGATAATTTCCCTTAATTCTGATTATTCTTTTGAAAAATCAAACTCTAAGTCTGATTTGTAAGCCTCTGAACAGATTGTTCTTATAAAAAGAGAGTTACATATTAACAGAGCATAGGCTGTTTCTCTATACAGACAGGCTGCTTGCTATGAGTCTTATTATCTTTTTTAGCTCAACTTTTCCCTGCCCTATTCTAACGTTCAAATCTCTTAATACTGAGTTTTCCTTCTGGTGAGATTTTTGCATATATATTTTTCTTTTTCCTTTTTGAATATCCAGTGGCATATGTTTTTAACCAGTTAATTAAATAAATAAGCCACTACTAATTGTTTGGTCTGTTAGTATGGGCATCTTATTTGTAAATAGCAGTAGTAACAATGATTTTGAAAGATGTCATGTAGTATAACATTTTTAATGATTTCCCCTGTGGTTGAAATTGGTAATACATATAAAAAATCCCACTAAATCATTACTACTTGTTTACATTGAATTTTTCCAGCAGTAGCATCTATAGCCACTCACATAGAATTTAGCATGCAGGGATAGTACTAAATATTAATATGATCCAAAGAAGGAATGTATACTGCAAACGAAGTAATGTATATAATTGAGAGTGGGTCTTTTTTTGTCTTGGCAGCTATTAACAACTTTTAGTCAATAAGTTGGTCATTCCTCTTGACTTAATTTTTATTCTATTTGCCCACCTGCCATTCAGCATTCTCACCCAATATCTTCCGTTGTCTGAAAGGAAGTCCTCTACATTTCTTAGCACAGAGACTTTGGTCCAGAGGACAAGACCAAGTTCATGTCCAAACTGCTTAAGTTCCTTGTGATTTGCTTGTCTGGTGTCACTGATTGACTATTATCCTTCCTATTTTTCATTCTTTCCAACACAAACTTTTCAGAAACATGCAAAACTTCAATACCAAACCTCAAAATTTTGGATTTAGATGGATAAAGTGTCTGTGTTTGCTGCTGCAGAAATAAATGTACGTGATAATTTCAGACTACTAGACAGTCGTTCAGCAGTTAGAGAGCCGGAGTTCGACTTCAGGACATGAAGCAAGGCAGGTGGCTTTCCAGACTCACAGCTTGGGCTGTTTGGGGGCTGTGTCGCCGCATATCTGCCCTTGCTCACCATGATTACTGACAGACAAGATTCTCAGGTGGAGGGCAGATAGGCATGGGATGAGCTAGGGAGTGACTGGTTAGAAAATCCTCCTGTGTCTTGCAGTTCGGTTGGCAACGTGGTGGAAATGGTTATAGCAGTGTCGTCAGAATCAGTGTCCCACTCTTATGCATTTAAAAAAGTCACTGTTCTTGTATATGTGATGCCAGTTAACTAGTAAAACATTGTGACTTCAGATTTTCATTCTTGCTGTACCTGGAATGAAAATATCCAAACTAGTTGGCTTAAATTTTTAGTATCCCTTTGCTTCTGGTGAATGACAAGTGATCCTAGCTGATACTTGCTCGAGGGTGTTGTAGTTTCTCTTGCCTTTTTGTTTATACTTGTCTTCATGTTGATATCATTGCTTTATAACTAAGTCACTTTTCTGCACTTTCAAATTACTGAATTCTAGAGATTAATTAAGAAAAACCTTAAAATTACTTGAAAAAAACTGATACTGTCCAGCAAGGAAAAGTTGGGTCTGATGGAAGAAGCCAATTAAGTTTATACAATTGTGTAGTTAGCTGTTTGTGTTTTTAAAAATGTAACAGAGAGCATTCTGCTTCCTAAATGAGGGCAATAGCATCATAGATCTGCAACAAAATTCACTTTGGCTATTCATTGGTGGTCAGATCAACTTAAAGACATTTTTTTTCTGATTTAAAAACTTTTTTTTTTTGCCTTTTGTTTTTCTGAAGAAAGGAATACACTCCAGGTACTGAGGAAAAATAATTTGCAAAATTACCATGCAAAACCAGTACTGAAAGACTACAAAAATACCTGTGACAATATTGGTATTTTAATTAACTGAAGTTTGACCATGCTAATAAAATATTTATTACCCAGACATTCATTCAGGGTAATTAGAGACTCTTAAAAAATCCATTGTGTTCCTGAGTTATCCCTGCACTGGGATGGTAGGTGATCTGTCAGTGTGAATCCAGGGAAAGTTATCTGTTCAGATTTTGTTCGCTGGTAGCTGGATGCTTGAAGATTTCATGGTATGTTTTTAGGGCGTTCTGCTACCCTGTTTTGGTCATTTGATTTTCTCTTCTCTCCCTACTCGTTCTTGGAGGAGAAACTGTCTCTAACTCATTCCAGATTTTAATTGCCCTGTCTGTAATCCACAAACTCACTGCACTGACACCTTGGTTTGCAGTGCAGCTTGCGTGAAGTAGTTCATAAAACCACACTCTGCCCCACACCCCGGAGTCCCGGCTGAAAACTTGGCAAGAGCCGGACTGATTAACTAGAACAATGTAGGGTTAAATGCCAGGTGGCATTGCTGACTACTCGGCCCGGAGCAGGTCGGACAGATAAAGAAATGGACGGCTGTTGTGAGCGCGTGTGGATGTATTCTTATGCTTCTCAAATGTGAGAGGCACAGGTGGCTGGATTGACCTATTCTTGGAGAGCTTTGGATTGAAGTGCATATACATTCTGTAAGAAAGACCAGAAATCAAACTTGCCTATTTTTTTTTTTTCAGTATATGACTTTTGCATAGGGTCGGGGACCATTTCACATATATTTCATCCATGATGGTTGTACAAAGCAGCATTCAGGGGCAAAGTCTGATTTTACTGTCTGTTCTTTAATCCATCTGTCCCTCACCACCTAAGGTATAGATTATGTAATGCAGGTGTGCATGATAGGGTCTGAATGCTCCCTTTTTCTAGATTGGTTTAAGAAGTGTGATTGGAGGGCTGTGTTTTCTGCCATGATTTCTTATTCACTTGTAATTTCAGTGAGATTAACCAATATAGGGCATTTGCCTATCTAAGTTCTTCTCTTGTCCTAACTAAAATCCAGTCATGGTATGGCAGGCCTCAGATTCAGGTGAGGGCAGGGAGATTTTAAAAAGCTGTCAGAGACTTAATGAGCACCTCACAGGTGCTCTTCCTAATGGGAAGGTTTTGTTGAACAAGAAGAGGACGAAGACATAGATGAAGACATCCCCTCGTTCTTTCATTGCCTGTGGAATTCAAATGCTGTGAAAGGAACAAGACACACCTCTAGGGTAGGGAAAAAGGGTCCAGACTGGCGTCGCGTGGCTTAAATGAGCAGCGATTATTGGGGCTTACATTGGGGGAATGTCTCCTCTTCCTTCCTGTAATTAGGGACGCCTTTCCCCTTCCTGACTCCTGTGCTTTCCCCTGCAGTCTGGAAGCTGCTCTGTCTCTTTCTTTGGTACGGTCTGTCCTGCACTTCACTCCCACATCTCTGGAGACCCTGTGGCGTATGCTTCTGCTTGTCCAATAGGGGCGTGTGCTTGTCTCCACATCCAGGATCCCTGGGAGTCTTAGAGGGAAACCTCAATAGTGTGCCCTGCCTCTGCGGAGTCAGAGCCTCCCGGAGCCCCCCAGCTCCTGCGCCTGCATGGTAGAGTTGCTTTTCTGCACATTGGGCTGTCGGAAAGGACCAGACCGAAGCAAGATTTAGAAGAATTCTGGTGAGAACTGTTTATAGGGATATGGCATTTTAAAAAGAATGTAGTAAACAAACAGAATTGTAGCATCAACAAAGATAATTAGCATAAACAATGTCGTTTTAGGACAGGTGGTTTAAAAAAACAAACAAGACAAAAAACCCAAATACGAACCCAATTTGGATGCTGTCAGCTTGGAGCCACTGAACTTTTTCCTCAGCCCTGCATGAGAATCCCGCAGGTTTGCTGGTGAGCCTCAAAAGGCTCGCTTTTTGTGTCTCTCAGTCACTTTGCGGCCATTGTGCCCTTTACCCACCCGGCTTGGGCTTGAAAATAATTAATCTATTACAAGGCGGCTTCAGGACACTCTGCTCGTGAACATGACAGAAGGTAAATGACAAACAAAAGCTTCTGGAAGCTTCTAAACACTTGCAATCAGTGTGGAACCTTAAATCAGGTCAAAGTAGGATCTTGGCTCCTCCTGCTCCGATCTCTAATGCTTCAGTCACTTAGCATTTAGACATTTACTGTTATCTGAGAATTCTGATGTTTATTTTCCTGTGTCTGGATTGTCATCCCCGGGCTCATTCATGTGCTTCTGAGTGCTGCTTATGCCTCTATAACCAGAGTAGGGGAATGGGTGAACCTCTGGTCTGAGGACCAGATCTGTGAGTTTCATTGTCTGTGCGTGTCGTGCTACCCTGGTGATTTTGCCTGTACACACGTCGAGTCTTATTACTTATGACTAAATGATGTTTTACTTAATGCCTTGCTCTGAAGTGTTTTGACTTAACTGAAATGTGGAGTGTGGGGGAACAGAAGCAGTTTATTTTTCTTGAATGAAGAATGAAAGTTCTTTAGTGAAGTTAAAAAATCCCCCCCCCTTGGTATTCTCTTAGGGAAGGAAGACTCGGCATGGCAGACGTGGGCATCTGATGTGTAGTGACCCTTGTGTTGGGTGGACTGAAAGCATTTGTGAATGGGTTTTGGTTTCTGTGAGTTATGAAAATGTGTGTAAACTAGTAAACTGTGTCTCATTCATGTACTAGGGAGATTTCTCATACTTTATGGACAAAAATAATTTGGCTACTAACGACTTAGGGCTACCTGCCAGTTCCAACACATACTGTAGGTAAAAGGAATACTAAAGAAAAACTGCTGGCAGGGAACCGTTGAAAGTTTCGTGTGCCGCAGAGCTATTTCTGCCCTGAACATCTTTTGCAAGGACGTGAGTTTTAGGAGAGAAAAAAATGTGAAGAAACAGAAGAATGATCGTCCTTTACAAATGTACAGGCAGACCCTCTTTAATATCTGTCACTGTGGAGATGCATGAGTATCACTCTCTTGCTACCCCATCCTGGAATTTTTCCCACATCAAAACCTAGGAGTTCAGTGTTTTAAGAATAAGCTACATATGAAGGAGTGAAATTGACAGCCCAGAGCCTTCTCTGGAAACCCCAAACCTTGTCAGGTTTTGATCTTGCCAGGTAATGAACCAGAAACGTTATTTCTTCTCATTCGGGTTTCAGAAGCATTACTGAGAAAGGAAGGGAAGAGTTAATCAGCTTTGCTTATTGTTAATTTCTCATTGTTCATTTCTTAATCCAGAGAAAGAAGACAGGCAAGCCAATCATGCTCTCTTCTTTTACTGAAATTTATTTCCACATTTGGCAATTCAGACTTTAGTAATGATTTTGATTTTATGTCTATTTTAATTAGGATGGAGTAAGCAAAAGGGACAGTAGGTGCTTGAGAGCTGCTAGTAGAACTTTATCATGTGATCTGCTGAGATATCTTCTTAGAGAAATGCATAGGTCTATGTGTGTAGATTTCATAAAAGGGCATCGCAATGAAAAAGAATCTCAAGTACTGAAAAAGGGAAAATACGTGTTTATAGGAAAGAACGCTAAGTTAAAACACACGCACACACACACACACATACACACACACTCAGTACTCTGTGGTATTAATTTGTCACTCACAGTTAATATAGATTTCTTGACAAAGTTCAAAAACAGCTTTGTTCTACTTGTAGAGTTAAACAATTATTTGTTGGTCTGCGTATCTTCCTTTTTGGTTATTTACCCCACGCTAGAGTTTGTTGGGCAATAGTCTACAAAGTCCAAAGACTTTCTTTTCTCTCTCCTGGCCTGGTGTCCTTTCGAGTTTTTTTTTCACCTTTTTAATATTTGCTATTGAGTTTCATAATATGTTTGAAAAGAGATTTCAGAAGAATGTCCCATAAGTGTGAGGTTAGTGTTTTCTTCTTGTCCGTGGCGTAAAGAACCTGAGCTTAAGATTGATTGGCACCATGCATGGCATTCCCACTTGGAAGGGCAGGAAAGGAAGGATCGTTGAGGAAGTGGTGAGTCGCTGATGGATTCAGTAACTGAACTTTGGTCTTTAGTGAATCGTCACCACAGTCAGCCCTTTTATTCCAGCCCCACAGATAGGCTGAGAAAACTTTAATATGCAAATAGCAGTCATCACAATACCTGGGAGTGGCAGAGCAAAGAGAAAATGATTTGTGCCCCCCCCCCAGACCCCAGATTCCCTTTACCCTCAACCATCACCAAATTTGGGCAAACAGAGGAAAAGCTACTGTTCTTTAGTGCCCCAAGGACTGTCACTTAAACATCTTAGTAATGAAATTGTTTCATGAATCTTGTCATTACTGGCAAAATAAAACTGATCTGAATTGACTTGCAAAGAGTCTCAGAACATTTAATGTTTTAAAAGCATTCTCATAGAAGAGCAGAAACATCCAAAAGATCCGAATGCAGTGATTAAGTACAATCAAGGGTGCCAAATGTAACAGCTTTTATCAGTAGATCCAAAGATACTTGGAGGTGGCTAATGGTCACTGGAGGATTTATTTGGAGCGATGTTCTAATTATGCCTGTGTATCCACACACAAGTTTGGAATTAGGTGAAACTCTTTTACCTATAGATTGATTCTTTAATAGATTCTTCCCTATCTTGATGGGAGCTGCCATTTGGGGAACACTCTCTTTTAAGATAGACGCTTTATAGAAATACAAGCAAGGTTCATTTGCGTTTTCTCCACAACACAGGGTCCTGTGGCAAGTGCCGTCTAGGCACGGAATGGTGTTAAAAGTTTAATTCCTAAAAATGATAGTGTGATGCATATTGCATGGAAAATATGAATGAAAGACATCTCAGATGAATGAAAGGGTTTTTGAATAATATTAGAGGAGAGTTAAGATTCTACTTGCAGAGGAGAAAGCTAGGTATATGTGACCAGCTGCCTGCCTAACATGTTCACGTGGATTTTGAAGGTTCTTCTTTAACAATGAAATCATTTCCTTTCCTCTAGTTTAATTAAGATTCACATTTCTCAGTTTTCTTAATTGAGCTTTTTACATCTAATACAGAAAGTTGTTAGGTATAACATGTCAAGTTCCAGTTCCTCACAATCTGTGACTTCTCTGAGTCTTAAATGTGAAATAAGAAATAAGAAGAGTCTGAAATTTCTAAAATATCCTCATCCTGTGTTTTCATTACTTTGAACTGCGTTTGAAAAGTCTAAGAGCTCAGGACTCCAGTGGTCAAATTCTTGAATTTATGTGATTATTCGGAGACAGAGCCTGTCTTACAGCCAGTCTTTCTGTGAGAATCCCCTTTTACTAGTTGACTTGACAATCGCGCGACTGTCCAAGGATCTAGTGACCACAGTATGTTCTTAGATTTTTTAAATCTGAGACTGCAGATAATATTATTTATAGTTAAATGTCCAAGTTGTTTTTATGAACTACTTGAAATGTTTGAAGACCTAAAATTCACATTTTATGTGATTGTAGCTCTCAGATTATTCACCTTCCTCAATTACAATTATTAAAGAGATAAATTACATATGGGTAACCGAGTCAGGCTGGGGGAGGGGGAGAGAAACAGGCAAGTGGCACTTTAGTGTACATCACTGACAGTGAATTTACCAAAAATTAGATAAAAGAATGAATAAAAAAGAAAGCTCAGATGGTGGCACAGAGCTCTGGGCACTCTAAGTCTTTGTAGGGATAAATGAAACGCTGGACCACAGAGAAGCAAGATTCAGTTAGATTACACGCAGGTAGCCCAGAGAAGGACTTTAAATGTCTTCAGGAGTAAATGACATGGCTGCTGGCACTCACGCTGGGCTAGTCAGCCCCTATGTCTTAGTTGCTGATTGTCGAATCCAAGATAAGCAATATGAAAGCCTCTAAGACAAGGAGGAGGCCAGCAACCAATGAAAGATGCATTAAAAAGCTGCTTTATCTGAGAGGATGAGCCTCCCATATTGTTAATATTTCGCATTTGGCAGATTGCAAGCCGTTTTTCCCCCTCTTCACTGTTTGAAGAAAAAGAATGCATAGTTAGACCATCAGAAACATAATCTTTGATACTTGTCTAATGACCTTTCATATCATCTCTAGCTGAAAGTATGTCTAGAGGCATCATGAAAACCTTGTCCAAACTAGATCAAGATTTAGACCTGGATTTGTATATTCACAGAAGACTTTTTTATGTTAGCATTTGCTAATGATAAATACAGCATTTTAAAATCCTATGCTTACTACTTTTAATTTTGGAAAGAAAATGTGTGTTATTTTCTTGTGAAGATGTAAAATTATTTAAAAGAAAAAAAACCCAAAATATAAAGAACCTTATGAAACCAAAACTACATTTAGAACTATGACCAAAGGAAAATATGCAAATATCCTACTGTTAAGCTACAGAGAAAATCTGGAAGTCATCCAGTTGGGCAACTTACTGCTAATATATTTTATGGTCTAGCATTTAGTTATATATGAGGTTGGATATGTTTCTCAGCTTCTAAATCAAGAAGTAAAGCTTTGTGATGCACAAGTCACTAAATTCTTTGGGTTTCAGACACACATTTCTGAAATGGGCTGAAAATAACTGAAATTATTTACCCCACTGCTAATGAATCCAGCTTAAACTTAGGGAGGTTTAGAAAAAAATATTTAGGTATCACTGAATGCAGTCCATTGAATTCTGATTTCTAAGAAGCAAGCTTAATTTCTGGAAAAGGTAAAGGGCTCAGCAATTTAATAATATGATCCTTTGTTTGCTATGATACTGTTCAGAGAGCTGAAAGTATCCAGCATCTAAGGTAATACATATAAAAACTAGTCGACTTGTACCTTAGTTTTGTGGTTCATATAACTGTAAATTTTAGCCCTCTTAGGATCGATGATCCCAAGTAACTTAAATTTTAATACCACCAACATGACTGTAGTTTCCTCTGTTTGCTACTAATAATTAAATATCCTGAACACATCTTTTCGTCACTTGTTATGTCGGAAATCTGATATACTAATTAGTCATTTCTGCAAATATCAACATATCAAGTACGTTTTCACAGTTCACATCATTCTACATTTTAAGCCTGGCAAATAGAATTTTATTTATACGTGCAGAAGCACGAGAATGAAATACTTTATAGAATCAGTTATTGAACAACGAAAACCAGTCATTTTCTATTCGTGAAGGGAGGTCATACATACTAATGCATGCATTTTAAACTAGTGTTTATACAAGCAGCTCAAAACTCAGAAAATATTAAATAGCTTAAAGCAGCGATTATCTGCAGAAATCCAGTACGTTCTAGATTTTTCATAGTAAAAGGTAACACGGGCAGCTTGGCATTAGGTACATATTTTTTTGACTGTTGGGGAAGGGAGGGAAAAATCCGCAAATTTTTCTTTTATGGACAGCATTATAGCAAGTAACAAAATCACTCAAGAAACAGAGCTCTTATTTTTGATATAAAGTTGTTTTTCACGGATATAATCTGTCAAAAGCCAGAAGCCATCCAAAGTGCTGATACCAATTTAAGAAGATGATCTTTTGCCTTAATTGTGCATCTGGGAAATATTAGCTGGGCACTTTGTGGTGTACAGCGAATACCTTACTTGCCAGTTGTCTGAACTGCTGTTAATGACGGACATCATGCCAGTGTTTGGATGGCAGAAACCTAGGCTGAATATGAATACAAAGAACACAGTTGGAAAAAAAGCACACATTTTATACAAAACAGATTTCAACCATCTGCTTGGCACTCAAGTTTGCGACTACAGGCCATATATGAAAGAGACCACTGTCCATGTACTGGAATGGTGTCACATTTATTGGTACCTTAGAAAAACCATAGGGTTTTTGAAAGGACGTCTACCCAATGATTTTCTTCAGCTGTATAATGAAAACATGAGCCCCAGCCAACATTTTGTTCCCTGTGCAATATACTTCCTGTCAGTCTTCTCATCCCAGCAGAACACATTCTGCTAATACAGTAGGTCTTAGTGCCGAACCTCAAGATACTGAAAGATACCAGACACCACCGCCCATGTGACCCTGAGCCAGAGACCGCCAGGAGGTTAGGAGATAAAAACTGTTTGCTTTAGACACAGACGATGCTCAGGCCCGCATGGAAGTGAATGGTCCAGAAGGACTTTAGAATATTGTGCTCACCCATTGGTTCTGAATTGACATGTATGAATCAGAATTGGACTGTTTTCTCCTAGCAAAGGAGAAAACATGGCACATATTGTAATTACAGGCCCAGTCTCTTGATGTGACCAACCTCTTTACCTAAAGTGGAAAGTCTCTATAATGCTTAGTGGGGAAGTTCTAAGTAAGAGTGACTGTTGTGGATGTAGAGGTGGATGTAGATGTACATGTTTGGCTTAGCTATTGCGAGATGTGATAAACTGACACTAGGATATTGAAGATACATTATTAATTTTTTGAAGAATAATTTCTCTCTAGCTGAAATATATTTTATCTCTAAATAGTAGAAACAAATGAACTGTTAGCATGTGCTAGCCTGTCGAGTTACCTAGGTTATAGGACTTGCAGGGCGTCTGTTCCTATTGTTCTTGGTTGGAGAAGGAATGACTCAAGTGAAATACACCTCCTTTCTCTCAAAGTCCCAGTGTGTCTGCATGTTTTCCTGTTTCAGCTGGTACCCAAATGTCCCTTCAGAGCATGCGTGATGTGGCCGGTCTGAAGTGGGGCATGTTGGGAGTCTGATGTGCTCGCTGGACTCAGAAACTTAAGAGAAAGACGGTAAAGAGCTTCAATCCTCTCGTTCTTTAGTACCAACTGTGTATGGTCACCACAGTGGCTGTCTTGCTTTAGAAGGTACTGCTGAATAATTTTCAGGTCATTTTACACTTTAAGTGTGACTGCTGGAAAGTTTAAAAGTCCACACGTGGCTCCCGTTCTTGGCCCACGTCATATTTCTGTTGGACGCCACCACTTTGTACCTTTCCGTGGATGGGAGAAAATAAATGTCTCTCTGTATCTCTGTTCTAGATACTCACAGCTTGGGATAACCGTGAGTCAGAAAGACTTCAGGTTGATTAACTGCCTCGTCCTTCTTAGTTTTATTTTCCCAGAAGGTGAAAATGTATCACTTTTTTTCAAAAGATACAAGCGTAGTGAGTCGCCCATCCATGCAAAGTGCCGTTATCTCATGATGCCCTCCACGTCTCCAGACTTCCACATGGTCCCAGGGGTAAGGGTGGTATGTTAGAGACCATACGTCTGAAAAGGGGGTGATTATATTGATTACTTTTTTCTGCTCCATATCTGGCTTTCATTTCTTGGGCTTGGATAGGAATACCTTGAGCTTCGGTTCCCAGCTGTTGCCGTAAATGATTTCTTACATTGACCCACAAGATGTGATCCAAGCTCTTTTCTCTGTACATATGGAGATGCACATATAAGTAGTGCAAAGACAGAGCTAGTGTTTGGCACAGACATACTGCGTGCCAGACTCCCGATTCCTTGGCACGCGCTGTCACATACTAGCCTCACAACAACCTCGTGGATTGCCATCCTTTAACAGAGGAAAGAGACAGTTAATTTCTCCTAGGCCATCAGGATCTGAGCAGGGATTAGAAACCCAGACGGTCTAGTCCTTTGGAACACTCTTTGTATTTTACTGCTTCATTTCAAAATTTATCTCAATTTCTTTAGTCGTGTTAGGTAAACAAGCAAGGACCTCACATGCAAGACAAGCTCTGTTCTTGAACTACATCCCTGTGGAGTTAAAGCCCACGTTTCTGCTAGCATATTAATCTAGGCAATGAAGGGCTTCCATAACTTTACAATGTATGATGTAGTTCAGAGGAAGAAACACCATTATTTTTGGATGCATACATTTAAATAGCTGCTATACCAGGCATTCTTTTAAATGCCAAATATATTTTTGAAATTCGAGCATTATAAATAACGTGCAGAAATTGGGAGACAAGCTCTTTTGTTTTCTGTTGATTGATCAATTGATTGATTTCACTGTTGTTGTTTTGAACCACAGACATACTGGCTCACCTATTCACAGTATAGACCAGGCTGGCTGTTAACTGGTAACGAATCTCCGGCTCCTTCCTTCCCACTGCTAGACTTGTGGGCATGTGCTACCACATGCAAATTGCAATACAAACTTCTGACTTCTCTTTCTGATTGAATTTTTTCCTGGCAGAGGCTGGCGTGTCCAGTGATAGATGTCCAGGTTTATGCATACATTTACACAGAACTTCTTGGTTCTCCAGAGATACGATTTCAAAGTCACATACATAGAAATACCTATTGAAAGAAATTCAGCTATGTACATTTCTCCACTGTCTCTTGAGTCCTCTGAGTGGAGCACGTACAGAAAGCACTTTGGCTCAGAAACTTTATCTTGCTACTTTCTGCTAACTCAGGTGTGAACTTTATACTGTAATGATTTTAACTATGTCAGGGGTCATATTTTATATGATGACATTGAATATCTGAAAGTTTTGACAAATTGGCCAATAATGTTATAATTAGTATGATATGAATCCTTTGCTCAGAGTTGTAGCCCTGACATGCCGATTTTATTGGGGAGCAGAAGAGAGATTGTAATTTGAATAGGAAACTTAGCATGTCTGATAATAAAGTAACATGAGTGGTGATATGGCTGCAGATTCATGAGAACAGAAAAGCATGCAGGGGTGGAAATTGCCTTCCTGGTTTTAAGCCACCAGATTTTTCAATGTTTCTATCAGATAGCATCCACTGCTGCAGGCTTGAAGTAGCCCAGGAGTCTCTGCCCAGTGTCTTGATTTAAGCTTTGTTCCAAAGGCATATTGTCTGGTGTCTCTGGGACGCTGTGTCTTCATTTCCTGCTACTCTTTGGCAAGGAGAAGGTAAGCAGCCTTGACTCTGAGGTGGGCTGTGAGACGCAGCTGAAGGTCTCTCCTTTGTTGGCGGTGTGGTCTCTGCCCACTGTGCCATCTACCCGGGTCTCATTGTCTTTATCTGTGAAGTTGCTGTTAACTTTGTCTTGGGGCTGGGAGCTGACTCAGGTATTAACTTCTTTGCCTTGCAAGCAAAAGGACCTGAGTTTGGATTCTCCAGAACCCAGGTAAAAATGTCAGGCAGATAGTGGCCCGTAATTTTGGCCTTAGAAGGTAAAGCCTGGGAAACCCCAGAGCAAAGCAATGAGGAGGTAGCCAGGCCAGGATGACTCTCAGTGTCTTCCTTGGGTTTTCACAGGCACCCCCTCAAGTTCCCTCTTGTGCATATATACACACACGTACATACACACACACACACACACACACACACATACACACACACACACAAATCAGTCTCCATTTCATAGACTGTTTTTACCACTTGGATAAGAAATCACATGTAATGTATTATGTTGAAGAAATGTACAAGATTATTCTTTCTTAACAGACTTTAATAATTTAAAGAGACTTTCAATAATAGTCCATATGCAATTTACCTTGAACTGCGTGCTGCTCTGTAAATATAAAGAACCTAGTATATTTCATTGATGAAACTCTCATTAAGACCTCGACTAGTAGAAATAAGAAAATCTGCAGGTTAAGTTTTCATACTATATAGTGGCAGTTTTTACAAGCATACATTTCTTACATTCATATATTTTTCAAACCTTAAACAAATGGAGATTTTATGTCTGAGCATATACATGTACATGTAAGCAATATATGTAACAAATACATTAAATAAGTATGTCATATACACATAGCTTTTGTGTATACATAATCATCTCTTCTGCACATAAACATAGATCATACATATATGTACATCATGCATGTATAATATATACAATATGTGCATGTATATATATACATGTTAGATTGTCTATGTGTGTGCTCATTTTCAGGCATAATCTATGGAAACCATATGTACACGCATGTGCATGTATACATCATATATGTGCACATTTACATATGTGTGATGTAGTTCATATGCTACATATATACACACATATATAGACATGCATGTGTCCATGTGTAGATCCTATATGTTACATGTTTTGTATATATAAACTGTATAATACATATATAATATGCAAAGTGTTAGCATTTCTGTGACATGGATTTCATGCATGTTTACATGCATTTGTCTGCATATGAAGATATAATAGAAATAAGAGGATTACTCATAAAATTACAACCTTGGTTAGGAGTATTTCTGAGTTACTTAGTGGACATATGACTACAACTTTACCAGTCATCACAACTGTGTCTCAAGGGGGCCAAGGTCTGGGGAATCGTTTATTTTTGTAATCTTAAAGGGTCTTCACTAGATGAATCCCAGAAGATTTGGGGGTCTTCTTGCCATTGCCATTTTTAGTAGAGGCCATAGAGAGGAGTTTGAGCAATTACAAGCAGGAGAAGGCAAGGCTATAAGTAGCTAAGCCAATGTTTGCCAGGTATGTAGATTTCTTGGTGAAAGGACACAGACAGAGATCTAAGAAAAGGCTAACAAGTCCCTTAAACTGTCTCCTTAAATAACAGTTGTTCCCTCCAGGCTGTTGCTAAGAAACAAGGAACAATCAGTTCCTGACTGACTAGAGTCCAGGGCCCTCCCACCTCTGTCCTCACATTGACTCCTCTGTGAGTGGTGCTCAGGGGCAAAGCCAGAGGGACCACCATGCTGCATCTGTGGGGGCTGAGAGACGGGCAGAAGGAAGCATAGAGGAGTGATGCTCAGATGAAACGTGATAGAACTTTCTAGTACTCCCTCCTCATGCTGGCTGATAGATTCTTTCTGAGGAGGAGACACACACACTCACACAGGTGTAAGGTATGTGCATGAGTGTGGGCGTGCACCATGACATGCATGTGCAGGCAGAACACATGTCTTTCCACCTCGATGAGACCAGGTCTCTCTTGCACTGTTGTGACACCCATGCTGGCTGGTCCTAGACATCTAGAGATCCTCTGGATCCCCCTCCCCTTTCTTGTTTGATTACAGGTGCCCTTACCTTTGTGTTTACTTGGGGTCTGGCTCCTAACTCCCATCCTCACCCAGACCCAGCAGGTGTTTTCCCAGCTGAGCCGTCTCCCCGACCCGAAGACACTGACAGTGTGTTCTGCTGTCGTCCTATCCACACTGACGTAACTTTAAACATTATCCAAGCTGAGCGGCAGCTCAACCATCAGGCAAGGTGACTGTGTGTGTTCTCAGATGGGTTCGTTGACCTGGTTCATGAAGACGTTGTGGACACACCCATGTCTTCACCCAGGGTGATTCATTGGGAAGGATTTGGTGCCATGTGAACGCTGTCTAGATGCACATCTTTGGGAACTTGGGGAGTGAGGCTAGGCATGATCAATGCAGGAAAGAAAACCTTTAAAGATGTGCTGTCTGCCATTTATGGATATAAGAATCTCATTTTCTAAAATGCCACTGTTTTCTCGGGATGCCAAAGGTACTCTAAAACATGAATGCTGCTGCCTGCTCTGGGTTTCCCTCGAATGCTACCCGTGGTGGTGCTGGGTCGCCGTAGATGTGATGGACAGGATAGTCATCACCCGGAGATCTTCTTTAGTTCACATTTGCTTTCATCAAAAATAATGTGATCAACTGAAAAGTGTCAAGTGTTCAGTGAAAGAACGCCTCCTTCTTCCTTCCTCCACCCTCTCTCCATCTCTCTCTCTGTCGTGCCATACGAGTGTATGCCTACGTGCCCAGGCATGTGCTTGGGTGTGGAGGTCAGAGGCCAGCATCAGACAATTCCCATGCTGCTCTCCACTTGACTTGTGGGTCACAGTATCATCTTGAACCTGGAGTTCATGACTCCCCCCCCCCCAAAAAAAATAGCTTGGCTGATTTTCCCATGTGAGCTTGGGGCTCAGTCTGTCTCAGCTCCCCGATCCTGATCGTGCTCTTGCTCATGGCCACACTCAGGTCAGGTTCTCCTGGCTGCCCAGCAAGCGCCTGACCCGCTGAGCCTCTCCCCACCCCAGCCCTGAATCGATGGTCAGGGCACAGGTATGTAGTATCTGGGGACTCATTTCTCTGGGGACATTCACCCCTTTCTTTTCTTCTGAGTCATGTTGCAGCTCAATCACAAGTAGCACCCTCTGAAAGGCAGCACTGCCTGTGACCCCAGGATATTAGCTCATCTGAGAAAGTCAGCACAGGAACAGTTGAAGTCACAATAATGCTTTCTCATCACCTTTGACCCCAGAGCATCAGGTATCTTTAACCTCAGAATGCTGCATCAGACGCCTTCTTCTGCAATATTGCTGCGGTCCACAGACCAGCACTAGCCCCTTGCTGTCTTGACTCACATTGATGCTGGGATGCAGCCTGCTTGCCCCATTCGTGGTCTTATGGTTTGAGTATGTGTGAGTGAGTGTGTCCTCATGATCAGATCCAAGCTACCAGTGAAACATCATTGAAGACTAGAGATTGTAACTGGTCGCATCCCCACATCCTGGAGTTCTGGGTGTGTGAATTTTGGGAGGGGGGTGCTTTGATTTTGACAGAGCTCATCTGTAATCCAAAAGCTGATGGGGGACAGGGGAGATGCAGGCAAAATGCTTGCTGCCCTAGTCTAGCATCCTAGTTCACATTCCCAGCACCTATAGTCCCAGGGCTGGGAACAGAGCAGATACCAGCAGAGCCAGGGCCTCGCTGGACAGTTGCTGGAGAGCCAGTCCAGGCAAAAGGGCTCCAGGTTCATGGAGACCCTGTGTCAGAACTGAAGTGGAGAGGAAGAGAAAGGTTCTGATATTACCTCTTGCCTCCACATGCATGAGTGTGTACATTCTTGTAAGCCTGCACATACACATACACCACACATAGAAAGAAGATAGGAAGAAAGATAGGAAGGAAGGAAGGAGAGAGGAAAAGGAGGAAAGGAGGGAGGGAAAGAGGGAAAGAAAAAAGAAAGAGAAAAAGAAAGAAAAAATGAAGCACAGAAAGAAAGAGACAAAAGAAAAAGGAAAAAGAATGAGAAAAAGAAATAAGGAAAAGAAAGAAAAGAAGGAAAAAGAAAGAAAATCAAGTAGAGAATAAAGAAAAAAAATAGAGGAAGAGGAATAGAGGGAAAGAAAGAGAAGGAAAGAGAAAGAAAGAAAGAAAAAGAAAGAAAGAAAGAAAAAAAGAAAGAAAGAAAGAGAAAACGGAGGAAGGGAGGGAGGGAAGGAAGGAAGGATGGAAGGAATGAAGGAAAGAAGGAAGGAAGGAGGGAAGGAAAGGAGGAAGGAAGGGAAGGAAGGGAAGGAAGGAAAGTAGCTGTGGAGCTGTGGAGTTTGATCCAACTTGAGAGCTTTCAGGACTTGAAATACTGAAGGGAAATCAGTTTCCTCCTCTGAGAAGCCCTTCACAATTTACCCATCTGCTCTAAAGATGCCACAAATACCAATCTTTCACAGGTGATTAGAAACATCGATCTGAAGGCCTGGGTGGCAGCAGGGCGCCTGGGGACTATGTCTTGTTCACACTGATGCTTCAGCTATAGGCTTTTTCCAGTCTTTAACTATCTCTGCGGACACATCCTCCTGCCTCCTCTTCCTCCACCAATGGGACACAAAATTCAGAAAGGCTTGTGCTTCAAGTTTCTAGGAGCATTTTTATGCATGTGGGGCTTTTCCATTTTGACTTCGCCATCTTGAAAAATATGACAGTATGGAGAGTTGGTTATGTGGGAGAGAACATGCTTAGCCTGCGTCAGACCTGGGTTCCAGCCTGTGGGTGGTAAAACCTCCTGCTCTTCCTCCTTCTCCTGCTCCTGCTCTTCCTCCTCCTCCTGTTTCTGTTCCTCCTCCTGCTCTTCTTCCTCCTGCTGCTCCTCCTCCTGCTCCTCTTCCTCCTCCTGCTCCTCTTCCTCTTCCTGCTCTTCTTCCTGCTCCTGCTCCTCTTCCTCCTCCTGCTCCTCCTCCTCCCTGCTCCTCCTCCTCCTGCTCCTCCTGCTGCTCCTCCTCTTCCTCTTCCTCATGCTTCTTCTTCTTCTTCTTCTTCTTCTTCTTCTTCTTCTTCTTCTTCTTCTTCTTCTTCTTCTTCTTCTTCTTCTTCTTCTTTCTCTCTCTGTCTCTTTTATGTGTGTGTGTGGACTATGTACATGCAATGATGTATCTGCAGATTTGTGGATTATGCACATGCAGTGCACGTGTGTGTTTGTAGATCTCTGGACTGAGCACATGCAGCTGGGGTCCTTGGGGATGTGGCTAACCTCTCTGTCTCAGTTTACTCACTTGCGATGTATCGACGAGATTCTTTCTTCAGAAGGCCATTTTGTAGATCATGGAGATAGTCATGTCTGGTTCTTGGGTGTCTCATGTGGTCAGCCCCTGGTTCCTGAATGGTCGGAGGATTAGATGTGCACTGTATTGGGTCACAGATCACTTCCCCAGAGGATCTGTGGTCCCTAGTCTCCGTGCTCAGTTCTCAGGACTTCACTGTTTCCCTCTTGATAGCAATGGGCCTTCCCTTGTTCTTTCCCTTAGAGTGTGCGTGGCAAAGGCCAGAAGACCAAGCCGCGCGTATTTGTTTCGCGCATTAGTAAAAGTGGCATTTTGGGACAACAGAAAGGGGTTGCCTAGCCAAAGTGCTGTGTCAGGTCAAGTTTAATGAATTCGAGATGAGGCAGTCTCCCAGTGTTCTTGGGAAGTCTGTGGAGCAAAGACTGCTTCACTCATGGAAGAGCTTAGCCATTTTCTCCACGCGGTGCCCCCGCCCCCCATGTCTGTGTGGTGCAGTTACACTGGCTGGTTGTTCGCCTATTGCTAATGCCCTTCATTCCACTGGAAGTCTGGAAGGAGTCAGAAAAGGTGGCCTAGCCTTTGGGGTTTGCATAGAAGAGGCTCTGTGTGGTGTCAGAGGATGAGCGGAGAACTGTGGGCATCTCCTGGCCCCCCAGCCTGTTGCTTACATCCGATGAACACGCTGAGAACATTCACTCAATTAGCTGTTCCGTTGTTAGTATCCCATTCATTGATGGAGTAGGAGAAACTTCAATGGTTTTTTCTTCCCCCTGTGGAATTACTAAATATAACATTTTTTGTTGGTTCAATACAAGCTGTCATGTTATGTTAGGTCTCAAAAATAGCAGTTCTGAGACTGTTTGCACGTGTATGAGATGTCCTCAGGTGAAACACGTGGTGACAGAAATCCAGACTGGGTTTAGAAGTGGACTTCTAAAACTGATTGTCACCTGCAGAGTCCATTACCTTCCCCTGGTGACCGCCTCACCAGTTTGGTTTGTTGTGTCTTTCTTTTCCTTTGGATTTTTTTTCATGGTGGAGTTAAATGATTTTAAAAGTTATAATTTTTCTTTTCTGTATTAGATGCTCATTGTCAAATATGGAGGTAAAGGTAGCTCATGAAGCAAACATTCTGGCCCCTAGAGTTCTTCCTTGTTACTCAACCTCACACTACAGATTTTTTTTTTTACTAGCCAGAAATTAAGGCTACCGTCTGCCTCCCACGAACGCATTCTGGGCTGTCAGCTTTTCCACACGTGGCAACCTCCGACAGCTGCCTTGGTTCCATGCTCTAGCATCATTGAAGATTTTACTTTATCTTGCTGATTTGTTCAAATTTTAATGTGGGGCCGGTTCATTTGTGAGAGGAGAGGGGCCATTGGTGTTAAGACATGCGACACACGAAGTAATTCAGCATTGGTGCTGACTGAACTGTCACTTCATTTCGAATGTTGAGTTCTCCCTCTAGTTCCTGAAGAAATGCTCATTTGTATTATTTCTACTTAGCAGTTATGTTTGTTTGTTATAACTTAGTAAAGACTAGCTAAATGTGGACACTCCACTCTGAGAAAGAGAGACAGAAATGACAATATCTAAGATGGAAATGTTCTTTTTCTTCAAGTTGATACCTTTGCTTCCTCTTCCTTCTTTCCCTTCTCCTTTTTTTCCTCCTCCTCCACCTCTTTTTCTTATTCCACCTTTACCAACTTCTTCTCCTCCCCTTCCTCCTTCTCCTTTTACTCCTTCCCATTTTTCCCTTCTCTTCCATCTTTTCTTAATGCTCCTTTTCCTGATCTTCCTTCTACCCCTCCTCTTCTTCCTCCCTACCTCCTGCTCTTCCTCTCTCCCCTCCTGCCTGTAATCTTCCTCTTCCCTTTCCTTTGCTCTTCCTCCCCCCCTCCTTCTATTCCTCCTCTCTCCCCTCCGCCTCCTCTTCCTTTTTACCCACTCGGTGGCCTAGTCTTCCAGGTTGGCCTTGAACTTGTGATGCTCTCGTTCTGAGGTGGTCAGGCCTGCAGCTGTGCCCTGCAGTGCCAGGCTTCCTCTGGGTTCCCAATATAAGGATCCAGTTTTGCGTTCATTAGCGTTTGCCTGCTACTGTTGTCAGTGGTAAAAGGGCCAGAGATTCTCGAAGATCGTTGTCCGAAGTGTAACTACACCTGAAGGAATTAGCAAAGGCCTGGACTGAAAGTGACCTGTCCCGCTCTGACCCATGCTAATTGTCTGTTTACTTATCATGGAATGAATAATGAAAACTAAAGAAAAGCTGTCTTATAATAAACACATACTTTTCTCTGCGTTGTGTATTTCAACAAAGAACTGAATGCAAGTGGCATTTGTTTTGATTGTATGTGTTTAGTTTGTGTGGTGGGTGCACGAGACGCAGTGTGCGTGGACACTTTCAGGAGTCGATTCCTACCATGTAGGTTCCAGGAAGTGAACTCAGCTTCTTAGGCATCAGCGGCAAGTGCTTTCACTCAGCGAGCCATCTCATAGGGCCCCATAAAGTTGTGTTTGAAGCCCTGGAAGTCGGGGTGTCAAGTAGGACTGTAACTGCACAAGGCCGGCTTGAGGCGCAAGTCCACGTTCCGCTTTGCCGAAGCGCAGCTTGTCCTCTCACGTAGTTGTCTGCTCACGGGAGCTCCCGGGTCCTGGAGTCCTTTCTGCGCTGAGACTTCTCGCCTGGTTCTCTTATTTCCTCTGGGACTTTGGCGTTCCCGTGGGCTTTCATTTCCAGTGTCTCTCACGACTCAGTCTCCAATACAGTGCCCTCCCTCATCTGCCCCCTGGATTTTCACTAGGACCCTCCACGACTGCTCACTGGTCACCTCCGTCCACCTCGGCCACTCTTCACAGTTAGTGGCATGGAAGCACACGCCGTCGGTGGACCTGGAACTTTGGGTTGGGCAAACTGTAATGACCACCCGGAGCGAATACACTTGCTGACGGGCACCTCCAGAACTTTCTGAGGACCTGCGCTTGGTGACTCTTCCAATCAGCACACTAACACATCCAGATTGGATGAGCCTTAGCCTTCAAGGTATAAGACCATAGGGTTGGAGACAAAAAGATATCGAAAGGACTGTTTCTCTTTTTTTAATATTTAATTACTTAATTAATTGTGTGTGTGTGTGTGTGTGTGTGTGTGTGTGTGTGTGTGTCAGAGGGCACAGTGTGTCCCTTTGGAGGGCCAAGGGTGACTTTGGGAATCATCCTGGATTCCTTCTACCTCCTTCTTGCTTTGCTCTAGGATTTTCCAGGCTTCATCCACCAGGATTGGAAGTATAGGCCGCTGTCATTTCTACCTGGCATTTTTTACGTGGGACCTGCATCTGAACTCAGGACCTTCTGCTTGAGAGACAGAGTCTTAACCCCTGAGCCATCTCTCCAGCCAAAAAGGACTTTTTTTTTCAAATTTTTAAAACATGAGTTTTAGTTTTTACCCTTTGGAAGATCTAAATGGTGTAACATCCATCAATTGTCATTAAGAAAGTATTTTTCATATGTCTATGAGGGAAATGGAAATATAAAGTAATTATTTCCTCTGATCTGCTTTTTAATAAGATGAAATACATAAAATTAGTTAGAAAAAGTTTAATGGATTAGGTCTCAGATCTTGTGGCTACATATATGTGCATGTTTGTACGCATGTGTGCATGTATGGAAGCATACATATTAAGTCAGAACCAAGAAAGAGAAAGAAGGGAGGCAAAGAATGAATGGGTATCTCTCTGAGCATGTGAAGAAAGGGAAGAAAGTGAGAAGTGTGCTTTTAGACAAACCCTTGTGTTCTTCACTAGAGTGAGACACTTTCAGAGGCGTGAAGGATGCTCCTGTGGGAGGCAGAAGCAAGAGCCTTCAAATAGCCTCTGCCA
This sequence comes from Typhlomys cinereus, assembly GCA_023101885.1. Lineage (NCBI taxonomy): Eukaryota > Metazoa > Chordata > Mammalia > Rodentia > Platacanthomyidae > Typhlomys > Typhlomys cinereus. Next base: position 498,683 of record JALPQD010000322.1, read on the forward strand.
TTTGTGGCAGCAAGCATGAGCACCAGCCGTAGCTGCCGAGCACCGCGGATCGTGGAACTTGAAAAGCATCTTGGCATCCGTGTTTGTGTGCATACACAAGCGGCATGCATGTACACAAGCCTGTGTGTACACTGTGACACATGTGTGTGGGTCAGGGGAACCTCGTGTGATTGCAGAGTAGGTTTCATTGTCTGGTGCTGCGTGCAGCAGGCTGACTGGTGGGCATCCATAGATCTTCCTGCCTCGGCCTCCCATGTGCCCCCAGGACAGCGGGCACTGCACATACTGCTTCTCGTGGGTTCTGGCTCAGCTCCACTTCTCTCTTACTTTTTTTCCTTGCTATTTGATTGATTGATTGATTGATTGATTGATTGATTGATTGATTAAATTGAGACAGGGAGAGATACGGCCATGCATGCCATGCCACACAGGTAGAGGCCAGAAGACAACTTTGAGAAATCAGTTCTCTCCTCCCATCATGTGGGCTTTTGGGAATTGAACTCAGGTCTCTAGCTTTGCTAATGGACACCTCACCTGCTGAGCCATTTTGCAGGCCCAGATGCCCGAAGTCTGCCCACGCTTGAGGCAGTGCTCTCACCACTGAGCCGATCCCCAGCCCTGAGGAGCTTTTGCTACAGTGCAAGCAGAGCCCCCGGGCTACAGTCTGGGGGGGAAACGCAGCAAGGGCCATCCAGCTTTGGAAATGAAGGTCTTAATTTTTCCTTGATTCTTCTCATAAGTTTTTGCCTCTGCTTGATTTGATTTTTTTTACATGAGTTGGGTCTCTCTGGGGACAGACTTCTTGCTTACTCTGTGTCCTGTGAAGTTGGCGACACTCGCGATTCTGGAAGGTTTCGTGTGGGCTCCTCACCAACACCCAGCACCAGAACCCGTGAGCCAGCTCAGCCCCACACCGCGGAACATCTCTCTAAAGTACCACTCAGATCTGTCCTTCAAGCAGCATTTCTCACGCAGGGCAGAAATCTCCTGACATTCGTCTGTAAAGGAACAGGGGTCATGGGGATGCGGCCTAGTGCTGTGGAGGTCTTCATGTGTGCTGCGTCCTGACATCAGTTGTCTTTGCTGAACATTTCAAAAGACAGTTGAAGCCTTGGCTGGCACAATGTGGTATCTTTATGCTCTTATTGCTCTATGGAGCTGTTCCTTGTGGGAAAAGCATGGCCCAGTATTTCTCTGGTTTCTAAGCACTGCGGCTTGGGTTCCAGGAGAGAGAGAAATGAGAGCAAGCAAGTTGCAGCCCATCAGGTGAGCGCTCGCTCACCTTGTGAGACACTGAATCAGTGTGCATGTCTGGGGAGGACGAAGGCTGCATCCTAATGACTCATCCCATGAGGATAGTCATTCATGTTTTGGAAGAGGGACCACCCAAAGGAAACTGACATGTTCACGCACAGAGTTTCTGTAGATGTCAAATACAGGCGTTCCATCCTGTATTTTACATTTGATCGGTAGCTCAGACCCCTGTACGTAAACGTAGACGACAGGTCACTGGCGATTCAGGGCCATGTCCCCTTGCTGTGCTGCATGCAGTGTGTTGCTTACAGAGCCTGCCTCACAGAGCCCTGCAGGGCTGATACTCAGCCACCAGGGCCACGGTGGGCTTGGCGTTGCTGATAACTAGTGTCATCTCTGGCAGGTGCCATGTTGCATTGCGTTCCAAGCTATCTGTATCCTTATGGTCAATTGCACTCTGGTTTTCCTGAGGGTTGAATGAAATGAAAAGTAGACATATCAGTGTCACACAATTCGCACGAGCACAACTCTGGCCAGTTCTTTTCCAAGATCACCTTATTTAAAGAATCAGATGACTGGGGCTAGAGAGGTGGCTCAGGGGTTAAGCCTCTGCCTTGCAGGTGAAAGGTCCTGAGTTCGGATTCTAGACCCTATGTATAGATGCAGGCGGAAGCGGAGGCAGCCTGCGTTTCTGGTCCTGGTAGGGCGGAGCCTGTGAATCCCGGGGCAGAGTAAACGAAGAGGTGGAGGCGGTCCATGGTGGTTCCCGAATTCGTCCGTGGTTCTACACACACACATACACACACACACACACACACACACACACACACACACACACACCCCTGAATAAATAATAATAAAAAAATTAAAAAAAAGAATCAGATGACTGAACATGTTCTGTGTTACTTCTTCAAGAACTTGACTGCTTGTTTTCTCTGTTACACCAAGAAAGCAAGAAGAGAAGTGAAGAAACTGTTCGCAATGTCTGATGGTACAGACCGTGCTCTGACGAGGGCCTCAACACTCCCTGGCGGCAGAGGCAGGAATGTTGCGGCAAGTGTGTGGCCAGCCTGTGCCACATGGCAAGGTTCAGACCTGCCAGAGTTATAGAGCGAGATCTTATGTCTACACACACACATGCACAAGCACACACATGCACACACACATGCACATACAGATGCACATGCACACACATGCACACACAAATTAGCAATGAATTTCAGACAGGGAGTATGATCATTTCTAATAAGATATTTACTTGGAAACAGGGTAATGTGGCTCAAAACCTTGAAGATAGAATTTAATAAGCATTCTGTGATAAAAAGCTTCCCGGAGAGATGACTGCTCTCCTGGCGCATTTTTATTTATCTGCATATTGGACCTGACTTTGGAGTCCTCCAAGAAAGTGTCTTTATCCTTTCCTGCCAGTAAGCTACCAATTAAATTCCAAAAGTACGCATGACATTTTCTTATTGTATAAGGAAGGAATGCTGTAGGCAGATGACAGCAGTGACCTGCCGAACGTCCTCCCTTAAATCTCTGCTAGAGACAGGTCAAACTCCACACATAGGACCTCGTGCTCTTCCTGGCAAATAAGTCTGGTCCTTGAATTAATTCACACAGAGCATGGACTGTACCATCAGAACATTGCGTACATTTTCTTTTCTTCTCTTTTCTTTTTGTTTTCTTGGTGTTTCAGAGAAAACAGTTGCACTGAGTCATTGAATCTTACAAGGAGTAGAGATCACTGGTGTTGGCTGCTGTGACGTCACCACACAAGGTCTGTGACTACAACATGATGACAGTATATCGCTGTGATAATCACACAGGCTTCTGTCTGTGAAGACATGCTTATGATCATTCACATTCATGGAGGATGCACCTGGCTTTGGTTTCTTTTTTTAATTAACATTTTAGGAGACAAGAACAGACGAAATTTAACATTAAAAATATTTGGATTCAAGCACATGATCTTAACCAAGCTTTGCTTTAGTTTGAAAATGTTGATCAGTTTCAAGTATGTGGTGGCAAGAAGTTTGCAATTTTACATACATATGTATATACATGTGTGAATATATAGATATGCAGACTTACATGCATATATACATATATAAATAAATAAAAAACAAGTCACCATCCCTGCTTCTCATTTTATGAATTCCTATGAACCATTTATATTAAGAATTTATTTTCTTTATATTTAATATTTTTAGCAAATACTCATTTAGTCTGTGATGTTGTAGCAGTGTTTGAAGGGGGAAAATACCTCCGTGTGCGGGATGTGCGTCTTGCGAGTAGGAGGACCCGAGTCCCCCACTGCAGGTCTACATGCATGGCTGGGGGCAAGACAGGACCCCTTTGAGATGAAGCTGTGATCTATGACAAACACTTTAAGCCAGAGCAGGGCAAGGGGTGCCCCGCTTCCGGGAGGCTGCGACTCTGCAGGCTCTGGAGCTTGTAGGCAAGGATGGCAAGATTCGCGGGAGCTTCAAGGTTGGGCTTGGTACGTGCAGGTGGCTACGAATTGCTTCCTGGGCACAAGCTGAGATCGGGGCTGGCTAGGCAGTCATCATGGAAACTGGATGTGTGCCGAGCTCTGGCTGTTTTGTCCGTCAATTCCTGCCTCCCTCTCTAGTCCTCTGTCATTCTTTCAGTTCTGTGTTCATCACGTGCAGTTATTCATCACGTCTGCTGTGGCTTCAAAGCATCGTCAGATGCGACAAGAAGCTTCCCTTGACTGACAGTGGGTGAGTCATGTGAGGTCTTCTCTCTCCAGCTCTACCCCAGAGTGCTCAGGCGCTTGTGATAGAGAATTGGGTAGAGACTTAACTGTCTTTCTCCCGGCCAAAGGCAGTGTCAAGTCCACTTAAAACTGGACCGAATTGCATACAGTTTTCAAACAGGATGTAGCTCACATGGCCATCTATGTGGGCACAGGTGACAACTGGCACCCGAGGGTGCCTCGGATGATGTTGCTCTGTGCGATCTCATTCTGTGCTCCACTGACATCGCCAACATGTATTGTACCAACTGCATGAGTGACGTGAAACACAGGGAATCCCAGGAGCAGCTGCCAGGCACCAGCGACCCATGAACACAGGTGCGTTTCCTGTTCTTCTCACTTCCCACAGACAGAGAGAGGAGGCTTGACACAGAACCCAAGGGTTTATTTGGGGGTCTGTTAATTCTAAGTTCAATTTTTAAATTTAGTGTGTGTGTGCGTGTGCGTGTGCGTGTGTGTGTGTGTGTGTGTGTGTGTGTGTGTGCAGGCATGTGTATCAGAGGGCACTGTCTGTGCCCATGGAGGTCTAAAGATGACTTCAGGAATCATCCCGGACTGTTCTACCTCCTTTTGCTTCACTCTGGGAATTCCCAGGCTCCGCCCACCAGAGCTGAAAGCGCAGGTTGCTGCTGTGGGATCTGAGATCTGAACTTGGGTTCTTCTGAGGCAGAGTCTTAGCTCCTGAGCCATCTCTCAGTTAGTTCTAAGTTTAAAGGGAGAAAATATAAACCCTGTGAGGGTTTATATTACTTCTGAAAGAAGTAATACTCATTTCTGAATCCCACCCAATGTGATGGCTACCAACACAGCCTCCTGCTAACCCTTGATTAAAAAAAGAAAATGGAGGCTGGGGAGATGGCTGGGGGTTAAAGCCTTTGCCTCCCAAGCAATAGCAGAATTCTTGCATCTGAGGAGTGAGTCAATGTGGGATGCAGGCAGGCTGCATGTGTCAGTCCTGTTTCCCATGGGCCTTTATTTATTTTTGCCTCTGTGTGTGTGTGTGTGTGTGTGTACACGCACAAGAGGGCATGTCAGTGTGTGTGTCTTTGGAAACCCAAGGGTGGTATCAGGAATCATCCTGGATTGCTTTTACCTCCTCATTGCTTAATTCTGGAAATTCCCGGGCTCTGCCTTCCAGGGCTATAACTCTAGGCCATGTCTGCCCAGCATTTTTCATGTGGGGTCTGGGTTCAGGAATCAGGTTCTTTTGCTTGGGAGACAAAGACTTTAATCCCTGAGCCATTTCCCTAGCCCCTATTTTCTTTTTTTAATCAAGGTTTAGGAGGAAGCTGTGTTGGTAACCATCACATTGGGTGGGATTCAGAATGAAGGAGAAAATGAGTGAAAACTGAGATGACTTCAGCCTCTTCTTTCCTTCTTCCTCCCCTTCCTTCCCCCCTTCCATCCCCTCTTCCTTTCCCCTTCCCCCTTCCTTCCTTCCTCCTCCCCTTCCTCCCCCCTTCCCCCTTCCTTCCTTCCTTCCCCCTTCCTTCCCACTTCCTTCCCCCTTCCTTCCTCCCTTCCTCCTCCTTTCCTCCCTCCCTCCTTCCCTCTCTTCCTCCCTCCCTCTCTCCCTCCCTCCCTCCCTGTCTTCCTTCCTTCCTTCCTTCCTTCCTTCCTTCCTTCCTTCCTTCCTTCCTTCCTTCCTTCCTTCCTTCCTTCCTCCCTCCCTTTTTTTGTTTCTTCTTTCCTTTGTTCCTCCTCCCCCTCTGTCTCTCTCTCTCTTTCTCTCTCTTACTTTCTAAAGGTTAAGCACCCTTGCAAGTTCATGGTAGCTTATTTGTAGAGTTTATTCCTCTCTGCAAACATGAGAACTCAGGTGAAAATTGTGCAGTTTTTTGCAGTCCATCTTTTCAGTCTTGCAGAAAATGATGCTTTTTGTATTCTTTGAAAACATTGTCAGAGCTGGCAGTTAGCGGTTGCTGCTTTGGAGAGAATGAGGGAGTTTTACTTTGGGAAAGAAAAATAAATTAGTAATGGATATTGGGGAAGCCAAACAGCTTTCCTCTCTTCCGGTTTGATTCCCGAGCTGTTCGCTGCTTCGCCTGCGGGGATGGGCACTGCCAGAGCTGGGGAAACCGAAAGCAGACATGGCAGAATCTTAGGAAAATCTGTAGGAGTGTAGGGTGGCCGTGGAGTGGAGGGGGAGCAGATGACTTTGGTCTGAGTTTCCCAATCTGTCTGCCTTCTTGCTGTGAAATATTCTTTTTTTTCATTTCTACCTCCTTAGTTTACAGGTTGCCGAGGAGGCTGGTTTTGTTGTTGTTTTGAAATGTAAGTTTGCCAACAAGTGCAGAAAAAAAAAAAAAAACCTGCCATGACAGACATGTCCCCTAAGACCTTTGCTTTGAAGAGAACACCTTGGTTTCTTGTTTAAATACAGAGACCCCTGACGTTGGAATGCTGTGTGTGTGTGTGTGTGTGTGTGTGTGTGTGTGTGTGTACGTGCGTGCGTGCGTGTGTGTGTGTGTGTGTGTGGTACAATACAAAAAGATAAAAAATGATCCTTTGGAATTTTCCTACTTATCTTTTTGAGGTCATATCAGCTGTGAAGTCTCAGAGTAATAGCTTGTTGCAGTAATTTGTTGTGTTGTGTTTTGTTTCGTTTCTTTTTTTCATTCCTTGGACAGACATTGTGCAAAGGCTGAACAGCTGCTTTGAATTCTGCTTCTAAACGGAAATCTGAGGTTTTCTAAAATGCTCTTATTTAATCACGATCAGCCCTGTCTGATTGATGTTCTGCTCCTGGTGATTAGTCTGTGCGCATTTATTAGCCTGCCCTGGCAGCCCGGAGCCAACTTTAACTTAGTTTCACGTTGGAAGAACATAGGACGTAGGTGGATTATGTAGCAGAACAGTTGCCAGTTATGCAGAGGCGATCGCTGGTGTAGGTATTTGGATCACAGCTTGACAAATGTTTTCGGTGTCAGACACCAGGCGGACCCAAGGTACCTACAGATGAGGGGTATATGCCTGGCTCCCGAGCGCATCCGGTTGCAACCCAACTCTGCCTTCCAGCACCCCAATTCCCTGGTCTCCGCATGTGTCGGCCACCACCCACATGGTTTAGATACTTTTTCTGAAGAACAAGATGATTTTGCCTTGAATCATGCTATGTGTTCATAGATTGTACAAACTGTTTATTTTGAGACCTTTAAATACATTTACTCTGGAGAGCTTGACATGTGACCCACATAGAGAGTACATTTATCACTTCTTTGCATAAGACAATTTCAGTTTTATTCTACCCTCATATCACAGTCTTTATTCTGGACTTGAAGGATGAAATATTCTTTTGTGTGTGTGCGCGCGTGTGCGTGTGTGTGTGTGTGCACGCGTGTGCCCAGGGGACTTGCGGAATCATCCTGGATTATTTCTACATCCTTCGTGCTTCACACTGGAGTTTCCCAGGCTCTACCTTCCAGAAGTACCAGCCGCTGCCATGTCCACCTGTAGTTTTCATACAGGATCCACATCCAAACTTACATTCTCTTGCTTGTGAGGCACAGTCGTAACCCCTGAGCCATCTCTCCAACCCCCTGCTTTCCTTTTAACTATTCATTTTAAAGTAACAACATGGAATAAAAATAATTTACATACAATTGATAACATTATATAATATCTGCATGGAAATACAGAGTTGGGAGTTTTGTTCCTAACTGGATGTCAACCCAGTCTCACCTGAGCTGAGTGAGGGCTCAGGGCTCCCCAGGGCCACAATTGGGAGGTTGCAGTACCCCCCCCACGTACATGGTACAGAGGCATGTTTTATATTGGCTTCATCTGTCCAGGATATTTCTGTGTCTTCCTGAGTGTATCCTGGATGAGCCTAATGTCTTTACAATATTCATTACTTTAGGGAAGTTTTTTTTTAACCTAAAATATAGGTTGATAAAATATTTGAAAAGTAGATCAAATGCAGCAGAAATTTAGAATCAAGTAAACTCCTCTTATACTTGGAAACATGATCTGCAAATGAATCTCCAGTTTTTGGGTTTGTGGATAGCATTTTTAATATCATATTTAGATGTCCAAAGATATTGATCATTGCTAACGGGAGGTATTATGCAAAGGCTTCCTGAATGCATCCTCATATGCCATATTGGAAGTCTCCAAGGATCTGTCTCACTTAAATACGCCCATGGAAGAAACCTCTGGATAAAGACCCTGGGTTCACTGGAGCAGAAAACCAGGATCAAGGAAAGTATTGGAATTACATTCTCAAGAGAGACAAGGACACTTCATCACACGTTTGTATCAGCGTTAAGTGTCAGGCACACAATGTTTCTTCTGAGAGGGGAGTAGACGTGAGAGGATTTGCCGTCTCCCTGTGTCGTGCGAGTGCTGTGCAGTTTTTCTTAGTCTGGGCTTTCAAAGCAAAAGGACATGTAGTGAATATTATCCGATAAGCCTGTCACTTGCCATTTCATGATTTCTCCGCAATTAGATGCTGCATGTCCACCAATTGGTTCTGTGAGATTTTTTTTAATAGTGTTAAAATTTCTGCTTGCGGATATTTTGTGCTTCCACTGAGACCCGTTAGATATGTTGAGGATCAAATCTCGTCATCAGTAGACTATGTCATGATGAGCCGCACAACATCTATGACAATGGAGATACTAGGAAGTCTTGTTCTTCATCAGAATAGGGAAGAAAACTTTGTAGTTAAAGGAGATATAAAACCCAGCTCAGTTTTCTGAAGGACACATGAACCTGTGTGCGGCATCTCTGATAAATGTCTTCAGTGGCGTGTGTGTATGCATGTGCAGGTGTGTGTACAAGAAGGCACTTGAGTGTGTGTCCCTGTGGAGACCCAGGGGTGACTTTGGAAATCATTCTGGATTGTTTTTCCTCCTCATCGCTTTGTGCTAGGGTTTCCTGGATCTGCCTTCCAGAGCCTGAATTGTAGGCTACTGCTATATCTACCCAGCATTTTTACCTGGGATCTGGAATCTGAACTCAAGTCCTTTTGCTTGTGAGCCAAAGGCTTTAAGCCCTGAGCCATCTCCCTAGCCTTAAATAATCTGCATGTACCCATGTAAAGTCTTACAGAGCTTTGGGAATGTAAAGTCTTATCGAACTCATTCCTCAAGCAGACATGTTCTCTTCACTGGTTTCTTATTTGTAGATTTATTGTTTATTACGTAGCATTATAAGCTTTTTGTAAGCCAGTCCTCATAAAACAGGTCACCTGACATGTACTAGATCTTCAATGAATAGCTGAGCTCCTGTCCTGAATAAAGCGCATCCAGAGAGCACCCTTGCTGCGGCGGCTATGTTCCAGCATTTTCTCCAATCTGTGGAGTAGCTGGGCCCACTGTTTGTAACACAGAAAATGCGTTAAACTTTAAAGGTTATCCCTTGGGGGGGTATTTAAAAAAAACTGATAGAAATTCCATAAGCATTTAAGATGTGGATTTTGTGACTGGATGGGTGCCCATCATAGCAAATTGGGATTTCTAATAATACATTGCTGATAATGCTCTGTGGGTTTCAAAGAATAAAAACAGCTGCATTGATTACTGATTGTAAAATGTACATTAACCGATGCTTGCCCTAAAAACAATATTGCCAGCATCGAAGCATTCATTTCCCTTGAATTACAGTTATTTGCTCCTTCTTATATTTGCCCACAGTAGCTCCGAAACACGAATGAAGGTTTCCATTTCTTGACAGAGCCCTGACAGCAGTACTTATTCGTTCTCAATGGTTTCTGAGTACTCCATGAGCTGAGGGGCTCTGGTCCAGGGGCAAGTAATTGGGGGATGTTTGAACTAGCTGACATAGCTCCAGTTTGAAGCTGTTATTTCTGTCTGCTGTTTTGTTTTTTTCAGATAGCCATATAAATTTACCTGGATACATCTGTTCTGTATTGATTCTCTGTCACCAAATGATTAGTGGAATGTTCTAGCTCTGTTGTTTTCTCATGTGTTGTTCTTGGACTTATATCTTTGTTTTAGAATTTTTTTAGGTAAACAACATAGGTTGTGACAAAAACCAGTGATGGGAACTTACAGGAAAAGAGTTGATACTTTCCTGTCATGTGACATGGATCGGAAGAACTGGCTAGTTGCTTCTCTGAAGGTTCTTCTATTTTGTAAGAGCTGGATTTTTCTAGTCTGTTATGATGGTCTTTCTTTCTTTCTTTCTTTCTTTCTTTCTTTCTTTCTTTCTTTCTTTCTTTCTTTCTTTCTTTCTCTCTCTCTCTCTCTCTCTCTCTTTCTCTCCCTTTCTTCCTTCCTTCCCCCTTTCTTCCTCCCTTCCTCCTTCCTTTCCTCCCTCCCTCCTTCCCTCTCTTCCTTCCTCCCTGTCTTCCTTCCTCCCTGTCTTCCTTCCTCCCTGTCTTCCTTCCTTCCTCCCTGTCTTCCTTCCTTCCTTCCTTCCTTCCTTCCTTCCTTCCTTCCTTCCTTTCTTTCTTTCTCCCTTTCTCCCTTTCTTTCTCTCTTGCTTTCTTCCTCTCTCTCTCTCTCTCTCTCTCTCTCTCTCTCTCTCTCTCTCTCTCTCTGAGAGCTCCCTTGAAATGCCATGCATCAATGTAATCCACCCCTAGGGCCTGTCTCTTCCATCACTTTCCACAGTGTGTATGAGGCAGACCCCGTGCAGCAGCACACTTGGACTTCGCCTTTCTGCCCGAGTCCCATTTCTACAGACTCATGGTGTGGCTGGAAGTCTGCACCTGCCTGCAGGAGAGGAAACTACCAGCAAGGGTGACAATCAGTTCGCAGGACATGCTCACGAAGACTGGTGTCCTACTGCCTCTATTCTGGGGCTCTCGGCTCATCTAGAGAAGCAGATTGTGGGAATCCGCTTTATACATGTTGGCGGGTGGTTCACGTCCTACCACCAAGGCCACATTCTGAATGCGTAGCAGAGGTGTGAAGATCTGGGATGTTAGTGGAATTTCAGCTACTGCCTCAGCTGCTACTGGAACCCAGGAATGGTTTCTTCAACTTCGGCTGTGGAATCAAAGTGTGTCTTAGCTACACAAGACACTATGGCTTTCCAACATGCTTCAGAAATCTTAGCCATGCACAATGCCATCTAAGATTTAAGTTGTTTTTTCCTCTCTCTCAAAAATGAAGGTTTGGGCTATAAAGAAATATTTTTATTTTTAAATCTCCCTCTTTTTTTCCGTGTGTGTGCATGTGTATGTGTACATGCAATGCGTGCATGTGGGTGAGTGTGCTGTCCCATGTGCACATGCATGCACAGAGGGCGGGCTCGGGTGACAGGCCTCTCCTCCCACCTGGCTCGAGGCAGTCTCTTGTGTTCGTTCTTCACGCCCTGGCGGGGCTGTCCCGTCTTCACCTCCTGTCTTTATGAGAGTGCTGTGATTACCAGGGCATCCTTCCATGTTAGGGACCTGAACTCAGGTCTTTATACTTGTGCCACAAGTGCCTTCTCCACGGAGCCGTCTTCTCAGGCCTGCAGAAGCATAGAGAAGTGACTCTTCTTTCCAGGGCCAAGTCTGTTAAGCCAGATGGCTTCTCCTGGCTGGCTGGATTGTTTCATAGCCTAACCTGAACTATGCTCTATTGCGGAATGATAAAAATGAGATCCTAAATAAATGAGGATATCGGATAGCAGGCATGGGTTATGTCTAGTGCTCAGCAAACAGCTGCATGCACCATTTCCCCCTCTTGAAGTATATACATGCTATAGTGCTCATATTTCCTATAATGCGGAAAAGACTCTGATAGGCTAGGTCATTTGCCTTTCACAGCTTAGAGAGGCAGGAGGTCTTCGCCCAAGCAGGTGTCTATCCATGGTATGAAATTTCCCTCTGGCCTCTTCCTTGGTTGATGGCTCCTGTGTTAGATACCAGTTTAGACCTATGCATAAAAGACACTGTGAATTCAACATAAACTCCCTTTGGGTTGGATCTCACTAATGGCAATACAGACCAGAGATTTGCAGTTTTTTACTTAAATCTAGAACTGTTGAGTGGGTGACTTGTAAAAAGTTGTGCTCAATTTGAGGGGACATAAATAAGCATGAGTGACCGGTAATGATTACTGAAACAATTCACTTACATTAGAAAATCTTAATTGACTGCTCTTGAAGTCTTTGGGCTGAACAGCTCAGACTTTACTGTTCATATTTACATATCTTGAGGTTATTGCCATTACCCAAATGTCTACATATGTTCTTCACATTCATTTTTTCCTCCTCAGTGATAAAGTTTAAATTATTTGTATAAAGAAATGATAGTTGAAATACTTGCTTCAGATAACCTCTAGGGAATCCGGAGTTCTAAATTAGTTTAGTTTCTTGTTCTAACAAATCAATCTCTGCTGCATTACGCTTCTATCAATCAGATGGCCCTCAATTAATTCAAACTATGATGATAAGGAGAAAAATCATTGAATATAGTGTGGTGTGTCAGTAAGTGAGGATCTTGTCTTTTTACGATAAAAGGAATATATTTGTAAACAAATTGCATGGAACGTCTTCAAGCTGCTGGCTTCTCCATGCCGCTTTTCTGTAACTTGCAAAGCAATCTCTTTTAGACTTGACGGTGAAGCTGGTATCTTTAGTGGTTCATCTCATAACGGATGAGTTCATTGTGGGCTCTGGAGGTGTGAACACAGATGACTGGCTCAGAATCATTTTCACTGTAGGAGCAGTGAATCATTAAGGCAGGTTTAGACTCTTTCAGAGGTTGTCTTCAATGAGCTGAATGTTACGTTATCATCGCAAGGGTTGACCTGAGAACACAATAATGAAATTCTAGATCAAACTGTTTCAGGATGAAGTTTTCGTCAGTAGAAAAGCTTGATTGTAATAGAGAAATGAGTAAGAATTTTGATTAAAAAAGTGGTGGTCAACCTTTAGGGGCATGTCACAGGGAGCCACTATGACCCAGATGTGACGTAAGGAATGAGATGGAAATCCATCTCATCTTACTGCCGTCACTAAACACCTGAATTGTGGGGAAGCAAACCTGGGGCTGCACTGAAGGTTCTCATAGGAGACTACAGGGGACATTTTATTCACCTAATGTAAGGCTCACCACGGAGTTCTACAAAAACTCAATAGTTAAGAATAATAGATATAATAAAAAATAATGCATCTAAGAAATAGCTTTTGGCATCTTTTTTTTTCCCAAGTGGAACATACTTTTGATTGTTTTGAGTTAAGCTATGTTAAACAGATTGCCTGTGAGTTCACAGATCTGTGATAATAGATACAGACACAGGGAAAAGTGAAATTTAAGGCACATTGAAGTCCTCATGGAAGAGATCTTCTCTGTTTCTTTCGTGATTGCTAATGGAAATGAGATAAGTCAGCGGATCCCCTTGCTCATGGGAGATGTGTGTGCTTAACTAATGAAATTGGACAAATTATGATAAACTTCTACAGTAGAAGTTAGGTGACCATGGCCTTCCCTACCCCCCTAAGCCATTGTACCCCAAAGACACTGTGCTTTACTGGGTTTTCTTCTTGTGTCAGTGGGATGGCCCAAGTCCTGCCCAGTGACACAGAGGGAGGGATGGGCCTGATGTATATGTCACAGGAAACTTTAGGCAGCTGCCTGAAGCTAGGCACTGCGACGTGGCCGCTCTGGTGACCAGATGAACCAGAGTGGCTAAGGGGTGGGCAGTGTACGCACCAGGGGGCATACAACGTGAAGGGCCTGGATGAAGCAAGAGAAACTAGTCTATTATTCACAGCATTCAGATTGTGTGTTTCTGGAATTTTCCACATAGCATTCCAGACTGCGGCTGACAGCGACTAACTGCAAGAGAAATGTTGGACACCACGTCCGACGTGGTGGAGACGGGGAGGGACTACTGCGCCGGGCATGTGTCCAGCTCCAGGTTCTAGTTCAATGTTGTCTAGTCAGGGGACTTTTACTCAGCCTACAAAATAGCTGTGACTTTCAGCTGGAAAAAATTGGAGACAGGGATATGTATTTTGTAGGTTTTTTAAGTACATGGCTATAAAGATTATCTGTTTCCTATGTAATGTAATGCTTTTATTCTATGTAGCACCGTGGAAACACCACAATTTCAATTTGTTTTTACTCCTCTTAAAGATGTCTGCAGCCATTAGCAGTCAGCCTCCCTGGTCTTCCCCATATTTTTCCTTCTTTTAGTCAACTACCAACTTGTGATTTCATGCTTACAGATTTGCCCATTCTGACAATTTCACATAAATCACAAACTGTGTCATCCCTGGACACCAGATTCTCTCACAAAGCCTCATATTGCAGACTAGTCGGATGTGACGTGTATACAATGAACACATATTGCAGCATGGATCAGCATTTCTATCCTATTTATTGCCAAGTAATATTCCCCTGTACAGATGTCACGTTTTTACCTTGCTTCATGCGGTAGATACTTGGCTTGTTTCCTCTCTTGGTTATGGCGGGTAACACTGTGGTACACCCTTGCTGATGAGACCGGCCTTTTCATTTCTCTTGAATATTTTCAAAGGAGAGCAATTGCTCGATTGTATGGTGATTCCATGTTTGTTTGATTTTCAAATTGTTATTTTGGTGAGTTTTACACATGAGAGGTTAACCCCAAACAAAGATGTCTGTAGAGCTGAGGCTTTTGAGGAAGGCAAGTCAAATGCTCCCAATGGTTAACTCTCCACTCATTCCTGCCTTTGTGGGGTGCGGAGCAACTTCCTGTTTCTCTGTATCCCACATCCCTGTGGTAAGTAGACTGTGGCGTTAACAGGTGTACTTGGGAATGCTCAGCTCGTTCCAGAAGAATCCAGCAAAGTGAGAAAAGTGGGTCTTCACTTATTTTTGAAAAGAATCCATGACACAAAGCAAGCGGGAAAGCGGGTGTCAGGAAACTGCGCCTCCTGTGGTAAATATCATCCTGTGGCCAGTAGAAAAGCACACAGATAGGCAGAGGAGGCTTGTGCTCTCCTGTCTGAAGAAGGGTCCCCCCTTCAGGTTACTGACTGGTCACTGGAAGCAGCTCTGGGTTGCCATTACGGCAGGCTGTGGATAAATAGAGGTCTTCAGGATGTTCACATATCTGTCCCCCATCTCAAAGGACACCCTGAAATAGAGCTGGCTCTGCAGGTGGAGCAGCCTTGGCCCATGCTGGCTTTTCCTTGCGTCCCGCTGATCTGTGTCAACCAGGACAGTTGCCATCGCAGGCCTTCATCCTTCTTCACAGTACTTAAGAAAGACTCGAGCCCAGGAAATGCATCTGCAAGTCTCCGGAAAATCTTCTCCCATATTTGATGTCCTTGGACACATGGGAGTTGGGGTTTTGAAAAGATTAGTTATCTTCCCATGGCGTATCTCATGGGAGGAAGGCACCCTTAAAACATCCGTACAGCCAATTCCCTTTGAGGTATTTATTGCCACAAGAAATACATCGAGTTTGGTGTTTATTTATACCTCAGATGTTTTCAATTTTTGAAGGACTGTATCATTTTCTGGAGTCCTTGGCAGCAGTGACTCTCTTGAAATCAGAAGCTACTGATAATGTCTTGGTGAAAAGGCCCCGCAGGTTCATATTGTGGTGGCCGTGAGAAACAATCCCAAGGAGATCTATGCCATGATCAATGTCAGCAGAAGCCTGAAACAAGAACTTGTTTCTCCAGGAACTTTCTGGGAGCAAACGGACCAAACAAACAGGCAAAGAGAAAGAAGGGGAGGCCAGAGCAGGAAGGATGGACAAACCCTCCCCCCAGAGGAACACAAGGGATATTCAGTTGTGGACACTGGGATGAGGAATGCGCACAGTGGGAAAGACAAAGTCGGACATGTGGCAATGAGGTTTCGAGGAAGAGAAGCAGAGGCCGGCGCCGCCTGCCCCCCACCTAGACTCGGCATCCTCGTGGGTTCAGCGGTGGGCAGCGTCCAGATACCCCGCCCTGTTCTGGCCAGCCCTCAGCCATGAGCCCCTGCCGCAGTGGTTTATACAGCTGGGTCTTTGTTCAGCTTTGAGGAAGGCAGTGGAGGAGCGCAGGGAAGATGGAGGCAGGTCACGACTGCAGGAACTCATCCCTGGGCGCACAGCACAGAATCTGGTTCTCCTGGCTTAGTTGCTCCCTTACAAGTTTGCAAAGTGCATATATATACATATGTGTATATATATATATATATATACATATATATGCGTGTGTCATATTTTTTGCCAGCAGTTTATGTGATACTATGAAGCAAAGAGACAAGTTCTTCAGTAAACATTTGTATCAACTGTATTTTAACAAATACTAAGGCTGACCTTGGTGATTCTGTCACTTAAAATTGCTGTCTAACATTCCCTATGTCTTTTATGTGACAGTACCTTGGAGAACATTTGTGTTGCATGTAGTTAGTCACAGAAGGATTCGAGGAGAGGAGCATGTGGGGAATGCTGTCTATTCCACTTGGCTTATCCGCATGACATACAAGTACCTGAAAACAAGAGAGAATTCAATGGTGGCTTCTCACTGTTAAACTCACTGAAATGCGCGCGACTCTTGTATTGGAGTCTTTGTATGTGTTTATACTGAACCTAACATTACAGGAACTTCATGGTTTTCTTTTTCTTTTCCCTACTATGTCTTCCATGTCCTTTAAATGTTTCTTTTGGGTCCAGGAAGCTGGAATTTTGTCAGTTAAGGCTCAACTATTCTTAACTATGCACAGAAAAGCAAGTCTTAGCCGTTCACAGTGGCAATAGGAACGAAGCATTTAAACTAACTTTTCTCTTTTCTTTTCTTTTCTTTTTTCTTTTCTTTTCTTTTCTTCTTTTTTCTTTTCTTTCTTTGTATTTTTCTTTTTTCTCTCCCTTCTTTGTCTCTTTTTGTTTTTCTTTCTCTCTCTCTCTTTCTCTCTTTCTCTCATTCTTTCTCTTTCTTTCTCTCATTCTTTCTCTTTTGTGTTTCTATCTTTCTCTTTTAGTTTTTCTCTTCCATGCTCTTTCTTTCTCAATTTTTCTTTTGTCTTTCTTTTTCTCTTTCTTTCTCTTTTTCCCTTTCTTCCATTCTCTTTCTCTTTTTCCTCCTAAAACAAAAAACAAAACAAAACAAGGAATGTGCTAATCCAGAAAGATGACTGAAAGCAGAAGATAAACACTGGAGACATAAACCGAGTTCAGAGGTCAAGCTAGGAAAATAGCAAAGTTTACAGCTGAGATTCGTACTCATCCAGGAGCAGGACTGTGGCCTGGAGGGACCAAGAGGCAGCCCCCCCCCCACCCCCGGCACCAACCCGCACTGCCTCCCATGCTTTCGCAGTGGGACCCCACACAGGCCCTTTGTCTTTGGTGCGGCAGGCTTACTTTTGGTCTCTGCACCACCAAAGTGGCAGAGTGTTCCTCTTCCGCTGAATGTTCAGAGCATCTGCCCATTTCTCACATCACTAGCTACAGCCCCAGGAGAGACATGCGGCTGCTCTTTGCTATCTGGAATTTAGCATTAGTGTCTTCTGCTTTCCTCCCTTTTTACGCGGGCTGTGATATTTACCAACCTGAGTCCTCATCTCTGCTGGCATGGACAGGCCAGAGCAAGCCCAATGAATGACCAGACCTTAACAACACCTTGATATTCCTGGACGGAGATGTGGAGCCGCCGCGAGTGGAGGGCCAAAGCATTTCCCTTAATGTTTTCTCAGATGCAACTTGATGAGAAGTTCCACACTCAGAGCATCTCCCTTTCTCATTTCTGGTGTGGGGTGGGCATGGGGGTGGGAACCTTTCTTTTGGGGGATGCTTTGCACAGCTTCATTTGCTTGACTCCACAGTGACCCCTGAAAACAAAGGAAATTAAAACTCAACTAGTTGCTTAATTATTAGATACTAAATAAATGAAACATGCCACAGATTTTATTTCCAGGACTGCACCATACAAAGAGTAAGTCTGTTTGATTATGGAACTATTGGCTATTTGTGGAGGCCTAGCCAGGGGTGAGAGAGGGTCACCAGTGAAGCAAAGTCTAAATCTCACTTGCAGTTTTAGGAGGCTGTATGCAGATGTCTGGGAAGGTGGAAATGACATAGTCTTGAAAACAAAGGAAATGGTGTTCACACAGGACTCCTGGGGTTCACATGGGACTCCTGGGGTTCACACAGGACTCCTGGGGTTCACATGGGACTCCTGGGGTTCACACGGGACTTCTGGTGTGCAACAGCGTCTCCTTGAACTGTATGGCTTGTCTGGGTCGAAAGCCTCTCTTCTGGGCTCTACAGAAGAGGGATACTGTGGGCACATGACTGGGGTGTCCTCAGGTACATGTGGCGTAGAAACACGCAATGCTCCTGCTTCCTGTGAGGAGAACATGAAGAATGAAAGGCACCACGGAGACACTGATGCTGTGTGGGCACTTCGAGGCTCACTTTCATGGGTTAACAAGCAGGAAGACCCTGTTTCCACTTTTTCTCTAAAATGTATGCAAGTTTCAAACAAATAGGTCAAGATTATATAACTAATGAAAGTTATTAACATTTGATTATAATTGTGTCAAGTTGGGCGATCAATCCTTGATTGACAGATGCCATTAAAGTATTCACACCCATTAGTACATCATTGCTTGGCAGAGGCTTCTCTCTCCTCCTCCCCCTTCTCTCCCTCTCTTCTTCCGGCTGTTCTTCCCCCCTTTTATTTCTTGATCAAAAGGTGTCTTGACTAGCAACTTACTTTGCTAACACGTTGCCTTCTTGGCTTTTTATTCATTTATGGTTTTTGTAAAGGATCGTAAACCTCGTCTGCTCGTTCTATGCCCCATGATTAGCAAGAAAGCTACAGCAGAGAAAATGAGATTAAATTAAAATAAACATGACCAGCATCCCTCCTCCTCTGCCCCCTCCTTCTCTTCTCCTCCTATTCCTCCTCTTCTTTTTCCTCTTCACCTCTTCCTCTTTGTCATTGTCATCCTCCTCCTCCTCCTTTTATTCTCTTCCTCCTCCTTCTCTTCCTCCTCTTCCTTCTCTTTTTCCTCCTCCTTCCTCTCTCTCCACCATGCACACACATCCCATCATATGTACATACCACAGGCTTGTTTCCCACTCGCCTGATGGTTCCATACACTGGGACAACAGAAATGGAACGACTCTTCTTTCCCTAGCAATTGCTGTGATGGAGAGAAGAGCCAGTGGTCACTGCTGCAGAGACCCCCCAGAAGTTGTGACCCTCACTGCTGATTTCCTGTCACTGGATGTATAACTACTTACAACGTGATGTGGCAACTCAGAAAAGTTCACATAACTCCCAAGTATAAGACTTTTCTTCACTTCTTTATTCCGAAGCTGACTGGCATGTGAAGTTATTCTTTGAACGGGAGGGTTAGGGACTGGTTCCCCATTGAAATAAGGGGGTTTAGGGCTTTTGTTTGGTTTGGGTCTGACTCTCTTTGAAGGGGCTATTAATACAAGATTTATCCAATCATGCACTGACAGAGAGGTTTTTTTGCTACTGCCTGGATTCTTTCTCCCCGGCTGTCCCAAGTGCCTGGTGGTTAAGCTGAACTCAGCTCTCAGTCCCGGGGCAGCTGGGAGCTGATCCTTCCAGCTGACTCAGAGGCCGCCCTGGGGTTCAGTGTGGAGCGGCCACGCCTTGTTTTAGACAGGCAAGAACAATGCTTCCCTTGAGAAGAGAGGAAAAGTCTAGCGCCATCACGATTTTGATGTAAAATTTAAATCATCCCTCTACTTCCTGTGGGCTTAGAGCTGTCATGAAAGCACAACCATCCTGAAATGGAAAGGAAAAACACTTTCTATTTCCTTAAAAAGTATACTCTCTGTAACTACAAATAGCACGTTCTAGAATCCCAGAACTCAGTGCTGGATTGTTCTAAGTAATGTAGAAAAATCACAACAAAAGGACCTGGGTATTTTTACCCAGCCAATGGCTGCAGATTCAATGCTTTTCCGTATTTGGGATTAAAGACAAAGGTGCTATATAATACCTGCTTTGAATAATTATCAATCAACGCCTAGGAAAGAACTGATTTCTATTTCTTCATTTGATCCACTTTTCCCTCTGACAACTTGAAAGAAATACATGCTCAATATTTAGAGGTCTTAATCACTTAAACTTTGCTTATAATGATTTGATTAAAGATTATCCTGTCTCGGGAATAGAGATATCCTTTAATAAAATGCTTAATAGCTCAAAAGAGGTATTTCTGTTTGTAGAATGATGGAAAAATTTTAAATCTTATTAAAGATTCAAGTAGAGACAAATTATAATCCTGTGCTATGTAGAAAATGCCCACTGACAGATTGTTTTCCTTCATAAATAATTGGAGTTTTGATCATTTTTTTTTTCAGAGCAGTCTAGAATTCTGTGGATACATCACAGGCTCATTGTTTATGAAATGACTTTGTATTTAGTGAGGACCTGATTTTCCTTTCTTGTCTGATTCAGCATGGTGAACTCTAATCTCTTTCCTACATATGAGAACATTGGTGAATGAACACAGCCCATGTTAAATTTAATATCATCTGCAGTTTTTAATTCATTATTTTAGACAGTTAATGTGGATTAATTTAAAATGAATATAATAAAGCCTAAAGATAAGAAGTTTAAACTGGTAGACACACTTAATTAAATCAACTCCAGAACCCTAGACCAGCTTTTATGGTATTCACTCTAAAGGAATAACTTTTTTTTTTCACATTTGAGACAAGTCTCATGTAGCTCATGGACTCAAATGCATTATGTATTTGGGGGGGGGGGATCTTCAAGTTCTGATCCTGCTGCTTCCAACAATCCAGTTTTGAAATTAGAGTGTGTGGCCCTATATCACATAGCAAAACTTCTTGGTGTCTTCAGTGAACAGTGTCTAATTTTGGATTATAATTTTAGTTATAGTGGGTAATGAAACAGAAGAAAGCAGAAGTGTGAGATTATGAGTTCTGAATTATTGCAGGATGGAATTGTGTTGCTGGAAACTGATTTTTAGTGATTTTTTTTTTTGAGCAGGATCTTGTGATATAGCTCAGGCAAGCCCCAAACTCTGTATCCTGCTATCTCAGCCTCCCAAGGTTTAGAATTGCATCCGTGGGCCAACAAGCCCAGGCAGACTCTGTTTTCAATGTCGCCTGCCGCATTGAGAAGGTGTAACAAAAACTGTTCCTTTACAAGCTAATTTCACTTCTTAGTTTGTGTGTGTTATGGAAGTTCTTCTGAAACATGCCCTCTACAGCTGACCTTCCACCCCTGTTCCCTCTGACACCCACAGCAGACTTGGCACTGCTCAGTATGTCCTTGGGCACCCCAACTCTTTGGCATGATTTTCCTTTCCTGTCATTTCCTGGGATCACCCTGAACTTTTCAGTCTTACTCTCTTGAGCCTCAGGCTTTAGGGGGATGGGAGAGCTGAGCAGAGCTATTTGGGAAGCACAGGTGGCACCAAAGAAGGCTAACAGTGGTGTCATTCTCAGAAAGTAGTAGTAGGCTGGTACAGAGCTTGGTCCCACAGGACCCCTTGTCCCCAAGGACAGGACATGGTAACCGTGAGGGACAGCCAGCCATGGCGTGGTCTTTGTTCCCACGGTGTTGGAGTCTGTAACATTTTTCATGAACTCTTCTTTCAGTGCAGCTTAAACTTTGCACAATGTGGCAAAAATATTGTGTGTACTCATTATAGCTTAAAACAGTATAACAGATCTATTCCCAAGTAGCTGCAGATCCAAACGAGTTTTGTTTTTAGACTTAGACATGGTGATGAGTTTGGCTGATTTCGACTCTGGGGAAACACACAGGAGGGATGAAAGGCAAGTCAGGGCTGCTGGCTATCCGTGCTCCTCAGTGTGTGCTCCTCTGTGACATGTATGACATCCTGTCGAGACCTAAGGAACCCATCTTTGTCTCTGAACAGCAGCTTCATGAGCGAGGGCTTTGCAGGTGGGAAGGGCAAGGTAAGAACGGACAGACTTCGGCACAGTCAAGTACCAGCCACTGATGAGAGAGGAAACTTGAAGGAAGAAGAGGAAATTCGTTGGGAACGTTTGAAAGACTCCTCGTTCTCCTTAAATAAATTCCATGCCAGTTTCACAGTCAAGCTATGGTCTGTGATATTCAGAAATCTGCTCCAGAGTCCAGGCGAGGACAACTCTTGGGAAGGAGATGGTGATTCAGTCCCGTAGGGAAGGAGAAGATGTGAAGAAGACACGAGCAACAGTGACTGGATGTGCAGGTGCCAGCAGCTAGGCTGCTGCTTCAGCACTGTGATATCCACGCATGTGCAAGCCTGGTTCTGCATCATAGGAAGCCTGGGGTTTCATCCATGTAACGTAAGAGCTTTCCACGCAAGCTCCACATCTATTTTTAAATCTTCCTATATGGTCCATGTGTTTGAGAACTGATCTTTAACACCTTAGAGTTCAATTCTTAGTATTGATTAATATTCCTCCTATGTGGTCCATGTGTTTGTTTGAGAATTGATCTTTAACACACCTTAAAGTGTTAATATTAATAAGCATTTTTCCACAGCCTCCAATTATGGACTACTCAAAATACATATAATACAAATCGTATTAGAAAGAACAAAATTTAAAGCAAATGACTTTAAGGAATGGCAGAGGGAGCACTTTGAATGTTATATCAGTCAGCTTTGTGTTGATGTAACAGATGCCCAGATAATCAACTTGTCAACAGGACAGGCTTATCTGGCCACAGTCATGGAGGCTTGTGGATATGGCTGGTTGGACCCATGGTTTTGGTAGCTTATGCTGAAGAGGTGGCTGAGGGGAGCCAGCTACATCATAGCCAACTATGAAAGGGAGCACAAAGCAAGAAGATTTGGAGGACACACCTGGTGTCCTAAGGATTGTTCAGAGACCACCTCTCATGGGCTGTAACATCACTCAGTAGCACTTTCAGGGGACAAATATCTCCTTGGGAACCTCACAGAAATGCTTAAAAAAACAAATGAAAGAGGACAAGAAGGATTGCCAGTGTCTTATTCTATTCGTTTTTGTTCTATCCTGAATTCATTGTTACCACGGAGGATCCAGCCCTATTTTCAGACTGTTCTGGTGTGCCTGTATTTTAACACAAGGGGACGATGAATGCTCGACATCAGTTTTCAGGGAGCAGTGAGTGTGTCAGTCAATAAAGGGTGGAGTTCAGAATTCTGAGGTCAAATGTGGAAGGCCTAGTCAGGTGACATGGTTGTGAGATAAGAGTCCCTCTATCACTAATAACTTTGCCTTCTTTTTACTTGGTTTCTTTGCTCACTTGCCTTTGTGCATGGATCTTCTAAAGTGAGGCAGGCTGAAAACAGAAGATTTTTCTTTCAAAAATACTATTTTCTGGGACTGGGGAGATGGTTCCGCTGGTGACACTTGGTGTGCAGGCGTGAGAGGCTGAGTTTGAGCCTGGAGCACAATAAAGTCAGGTGTGCTGGCACCTGCTGGCAGTCACAGTGCTGGAGAGACAGTGGCATGCAGGTTTCTGGGACTCCCTGGCCAGTTAACCTGGTGTTGCAGTCCGCCTGCATGGTTGCTGATAAATGACCATCAAACAGCTTAAGGGAACAAGGGGTTTATTTCTCTTATGATTGTCCAGTTACAGTTCTCAGTCCAGCTTGACAGGGGAGCTCACACCAACACCAGGGCCAAGGGAACTGGCCACACCATCTCTACATAATGCTGAGAGAGGGATGATCCTTACTTGCCAGACCAGCATGTCTGGCCAAGTGTACACAAGGATGCCAACTTTCTCAAACAGATCTAGTATTTTATTCCTGAGCCTATTCCCACCCCCCCCCATGGCTGGACCTTCCCCATCAGCTAGACAATCTCCTGCAGGTTTGCTCCGGGCTTTACTGAACTATTAATGCTCTACAAATGTGCCCAGAGCTCAGACCCTCAACCATCAAGTTGACACCCATGCCTAACTATGATACCAGGCCTCATTGGGAAGGTCCAAGTGGCAGAGAGAGATTCTACCTCAAAAAGACAAGACAGAGAGGTGGGTGAACAGATGTACAGACAGAGAGACAGATGGACAGACAGAGAGACAGAAAGACAAAAACAGAGAGAGACAGAGCGAGAGAGAAAGAGAAATACAGTGGGAGAGAAGAAAGAGAGAGAGACAAACAGATAGACAGACCAATGTACAAACAGAGAGACAGACAGGCAAACAGAGAGACAGAAAAACAGGTCCAGAGAGAGAGAGACAGAGAAAGACAGAGACAGAGAGACAGATGGATGAATGAAAGACAGAGAAAAAGAAAAGAAAGATTAAAAAAAGAAAGAAACAAAGAACTGGATTGTTCCAATACACACACACACACACACACACACACACACACACACACACACACACACAGAGTCACCTATGTATATTTACCTGTCCCCACACACTTACATGCATGCATATACACACATGCACGCTCACCCTCACACACATGCCCTCACATGCACATGTGTACACTCCTCTGCATACATTTGTACACACACATATGTACTCACCTGCACAGTTACAGACAGCTACTATTTTGCAGCTGTTGTGTGTTTCACAGCCTTTCCTTGGGTCTCTCTGTCTCCGTAGGTATTTCAGCTTCTGCGTTAGCTGTTCACGGTGAAGGTTGGACCTGCCCTTCACCAGTCCCTGCATCCACTCTGGGGTCTGCAGCACCCAGACCTTTCCTCTTGGGGTCCTGATGCTCTGTGGCTCTGCGGGGGGTATGGACGCCCCTGCTTCTCACTGGAGGACTTTCTCTTTTGTGCCATTTGAAATTCCCCCCAACTTCTAACACTGGATTCCTCGGATTTTGTAGGAAGCACCTCTGACTAATTAGTGAGGTATCATTTTTTTGTTGTCTAGCCCACAGTGCACACATTAGTGAAATGTCATCTGCCTCACAACATTCTTTCTTGGCTTATTAATTATTTTATGGTAATTTGTCCCATGGTGTCTTTCATCAAATATGATCAATTAGTGATTAATGGTTTGGATAGATGAATGGACAAGTGGGTTTATGTCTTCTTTTACTTCTTCAAAGTCAAACAAGAGGACGCTATGTGTCCATGACGCCTTTTCCTCATAATATAAAAGTAACATTTTGGATACAGATTGAATTCACTTCACCTATTGATAAGGAAAACTTCATTTATCCTTGGGAACTGTAGGAGAGTATAGCACACCATGTTATAAAGGACTGGGGAGTGTGGGAAGGAGACAGAGGGTCATGTGAATGCCCGTCACAAGCTTATGTTTTCAGTATCAATCCTATGATAGTGTAAAGTGGTCCACAGTGACCTGTATCACATACACACCACAACATATGTTGTGATTGGCCTGGGAACCCCATAGCAAAGCAGTAAGGAGGAAGAGCCATCCAGGATGATTTCTAAAGTCACCCCATAGGCACATACAGTGCCCTCTTCTGCATACAACCCTATACTCATATCTACTCACACCTATAGACAATCAAAAAGAAAAAGGAAAGCTAGGCCATAATCAAATCAACTGAAAGCATGAGTTTCAGGACCTGCATATTACAACAGCAGGATAAAGAAAACATGAACAACCTAGTAAAGACCACAGGTCCTCGCAGGCCATAGTGATGATTACTTGGATAAGAGCTGCAAGTATAATTTGAGATTAGGCAAAGCCAATTCTGCTACGGTGCTAAGAAGAGACTGACTGCCTTGCAGGAAAAAAAAATAAGAAACCAGATTTGCTTTTAATGGATATTTCTTGTTGGTTGTTCTTATGCATAATGACCTTCAGAAACATGGTGGCATCCTTCCAAAAGACTTGCCACTAGAAGGTGCTGCTTTCCGACTGAGCCTTCTGAGAATAAGGTTAAAAATCAAAGGTTAACCTATTGGGGAGGGAAGAAGTCATTCTTCAGCCTCATACCCGTTGGGTGGGTGACTTCTTTGACTTTTGCTCATCTAGTTCCTCTCAGCATTGCTCCTCAGTAACACACATAACCAAATCCAGCCACAAATAACCAGTTTTTGTTGCTAAATTGTTGGTGTTTCCCCTCATAGATGTTAAGCAAACCCCAAGATTTTTATATATTCTACACGTGCTGAATAAGCAAAATGAGAATGTAAATGGAACAAGGTGCGATGAGGGTGTCTGCTTACTAAAATGTACAAAAGTAGAACAAAGAAATGCTGAGTTTCTCAGAATCCCTTCCTTCAAAGTCATTAGAGCAAAGGCCGAGGTTAGCGTTCAACTGGAGTCATTTGCCCTGCTACTGTCGCTGCATGGGAAGCTCGCTTGTGCCGGAGGGCTCCACCTTGACTCCCCAGAGCTTCCTCACACACCGGAGATGCTGGGCTCTGCAGCTGCTGATGTAACAGCTGTATACTGAAAGCCTATTTTCAGATGACGTTTGAACACCACATGAGTAGTTATGAACAGAAATAAACTCTTGCATTGATCTTGCATTGCTGAGGGGAGGAATTATGATAATAAACGCAGTATAGAACGTTTCAGGCAATGAGTCAACCGCAGCGTAAAGAGGAGGGGTATGAGGGGGGAGGCCTATAGTCACAGGAGCTCCTGAGAAGCTCTATGGAAGATGCTGGGGGAGAAAGCTACATGAAATTTACCTTTCTCGGAGGGTGAAGAGCTCAGGCCCGGGACCAAGGCAGTTCAGCTTTGTGAAATGTCACTGGTTGGATGATTATATTAAGTGATTCTGAGTTTCCGAGTAATGGTGTGGCTTTAACTGTTCTTGTGGACAGAATTCCCGAAGTCTAGAATCGTCTTGGCTTCTTCTCTAGATTCCCATGGAAGATGCAGGGGCGGGTCTAGTGCAGCCCACACTTACGAGTCTCCTACTTCACCCTCACAAGCAATAGCATGGTATATGAGCGCTCTCTCTCTCTCTTTCTCTCTCTCTCTCTCATGAATAGACTGTCAGAATTACTCTGTATTTGACAAGAACACCCTAACCATCTTCCTGGCTCATGATCTGTCACATCGCCACATCTCTAAAGTCCCCTCTTCTTTCTGGCTGCTGTGATTGGGACAGAGATGTGTTGGGTGGGCAGGGCACTATTCTATGGCTACAGAGGGTTTGTAACCTTGATGGTTGATTGATCCACTGAGCATCTCAAGTGGTTCCAACATTCGGTGCGAACTCCACAAGCAGTCACGATAGAATTTCTGAGCACTGGACCCAAGTGGGGTGTTTTCAGTTCTTTCAGTAGATCCGTCTTGCAGCCAGGGTTGGGAATCGTGGTTTAGTTTTTTGTTTGTGTTCTCCTCTCTTCTGTAATAACTAAGTGGGAGTGTTAACATCCAGCATGCAGAGGACTTACAACACACGCAGAGACTCATCAACCAGTAGCAGAAGACCCAGGAGCTGGAAATGACTATCTTGTATTCACGTAACTCAGCAACTCCAGGAGTGTTATAGACGAGAGATGGATTGGGTCCACATTTCCCAATCTGCTCCTTTTCCTAAATAAGTTTGAACCCTAAATTTATATTGACTTTCTAAAAGTATCCCCATCTGCATCTTTGCTTATATCATTGCTTCCTGCATGAAATCCCCTCTCTGAATGTTCCAGAACTTCCATTTGTCCTTTCCCTTAACAGATTCCAGGGAAACCAACCCCAAAGCCTTCCAAGATGCTCTGGTCTCACGACCCCAGGGGATACCTGTTTTTAATGCCACTAGGCTCCTAGTCTAAATTCTCCTCCCATCAGTCCTTCTCTCTGTATCTCAAGCCTCCTTAGTTTGCACACCTCTTGAAAGAGAGACCTGTCATTTTGCAAGTTCTTATTAGATGAGCAATGAGCACATGTAGGGCTCTGCAAAGAGATGCAGATGATTGGCAAGCATCTCTTGTTTGGACTTGGACGTCATTTCAATGAGGAAGACTTTCCTATCTAAATGTAACATGAACTCAGAACACGACTGATACAGCGGGACATCATCAGTTCCGCCAAGCTCTGTCTGCCCTGGTAGATTACATCACTCTGTCTTGCATCATTTTCTCTGGTGTCTGAGTTGTCTTCATTAGTATGAATGATATTGTCCCACGAATCATACTAAAGTTTTGCAACAGTTGCATGATCTCCTTATAATCAATTACAGGTGGAATCAACAATTGTTAAGTGTGCATTAATTTCCTATGATAATCTTTTCCACCAAGACCTGAAATATTCTGGGAGTGTTTTGCGTGGTGTCCATCCCTTATATGGGCAGGATATGTTTTCTTGTAGATTCAGACACTCAGAACAGTGGGATTCAGGTGTGTCTAGTGTTTATATCATTTCATATGCTAATTAATTATTTGGTGATACCTGTGGCACTCCAGGGAGATGAAAACTATTCTCACTTTCTTCCCGCCCCTTACATCCTTCTTTGTCTCAAGAACAAAGTTGCCTAGATCTTTGTAGTGGAGTGGGAAGTAGTTGGAAATACTTGGAGTGGTGGCCAAGTCCACTTGTATTGACCCACACAAGTCATCCACTCCTACTGACCTATGGTCAGTGTTCCTCCGTTGGCCTCAGCTGATCAAGCAACACGACTGTTACCATTTCTTTATAGCACTTGCCAATTCCTGCTGCTGATTGAGAACTAAGTATTGCTGCTCATGAACACTTTCTAATGGAAGAACTTGCTCTGCACAGTAACTTCATAGTGAAACTCAGCAAAAATACTTTCCCTAACATTGTGGGTTCTTTCTATTTATTTATTTATTTATTTTTAGTTTTTGCATGCTTGTGTGGGGGTATGTGTGTGTGTGTGTGTTTGTGTGTGTGTGTGTGTATCAGAGGGCACTGTGGTGTGCCTGTGGAGGCCCAAGGGTGACTTCAGGAATCACTCTGGATTACTCTACCTCCTTATTGCTTTGCTCTGGATTTTCCCAGGCTCTGCCTTCCAAGGTTGGAAGTACGAGCCAATGCTATTTCCGCCTGGCATTTTTACACGGGACCTGGGATCCAAGCTCAGGACCTTCTGTTTTCGAGGCAGAGGCTTCACCCCTGAGCCATCTCTCCAGCCCTTCTTTGTATTTCTCTGTGGTTGGGCTTTTTATCTTTGATTCTGAGGTCAGGGGTTCGTGGCATCATGGTGACCCTTTTGTGTCTGCAGGCTTTGTGTTTTCTATTGTTCTGTTATTTCTCAATAGGACACTTTCAGTACATGAAGACCTTTTCCTTTTGAACCTCTAATGCTGATGATATTGTTCATCATCAGTAATTTAAAGCAAAATCCTGCGTGGGGGAAGATGGTTCAGGGGGTCAGGCACCTTCTTGTATGTCTGGCGACCTGTTCAATCTTCAGAAGCCCAGATGGAGGAAGGAGGGAACTTAATTCTGTGCCGCGGCATGTTCTCCCCACCCCTTTTCCTCCATATGCAGTAAATAAAATGTTTTAAGGATCCTTTAAATGTTCATTGTAAAAGCCTAAAGCATCCTGGGTGGTAAAAAGAAACCTGACCTGGGTCCCTGTCTCCCTTTGGTTCCTCTGGTCAGGGAGAAGAATGGTCGATTCCTGAAGCACTCTTCCTTTGCTGAACAAGTTCAGTTCTCTAAGATTAGACCAAGGCAGAGATACCACAAGAGAGTTGGTTGCTTGTTCATTAGGCATCTCAAGCCAACTCTCTTTCTATATAATATCTCCATGAAAAGAACTATTTAACTACAAATACCCACCATGTGTTCTTAGCCTTTGCTCATGTTCAGAATTCAAATGCAATCAATCAATCAATCAATCAATGTTCAATTTTTGTTTTGTAACCTAAATCCATTTTCACAGAGACTTTTACTTACCAGAATGAAACACTCCACTCTAGAGTTTCTTTTCTTTTGTTGAAATATTCTTAGGACTAAATAACTGTGTACTCACATCAAAATCATTTCTAGAGTTATGGAGGCAGAATTGGAATCGTATATACATATATATACATTTATATATTTTCACACATATATATGTGTGCTTGTGTGTGCATGTGTGATTATTTGTTGTATGGGCATGTGTGTGCTTTTATGTATGCACATGCATATGTGTGTTTGCGTACATGCATGTCTGTATATGCTACCTTACAACTTTTAATAATTGAATGAAACCCCTAAACTGGCTGAGTGGGGTACAGAGACACAGAATCCTCCCACATTTCGAGAGCTAACTGATTGCAAAATGTGTCCAGTTCTTAAGTTCCACGCAAGCCCCAATCTTCCTCTGTGTGCGTCCAGTCCTTGTGCAGGCCACAGTGATCTTGTGGTTAGAAAATGCGGGTGTGTTGCAGCAGCCTGCGTGGCTTTAGTGTACTTCTGATGAGGGAGATGTGCGTGCTTTCTTGCCTTTGGAGACTGCCCACCACCACAGCATCTGCTCCTCCCAGATGTTCCATCTTCAATGAAGTCTCTCACAGCGTAAGACTAGAAGGCTGCTTTGCCTGCCTGGAGAACGGAGCGGACTTTCATTATGCAGCGTTCTTGGGCGAAGTCTCTTGTTTAAGAAGCCAGGATACAAGAGCGCGCTGTATTAGCGCATTATTCTCACAACAAACACGCACTGTTCTGTTGCTACCTGCTTGGCCTTTGTTTCCGATTGTGTGTGCTTCGCAGGGCTGTTTGGATGTCTTCCTGCTCTCCGCCAGCACAAAAAGGCATTTCTGTTACAATGGCCCCAAACCACACAATGCCGGCATTAAGGATTTATGCGGAGCCCTCATTATTTTCTCCTCTTTTGTTCCTTCCAGGATGTCTTCCAAGCGACCAGCCTCTCCGTATGGGGAAACAGATGGAGAGGTAGCCATGGTGACGAGCAGACAGAAAGTGGAGGAGCCGGAGAGTGAGGGACTCCCAGCCTTACACCTTCCCCTGCATGTGAGTTTCCCCAACAAGCCTCAGGCTGAGGAAGGACGGCCAGTGTCTCTGCTGACGCAGGACACGGGTGGTCCCAGGACGCCCACTCCTCAGCACAACTCCATGGTACGTTGCTGGGGTCCCCCTGCTCGCCGGGCTCGGGCCCTAAGGGTTTGGCTCAGGCTGCGTGGATTTCACAGCCCTGCCCGATGTCACTTCTGGTCTCTCAAGTCATGGAGTTCTAGATGGGAGTGCAGCAAGCGGCCTTGGTCTCTCCTCGGATTCTCAAGGAGCTGCTCTTCACATTCCCGTTAGGCCAGGACAGTTAAACGAGCATAAAGTGCAGTGATGACATCACAGGATTGCATTGAAATTAGTCAGCAGGAAAGTTGGGGGTCATCTTTCTAATAAAAGGTTTGTCCAGCAGAATTGCTCTAAATTTAGCTTGATCATTTATACCATGATAAATAAGCTTCCTCCTTCCTTCTCTCCCTCTCTCCCTCCCTCCCTCTCTCCCTCTCTCCCTCCCTTCCTCTCTCCCTTTCTCCCTCCCTTCCTCTCTCCCTCCCTTCCTCTCTCCCTCTCTCCCTCTCTCCCTCCTCCCTTTCCTCCTTCCCTCCCTCCCTTTCCTCCTTCCCTCCCTCCCTCCCTTCTTCCCTCCCTTCCTTTTCTCTTCCCAGATTATATTGTAGTATTTTGTATAGTACTTAGAATTTTGCAGCTGATATATATCCTCAAGACTAGTTTTCTAATATCTGTACAGATTTTAACTCCAGCTCAGTCCCATGGCTGCTTCTGCTCTGACAGCTTAGTAATTCCTGGGTGCACTCTGTCCTCCAGTGTGGGGTCAGGGTAGGTCCCGTGGCCATCACCCTGGGCTCTGGGTCCCAGGAGCTTTCTCAGAGCTGGGCTTCAGGCATATGAAGAAGGAGCACAGCTTAGCATCCCTAGCTGAACCCTAAACAACACATGTAGCACAGAGAAGGTGTTCGGGGTCTAAGGAACCTAAGTGTAAAAACTCCTTGTATCTGAAGTCCACGGACCTTGTCACTGGTCCATTATGGCTGCCTGAGGGGGTGACACTTCCTTAAGTGGCTCCTGGGATGAAGGGGAATAGTCACCCCTCCCATAAGGAGGCTGGAACCTCATTGTACCCAGGAGCTTTTTGTCAATGTATTCTCATGCCTTGGAGACAAGGAAAACTTGGTTAAATCTTTTGCTTTCCTTTGGGAATCTTTTCTATTTCATGCGCACACCTGGTGCTGACATTACCTCCACTCGTATGTTACTGAGATACCGTGCACAGAGCCAGGTCGGGAGGCATGCTCAGCCACCTCCCGGGGCTGGTGGCAGCCCAAGCGTTCCATGTTTGTATTGGACTTGACATTCACATTCAACATTCAAGCCCCAAGCACCAATGTTTCTCAAGTATCTGATCATTCGTCAAAATCTTCCCATGAGACAAAAATCTTCCCACCAAGCACTGTTCTTACATATAGGCATACGTAGTATAGATTTCATAGTGGTTCTTAAGTGCCCAGTGATAATCAAATAACCCTAACCTTTGCTGCGATTCAGTGGGTTGCCATTGTTTCTGTTTCGCATATGAGGAAACTGAGGCAAAGCGAGGTTGGAAGACTCGCCTCTCAACACAGACAGGCAGGGGGCACAGCTGCCAGGCTGGGGTCTGAGATCAGAGCCTTCTCCCCAAGACCTCGGGTGTGTTTCAAGTTCGTTATCTGTCATTTGGTGGGTTAATTGTCCCCTCAGTAGCCCCTCCTTCCTCTCACTGTTAACTAATCTGTGAGTCTTCTGGAAAAGCTGAGCCTAGGAGGAGGAGGAGGCAGGGAGTCCCCAGGTCAGGCTGGTCAGATTTGTGGGTACCACCTTCACCCAGTTACCCCATCATTGCTGCCTTCCAGGGGAGAATGCTTCTTGGGTGACTTTTTCTGGGATAGTACTACACCTGTATACACTTCAGGGTTGAATATAAACAGTCAGGACTCGAAGAATAGTGCAGATGAACTGATTTTCACTGCTCCCAAATGGCATGAGCATTCATGTGAGGTTACAGAAACCAGCAGCAGGAGGGGGGTGCTGCGATTCAGGGAGTTGGTGTGATGGAGTTTTCAGTGATACTGAAGTATTAACAGACAGCTTGGTACCAAGCATTAAATCGGACTCTATAAGAACAGAGGTGAAAAGAACCCAGCCCCCCCAAGGATTCCATGGAAACCATTCTGAAGTGTGACCTGTAGCTCTCCCACAAGCAGATCGAGAATCCCGTGTGGAGGAACATTTCTGAGAAGTGTCATGATTCCGCCGACCTTGGAAGTAGATCCCTGTGGCTCCTAAAGGTGGAGCTCGGCTGTCAGAAGTTTCTGGAGTTTGTATGCACATGATCCTTTTTGCATCACACTTGAACTCCCTCTTACCTGAAAGTGGCTTATGAATTTGTTTCTGGCGCAGTGTTTTCGTGACTTGGAGGGCTCTCTGTTTCCCGAGTAGACCGCAGAAAATGTTCTGTGTTGCCTGCTGTTGGTTTCCCAGGTGGACCTTTGAAAATGCCACAAGTGTGACCTCAGAGTTTCAGCAGCTTTCTTTCATTGTTTCTCTCAGCTTCTCAGACTTGTTCCCTTCTGTGCTAGCTGGATTGCTTGCTGCGCATAAGGTGCGTTCCAGGACTCTCGTAAGCAATCCTGTGGGGATGGTCACAACCCCAGGTTTCAGAGTTCTCGAGTCCGCAGACTGTGTTGGTTCCCACGTTCCCATCATGCCGAGCTTCCCACGCAGGTTCATGAACGCAACAGAAAGCCATCAGTGACACCATGCTTTCCACCTGACACTCTTTCTGATTTCCAAGTTTTACCTTCCTGGAAAATTGTGCTTCTCCCACAGAACTAGGCTTAAAAAAATCACCAACTCCCCAGATGTTCCCACTGGTTTCCACAGATGGAGCAGGGGCAGAATTCTCCCTTTACCCCAACACGTTGATATCTTTTCTACGCTTAGCACCATCAACTGCATTCAGTGTGTATGAAATGCATCATGAAGGTACACACAAATCATAACACATGCATGTGCACACACACACATGCACATACACATGCATGCACACATACAAACATGCGTACACACATGCATGCATGAATACATGCATAGGTGCACATATACACACATGTACACAGACATACACATATGCATATAGACATACACATACATGCATGCAAACACATATGGGCATTTCTGGAATAAGTGTAGAATAAATATTCAGACTACTTAACTAAATGCTTGAGTTGATATGGCTGAATAAGTACTAAGTATGTTTTGGGTAAAGTTATTAAACATGCTAATTCTTGGCGACTATTTATTTTCTAGAAATTTTAGAACCACAGCAGTAGCTACTGACACAATGTATTCAGAAAGAAGAAACCATGCTGTATCCAGCTAGGAAACTGATTAAAATATATTTCATTCATTTATCAAAGTGATTGAATATATTTATAGTATTCTTATTCAACATGAATACTTTTCCTTTTCTCCTCTTTTTTTTTTTTTTGATACTAGACTATTGTCCTGTTCACACAATAGGTTCTTTTACTTCAGTAAGGAAATACATTCTCTATTTTGTTCCTATTCAGTGTCTTTGAAAACGGGGACTGTTTCATAGTCTTTATATTGTGGAGCTCAATTTAAGAACAAAGGCATATTTCATTGCCAATTTATGTGCGTTATTCACATTCCATTCTTAAATGGAGTAGGAAGGTTTGGGGAGGTGGATGTGCGTGTTTCCCAGTAGGTTAGAGACGATGTCATCTGTCGACTGATTTTCATGATGTTGCTGTCAGTTACAGACAGGCACCTCTTGCATGAACCTTAGGTCAGAAGATATTTCCTAAGATGCTATTTCCATGCACTTAGCTGTGCTTGCCGTACGAAGACTTGTAGGAATGAGGAGACGGAGATGGTCCAGTGTGTAAAGCGCTTAGGGGACTTGAGTGCCGATCTCCAGCACTCGCGTGAAAGCCAAGCATGGTGGCACATGCCTAGAACCCACCTGGGGATGCCGTGGCAAGCAGAGTATGATGGTCCTCTGGTTAGAGCCATTCTGGCTGAAATGGTGAGCTCTGGTTTCAGTAAGAGACTGTCTCATAAAAGAAGGTGAGGATAACTAAAGAAACTGACCTGTGGTCTCCTCATGCATGTTCATGGATAAGCACGCTGTCATACGGGCCTATACACACATGCGTAGACACACACTTCTGCACACATACCTGCACACACGTGTAGACACACACTTCTGCTCACACACCTGTATGCCTGCACACACACACCTACACACACGTGTAGACATACACACACACACACACACACACACACACACACATAAAGTTGAATTAATATCCTTGTTCAAATTTGGATACTCAGATGTTAATGTTTGAATGAAGCCCTGAAAGTCTGCCTTTCCAGAATTGTGTTTATTGCTTCAGTATTTAGAAACCTAACAGAACCTTTGGAGGGGCTGCAACAAAGATGAGTGTCCCAAGTTCATATCTACTTGGATTTTGGATTTGCTATGCTGAACTTTCCATGAAGATCTCATAATCTTGCCTCAAGTCAGCAAAATTTGATTCCCTTATCACTTTCCAAAAGTTAAATCAACTGTGTAAAAGTCTCGCTTGGTCCTGAGTTTACCTTTCTGACAATCAGATTTCTCTCCCTTTGTCTGGTGTGCGTGTGTGTGCGTGCGTGTGCGTGTGCGTGTGTGTGTGTGTGTGTGTGTGTGTGTGTGTGTGTTTTGCGTGTGGGTGGGTGTACATACATGTGTAGGTGTATGTACTAGAGGGTCCTTGAGTGTGTGTACCTGTGAAGTCCAAGTGTGACATTGGGAATCATCCTGGCTTGCTATATCTTCTTACTGCTTTGTTCTGCGGTTTCCTAGGCTCTGTTTTCCAGGGCGGTAATTACAGGTTGCCACCATAGCCATCCCACATTTTTTATGTGGGATCTGGGGATCTGAACTCAGATCCTTTTGCTTTTGAGGCAAAGACTTTAACTCCTGAGCCATCCTCCCAGCCCTCCACCTTATGTTTTGCGAGAGGGCCACACACAGAACCTAGAGCTTATCAGTGGCTGTTTTCTGTTGCATTGCTGGTGAGAGCTGGGATAGAGCAAATGCAATGCGCAAAGAAGGGACAGGACCATGGGATTCCCGGATGACTAGTGTCCAGTCATATCATATGCCGATTCCAGCCTACTCTGTGCTCGTCATTGCAGCATGAAACTCTCTTGGTAGCCCTAGCCAAGCATAGTCACATTTTATAAAGAATTAGCTCCATGTATTTGTATTTAGTTCTTTTTTTGTTTTTTGTTTTTTTTTTTTTTTGCATTTTTTAGACCCAACCAAAGGCCTTGCTTGTTCTAGAAAGGGCTCCATCACTGAGCTGTGCCCTGGGCCAGGCTTTTAAGCAGAATTCTGCATAGCACATCTCCTCAGACCCTGACTCAACCACTCACCTGCCTCAGGCTCCAGAGTAACTGGAGCTAAGTGTTCACACCTCTGTGCCTGGATATGTGTGTTTACATACCTCTGTGCCTGGATATGTGTGTTTAAAACATATATACATACATATATAACATATAAGCACATTACATATAAATGTATGTCTGTATAAGATATGTATGTATGTTGAAAGATCATTGAATTTTGAAATCTGAAATTTTGTATCTTACACTGATGACATATATTTATATATACACACATATATACACATACAAGTGCGATATATATGCATGCATATGTATACATGTATCATATGTTTCCTTTGTCGCTTACTTTGATGATATATATCTATATACACGTATATATATACATGTGTGAACTTACACTGATGACATATATCTATATACCACACATATATACATATGTGATATATATATATATGTGCATATGTGTATATATAATGTATACAGATATACATGTTTCTTTTGTACTTTGCACTTATGACATATATACACATATACAAATGTGATATATACATTCATGTGTATTTATATATGTATATATGTATTTATATAGTATATATATATGCATGCATGATGCCTTACTGTAACCATTCAACCTTCTGGTTCTCTGGGATCTTGCATAACACAATCTATTTGAGCAAATGATTCAGCAGTGTTCAGGTATGTCAATCCCTCAAGTCTACAAAAAGAAGACACAAGTCCTTTTTCCAGCTAACCTCACATAAAAGTCAGACACATATTAAGGCCCTCAAGTCCAGCACAGCTAGGCTGCAGTGAATGAGATCTACCTTATTCCCCCAAAAACCCCTCTCCCCTTCTACTCCATCCCTAGTGCACAGGGCAGAGAGATCAGTGCCTTTTGCCTGCTTGGCCTTCAGTTCCTGGATTCACACACACGCACACACACACGCACACATGCACACGCACACACACATGCACACACACACGCGCGCACACACACACACGCGCGCGCACACACACGCACACACGCACACACACACGCACGCACACGCACACACACACACACACACACACACCACATATCTTTAATTGCTATATTATGGTTGTGTCTTTCAAAGCTTGTCACTTACATTCTTCTTAGCCCCAAACAGTCAGCCATGTGCTTTTGAAATTTAGGACAGTGTCATCTATGAAATATTACTCAGAAAATTCAAGAGGGGAGTCTTGGAGAAAAACGCCTGTATTCTTTAAACAAAAGTAACCGTGCCGTGATGCGGCAAAGAGCCCTGTTCTGCTTGAAGCTTTTCAGAAACCAGTGAGTCTCCAGCCACCTTTGAACAGCAAACTTCGGGCAAGCTGTTGTGACGCGCGACCATGCATTGTTGTTCAGCCTGGGTGGGTCTCCTGCCAGCTCTAAGAATGAGACTTCCGTTGTTTAGAGAGAGCTGCCTCTGCCCTAGACAAGAGTGTAGTTCCGTGGAACGATGTGGAATGTGCTCCTCTCACTAACACGGAGCATAGATTGAGAAGGATTCAGATGGAGCGAGCCTGGGATCTCTGTGCACCGTGGGGCAGGATAACATGGTGATGGACCCTGTGATGGTCCACGCGGACCATGTCCCATGGCTCATCTCTGTAGTGCCTGGAAGAGATACACTTGCTTATCTGAACAGATCAACCCCACTGAAGAGAGGGGTGACAAGATATATTTGTTGTTGATGCTAAGCTGATGCTTATCGTACAATGAAATTACATTATTCTGCATCATCTTGTAGACTGGATGTCAGGGACGCTGGTTATCTAGATGTTCTCACAGGCCTCGGGCTTAGGGCAAGAGGGTCTCTCTTCACATGAGTATCATGTGGGGAAATCGACCCAGGGCCAGCAAGAATGGACACAGCAAAGCAACCAGCCGGGCCCAGCGTTGTCGCTGGAGAAGTTGTACGCCAGCTAGGGGAGGAAGGGGTGGCTGATCTTGCGTCCAGAAACCTTGATGCTGGCTGAGGAGATGCGCAGAGGGGAGAAGCGCTGGGGGCCCCAGTACGAGGACCTGAATTTAGATCCCACGACTTGTAAAAGCTGATCAGGATGGTAAGCACGGTATCCCCGTGCTGTGGGGGCGTGGAGACAGGTGGACCCCAGTGTTGTAGAAATGGTGGTGGGCTCAGTGGACAATGGCAGAAGGGAGTGTCAACCTCTGACTTTACGTACACACACACACACACACACAGAAACCTGGATTTTCATGACCGGAAAGACTGCTATCGAATAACTCTGCACAGTTCCTGGGTCTAATCTCCAGTGGAAAAGATGCCTCATGTAGCTATGAGAAGCTCAGAGCCCATCTAAGCAGCCCCCATAGTGCCTGAGCAGACAAAGGGATAATGTCTGGGCACAGGGAGATGGACTCGTTTCCGAAGATTTGGCCTAACACAGTGCAATGTCTTCCATCTAGCAAGGAATGTTTCAGGAAGGTTCTACTCCACTATGCCAACTGGATACTTATGAAAAGCAATACAGAAAGGAATTAGAAGTTCTCTCTCTCTGTCTAAGGCTTTATACTTAGAACTGAGTTAGATGATCACATAATATAGTTAATTTATAACAGTATAATATATAACAAATATAGTCTTAGTTAATTAGATATCTATATATAATATAAATACACACACACACATATATGTATATATATAAAATGTTGGAATGGTGATACAGAAAATTCAGTGTTGAATGGTGAATGAGATTTTGTTCAAAAATAAATTACTTTGAGGGCCGCAAAGACAGCCCAGTTCATAGGAGCACTTGCTGTGTTTAACCATGAGGACTCGAATCCAGAGGTCTATCACCCACATAAATAGTCAAGAGCAGCCATGCATAACTGTAACCCCAGCATTACCCGCAGCAGTGGGGAGCAGAGGGTAGAGACAGGAGAGTTGCTGGGTTCTCTAGCCGGCCAGCATTGCAGAAGAAACACAAGCTTCACATTCAGTGAGAGCCAAGGTCTCAAGGCAATAAGATGGGGGGATCGATGGAAAGAGACCCTGAGTGCCTGCCTCTGGCCTCTGCAAGGGCACGTGTAGGTGTACTCACCCACATATAGCCACGCATACATGCATTTACCACACAGCACAAGGACATTAATTTGAAATGACTTCCACAGAAAAGAAGTGCTAGATGTCCAGAATATTTCTGGGCATTTCCCTTTAGTCCACTGAATAAGAGGCCTTTAAGCAGCCTTTAGTTTCTCCCTATCTTAAATCTCTTCCCCATTAGAAGGCCCAAAACATAGAACTTGGACACCGGGAACAGCAAAGCCACAGAGAAGGAGGACGGCTGGAACCTGCTCCTCCCTCCTACTTTAGTGCGATGGCAGATGCTCAGCCAGCTTCATTCACCAGCCTCAGACTAGCGCTTGAAGGAGAACCCAGGGGTCAAAAACGATGCTGTGTGTAAACTTTCCTTTCTGGGTCTTTCCTTTCCTCTTCTTTCTTGCTTCCTTTGATTCTTTTTCTGCTTCCATTCTTCCTTTCTTTGTATTCACCTATCAGAATGCTGTTCATTCATTCATTCATTCATTCATTTCATTTAGTTTGCTTTTATCTGTGTGTCACACTTTAGTCAGGCTGTCTTAGAACTCACAAATCACCCAGGCTGTCCTCAGACGCAGGGCAATCCTCCTGCACCAGCCACGGAATGCTGAGATTATGGGGTAGGCCTCACCACATGTGGTTTTCTCAAAGGGTTACCCCATGAATATCAAAGGAGTCACGTTAACCACAAGAAAGCACGCACTATGGTACACTGCTGAGCCTTCCTTTCTGTTTACTAAATGGTTCTGGAAAGTTCTGCAATTCCACCCTCCCCACCCTTGGCTGTCTTCTTGCACATGACTGATACAAAGAATGGTTTTCTGACCAAGTCTCACTGGCTTTTTAAAACCCAGGGCCAGGGTGTTGATCGTCCCAGTGGACATACTGCCTTTCTCGCCGTTGTCCATGCATTTTATCTTTTAGGACCCACTGTTGGAAATAAGTATTAATTTCTTTGTGATATTGTCACTTGAGAAATAAGACTCTGAACCCTCCATTGGTTCTCAAATTGTCTTCTGAACTCTTGCCTAGTAAGCTACATGCCTGGAAACTGGTACTTGAGGGCACACCCATGCTGGTTAGAGCTGGTCACAGCTCCTGCTTTAAGTCATTCCACCATGTTTGCTCCTGTTTTCAATCATTTCTCAAGTGAAGTCCATTAACTTTGTGGTGGTAAGCTTCTAGACCTTGAGATTTGATAGATGCAAGTGAAAGGTGCAAGAGAAAGTTAAATGTAAATAACAGGAAGCAGATGACGTAGGCAATAAGAGTATGATTCACATGTATAACAGCGATGTGAGTTTGTCATTGTTTCCTATCCCACTCAGAGAGAGAGAGAGAGAGAGAGAGAGAGAGAGAGAGAGACTCTGAGTTTCCTGAGAGGGTCTGGAATCTCTAGGGACAAACTGGGTGATGACGCTTGATTTCCAAAAAGAAGACAGATCCTCATAGTGAAATTCACTTGTCCTTGGGTAAGACAGAGCCCCACTGTCCTTAAAAGCAGCAATTGATCTTTTTGTAAAGCAGAAACTTCCCTGGAAGACATAAACTTCATGGTTTTATTGAAGCCAAAGGGTGAAAACATCATGAATTCACTTTTTTTGTGTATGCAAGGCTAAAACAAACAAACAAACAAGTAAACAAACAAACAAGCAAATAAATGGTGAAGTCCTAGTGGTCAGATCCAAAGTGCAGTTGTAAGGTGTTTTCTTTAGTCCAGTGTATCAGACATGCAGCTATACCTTGTGCACGTCTATGAGAAGTGCAGTCACTGTGGCATGAGGGGATGGCATGGAAATAGAGATTCCCACAGTGCACAAAGTCTAATACGTGTCTGGAAAATGAAACCCAGCCCTCGGGAGGCCGAGACAGGAGGTTCAACATGTGTAGCAGGCTAGCCTGGGCTATCCGGTGAATTCCGGGCCATCCTGGGCTGCCACATGCAATTGTCTTAAAAGGAAGTACAATCTCAGTGTGCAGATGGAGACGGTACAGCCAGATGTGCCCCAGCTGAACTCGTGGTGATCTTCCCGCATCTTGTGGCGCCCTCCCCTTTATTTTTTGCTTTAAATGTGAGTTCATGTTTCTCTCTCTCCTCTTAGGATAGAGGGAGTGTCGTAACATACTTGAAATGAGCTGCAGCTGTAAGGCTAACAAGCTGACATCTGTAATTGGGTCGTTTCCTTACTCATGGCCTTTCATGGGACATCACAGCACTTTTAAGATTCTCCCAAGCACCTGCTTTGGAAGAAGTCAGGTGACCAAAGGGGAGGGGGTGAGTGGGAGGAGGTCAGCCTTAGCCAGCACATTCTTGGTAAAGTAAAGGCACAAAGTGACCAGCTTGTGTCTGGCTTAGTCAGGGTGGTCTCAGCGGCAGGAGAGCGAACAGCGTTATCATCGCTGTCATTGTACACAGGATCCGTGTTGGCTCTGCTACCTCTGCCAAGCTCCCATCAACCCAGCCTGTAGAGAAGTACAGTAGACTTATTGGTTGGTAGTTCCATGCTAGAGAAGGCTATTCTAAGGGTTATGAAGAAATGTAAATCAGAGATAAAGATATGCAATAGACACTTCCATAGGTAACATTAAATAGCACTGAAATTATGTCTCAGTGTGAAATATGTCAATGAAAAACCTGTTGCCATCTGCTGAGTAAAAGACAAGTATGTGGCAATAGCTTAACTCAGTGCCCTAGAAGATGTTGGAAACCTGGAGCCCCTCTCGGCCACATGAAGACCCCCACCTGTGTCAGCAAGGTCATGGAGGTCATGGAGGACAGGGGCTTGTGGTCTGGGGTGGTGGCTGGTGGGCTGGTACCAGGCCAACCAGAGACCAGCTCCTTGGGTGGCTGCGGGTGGGGCTTCCCCAGAGTCCTCAGTGGACCATGCTAGCAGCCCTGAGGGTTCTGAGGGAGTCTGTCCTAAGCACATCTTCACCTGAGAGGAAGCTGGAGCGAGGGGGACTTCAGTGACAGAGCAGCCGCCTGGCCGTCATCACACCAGCCACGAGCTCTTCCAGTGTCCCCCGTGTGGCGGGCACTGTGCTGCCACACAGTGTGTCCTGTGTCACCCCAGGGGCTGCCAGTGCCAGAGGGGAGGGAGCAGCTGTGGATGAAGTGGCTTGGCAGAGCCTGGCTCTGTGGCTTCTGAGTCCAGACCCCAGCATCTGGGCAGACCACCTCTCTGCAATCAGAGCCTCAATGCAGCCAGCAATTCCCGACCTTGTAGAAAGACCTTGGGGGCAGCAGGTGGGATGGAACTCAGGTGGTTATGCTTCTCTACCCGACTCACAAGTTGTCTATCATTTTGCCTTTCTTTTAATACGTGTGTGTGTAT
This sequence comes from Typhlomys cinereus, assembly GCA_023101885.1. NCBI lineage: Eukaryota > Metazoa > Chordata > Mammalia > Rodentia > Platacanthomyidae > Typhlomys > Typhlomys cinereus. The sequence goes on from JALPQD010000322.1 coordinate 541,327, forward strand.
ATGTGTGCATGTTATATGTGTGTGTATATGTATGCGTGTATTGTGTGTATGTGTATATGTGTGCACGTGTGTATATGTATATGCATGTATGTGTATGTGTGTATTGTGTATGTGTATGCATATATGTATGTGTGTATGTATATGTGTGTGTTTGTGTATGTGTGAATGTATACATATATGTGTATGTGTGTATGCGTATATATGTACATGTATGTATATGCATGTATGTATATGTGTGTATTGTGTATGTGTATGCATATATGTATGTGTGTATGTATATGTGTGTTTGTGTATGTGTGAATGTATACATATATGTATATGTGTGTATGCGCATATATGTACATGTATGTATATGTATGTATGTGTACATATGGTCAGGAGAAAAATGGTACACTGTACAAACCGTTAGACACATTTAGTTTTCATCAATGGAAACATCTTCTAAGAAATCCGTACCCTCAGGAAAAAGTTTCTAAAATGATATATCAAAGAGAACATCAAACTCTTGGTATTCAAGAGTTTCTCTTGTATGTTGATCATTAATAAATGAAACCATCCCTTCCCTCTGAGACACTGTCAGTCAGATACTTGTGAGAGTCTCATTGATTGTCAGTAGTCCTTGGCAACCATGTTTTGGTCTAAGGTTCAAACTGTTCATCTGTAGCAAATACCTGGCCCATCACTGCCCGACCACCCCCACCACTGCCCGACCACCAGCCTTCCCAAGCCATGCAAACAGTCCTGAGACAATGAAGAATATGTAAGTCCCCTTAGTAGCTGTGGCCGAGACTCAGCTGTCACCCACGTCATTCGAGCATGTCGCCTTAGGTTTGAGTTCCGTGACTCCATACTTCTTAAGGAAATAACTGAGTTCTCACAAGTGGTTTCAAAGCAAGCACAGCACCTTCAGGTGCTAAGTTCCCGGTGCCCGGTTCACTGCTGCTGAGATTGGTTCCTCTGGTCACCTGGGCATCCTCACTCCTGCCAGCTTTTCACTCTGGCATGGACATGGTCAAGTGAAGGAGGAGACTCTGTGGTGCCCTCCGGACAGTGTCTGCCACCCATGCTATCTCCCTGGTGTCTGCAAAGCAGCTGGCATGTACCACACGTTGCTTAAATGCCATCACACGCCATGTGACATCATTTCAATCAACTGTGAAACACAAGACTGCAGTGTGGTGTGTCTAGATGTGTCCATTGCTTGCAATAACCACGTGTGGTAATTCTTAGACTTATACCCCCACTACGGACATGTGGCTGCTGTCCTGTGGTGGGTGGCGTGGCCCCAGGGTGTAGCCGCAGAAAAGACATGGAGTGTGGTTCTGTCTGATGCTTGAAGGGCAGGTGCCTGTCTGGGAGGGACCCTTCCCCCTTCCAGCACCTTGGGCAGCCCTCAGCCTGTTCCTGTACACATCCCCCTCATGAGAGAAGTCGCATGCTTTCTTCTGGGCCTCCAGGAACAGATAAGCCTCAGTCCACAGACCTGTGCGTTCAGAAAGTGAAGACTGGTGGGTGGAGAGTTCAAGGCCAGCTTGGTGAGTGAGAGACAAAGCCTAGATGATGATGATGTTGGTGATGAAAGGGAGGGAGAAGGAGGAGGAGGGAGTAGAAGAAAGAAGAAGAGGAGAAAAGGGTAGAGGAGAAAGCAGAGGAGGAGGTAGGGGAGAACTTAATTGAATATCCCTTATAATTCTTTTTTCTTGAATGAATGAATGGCTACAACTCTTTTTTTTTCTTTTTTTTTTTAACCCAATCAGTGAGACTTGAGCTTGTTAGCAAGGATTTATTAATCACCCTATCTCCTGCCACTTATTCCCTGTCTCAAGCCTCTTTAAGACTCCCATTGGCTCAGAGATCTGGGTCCTCGTTTGTCACTCTGCTGTTCACGCTCTGGAGCCCTTTGGTCCTCCTTCTTGATTTACCCACCAGAACAGCTTGGGATGCTGCATGGAGCTTGTGATTGGAGGCGCTGTATAATATCACAGCTCGCCTGTCAGAGTCTGACATATCGTAACTCAAACTGACAGAGTCAACCAAAATATCTCCATCCCCAACTGCTAGTTACACCCGAACACAGCATATACCTCGATCTTTGCTTTCGGAAACTTCAACTTTTTAACTTTCCTAATGGATCGCTGTGACCTTTTTCTTTTCTCGCCTCCCCTTTGGCCTACATCTTCTGCAGGGATTCTATAATTATTTTGTTTTACATAGATAGAAGCATGGCCCCCCCCCTTTACATATGGTGTTTGTGCTTCATGCCAAGAGAACGACACAGATGACATGCATTTAAAAAATCCACATTTCATTCAGCTTTATTCTTATGTTTATAACCCTGCATCTCTCTCTGATGGCCTTACTAAAACACTCTTATTTTATTGCTAGAATTATGCCAGTGCAAATCCACCTGCTTTCTTTGGGCTGATCTGTAGGCAGAATTTAGGAAGGAGACTTTGGAAACACTGGTGGCTAGGAAGTAAATCTCGAGTCATGAGGCTTCTGAGTAATCGTTTCTCTGGACAGTGTCGCAGGACAGATTGAAATGTGAAAGTCTGTGGGAGGAGGATCCGTGGACTATCTAAATCTCCAGAATCTTCTCTGAACCTGGGGCGGTGGACCTGACCCAGTGGCAGGGAGAGGCGCGTGTGCTTTGAGTGGAGTCTTGAGTCCTGAGAGGTAAACTCTGCAGTCCACTAGACAGGAGGGAGGACCTGCTGGGGAAGAAGGGAGTACGTGCCGGGGAAGGAGGGGAGTGGAGATTCACATGCGAGCACTTGGCCGTATGTCGTGGCAGTTGCTGAAAGAGATGTAGTGTGTAGATCCTCCGGAGCGCGGCCCCGGATGGCAGGCGGTTAACAGCCTTCGGGAACCTGGATTACTGTTTTATCTTGTCATTCTAAATGAACATGGCCGTGGCAGAATAGGGCGCACCTCTGCATCTGAAGAGAGTGCTGTCTGCAACAGGGGTGTTATTTAAGTCTCTCTCTCTCTCTCTCTCTCCCTCATCTGCCCCACCCCCTTCATCTCTTTTTCTCTCTCTGCTCATGTCTCTTTTGTCTCCACCCCCCACTTTCATCTGTCCTGTCTACCTACCTGTCTGTCCTCTTTCTTTTTCTTCTCTTCCTTCTCCCTTCCCTTTAGCTCCTTTTTCTCCTTTCCCCTCCCATCTCTTTCTCTTCTTTCTCTCCTCTCTCTCTTAATCTCTTTCTCTCCTTTCTCTCTTCTTTCTCTTCTCTCTCCTCTTCCTCTCCTCTCTCCTCTCTCTTTCTTATTTCTTTTCTTTTTCTTCTCTCTTTTCCTCATCACTTCTCTTTCCTCTTTTTCCCTCTCTCTTTTTCTCTCCTCTTTCCCATCTGTCCTGTCTACCTCCTCTCACTTTTTCTTTCTCCCTTTATATGTCTCTTGTTGTCTTTCTCTTCTCTACACCCTCTTTCTCATATATTCATAAGTTCTACTCCATCTGTCCTTATAGTCTTAAAAACATTTTGGGGTGAAATGGATTCTTCCTATTTTTAAAAGAACATTTTAGAAAATATTTATTTGATATTAAGTCAACAAGAGATAAGTTTCAGTGAGACTAAATGACCACTGGTATTCTAAAAGTGATGGCATCTTGGTGCATTGAATCGTTTGCCACTGATTGGATGGCTGACTGATTCTCCGTGCAGTCCTTTGAGGTTCCAGAAAATTCCCTGCATTCTCCAGGATCTGTGAGTGCTGGTAGAGACTAGGGAAGTAAGGCTTAGGTTCTAATCCTCCCACTGGGCAGAGCGAGGGCCTGAGAAAAAAAGCAAGGGGTCCTACCTTGCAGATAGATGCCAGGCTACCCCTTACCCATAGTCACCAGACTACCACTTACCTGGGGCCACCAGGTCTTACATTATCTCCCAGAATCTTAACGTTCCTTTACTATGTGGAGACAAAGTGAGGCGCAGACGTGAAATCTGTCTGTCTGTCCCTCTGCCAGCCTTAGCTGGCCCTTTCATGTGTCTTCTGAAGTTCCACGTCGGAGGTGTGCTAATGGTCTCCTAGACCTATCTTAAACTCTTTCGTTCATTGTTCCTTAAGCGCTAGGGAAGTTTGAGTGGCAGGAACCTCCAAGGCGAACGCTTCCAAATGCCACCGTCCCGGTCATCTTTTCCCCGGGTCAGGACCCTGTCTCGGGAGAGTGTCCCAGGACCCCTTCCCTCCAAGCTGGAGAACATGTCCTCACAGGGACTTCACAGGGACCAAGGGCTGAGCCCCAAAACTCTATGATCGGTCGACTCCCAGATGTTTTCCTAGAACAGAGCCAGCCCCCAGGCCCCCAGCTCACAATATATGCTCGCAGCCAAGTAGACTGTGTTGTCTCTGGAACTTAATTCTGCTTGGGGGAGACAGGGGGTACATCCTCGTATCTGGCTCTGGGTCTGGGGTGGGGTCGTGATGCACAGCCATGCTCGGTCCTGCTGTCTGTCCCTCTCCCTTGTCTGGGCTCTGCAGAAGTGTTTCTGTAAGCCACCCTCGGCCGCCTGTGTCGCGTGCAGTTCCTCTGCACTGCTGCCCACACATCATCAGCCAGCACTGAAGGCAACACACGGTTTACTTTGGCTGTGATAGTCCCGTTACGGTTCCTCATCCTGCTTGACAGGTGAGTCCACACCAACACCAGGAACCAAGGGAACTGGCTACACCATGTGCACAGGACGGCCAGACAGACAGTCCTCACTTGCCAGACCGGCTTGTCTGGCCATTTCCGTACTGAGCTCCCTCCGTCTTATCCATCTGCCTAGGGCATAGTCCACCCACCGTGGGCTGGGCCTTCTCATCTATCAGACAACCTCCTACAGGCTTTCTCAGGGCCTAATTCAACTACTGATTCCTCATAGAGTGCCCAGAGCTCAAAGCCTTCAAGGCCAAGTTGACACGGGTATCTAATTTCCCTTAGTTTCCACCTTCTGAGCTATCACATCAGTGTAAAGGTAGTATAATCTGGTTCAGCCCTGCCCTGCCCTGGGCTTGGTGTGCATGCCCTCCTAGAAACTCAAACACCCTGACTGAGCTCCTGTGCTTATAGCTCAGGAGCAGTGCGCTGTGTTCTGTTTTTAGTCACAAGTCATCTTGTCTGACTTCCCCCTCCCTCAAGTCTGCATGTTACCTCAACTTTGGAAAAGAAATCACACACCCATGAAAGGAACAACCAACTAGCTCCTCCCCTTCATTTGAATGATTGGTGTGTCAGTGGCGTTTTGAGGTTGCCAGAGTAGGTATATATTTCAAGATCATCACAGCATTAAGCTTCTTTTGAATGCTGTGTATGGCCCTTCTAGTCAATGTTGAAGAGCAACTATTGAAATCTGTCTTGTACCTTTATTCACATTTTGTGACATTCAGTCACATCTTGTTTCTCCTTTTTCTCATTTGATTGACTGTCCCAGCAGATCTTTGAGTTACTTTAGGGGGTCAGGAAGGCTACTCAGTGAGGAGCATTTATCTCCGCCGTTTATCTGTCATTATCTTTGAGAAGTGGTTCTTTTGCTTAAGTTTGGGACTGAGAGGAAAGGTACTACCGGAAGCATTAGGCGGGCAAGATGAATCAGTGGGTAGAAGGGCTTGCGCACAAGCCTGAGGATCTGAGTTCAATCCCCTCAATACTAGGTCCTAGGTACCTTGAATATGGATGCAAATATTCTAAATAAAATAGAGGAGATTATCTGGTCCTTAGTAGCCCCCGACAAAAAAAATTAATCTGCAAAGAGCTTTGATGAAAAAAAGCATAGGTCAGCACAGGTTAAGACATGGGCCAATATACTGCTGTTTGTGGACCTGCTAGCTGGATCTGCCCTTTTGGTCTTCACATATAAATAAATTTTTATTGAACAGAGTCATTCATTTATGTCATGTCAGTGACTGTTTTTGTGCTTCAATAGCAGCTTCCAAACGTTAGGCGTCCAAGTCAAACTATTATGTTATGTTACAGAGATGCCTTTGGCAAATCATGTTTCTGTCCTAATTGGCTCATGGGAAAGTCAGAGATGGAAGTCTTCAGAGGGACTTTGGTAGAATTCAGCAGCCCCTGTCTATGGCCAGAGAGCAGTGTTAGTCCGGTGTCAGCCTAGCAGTTAACTGAACTGGCAAGACCCCAGTTCCTTCCAAGCCAGGATAAGACAGATGTGGATATCAGCACTGCTTTGAGTTCACATGTTAGCAAGTGTATTTTCTCATCATTTCTCGAGGGCTCCTCTCCTGCCTCAGTCTCCATTCAGGCTGCTGTATCTCTCCCCCACCCCTGCATCTCCGCCACCCCCCCTTCCCACACAACACACACTGGCCATAGTGTTTTCCTCTTGGAATCTCTCTTCACTTCAATATTCCCTTGAAATCATCTTCCCTCAGCTGTAGCCCGGCTAAGCTCCTTGCTGATGGACGGCTTGCAATATTTGAATTCTCTTTATAGCCCCTTACAACCTCACTGAGCTGTCTCTTCCCAAATCTGTCCTTGGAGGAGAATTGCAGGAAGGATAGTTCTAGTGGGTTTTTTCATGGGAAGCTGGGATACGGGGATGGTATGTGGATAAGACCTTCCTGCATTCCATGCCATCAAAGCCACAGCCAGCAGCAGCCACTGAGGATAAGATGGAACACTGACGTCTCTGCGCTCCTTGGATTGCCAGGGTATTCATTCATTAATCCTGGTGGGTGTCACATGTTCTGTTTCGGTGAGAATATTTACCTAGGAAATTGCAGGAGGAAACGTGATTCTGAATCCCACCGGAAAGGAATGATCTCTGTGTTTCTAAATCCAAGGAGGAAGGGTCATCCCCCTCCTACCCGGTTATTTCTGGCCAGCCCGCTTTCCAGGCCATCATCAACAGCACCCTCACGCCCAACGTGACCGTCACCAAACTTCCCAGAAGTTCGGGCAGTGGGTGGACAGTCAGTCAACAGGGGTGTGGCTGGGGCTTTGCCTCCGCCTCCCAGCAGCATCTGGGGACAGGGTCTGCTCATTTCCTCATTCATATCTACTGTTATCTGCTTGTCTCTGTCCTCACAAAGGAGAAGGTAGTTTTGGGAAAGCCATCCTGAGACATCAAGGTCAGCCATGCTTTCAATAAGGAGACTGCCGCTCACCATGAAAGCCTGCTGGAAGCCGTGTCACTGCGCGTGCCCCACAGTTACATAAGGCCATGCCTGGCCATGTTTGAAATAGCACCCCATGTGCTTTATACAGCCTTTCTTTGCTTTGTCAGTGGCTACCTGTGTATTCCTTATGGCAACAGTAAGAAAAATGGCAAATTCTGAAGCAGAAACATATTAGTAGAAATTGGTTTTGGAAGAATATGGCGTGTAAATGAGGATATATGGAAAATAAATTACAGTTGGGGTAGTGGCCATTTCCTGGGATGTGGAAATACACGCAGATCCCTCGTGAGTTTCACTGAGTGAACAAGGGGCTCTTTCACTTTTTAGTGTTGATGCTGATAATAGGCTTCTGATCTGGCCCTGGGATCCAGTGTCCTGACATATGGACCTCAAGCTGATGTCAGATATCAAACCCAAGTAACGCTGGGATGAAAGCATTTTCTACTCTTTAGCTAGTGGTAATGTAAATTTCAAAACTGGTCCCTCTTCTTCAGCGATGGTCGTGTGTGTGTGGAGCCACACTGGGCCCTGTCGAGGTTCGGGAGGCCACAGGTCCTTTAGACTGCCTGCATCATTGGTTAACAGCTCTGCCCCATGGCTCGCCTGTAAATTTGTCGCTGACTATAAAGGAGATGGCAGGATGTCTGTCACCCCTCATCTCCAGGGTGTATCTGGCTAACCTCGCTTCCGAGATGGGTACCATATGGAGACGAAGGCATCCTCCCAACTGTCTGACGTGGAGGGTGCATTGCAGCATCCCACACTGGTTCTTAAGCACTCCAGCCAAATAATAGTGTAAGGATGTACGGCTCATCTGTGATTCCGCAGTCCAAGAAATTCATGAGCTGGTGGGGGGAGGGGGAAAAATTGAATGGAAATGTCATCAACCTGCTTCATTTCAAATAATCCTACTGCCAGCCCGTGCCCTGTGCAAACTTAGTTTAAAATTCTCTGAATGCTTGCTCTGGTGAGACCAAATATTCAGGTTTTTGATAATGTATTACACCTACTGGGAGCACAGAAGCAGTTTGGGTTTGTGTTGGCTTGGGTTATATTTTTATGGATGGACGCCGATAGTTCAAGGCCTGCAGTCAGTAAATCAGAGGTACTGAGCCGGATGAATGTCCGGAATCTTCAGTGAGAAGATCTGCACTGCAATGCTTTGGTGAAATCAAACCTCTCAGAGATGCTAGACTGCCAAGTAGTGTAGAAACATCACAAGACAGAGATGGCATTTGGAGAGAAAAACGTTCTTAAAGATGGGGCCACCTTAGCCATCACGCTCTGGATGACTTGCGGGCGCAGAGCATGACGGCCTCTTCAGTGTTGGGATTTTTCTTCAAATTGGAAGAAAATAGGGACATTCGGTGTGAAGCGACATTTTAATATATAACACTAATTGTTTTTCTACCAACCGTATCATAAAATGCAACTTGTAGTATTGTGATTTATTTTTTCATTTATTCCTTTTTTCATTTTGCATATTTCTTTTAGCAAGAGGTTTTCTAACAATTCCTGATCTGACTTTGGTGACCCATTAGTATTGATAAGTCCATTTGTTGTCTTAATTTTTTGTCAGCCTGATTCACCATTGATAACCTGTCCTCTGATTCCAAGATTCACGTCCTGCCTAGTTTAAAATAGTGAATATACAACTCTTGCCTTCAGAAATCTTTTCACTCATTTTTTTCATGCATAAAATGCAGCAGTTCCACTGTTAGTTGGACATTTTTACCTAAGTCCCCATCACTAGGTCAATACGATGACTTATTTTCTTAAGTGAAACAAACAGAAAAAAGTTCGTTCAACGCTGCTTTTCTTTGCCTCTCTACTTCTGAACTGGCAGAATTGTTCATTCAGGCACTCAGAAAAAAATCATGGCTATTTGTAACTGACTTTCCTTCAGCTTCATATGTGAGCTATCCATAGGCACAGTTAGTTTTTTAAATATTTCTCTCCAAGGGATTGTTTATTATTTTTGGGGAAGAATGTATGCCTTCAAGACTTCACCACATTTAAAAGACAGTAGCTCCTTCATCTGATTCTGAATAGTTAAGTATTGCTGTTGCATTTAGATAGCTTCCAGATTTCCATGGTGGATAAGGGGATTTCTATATGATCCCTGTAATTATAAAGAGATTTCCCGAGTGAGAGAAGCACCTCATTGATGTACCTTGCTATAGGGAAAAACCCTGCATCACAGTCAATCTTTCTTAAGTGCTAATGTTTAAAAAAAAAAAATCCAAGATCGGTGTAGCCAGAAGTCAAGGCTAAGAAACACCCAGACGGCATGGAACAGAGCAAATCCAATTCGGAATCGAATGTGGCATTCAGTCCTGTTTTCCTCCCTGAATGCTGAATCTACAGCACAAGAAGAATGAAGCAGACTGAAATTGTGAGGGTCCCAGACCCCAAGCTCTGCAGAGAGGGCCAGTGTCAGGCAGTGTAAGCTGATCTTTAGGCATTTCCTGATTTTTTATTTTAAAAGACACATATGCACACTCATATATGTGTGGGTTTTAGAGTAAAACATTGTATATTGTATATGACTATAATCAAACTTGTCCTTTAGCATTCCTCTTTATAGCGTATGCCTGTGCATTGCTATCAGCCTTCTTGTGTGGAAGGAGAAACGTACAGAGTTAGATTTCCATTCAATGGGGGGAACTAGTACTCATGTCAAAGGCCTCTAGGCTACAAGAGGGCCGTTTCCCATTTGGTGTAGGGACCACCTTCAGAGACAAGGTGTAGTCCCCACTGTCTAGGCCCCGCCCATCCATCCATCTTCCTCATCTGGTAGTTGACCCTTGGTGGGTTCTCCTGCCCCTGGATGTCAGCAAGCAGTACTTCAGCACCTTCCTTCTGCACTTTAATGTTACAGTCTTCTTCTCCAGGCTCGTTTTTCTCTTCTTCTAATATCATAGAACCTCTCCATAGCCTGTACCATAGTGTTTGCCTTCTGATAATACATGTTTCTAAGGACCAAGTCTTGCAGAAAATGTTCATTTCCTTTCCTTTTCATCTCTTATAAATATTGTGTTTATTTGCTTGTTTATTTATTTGTTTGTTTATTTAAGAGAGGGAGAGACAGAGAGGGATTGTGAGAAGGTGAGCACATGCCACTCTGTGCTAGTGGAGATCAGAGAGCAGCTTTCAGACGCCAGCTCTTTCCGTCCCTCAGGTGGGCTTCCAGGGATGGAACCCAGGCCTCCAGGTTTGCACCCAAGTGCCCATCCTGCTAAGCCATCTTGCTGTGGCTTCACCCGAAATCTTCAACATGTCTTAAGTAACAACAGGGAGAAGTCATCACAGTTAATGATGGCATTGAGTATCTCTGATGAAATGCATTGGATACCGACATGAGATTGGTACTTTGCCTTCCTGTGGGAGCTCTGATCACAGCGTGGAAGACCCTGTGATGTGTCCCACTCTGGCCTGTGACAGTATCACGATGAGTGACACACTTGGACAGACCTCCATGTCATGTGGGGGTTTATGCTATGAAAACAAGAGTGTTTTCTGACTGACAGGCACAAAGGCAAAGGTTCCAGCATGGCTCTAGAGCATCATTCTGAAATGTGTGTCCACGATGTTCCCTAATCCAAGTGTGTGTCCTATGTGGGGAACACTCAAAGTGACTGATACATCTTCCATAGAACTAGGAAGTGTGATGAAACAATAAGTCCAACTAAGCAACATGCTTCCCAGGAGGCCCAATCTGCCTCCCTGTGTAGTGTCTCATCTTGCTGATGTCTATCACTTCCAAGATCATCCTTGTAGCTGACCAAGGTGTACATGTGGTATTTTTGCAGGAACCATAAACAATGAGATCCAAGAATCAGAAAACTAGGACAGTTTCAGGAGACATGTTAGTGGGAAGGTGTAAGTGAAGAAAGGTTTCCTGAGAGCTAAACTATTAATATTGAAACCAACTCTCAGGAGATGTAAAAATTGAAAATACAAACTAAGATGGAAGATGAGAGGAAGGAGCTACTGCTAAGTAAAGTTCCCGCAGCAGAATCAGTTCTGGTAGAGGCGTCATGAAGAACTTGTATTGAACCTGTGCTAGGTGCATCCTTCCAGGAATGTCAATGTCAAGGTGTGTGTGTGTGTGTACTATGCCAGGGAACTGAAATGGTTTGATAAAGGGTGAGTTTTCAAAGAAACAGTAGAAAGGGAAATGAGCTTTCTCCTCATTTGGGACTACATTAAATTCTTAAAGTTTCATGGAATCTTGATGGTCCTCTGAAATCAAATGTCACCCCCATGTTGCTGACCTGAAACAGGCATGGAGAAGAACAAGATGATGTTAGGTGCTGTGAGCAGGGACTCTGCACGGAAGACCGAAGATCCCTTGAGAAAAATTACAAAGGTAGCTCAGGATGCTTCAAGTGTGATTACAGGTTTGCAATTCTTAATCTAATTGTTGAACAATCACGAGAGGCTGTGGATATGCAGGTGGCTACATTAAAACCCAACTTTGTGAATTAAATAAAAATTTGTGATTTAGTTGGGACTTGAGATATGTACATTCTACACCATCTGATCCACACAGAGAAGCATTTAAAATGGTTCTGCATAAAATGGGAATGTAAAAAAGAAGGTGTGCTGGAAATCCCTCAACAATCAGACTTACAGTTTAGCGAAGGTTATACAGGGTCATATAAGTGTCATGAAATAGAAGTAGCTATTTTTTATCTGTCTGTATCAGAAAAGGACTTGCACACTGGCAGAAATGGGCTACGCAGATATTACCACAGGTGCTGTAGCCGAGCTTTGAACACAAGGAAGAGATCTGGTGTTCACACATTCACTTTCCCTCCATGAACATGGAAAGTAATTGATGCTGCTTGGAATCACTAGCAGTGTATATTCTTTCAACTACACAATTATCTATTCTGCTGCCACTGTCAGAATATGACTACAGCCCAGAAATATTTAAGTGAAGAGTATTTCTCTTGGAAATACTTGAGCATGAAATAAGAAAGTTCACAGAAAGTCGCAAGTCAAAAGGCAAAATAGGAAATCTGATTAAACCATCTCTTAGGAAAATCAGTTGAGGTTTTAACACTTTCTCTGAAAGGAATCAAGAAAGATGGAAAGAAGAGAAGCAGGTTGGAAACTGATGAAAGAAATGTGGATTCTGGTCATCTCTTCTCCAGTACTCATTGGGTGCTTAGCTCTGTCTGTGTGTGGACTTGTGATGTGCAATGGTAGTCTCAAGGTTCCTGTGACGCGTAGCAGTATGTGGAATGTGTCTCGCTTCCTCTTTGTTATTTACACTCAGCCAGAGTTCCAGGTGGGGATGAGCTTTGTGAGTCAGGTGCATCCCTGTGGACGAATACCACACCGTGCCTAGGAAACACAGACCCTCTCCATTGGACAGACAGAGCTGGCTTGAGCCATTGGTGGCAAAATGTTCCAAATTTCTTGCTTAGCTCACTGCCAAAGCAGCTAGCTACTTTTCATGGAGAGTTTTAAAAGAAGGGTGGACTGATAGGAACCTTAGAATGATAAATATTCACAGGTCAGATGCCTGATGATTGTGTTTCTAGACACCCCCTATTCAGATCTGCAATGTTTTAAACCAGGTGTGGGGCCAACAAATTCTTTTTTGAGACAAAAAGGTTGAAGTTTAGCTTGGAAACTTTTAGAACTGCCTAAAAGCCTAAGCAGTGTTTGTTATCGTTGTTGTTGTTACTTGTTTGTTTTGCTTTTTTGTTTTGTTTTAGTTCTGCGTGACTGAGAAAGTAGTCTCCACAGTGGGAAGGGGATGCAGCAGCGTTAGCAGGGGCTGTGAGATTTCTCATTTGTTTATACACTTGGCTTAAGATACCCACATAGATAAGCCAACCTGCGGCAGGTTGAATGTGATTGAAATGTTCTTGACCAGAGACTGAAATGTCCAAATTATCGTCTTGGAGGCAAGAATCAGAACTAGGCATATCAGAGAATCTTTTTTTTTCACTTCAAGAAATGTTTTTACTTCCTCAAGGAAGAAACATGCACAGAGTTTTGAAGGTTCATGTTTTCTTGGAAGGGTCAGGATGTGAGGGAGTAAGGAGAGAATGTTCCAGAGAAAGACAGGGGTCAGACCGTGCTCATGTGACCAGATGGATTTGAAAGAAGTGATAAATTTACAAGCAATCCAAATAATTCTAAGGTCTTCCCGTCGCTAGGTGGAAATCACAGAAAGATCTTCATGCAATGTCATGGTCATTTCCACAGAAAGAATGTTGGAGAACAAGGTCTCTCCGCTCGAGGATCCTCAGGGAATTCTGTCTGAGCAATAAATTATTTGTATTCGTTCTAAGATGCAGGATAATATTGTTAAAGCAGCCAGTTAGCAAATTCGTTAATATGCTTTAATGACTGGTGTATTGGAGTGAGGTTGGGGACTGGGAATGTGTTAAATTTTATAAAAAGTTCCATTTAGGACTTCCACAAAATTATATTTTTTAACTAGGAAATACAAGTTGTAGAAATCAAAGTGTAAAATGTAGCCATTTAAAAATAGTATAGAAAATTGAATGTGTTGATAAAGTAAAATTAAAAAGCTGCAGCCAAGTATTAGAAATATCCTGTGGGATGAAGAGATGGCATAGATGGACTTAATACATATTTTGCTTTATCAATTGGATTAAGGGTAATGCAATGAATATGCTCAGACACTTGGATGTGAGAAGAAGTCTTGTGGTGCAGTGGTTAAAATCATGTTAAAAGGAGTCAGAAAGATATGGATTCAAATGATTTGTTATTATACCAAAGTCTCATTTCAATATTTAAAAGCATATTTCTTAAATAATAAGTCTGTTAGAATCTATCAAGCAAATTGGCTGCAGAGCTGGGAATAGGGCTCAGTGGTTAAAATGCTTTCTGTACAAGCAATAGGACCAGAGTTCAAATCCCCAGATCCCACCTTCAATACTTTGTGGATGTGGCGGCCAACCTGTCATTCCAGCCTCAGAAGGCAAAGCCTAGAGATGCCCAAGTAAGCTTGCTAGTCAGACCAGCCCTGTGAGTAAGTGCTAACTTTGATTAGAGACCTGGTCTCAGAAATAGAAGAGTCTTTAGTGACGACTGCCAACATCAATCTCAGGCCTCCCCAAGCATGTGCACACATGCCCATGCATATTCCCCCACCGACCAGGCATGCATACAAACTTGCATGTACCCTCCACACACATGTGCATGACAGTAGAAAAATGAAAACTAAATCAATTGCCTTTGCAAACCCGTACAGTGATCAGTGCGTTTCTAAGCTTCATGAATGCTGTCTGCATTGCTACTGCTTTGCTCAGAAATCTTCTGGGGTTCCAAGTAGAATCTGTGCCCAGAGAACATCAGGGCAAAGACTGCTTGCGTGGAAGCAAAGAGCCTGGGCCACTTGCTTCGGAGCCGTGGACTCTGAAAGAGTCCCAGGAGAAAAAGGACCACCCTATCCACTAGGCTTGGGATTGACACCCAGGTGAGAGCTTTGCTTACTCCACCACTGGGGTCCTGTCCAACGCACCCCTCCCACACTCCTGAAACCCTGCGGTGGAGCCAGGCTCCACACAGAACTGCTATTCACGTCTCTCCTGCCACGCACAAAGCTGCTATTCACTTCCAGGGAAAGTAGTGACTGTGGAACTGGATAAGAATTTAGCCACAGCGAGTGATCCGAATGAATGAATTTGGAGTTGGCAGGAGTGTACACATGCACGCCACGCTTCCTTAGCACGTTCATGCATCGGGAGGGTTCAGGAAACTCAGTGTGGAAAGCAGGTTTTCAGCAGGATTCTAAGGTACAGTTGGCCTAAATCTTCCTTAGTGAATCCTTGTCACCTGAAAGAATGAAGCCAATGCATATGTGTGTACTGACTCATGCACGCATGCGCACATGTACCTACACCAACGCACATGCACATATGCACACACACACGTACACATAGGCACATGCATACCCACATGCATATCCTCACATATGCATTCACATACATGAACACATATCTAATCACATGCATTTACTCATGTACATATGCATAGCCTCATACATGCATGCACATGTATACACACATGCATTCTCACACATACTGCACACTGAAAAGCACACCACTGAAGGCTCTCTTTAAATAGCTACACATGACAGTGCTTGTGTCAAAAGTGAGAACTAATCGGTGTACATATATATTTTTTTCTTGGATCCCTGTTTTAATTTAATTTATTTACTTTTGATGTGAGATCTTGCTGTGTGGTCTTGGGTAGCCTGGTACTGACTCAGTAGGCCAAGCTGACCTTTAATTCACAGCAGTCCTCCTGCATCAGTCTCCCAGGTATGGACTGTCGGGCGCACACCACAACATCTACTCGGGTGCCCAGCTTCTTTTAAATCAATCTCATTGTTTTCCATCAGAGCTGAGTCCTTGCCTGTGAGGATAGATTCTTTGCTTCATGCAGGCAAATACATGGGGCGCTGGCGTCCCTCCTTCTATGCGGGCACCCAGCTGAACCACCTCCTTTACAACAGTGGAGAACTTTCTTCCCCAGCGTCGCTGCACGTGCAGCTTTCAGTGCCGCAGACATCGGACCTTGTATAGAAGAGATGCAGAGCTTCTGGCAGCTTTTCCTGTCTGCAGACAGAAGCCATGAAAATCAACGTGAAGACATCAGAAGGGCCCGTGCCTGCGACCCCACTGGCACATGACTTCCTTTGCTTCTCTAGATAATTGAATTTACTCAGGCAATTTATTTCTTCAACGCGTGGTCGCAGCGAATGAAAACATCGTAACGAAGGACAAGCTTTTACTTTCCTTAATGGAATATATACATGTGTGTGTGCACTTCCGTCAAGACCCAGGGACAGAGGAGAAAATAACGGAAAAGCCAAAAGTGTGGCGTAAAAATATTATTGAAACAGAAGAAGGGTGACTCTGGTCAAGTTCAGTCTGCCCGCACTTGGGGTCTGTAGGTGCGCCTCTGTTGCTTTATCCTCCTTGTGGGATGCTGCGAGTTTAATGACTGGCTGGCGAGGGATTGGGCAAGAAGCTGCCTGTGGGAGTTGTATCAGTAGGCAGAGCAGGACCTGCTTAGTTCTCATCCCGAAGCTCAGGCTTAATCAATGTCGGACTTAAAGCAACTGATTATTCAAATTGTGCTCCAGTAGCCAAACAGTGTGGCCTTGTAATGCAAACAAAGCCTGTGTTCTCTTGGTGTGGGAAGGAGAGTCTAGGACTTCATTCTGGGTTACATTTCTGTGGGTTATTGAGTACCAAGCCAGAGTTACACTGAGGGTGCGTTACAAATGTTTGGGGGTCTTTCGAAGGCCACAATCCAAGTGGGATTCTAGTAAAGATATACCCGAACCCCTAGATAATTCATCTTCTCTTTTCATAATGATGGCTTTAGTACAACTTCAATACAGTTTTATTTTCAGATGTAGCTCCCCTCCAAAATAATTTATTACTCCAAATAAAGATATCACATAACTTCTTACTTTCACTTATGGAAATAACTCAAGACACCCAGTTTGCAGGTTTCTGCAAATTGTTTTGGGTGTTGCTGAATCTCATTTTCTCTCTTCTTTCTCACATCAGCACAGCTAGACAGGTGGCCATAATGGTAGCATTTGGAAAGCCCAAATACAAATCATAAGTAAAGATGAGTTATTTCCAACACAGACTTCCTCCCTCATTTTTCCATATTTCTGTCTTGCTTCTTAGATTAGGTAAAATCGTTGATTCTGTCCTGCTTGTTTTAGAATCTTTTTATTTTCCTTTCTTTCTTATTTTTCTTATATTTCCAGAGACACATGATGTTTGACACACGTTTTTCTGTGTAAAACATAGCTAGTTTATACATACTACCCCTAGATACACTGTCCAGCATGTGTGTGTGTATGCATATGTGTATGTGTGTGTAGGGGTGGGGGGTTGTTTTTCCCTTATGCGGCCCCTCTTTTATTGTAAATACTGATCAATTCCCCAAAGTTTGCATGGTCAACCCAAGTCAGGAATAGAAGGCAGTACCATTGATAACCATCAGTGTTCAGAATTGCATGAAGAGGGCTCAGCCCCTGATCTTCTCCCTGTGAACACACCCTAATGGCTCCTGAACTAGTAAAAGAAGACAACTCATGCAGTGGCGTTCACAACCCTCCTTTATTCAGTACTCCTCGTCATTCTCAGCTACACATGGAACAGCCTGGCATGTCTTATACTGTGCAGATTGGCAGAGAGAAGGATTCTGGAAGGAGGCAGGAAGTCTGACACGGAGGGTGGTCTCATGATAGTCAGGTAGTTTACCAGCACCCGAGAGGTCTTGGGACATGGTTCCCTTCAGTGAGGGCTGAGACCACAGCAGCTTCGTCCAGCAGATGTGTCCTATTCCCACCATCTGCTCTCACATTCCAGAGGGGACGCCCCTCCCGTTGACCCACTGCATGCACGGCCCAGGCAAACTCACTTCTTCAGGGGCTAGGAGGGTTTTGAACAAGGACAGCTGTGCTTACAGGACAAGCTTGAAGCCAGACTATGCTATGTAAGACATTGGTATCAACAACAACAACACACAATACCACTGTCCACATTCCAAGAACCAACTTTTTTAAAAGATTTACAGACTCTTTAAAATCATATTTGCTACCAATGTGCTGTTTTAATCCCACAAATTCATGAACAGTCCTTTCAACCTTCCAAGCAAGGACCATGTCATTTCTAACTTCTTTTGCCCAATTATCAAGTTCTCTGACCCTGTCATGGCTTTCTTGAGATCGTCTGTAGGTTTTGCTGCTTTTGGTAATGATTTGTTCAAAGCTGTAAGTGCATGTGTACCCACACGGGCACAATCATGAATAGCTCCCGCCACCCATTGCCAGGCATTACTGTGTATCTGACCCCTGCGGCTTGAGTGGCCCTTGGCCTTGTTGTCCTCACTGTCACTGGGCTGCACGTGCAGGAAGTCAACAGGAGGAGTGTTCTCTGTGGAATGTGAGTATCAGAATCAGAAACATGAGCATTTTTGTAAAAGCTCTGGTGAGTTCAGGTTCTTTGCCCCGAATAGTTGATGATTACTGGTGATGGGGAGACCCAGTGGTTCCCCCCAACTTCTTGTTGTTGTAATCTAAGGGAAGACTTGTATTGTCCATTACATGTCAGCAGAACAGCTCCCATCCCTGGAAGGCTTCCATTTCCCCTCTCCCAGAATCCTTCCCATGATGGACTCAGCTTCCCACGAAGCTACTGTGGTCTCAGCCCTCAGTGGAGCACTAGTGCTATGTCCCAAGACCTCGTGGGTGCTGGTAAACTACCTATCAATCTTCCTGTGTCAACTTTCTTGCTTCTTTCCCGTATGCTTCTCTCTACCAATTTGCACAGCATAAAACATGCCACAGACTGCTCCATGTCCTCTACTGACTTCTTCCAACCTTAGGCTAGACAACCTCCCTACTTCATAGTCAGAAGACCAGAGGAGCCCAGGCAGAAAGATTTGATAAATCATGATCAACCTTATTTGCATTCATCTATGCAATACCAATAACAGGGTGAATTATGTACCATGCAGGATGTGCCTCCTTTATCGTCCAGCCGGAGTGTGCAACGAGCAATCACGAGTGTTCCCGTGCCAGCGTACATTCTTTACACTCTAGCGTTTTTGCTTCTCTTCCATGTTTTCTCCCCATGTTGACGCTCTAACTCAGCACCTGCTATGGTTGTTGTGACTAGTGCTTATTTCATGTATCTTTCTACACCTCTAAAATTTTAAGCTCCGAGGAGGGAGAAGCAGCTAATTCTCCTGGGCGTGGCTGTAGCCCGCAGTCATCTGAAGAGGCCCACGAGCCATGCGATTGTGGGCACAGGTTTCACAAGTGGATCCTGGGGTTCAGTTATCTACTCTTCTGTTTTTTCCACCACTCTTTTTGAAAGCAATGACTTTGAGACACCTGAACTTTTCTCCTACATGCAAGAGGAATAACGTTTTCGTCTCAGAATTTCTCTGCGAGCCATAAAGCCATGTAGTCCATGAAAACATTTGGAACAAGTGCTGTGAACTCCAGAAGTTGTCTTTACAGGTTTGGTGAAATATTTGGGAGTCTCTGCAGACTTTGGGTGTTTGATTAGAAAGATGTCTTAACTAGCTAGAGGTTTTCTTTTGTAAAATAAAAGCTATGGAGTGTAAAAATCAAAGTTGGTGTAGAAATCTCTCAGATAAGCTTTAAAGACCATCTTTGAAGAGAACCGAAGGGTTGACTGAAAGATTGCGTCTATCTTAGCTTTTGCTACAATGCCCAGGACAAACACATAATCAGCTGGTTATGAAGTTCAGTAGACACGTGTGGCCTGCATGGGGTCTTCTCGCCACTGCCAGAGTGGGAACAGGTACTCCGGGTTCTCTGTGTCTCCAGTCCCTTCACGCCAGTCCTTTGCAAGGGACAGTCTGTCCCAGCTCCACACAGAAGCTTTCTGATTCAGTCTTGCTTAGGCCCAGGGGAGGGCCCTTAGCATCTTTGTGTCTCCATAGGAGACCGCGTCAGGTAGGAGAGCCCGCTGGACTCTGCAGTTGGCCTGTCTCCCCAGGACTCCCTCTCCTTCCAGGTGCCGTGCATGGGTCCAGGCGAGAAGGGAGAGCTGGGTTTCTGTCTCCATTCACAAGACTCCAGGGGCTTTGGACATAGTGTCTATGTAGATTCATTTGCAAGAGAATCTAAGGTGACAGGAAGAGAGGAGAGTCAAGAATGACATGCCCTTCCGAAAGAGAAATGTGAAAGTTATATCCAAACATGGAGTCAGAAAGAATGGCGTTGGGCATTTACAAAAAGGATTCCCTTTCTCCTGGGCTTTTCTCAGACTTTGACTTTTACAAATTCTGTTTCATAGTGAGCCACCTTCGAGTGTTTCTTTCTTGATCATTTCCCCAACTTATTTCTTTGTGAAGAACCATGAAAATAGTGAAATTCAAAGCTGAGTGAGCCACAGAGAGCAATGCTCACAACGTTTGCATGAGGTCTCGTGCAACTGCCGTTCCTCGTAAATACAAATGGCAATGGGTTCGTCTTTACAGTGATCCACAGTGCAGAGAAAAATGTTTCTTGAGACAATCTCAGGGGCTATTGCTTAATCTGGCTTCAAGCTCAATCCTCCAGCCTCACCCTCCTGAGTGCTGGGCGACAGGTGTGTGACACTCCCCCCCCCCACTTCAAAAGCTGAAATCCTTTAAGAATAATTTCCCTGGAAGGTAGTTTGACCTTAACAAAAAGAACCCCAAAGTCGTTTGCATGGGCATCTCCAGTTTTGGGGGGAGGTGTAGAGGAGAGAAGGGCTTGTTGTTTCTTGCTGATACTTCTGTGCTTTGCAAAGGTGGGAACCAAGGTATAAACAGATCAAAGAACTTGCCTCTTATTGCACAACTGAAAACTGGTAGAGAAAGAAGTTCCGCCAGAGCTGTTCGAGATCAGCTTTTCTGCACGTAAGCCATGAGTTAGCATTGCAAGACATTTTAGGTGCCTTAGAATTCAGACTCAGGGCCTCTCCTATAGCAGGCTAGCACTCTACGAAGAGGTACATTCCAACCCAAATATTTTTATTGCATCAATGAAAGAAGTCATTGAGAGAATGCAATATCTGTCTGTTATTATTTGAATATTTTCATTACAGTTGATTCTGAGCATCACTTACGTACATGTTCGTGGCATATGATGCACATGGGAACAATTAGTCATCTCTTCCTGTCCCACTTTGGACCACATGCCAGTTACTTTTCTCATCACGGTGACAAAAATACTTACAGTAACAAGTTAAGAGCTTTGCTTGGACTCACAGACTCAGACCTCCATGGCGGGGTGGGCGTGGCCAAGCGGAGCGGTGCTGGCGAACCCAAGAGCAAAAGAAGGAAACTGGTCTCTTGGCTCTCCCTGGTCCCCCGCTTTTAATCTGGGTGGGCTTCCAGCCTGTGGGATGGGTCTCTAGCTGGGCGGATCTTCCCTCCTCAGCCCTGTCTCCAGCACATGTATACACACACATGCATACACACACACACAGAGCTGCCCCCCCCCCCCGCTTTCCTGTGCCTAAGATAATCCTGAATCGTGTCAGCTTGAGGACTGAAAGATTAGTTATCAAAGTTGGGGAGACTGGGTTTGGAGAATTTAGTTAAGTTGCCAAGAAAATATTGTCAATAAAGAATGGGCTTGGATTTAATCCCAAGCCCCCTGACCCGAAGTCTAGTTTGTTTCTCCACTGCATTGCTCTGCATTAAACTGGGGCAGTCACCTTCAGGAGAAAGCCCGGTGACACGAGTCTCTTATCAAGTGCACTTTCCAATTGTCAGCCAATGTGGCACATGCCAAGTTTACTTGCTGTTTACTAAGTGTCTGTTCCATGTAAGAAACAGTGTTAATTATTCTGTGGAATAAAAGGAGACAGAACCCCAATGTCATTTCACCCTGCAGCTAGCTTGCAAACCTAGGCACAGAGATCAAAGTATAAGGAATTCTTCAAACCACATTTCTTCCCTCCAACTCACAGGTATGAATAGGCTTTTAGACACATCTCCTAACAACTGTAGTATGTTCTAGGGACTTTAGGGAAATGGCAAACATAAGGTCAGAATCAATCATTGATTTTTCTTAATTTGAGAGAGAGAGAGAGAGACAGACAGACACAGAGAAAACATTCATGCCGTGGTACTCAGCTCTACACCTGGAGGTCAGAGGACAAGTCAGTTCTCTCCTCCACCATGCAGACCTCTAGGGAATTGAACTTGGATCTCCAGGTTTGTGAACCATCTTCCCAGCCCATCACTACTTTTAATAAGCAGCAGCTTTAGTACAAAGGCTGAACACTCCCTGGGAAATGGGGGGTTGGGTGCTGTTGTCATTGTCGAGAACCATCTTCATGGTTGCTCTCCCGGCCTCTGAGCAGAGGTCATTGGAGGTCTCGCAGTGTGTTGGAAGATGTTGATTCCTAAGATACTGACCACGTGGTCATCAGGGAGATAATTGGGCCTGAGCTGCACAGATGCTCTTTGTTTTCCTGGGATCTGCTAGTTACAGTCTTAGCAGTCGTTGCTAATGAAGCAGTAGGAGAGTGGTCTCTGTCTCTCAAGGAGTGTTCTGGGAGAGCGTGCGGATCATCAGACACTTCTTTTGCTGCCTGTATGTGCAGATGAAGAGATGAATATGCTCTCTAACCGTCTCTCCTCCCTGTAGCAACCCTGACTGAGCATCAGAAGGCCGCAACCTCCAGCTTCAGGACTGGAAGGAAGCAAGGTTGCCAACAGGATGGTGATTTTAACAACATGGGGAAAAGGTCACTGTTTCATCTTCCGATTACAAATCTCAATAAATCAAAATATTCATAGAATATTTCCAAAATCAGTCTATTTCCATAATGCAATTTTCAGTCATTAGATTTATTTATGAAAGAGAGAGAGAAAATGTACATTTCATGGTACACTGATGCAGGTCAGAGGAAAATCTTCAGAAGTCAGTTTTCTCCTTCTACCATATGGGCTTCCAGGGATTGAATTTAGGTCAGTAGGTTAATCCTGAGCTACCTTTTCAACCTTTCACAATTCAATTTAACCACACAAAGAAATCAGCTTTTCTAATCTACACCATCAGTGTGACATCAACAGATGCAGGCACACTTCAACAAATGCCAACATGACTATTTAGGGACCAAAAATAAATGTTCATTTTCCTCCAAGTGCTGGTCTTTCACACTCTCCCCCTTTCTCCACCAACACCCAGGAAATGAGTGATCTTCCCTCTCTCTCACATCACATTCTCTAAGTTCCCCTATGTTAATGAGCCCTTCCTTAAACATGGCGGCTGCAGGTCCCCTGTCTGGACCACGCCCCTGGAGTTTCTGATGGGCACATTCTAGGGCTGAGATGACAGAAGTATTTAAAATATTCCCAGGTATGCCAGAGATGTGAGCTTCAAGGGCACATTTGAAGAGCTCACCTGTACCAATCACCTGTCAGTCGACTTTCAGGAGTCCAGAATGGCTTTGTCGGAATGTGTTTTCAGAAGGATTCATAAGAATGTGTCTGAGTGGCAATGAGGTGCGATCCTGCATCACTGTTCAGTGCAACGCTTGGTCGAGAAGTCCTAACGCCATCTAGCATATGCACATTCCCCATCTTCTTGAGCAGCGATATGAGAGTCTGGTTTTCCACAGCGGAAAAATCAAAAACTACCATTGTAGCAAAACCATCAAATACCACTTTCTACTGTTGATACGATCTCAAATACACTGAAATACACTGAACCATTTTCATAAAGTGCTAACCAGTGTGGGCTCAGTGTGTACCGACAAAACTAGCCAGCATCCTTCAGCGTCAGTGTTGGTTACTTGTCTTGTTTCTGTAACCAAATACCTAAGAAGCAGAAGCCTAGAAGACAGGAGCGTTCTTTGGCTTCCAGAGGGAAGGGACACAGTCCATCGTGGTGAGATAAACTAAGTAGCAGGAACATGAGACAGCTGGTCACGTGTCAGCTGTGCTCAGGCAGGAGAGAGGGGAATGCTGCCATTCAGCTGGCTCCTCCTCTGTATTCAGTCCAGGACCCCACTTGAGCAGGGCATTGCCCTCCTTCACAGAAGTCTTTCCTGAACAGTGAAGTCTTTCTGGAACCAACCAGACACACCCAGAAGTGTGCTCCCATGTGGACTCTAAATCCTACTTGACAATGAACAGGAATCATCACAGTATTCTTCAGAAATGAATCCAGGATATGAAATATAGTTTGTTTTGTTTTGTATCTCACATGGCAAAAACACCCACAGGATCTATAGAAGTGCCTTAGAATTCTACCAACTTCAAATGTATTATGTCGATTGGAATTCTCAAAGGGTAATAGTTTTCAGAAGATTTTCACCATCCCATTTACAAAGTTGGAAAGTCTCTAAACTTTCTTGAAACGGACTTTGGACTTGTGGTTGTAGCTTATGTGTAAAGTATGTCAGGCCAAAGCCTCCAAACCTGGCATTTGAACATGGAAGTCTCCTGCAAGAAATGTTTCCAGGGGGTTGGGAAGATGGCACAAGGGCTACAGTCTTTGTGCAAAAGGACCTGAGTTCAGATCCCCAGATCTCATGAATAAAATATGCTGGATTGATGTGGTGGCCTGTAATTCTGAAGCTGGAAGACAGAGCCTGGGAAACCTCAGAGCAAAACAATAAGTAGGTAGAGCAATGCAGAATGATTTCCCATGTCACCCTTGGACCCTCACAGGCACTTAAGTGCCCTCTTGTACACACACACACACACACACACACACACACACACACACACACATACACACACACACACACACACACACTCACACACACATTCAGGTAGTGTTCTGGCCCCATCCCCAGAGAACTTCATGAAATACTCATCTAAAAAAAAAAAAAAACAGGGGCTGGAGAGGTGGCTCAGGGGTTAAGCCTCTGCCTTCCAGGCGGAAGGTCCTGAGTTCAGATCCTAGACCCCACGTATAGACGCCGGGCGGAAGCAGGGGTGGCCTGCGTTTCTGGTCCTGGTAGGGCGGAGCCTGTGAATCCCGAGGCAGAATAAAACAAGGAGGAGGTGGAGGCGGTCCGTGGTGGTTCCCGAATTCGTCCATGGTTCTACACACACATACACGCGCGCGCACACACACACACACACACACACACACACACACACACACACACAGTTGAATAAATAATAAAAAAAAAACAAAAAAACCCACTCTTCCAATTAGTGCACCTTGTAGTTATTTAGGTAATAAGTATTGATCTATAAAAATTCTATTTTCTATTAACATCCTTTTCTGGGACAGAAAGGTGACCCCCTGGGGTCAGGATGCATGAGGGTGAACATGGGCCGCATCCCCAGGAAACCCCTCTGTCACTTTCCTCTTCTTCCTCATTGAGGATCTCAGTTCACATTCAGCAGCAGATCTTCAGAGAGGAAAACCACGGGCGGCGTGTTGGCTGTTGATGGCTGCGTGTTGGGAATGGATGCAGTCCCGCTTCCTGGCTTTGATCATATTATCCATGGACTATCTCTTTATGCTTTCTGTAGAGATTTTGGAAGTATTGCTTCTGTCTCAGTACAGTGTTCTTATGTTCAGAGTCTATGTTCAAGAAAATGAATATTTGGAAGTTGAAGCGATATGACTTGCTGTTAAGCGAGCAGTTGGTTCTGTCTTGATTTCATGTTACTCTGTACATTACCACAAGGCAACTGTTGAAAGCATGCTTTTTGGATGTAGGGATATATTTTTTCTTCACTCTTTTATTACTCTTTGAAGAACAAGGGAAATTCTTGTCTCTTTCTAAGTCTTTATCTTAGGAACAATGAACAGTGTAGCTTAACTGTATATATACTTTTAATTAGCTTTATCTTGATAAAGTGTCAAAGATACTTGGGCAGTTATTTTTTTTTTTTTTTGGCAAGTAACTGGTTGATTAAAATCATCTGTCCTTAAGAAATGTTCATCATATTTTCTTGCAAAGGTAAATATTGGGGTTCTTCACCTGGGATTCACTGGTTAATTCATCCCTTCAGCAGGCTTGAAGGAGTGGATTCATAGCTCGAATAATGATATGTTTCCTAAAACTTGCTTGCTTGCATGAGTATACATGTGTGCACAGGGCCCATGATTTTAGCAAAGCGTTGCATCTGTGATCAAGGGATCTGTCGTCTAAAAAGATGAGTAAGCAAGCACGGCGCATGTGCCACGCAGGTGTCTCCCAAGAGGTTACCCAAGAAAACATCGTAAATTCCTGACAGAGTTTTCTACGATAGTTCTTATGACTGAATTACATTCAGCACATATCAGTTTGACAGAGTGGATGGTAACCCCTGTGTTCTGTCTCAGGGTAAACATGTGCTAAGGTACATTTCCTCACTTTCGAAACAAGTGTAAGCAATAAACAGATAAGGCAGGTAGTTTGTCTGATACTTTCAAAGTTTTGTTTCACTATTCCTGTTTCACTTTTGCAAGCTTACCTATTGGTAGGTAAAGAACAAGAGCACGGACAAGTTGTCAAGTGACAAAGTATCTTCTATGTGTGCCCGGGTCCCTCTGGTGTATATGCTGCATGATAGGAAGTCCATAGACTTGTGTCCACAACTAGGGCAAAGCCCAGCAGTCATTGCTCACATCTTGCTACCCTCTGTGCTCAGAACTTGACTTTGTCTGGAAATGAGAGGCCTACAGATTCCGGAAAGATCTTTTAGAAATCATACACTATCAACTTCCACTTTGAGACACACAGGAAATAATACATATGCCGAGTCTCTATCATTAGCTCTATGTCAAAGATCATTTTTAGATATCAAATGAGTTGGTGGGTGGAGCTGTCATCAGAACTTTTTGAATCTGAAGTGGGGTCAGTGTAAACTTATTTAAAGGCATTTACATAGCACATTGGAGGTTAACATATTGGGGTTGAAAATGTTATGTCCATCCCCCAGAAAACTTCATGCTCACGTTAAGAACAATCAGTAGTTTCTTCTTCACCAAGCACATCAATAGATACAGATACTGCAGGGCTGGAGAGGTGGCTCAGGGGTTAAGCCTCTGCTTTGCAGGCGGAAGGTCCTGAGTTCAGATCCTAGACCCCACGTATAGACGCTAGGCGGAAGCTGGGGCGGTCTGCGTTTCTGGTCCTGGTAGGGCAGAGCCTGTGAATCCCGGGGCAGAGTAAACAAGGAGGAGGCGGTCCATGGTGGTTCCCAAATTCGTCCGTGGTTCTACACACACATACACGCATACATGCACACACACACATACATGTGCACAATTGAATAAATAATAAAAAAATTAAAAAATAGATACAGATACTGCTTTATTTTTAGGGAATGAAATACAATAAAGCTGAGGTCAGAAAGAAGAGCTCAAGAATCCAATAGGTTAGGGGATGGTTCTCTACGTTGTTGAATTATTTATATGGACTTTATATGACTCAGTTTCTCCACCTGTGAAACATGCATGTAAGACTCCTTGAACAATGCCCGGCATGGATCATTCCATCAGTAGCAGCTGCTATTGTTATGTTGTGGTATGGGTCAGATAGTGGGTGCAGCATTGACACCGTGGGGTGCAGCATTGACACCGTGGCGTATGGATTGCCGGTCAGTTTCAAGGATCAGAAACGAGCAGAGTGTGGGTTTATGAAGACCAGAAGCCAAGGGCGGAGTCCTTGGATAACAATGGAGTCCTGGTCGGGGAACCCTACCTACATGGCATACACTCAATTCTTTTTCCCAAATGAAGCAACTCTTCCTGGTCACATTATCTAAAGTAAAATACAAATATTAAAGCAGACATAACACTCCTTCATCTGGAAGTGCTTACCTGCCATCTTCACACTCAACAAGAGAAAATGCAGGTTTTGGAGGACGTCTCCCAGAAGACGCGTACTTTAAGCATGCCCCTTCTTTGCCTCTTAGTTGGCAGCGTCACAAAAGAGACTAAATCAAGTAAAAGTTACTCAAGACTAACAACAAAGAGGCCAGTGAGCAAGCTCTGCTCATACAGTTGCAAACCTGGGGACTCAAGTTCGGTCCTTGGAAGCCCACATGGTGGAAGGAGAGAACTGACTTCTGAAGTCGTCCCCTGATCTCCACATCATACTCTTCCTGTGCTCTCTCTCCCCCTCCCTCTCTCTCTCTTTCTCTCTCTCTCTCTCTACCCTTCTGTCTTTCTTTTCCCTAGCTCTTTCTCAAATTAATCAATTAATCAATTATTTAAAAAGCTAGTGGAAGGATTGCAAATACATTCTGAGAGTTGAGAGCTCCCTGTTCCAATCAGACTCTCTGCCCCCAGCATGTCCTGTGAGCTAGCTGCAGCCCCATGCACTTATCTGTAAGGCGGATCCCAGGCATGTGGCTCTGGGCATCTGCCGGCTCTGAGTGCTGACTCCCTGGTTTCGTCCAGCAGCAGAGCACAAGACAATACGCGGTCACTGTGGTGTATGGCAGAGCAATCTCAGGCAGGAGCCAGCCACCCTACAAGTGAACAATGAGGCCCCACACTGAAACAGTTGTAGCCCCACAGTAAAGGGATTAGCAATGCCAGAAGCTAAAATGTAATCAGACAGGTGAAATGATGATGAGCTAAATACTCCTGCCTGCAGTTGCAATAGTAAATGCTTCTGTAAGTTCATGTTGCTGCTATAGCAGCCTGGAGAAGCCTGTTGGAAGTCTTTAAACTGCCTCCCTCCTGTTTGCAAGAGGTGGAAGGAGAGGCCAGCTGAGTGGGATGGATTACTTGGAGCTGGGTTCTGATTTGCTGACTCGCTGGATTCCCTGGCATGCGCGGGAAGGTGTGTGCGCTGTTCAGTCCTGGTGGGAAGGGTCAGCTGGGGGTTCTTGTTTCTTTAATAGGAAACCTGAAGTGGGCTACAAATGGTCAAAGGGAAATGGAAGTCACAGTGTTTTTAAGAAGGGAAAAATAGAGAACGAGAGAGGAGAAGGAGAGAAGGAGAGAGAAAGAGGAGTGAGAGAATGAGGAGAGGAGAAAGCGAAGAAACAGAGAAGAGAGAGCAAGGAGAGAAAGCGCTGAGGGGGGAGAGAGAGAGAGAGGAGAGAGTTTTGTTTATGTGCTGCCTTCAGTGTCTGTGGGTTTTAAATCAATAGCTCCAGAAGGTCCACCTCTCCTTGCTGTTCAGGGCTTGTTATTTATTACTACATCAGGTGCCTTCTTTGTTAAACTCAAGAACGTCAAAAGTTGAACCAAATATGGGCCATTCCACCAAGGTACAGTACTGCCAGAGACCTGGAAGCATTTGGAATGTAGAAGCACAGCTTGAAGGTTCCTGTTGGTACCTGCCGCTTTCACCCTTTGCCGCCTCCACGCCCTCTAGCCCATACGCCTAGCTCGCGTTCCTTCTGCAGCTAATGTCCCTGAGCTGACTGTTGGCCGTGAACTGAAGTCGTGTGAACATGTTACATGTGTTGACAACCCTGTTTTCCATCTATTTTTAAAAATTAACATGACAAACCCTTAGGCAAGTGTTTTCTAGTACATTTGAAACCTGTTGACAACATGAGCTTTAACCTGAAAACCGTTAGTTATCAGTCAGTAGCATCAGTCCGTCGGGTGTCTCCACAGAACCTGTTGGCAAGACTTAAGCAGACGGAGAAGGAACATGTCAACAGATACACGATCTTGTATGTTAATTTGCTCACCTATAAATACATTTTGAGGGAGATTTATTTTCATTTTGTTATTAACCTGCATGTATGATGTGTTTGCATGCACACACTTTCCATGTGTTGTAGTTCTTTCCTCCTGCCTTTGCGTGGTTTGTGGGGATAGAACTCAGATCACCAGGCACATGCTAGAAGCACTTTTTCCTTACAGTCTTTTCCCTGACTCCTAAGGGAAACTTTTAATGCTATACGAAGTAGATGTATATTTAGAGTGAAATGTAAGGATCTGTGACACAGTTCTAGTTATAAGATGTGTTCTGTTTTGGGGGAACCCTACAGGATAACAGAAGCATTGTTCACCAGGAAAGCCTTTAAGTAGAATTAATAATTTTCACATGTAAACATCATTCTCCTTGAAAATGCCTGGCAAATCAGTTTCATATCTTTTATACAAAAGAAACCCTGTATATTAGAAACATTACATAGTTGTGGATGAAATTTTGGGAGAGGGAGGAGAACATGGCATCATTCATTCACATGTCATTACGAACATGTAAAAGGTTCAGGACATATTGTAAAGGAGACCTGAAGCGTCGGGTATGTACAGAAACCAGGTTTGAGGTCACATCAGAGATCAGAATGTCTTCAGCAGGAAGACATTTGAGTTTGGAAGCTGTCATCTGCTGTCAGAATCATCTGGTGTGGCTGAGACTCTTGTGGAAGCAGGAGAGAGATGGGGTGCTGGGAAGAGAGGCAGCCACTTAAAATAAGCAGAGTACATGGTCCAGTGTCGCAGGGACTTTACCACAAGTGACCCCTCTGTGTGATAGTCTAAGAACCCCTGAGCCTTCAGAAGAGAGCAGAGGACCGTGGCGGCCAGTCTCACACTTGACTTTTATTTTTCTTTGTGTTCCATATTTTTTCCATATAAACTGATGGGCGACTCACTTCAGGGTTAGTTGGTCAAGTGAACTTACTTGTCTTTGAGATTTCTTTTCTCCTTGCTCATGAAGAGTGACATCACTCTAATTAATTCATTACATTCATTGATTTGACCTGTTTCCAGAGTAAGTCACACAGCCCCCCCCCAGAAAAAAGCTACTATATTTGAAACCACTTTGCTCCCCCTCGCAGGAAGCTGACGGCAATAAAGTGACGTCTTCGTTCGCCCCACACAACTCATCTACCTCACCTCAGAAGGCAGAAGAAAGTGGGCGGCAAAGCGGGGAGTCTTTGTCAAGCACAGCCCTGGGCACCCCAGAGCGGCGCAAGGGCAGCTTGGCCGACGTGGTGGACACCTTGAAGCAGAGGAAGATGGGGGAGCTCATCAAGAATGAACCGGAAGGTAAGGCCGGGAGAGGAGACCCTGGGTGGTCCCTCCCAATGCTAACCATAAGGTGGTCATTTCTAGATCCACTATTGCTGATTTCCATTTTTGATGTTAAATGAACAATGCAGATGTGTGGTTTCCCCTCCCAGACATATCAGCACCTCTCTCTCTCTCTCTCTTTCAGTGTGTTTATCATAAATTGCAATTGCCATGAATTTCTTAGTTCTTGATCAGTAAGTGATGACTGCCTGTGAAACTTGGTCATAAATTGTAGAGCGAGGTGATAGAGCCAAAAAAGACACCTTCTGGTCACCTTTCCACAGTCTAGACTGTGCTTTACCAGTATTGATTTTTCAAACCTCAAGGACCATTATAGAATTTGGTTCTATTTAGTCACCTTTATATGTAAAGAGGTTTTATCCAGAACAATTTGATCCATTTCTGGTGTAGTTCCAAACAAATAGGGTTTCACATGTTAGCTATAGGGATGCTTCAGTCCAGGGAAATTTCCTGAATTTCCTGATAGCCGAACTTGGAGAAGTTCGTTCTTGAAACACTTCAGCTGTAAATCTCTTTCATAGTTCCTAATAGTAGCTCAAGAGTGTTGGACACCAAGGGCTTATCATAAAGCAATGTGAAGGAAAAAAATCCAGCAGTTCGTAGGTCTTATCTAGGCTTAGGTTCAAAAGTTTACTTATACCTGTGTTCATCCTAAGTACATGAGTAAGCTACCCTTCTGCATGCATGCATGAACATGCCATTTCCTTTCAGCAGATAGAAATTCATATAAAGTTGTCCTTTACTCCAAAAATGTCCTGTGTGTACTCTGTGTCACTTGGTTTTGGGCTCAGTTCCAGTGTGTCAGGAACCCTGGAAGATTATGAATTAGGTCGGATCCCAAATGTGTGATCATCAGTATATTTGGAAGTCATATGGAAATTAAGTGTTTCTGGATTTCCAGCAGATATAGATTTGGTTAAAATCTGTGATGGTCTCAGAACTAGGGGGAATTTGGTCCCCTCGGCCAAGGATTTTGGGATTTCGTTATACTCTACAGTGAAGTTTTGAAGACACCTCTTCCTGAATGTGTATGATGGACTCTCCTCTGATATTAAAATAGTATGTTTATTTTCTGATTTCAAAGATGTCAAGCATTGTAAAGAATACTGTGATCTGTTCTTGCTCTAGAAGCTATGTCTTTTCCTTTCATAAGTTCTTGTTTTAGTTTACTACAGTAGCAGGAATGTGTTATTTAAGGCCAAACCGGCCTTAAATATGATGATAAGTTGTTGGTTGTCTCCTTGATACTCATGCCACTACTACACTGGTGGTCACCTGCTGCCATGGTGAGGATTTCCTCAGCCATGTGCCCACTGATCTATGATACTCGCTGAAGCATGAAGCATGTCAGGCTTGTGTGTCAGAGACAAACCAGATGAAACACAGTAGGCTGCACAAGTGAAAAGATTTGAAAATAGAAGGGAGTCTGGCAGGGGAGAAGAGGGATTGTAAGAGGAAAAGGAGGGGGGATGGGACTTGGGGCAAAGGGGTGAAATGGGAAATATTATGAATTCAATGTATTCAAGTATAAAGTGTTAAAAAGTGGAAGAATGGAGAAGAAAAAAACAATAAAATTAGGAAGATAAAAACCATACAAAGAATACTGTGAAAGTCATCTAAGTTGTAGGTTCTTGATAAGCACCCGTCACATGTCTTTTCTGTTTGCCTTTGTATACATGCGTTCATTCACCTGAGGAGCCTTTTCCTTTTAAATTATGCTGCCCCTCTAGCACGCTGCGAGCAAAAGGAGGAAACCTAATTTTCCTAATTTATTATTGTAATTCACATGCTGCTGCTTTTAAATGGTTATTTTCAGAACAGTGTTAGATTTACAGAAAACAAAGTAAATGTCAATAACCCCAAGTTCCCCTCCACACACCCTGATGTAGTGTCCATATCTTTCAACCTCTTACATGAGTGGGATAGATAGATCATCATGTGTGAGGGGCCAATCCAGATCCCTTTTGATTGACCAGAGTCCATGGTTTTCTCTGCTTCCTTTCACTCCCATGGAGGTGGCTTCATGAGACTCAGAAGCCATCAGAGATCACTATTGGATTTAGTTATCTGCTTCCTTCTGCTGCTTCTGATGGTGGCTATTTACTACATATATATATATATAATTTATTTATAAATATGTATTTATAATTTATAAATACAATTTATATTTATTATTTGACTGTTTTAACAACTCCTCCTTGCCTTTTTCTTCCTTCTCTTCCTCTTCCTTTTCTTCCTTCCCTTCACGGCCTCCTTCTCCTTCTCCTACTTCTTTTCTTCTTCCTCTTCCCCTCAACTCCTCTTCCTCTCCCATCTGTACTTTGTGTTTCTTCTCTCTCATTTCCTCTTCTTCAAAAAAAGTAAACTTTGTTGGGCTGGAGAGATGGCTCAGGGGTTAAGCCTCTGCCACACAAACAGAAGGTCCTTAGTTGGATCCTGGATCCCATGGAAAACTACCAGGTGGATTGGTGGTGGCCTGTACTTCCAGCTCTGGAAGGTAGAACCCAGAAACACCAGAGGAAAGTGAAGAGCAGGAGGTAGCTGCAATCCAGGGTAACTCCTGGTGTCATGCCTCGGTCTCCATAGGCACACACAGTGCCCTCTGATGCACACCAACACACAGAAACACACCCATACACATACACAAAATAAATAAATATAAAAAATTTAAAAAGTAAATTTTATTTTAATAAAGGCTTGTACCATGTCAGTACCTCAGGTTCAACAGTACTCTCTTCTCAGATCTTCACGGGCTGTTTCTGGGTCGAACCCCACAATCTCTTCTTCCTGGTTTTCCAGTGGACGAGCCCGCAGGCCTAGATACAGTCATCCCACGCTCATTTGTGTAGAAACTACTTTCAGTAGTTTTGTCAGATAGAGAGCAGAATATTCGGCTATTAGAACCTTCTCTGGTAAATATTTTTCTTCTGTTCAGTGAGCTGAGGTGTTGGCGGAGACAGTACATGAAGGATAAAGTGCATGTCAGGTCGCATGCCGAGCCTGATGCTTCCATGCAGCCAGCAGTCTTGACTTACACCTTGAAACCTCCTGTTCAAAGCAGCTTTTGCCAAGTTTCTCCAATTAGGATGTGCTTAGCCCCTTAGGCTTCCAGACTCTTTGAAAGAACAGACTGAGGGCTGGGAGATGCCTCAAGGCTTAACACACTGCCTGTTAAGCAGAAGGACCTGAATTTGGATCCCAGGTCCCAAGTAAAAAAGCCAGGTGGGAACCTGCACTTCTGGCTCTGGAAGGTGGAACAATCCAGAATGATTCCTGAAGTCACCTATGGGCCTCTACAGGCACACACAATGCCCTCTGATACACACACACACCAGAGACAGACACACACAAAATAAAAATAAAATAAAATGAAAGGACAGACTTGGAACGTACCACACAGACAGTGGAAGGTGTTACAGTTCACTTGCTTGGAGTGAAGACTATCACTCATTGGGAATTTTTGCTTCGAAGTTAGTTTCCCCCCCATCTGTTAATTTCTCCAATCACACACTTATGCTCACGCATATTAACTTCACACTTTGCAGGTTCTCTGACAGACCACTTTTGCTATCCTGGACAATTTCTTTTCTTTTCTCCAGTATTTCTTCATTTCCTGTCAATGTCCTAAGATGCTGAAAACATGTATATTTCTCTCCAGTGACACATCAGCCCATTCTACCAGTAGCTCTGGTGCCTTTGCTCCCCAGGCTTCATTCCATCGAGACCTTTCAGCAAGGAGAGATGAAAAGATAAGCACGAAAACGATTATTACCTATCCATAAATATTTCTGACTAGCCATATCTATATCAAGGCAAACCTGAGTTCCCAGCAACGGACATGGGTTATTCAGGCCTTCCCTGTTAGTCTGCACTAACTTGGCCAAGCCTGCCTCCCCCCCAAAAAAAACCTTCTTGTTCACTTGCCACCTAAACATTCAGTTCTCTTGTGCATTGGGAGCTGTTATCACCTCAAGACATGTGGCTCCCCTGCATTTAGTCTTGTAGACCCCATTTGCTTTTCCAATAAGCAGCTAGCTTACTTTCTCCTGTCCCACTCAGCGAGGTGGCTTCATACATGTGTGATATAGCTAAATAATTCTTCATGCATTCTTTCCACCAGCTCCTAAGTTATTTCTTTAATTCCTTATGTTAAGCTTCACTTTGACCGGTTTATGTTTCTAAGTGTTTTGACAACTGCCTGTTATCACATATCTAAGCAGCACCCCAAGGTTGAGCAGTTCACACCCCTCCCCTTCTCCCACAGAATCCCAGGCAAACAGCTGTTCGTGTTTTTCCTGTGTGCGAGGGTTCACCTTTTCTAGAGTATCATACCATTTGAGTCACGCAGCACATAGCCCTCCCAGCCAGTGTCTTTCATTGAGTAACTTCCCCGTCTCCGGGTCTGTTCATAGCTCCATAGCTCATTTCTTTTTTATCGGTGAATGGTGATCGTCCATTGTGTGAATGTACCACAGTTTGTGTCTCCATTTGCATATCAAAGGACATCTTGGTTGCTTCCAGTTTGGGGTGATTATGAATAAAGATTCTATCAATATTCATGTGCAGATTTTTGTGTCTACATAATTTTTAGCTCAGTAGAGTAAATACCTGGAACATGGTTGCTTCAGTGTGTGGGAAAATAATGTTCAGCTTTAGAAGAAACTATCAAAGTGTCCCCAGAAGGACTGTAAGGTTTCCCACTCCTACTAAGAATACCTGTGTGCTCCTGAGACCCACCCACAGCCGGCATTGGACGCCATTGGATCTGGGGATTATGGTCATCTGCCTTAGCAAGTATTTGCATGTCACTGGTGCTTTCGTTGTAATCCCCAATGCCAGTAGATGTCCAGATCTTTCCTTATGCTGATTTCCCACCTGAACATTTTTTTCCAAAGTGTTTGTTTAAGTTTTTCATGTTTATGGAGTCATTGTAGTACACTGGAATTTTAAGATGGGTCTTTAAATATTTTGGATATGGGTCTTGTATCAGAAAGGCATTTTGGAAACAATGTACCCTCGTCTATGGTTTGTATTTTTTATTCTCAGTATTTTTGTTCTGTAAAACAAGTTTAATTTTGACAAAGTTCAGTTTATGTTTTTGCATAAATTATACTTCAGATTTATGTAAGTGGTTGCTGCCAAACTGGGGTTGCTTAGATTTCTCTGCTACATTTTCTTCTGAAGCTTTATAAGTGTGTATCGTGACTTTGTCTCTGGGATCTTCTTTGAGCTTATTTGTTTTTCTTTGTGTTTGTGGAAAGTGTAAGTTCTGTGTATGCATTCATTCTTTATTAATAGACATCCAGCTCTCCGGCACTGTACGTCAAAGGACCATCTTTTCCCCAGTGAGTCGTCTTTGTTCTCTTTCAAAGAGATGGTTGAATGTGTGTTTATTTCTGCGCACTGTATTCTGACCCGTCAAATTCTGCTGTCTGTCATGCTGTGCTGATGGCTGTAGCTTGACAGCAAATCTTGACGTTGGGTGACGTCAGTCCTCCAACGTTCTTCCTTTCCTTTGGATCGTGTGGTTTATCCTGGGTCTGATCTTTCCCTCATCAACTGTGGAATGATAGTATATATATATGCAAACAGTTACACGATCATGTTGTGTCTGAAGAACATGGTACAGACATAGAGTCTCGGGCTAAGGTGGCTCAGTAGGTAATGCACTTGGCATTCAAGCCCAAGGATCTGAGTGTGAATTTCCAGAATTCACGGAAAACAATGAAAAGAAAAAACCTCCTACAACTAGAGGGGAATAGAGACAAGCAGATCTCTTGAAACTCACCACCTTCAAGTTTGGTACATAGAGCAGTAAGTGAGTTACCATGGTTCAAACAATGTGGAAAGAAGGACTGCCATGCAAGGTTGTCCTCTACACAAATGGCTGCAGGCACCCGTATTCGCTTCCACAAACACACTTACACTCAAACACATACCCACACACACCATACATATACATCATTCACCAACATGTAATCTCCCCACTTTATTAAGGCCTTACCCATATTTTATAGTGTTACACCTAGTATTTTCTCTGTGATGTACATGTAGGTGTAAATGTGAACCCATGGCCTTTTTGATTTCTGGGTGATTGTGAGATCTAAGCATGGAGGAAAGAGGTGACCATCACATGTTCAGTTTGCCTCCTTTGTCACGTGTTAAGCTCCCTTCCTAGGCCTTTGGCTCCATCTCTCTCGGTACCAGGGAGTCTTGATCATTTCTGGAGATTGTCTGTCCAGATGATCACTGCACATACAAACAGTTGTACTAACTTTTCATGAAGACCAAGTTTATATTACTGTTCATTCTTCCATGAACCAAGACTTCTGGTCGACATTAAGAGGACATTGTTGCCTTATTCGTGATTATGAGAGCCAAATTGCTGGTACCCACCATCAAGCATGATCTGATGACCTTTGTGTGACTCGGTGTCCCTTTTTCCTCAGAGATGTAAATAACTCTGCATCTGTGACGTGACATATCAATATGTGATGTTCGTATGATAATATAGCTGAAGGGGTGAGATTTTCAAATGCTGAGCCTTTTTGCAAACTTGGAGTGAGTTCCATTGAGTTGTGATTTATAATTCCTTTAATCTGTTTTTGGATTCTGCTTGCTTAGATTTTGTTGAGGATGTTTTTATGCATTATCATATGTATAATTTATAATTTTCTGTTATGGAATGCCTTTTTCTGATATTGTAAATAAAGGCAATGATGATTTCACAGAGTCAGTTAGGAAATATTTTCCTTGATATTAACTTTAAATAATTGTTTGAAATGTGTTCAGTATGTAGAACTAAGGACTAGGAAAGCCTAACATCTTTGTGGTCTATATTCTGTTCCAAAGGGATTTATGGGGGTGGAGGGCATGATATTCCTCATGGAAAATGTCATGTACAACATTGGTACTGTTTCTTGTAGAGTGCAAACAATGAGTGGTTGTGAAATCTTCCCCTTAAAAACTTGTGTTAAGTCTGGATCCTATGCATGAATCTCAACAGACAGTCTCCATACCTGGAGACCCCAAGCAGCCTTAGGGATTAGGGGCAAGCTGCTCAGGCAGAGATGCAGGGGTAGACGGTTCCTAGCAGGAAGGATTGATGTGGGAGATGCCATTTTGCAGATGAAGGAGAGACTGTTTCCTTATTGTGTTTCCTGAGATAATCTACTTCAATGTTTCCAGTCTTGAGCTTCCCTCAGTACTCAGTTGAGCAGTGACTTGTTCTTACACGATATGAAGACACAGGCAGGGTGTATGGAGGACTAAAATAAAGCTCAGTAAGGTGCATATTGAAAAATCCCTCTGAACGCAGACCCAGGAAGATGAATTAATACTACCACTTGCCAATTAAGCTATTTTTAAAAGTTATGCCAGGAGCAAAACCAGCGTGTTTTCACGTGTCCCTTGTGTCAACACGTTAAAAACTTCTGGTCAGAAGAGCTTCATGTCCTGTGTTGTGGTGTGGTGAAGTCCACTGGAGATTGTTGGTTTTCATAGATCTGGTCTATCTGCTGCGGCTACATTTTATTTGAAATTACTCTGCTGTCAGCTGTCATTAGATAGAGCAGTTTAAGAGTGGCAATAAAGCTTGATGCTATAATATATAGCACGCAGTGCTCTCAAGGCATGGAATAAATAATGTCCCATCGGAACAAATTGCATACAGAATATGCAATGTTGCATCTTTAGTATCGGTAAATTAACTTGTATTAAAATGTCTGTCATGTGTAAACTAAGTGTTAGAAATTCCCACGTAGCATGTTCTGTAATCTTTCCGTGCATCTCGTAGTCTAAGCAATACCCACAGACAAAATCGCCTTTACAAAGTTCTGTGGGCATGAGCTAGCTATCTAGACCCCTCTTATCTCTGTGTTCAGACATGAAGGCTGGTGACTGACTATGTATGACAGAGAGACCAAGGTCCAGGCCACTGTCCAAACTGAAGTCACCCTTGGCCTCCAATCCACGTCCTTGACTAATGCTTATATTCCTTCAGTTAAAAATTTGGCCCAGAAGTTTATTTACTCTTACCCTTTACCACACAAGTCCCTACAGTCATTTGAAATATAAAGTAGTAAAGCAGTAGAGAAGTTGTCTGTTAAAATAAATCGCTCACACTTCAATAGTGATCAAATTTCCAGAGAGAAATGGAAGTCTTAGTCTAGACAGTTTGTGGTTTAATTGCCAAAAAAAAAAGAAGTAAAAATAAGAGAAGGAACTTTGAGTTTCTGAATAAATGCTTGTTCTAGAAAAAGCCTGGGAACAATGTAACTGTGGAACAACCTAACTTCAGAAATAAATGAAGCAAAGATACATTGGTTTGGGTCTCTGCTGTCCCAGGAAAGGCTTTGGGGGCTCAACAGGCGGCTGTCGCTGAAACCATTATGAGACTCTGGTTCGTGTCCAAAGTGGCCAAGTTCTTTTCTTTCCCTTCTCTATGAAATCATGGCTTCCTATTCTTTCATCCCTTAGTTTACCAGACACAGTGTCACCAACTTCATTTTATAGAGTACTTCACTCTTCATTACGTACACCAGAAGACCGGATACCTCAGTGTTCCCAAAGTATCAGGGCAGGTGGGTGTCCAAAAAGGTTCCGTATTGTTGAAGATCCAGGGGAGTTCAGGGAATAGCGACCAGCAGTTAAATTCAGCCGTCGTCATACTCTGTACCTGTGACTCACTCACCTGCAGTCTGATTCTAGTGTAGGTGAAAATCTATTTTGATGTGAGCCTTAGACGTCTCACTTAAATAGAATCCGTTTAGCAATACAAAGAACGTCACCACTCTTATTCTAGGCTCTCTATGCTAATGCTTCTATCTTCAGCTTCTCTCTGAAATGACCGTTTCAGCTTGAAAACACATTCGCTTCTCCCTCCTGGGACTCCAGCAAGCACTCCGCCTCCCTGCTTCTGCTTCACCCTGTCTGCCTGCAATCCCCTTCTGGTCTTCACCCCCTAAGCAGCATGATAGAGTAATTTTGATTGGCTGCCTTTAGAGAGAGGAGACCTTCAAAATTACCTGACATTCCTGCCCGTTGGTCAAGTGTACTTTACATATGATCCTCAAAGAGCAAGGAAGTTGGTATTTTCTCATGCATATGTGTATAATGTGTGTGTGTGTATACACATGCGTATGCAGGTGTGTGTACAAGAGGGCACTTGAGTGTGTGTGCCCGTGGAACTCGAGGGCAGCATCTGGAATCATCTTGGATTGCTCTGTCTCCTTATTGCTTTGCTCTGGGATTTCCCAGGATCTACGTTCCTGGCTATAATTGCAAGCCACTCCCATGTCATCAGGCATATTTTCACACAGGATCTGGAGATACAAATCAGGTCTTTTTCTTTGCAAGCCATGGCTTTAAGCTCTGAGTCATCCTCCTAGCCTTGCAGTTGATTTTTTTTTCCTTTAAAAAATAAGGCTGGATCACTTGAGCCTCCTTGTTTTTGGAGGAATTCACAATAGAAGGAGAGAAGCTTCTGGGCGTGGCTGCCCTGCCCTATGTAACTTGACTGGATCCCTCCGTGCTCTGACCACCTTCCTGACACTGTCCAGGCCTTCTTACCAGTGTGTGTGCCAGGGTAGCCTCTGCCCTCTGGCCTGATGTCCTCCTGCCTTACAGCCTCACCCGGACCATCTCCCCCAGGTGATTTTCTTTTCTTGCCATTGGTAGAGTTAGCATGGGAAGAAGGGGGGCTTCTTATGACTTTTGCCTGCACCTTTGCTAACACACTTCGTCTTCATCTGCCCTCTCTGTCTCCGCCCATCCCTCCTCTCTCTGAATACCTCCCCCTCCCTGCCCACACCTGCGATCAGAGTGAGCCGTCACTCTCCGCTGAGGTTGCCGCCTCTCCCTGGTTCTTAGCGCACCATCCTAATCACCTGAGTCAGCCTCAGACAGTGGTTTGGGAATTCTAATAGCAGAGCTGTCTGTTGATCAGTGTTGAGCAGTGAATGACAGTCATCTGCTAATGAAGGTTTGTAATCTCTAGACCCTTCATCTTCCTCTTCCTCCTGACCAGTCCTATCTCTGGCTTACCAGGTCTTCTCTCCTTTCCTCTCATAGACTTTCTCCATATCTCTAGGTCTTTGAAGATTGTTTCTTTTAGGTCTTTCTGTGACTTAGAAGTAAAGTGTTTTCCTAGTCAAGGAGCCAAATAGCGTGAGAGTCGGGATACTGTGTCATATGTTTTTCTCACTAAAGAAAACTTACATTTATCTTAATCTTGTAAATGACTCGAATATTGCCTACTTCCCCAAGGAAATAGGCTGACATTTTCTGTGGATTATTAGACACAAATGATAACTCCGCCACCTTAATATAGAAAAAGCGAGCACTCGATTAGATGGACGCATGAAGTTTTTTTCCAGAATTTACAGCAGTGGCTTCTTTTTAATGGTGTTTTGCCCCCGTGGAGATTAGTGGCTTTGTGTAAGTGTGTGGAACTGGTGTGAGTGACAGGTTCTTATGCCATGTGGTGTGCTAAGGTCAGGTAAACCTTCGCCTTCCCTCCTTTACCCATCCAGGATGTGTTTTCTCAACTCCTTCCCTTCTCCTTCTAGTCTTCCCTGCACCTTAGCTTGCTCTCCCAAGGACAACCGGCTTTCACACCCTTGTGTTCCTTTGCAGACCTCACACATCACAGCAGTTATTTGCAAAGCAATAGAAAATATGCATATTTGCCTTTCCTTAAGAGATTGTCCCTAGGTTTCAGAGAAGTATTAAGTGAGTCTACAAAGTACACAGACTACATAGACTGAATGATTAGTGTTGGGGCCCTTGCTTTTGAATCAACCCTTTCGAGTTTTGACATCAACACAGTGGATTCTCTGACACCTCTTGAGGTGTAAACACTTCATTCATTGTAATTTTATCTGTCTTCATGTCCTATATAATTATGCTGCCTCTGTGTGCGCATGCGTGTGCTTCTGTAAGTGCAGCCTGCATTTATAGCTCACGTAGGGGTCAGAGGACAGCTCATCTGGTCCTGTCCTTGCACCTTGTTGGAGACCATGAGTTGTTGAGACTTGTGACCGTGTCAGCTCATATGCTACATTCTCAAGGATTCTTCCGTCTCTGCCTCCCATCTCCCTGTAGGAGCTTGGAGCATAAACACAAACCCACCAGCTTTCTGTGGGTTCTGAGGATTTGAATTCAGACTTTCACATTTATACAGACATGCTTTGCCTTTTGAGATACCTCCCCTATCCCTTGTTTTCATAAATTTCGCAGTGTTTTGGAGAAACGTGAGTTTTAAATTTGAATATAAGAAGTTTTTACCTAAAACTGAGCATTTGCCTTCTAATTTTCATGGTGAGACGTATTCTTTCCATTTGTTATGTAACTGTGATATTGCACTGCCCACCTGCCCTCTGCTGGCGGTCGTCTCTGCCCCCCTTCCATCAGAGGCCAAGTCCAGGGGACACATAGGGTAATGCATAGGTTAGCACCTCCTGAGTACAGTCATTGTGGACACCTGCCCGGTCACTTCATTATCATGGCTGGGCTCATTGGCAGTGAACAAAGAGACAAAGAATTTGCCTCTCCTGACCCAGGATATATTGATGCACTGAAAAATTCTGATTTCAAGAAGGAAATTTGAGATATATAATCAACAAGATCAACCCAGAATACTCAGCAGCATGAAGAGCTCCACAAATATATTTATTTATACAAAATCCTCCAAATAAATATGTGGTGGGTCAGGTTCCTTCTTGAAGAATGACTTTACAAGAGGAAAAAACTTTTCTACATTAATAATGGATAAAATCATGTATTGTTTCCTGCAAGAAAGTGGAAGGGGCTGTATAATACTCCATTTGTGTATCTTGAATTTCTGCAAGATGTGTGGATATGCGCGAAAGACAAATTCTAGATTCGTGGTTGTTTCTAATTTTGTTTCCTCTTAGGAAATTCATTTCTCTTTTTGTAAATTTCTTTCTTTCTTTCTTTCTTCTTTTGGTTTTTAGGAGCATGTGTGCAAATGTGTTTGTGCATGTGCATCGTGTCCAGGTATGTGTAAGCGCATGTGTACACGTACACACATGTGTGCATATGCATGTGTATTTCTGTATGCATGTGTATTGCATATGTGTGCAAGAAGGTGCCTATGTACACATAGTTCCCTTCCACATACCACACACACTTGGTTTTATATACAGTCTGCCTCCCTTGCTGTGATGTCATACCTGTAGGTTTTATGAATATACTCACTGTGGGCGAGATTTTTCCCCCTGAACTTTTTCAGAATCCACAATACCCTGAGGACACAGCATCTTCCCCGAGCCCCACAGTGTTGCTTTATGAGCATCTCTTCATGGCTTCTCGTAGAAGCTTCCCAAGTATTCTCTTCTTGTGAGAGTGGATAAAAGTAGCTCAGAGGACTTGGAAAAGCAGAGTTCGGGATGCACTTCCCATCCTACCTTCTAGTTGTCTATGGTCCACAGGGCAGGGCAGATGGGGAAGGTGTGGGTCATTCTGTCTCTTACCTTGGAGGACTGGATCAGATGACATTTCTGTTTACTCAAGTTGTTTATGAACTGCATAATGTATACAGTGTTGAAGACATAATCTTCTCCTAAAGCTTCAAAAGAAGTAAAGACTTACTGTGCCCTGTGCCTTTATTACATTTGAATCTGTCGTGAGCATGCTCAGTGATCCTTTCCAGGACACTTTGCCTGTGGATTTTTCCAGAAAAAAATCCTGCATTAGTGTCCGTTGCATGGTCATCTCATTGTATCAACATAAACGACTTTTTGATCCTCTAATGAGTCTGGGGCTCTTCCAGTTCAACTCTGACGTAAGAGT
Organism: Typhlomys cinereus; assembly: GCA_023101885.1. NCBI lineage: Eukaryota > Metazoa > Chordata > Mammalia > Rodentia > Platacanthomyidae > Typhlomys > Typhlomys cinereus. The sequence goes on from JALPQD010000322.1 coordinate 584,765, forward strand.
TGCTGAAGAAGCCAGCAGCTCGTGTATCTGTGGCGTGCTCAGGCATCAAGTGGAGCCGTTCTGTGGAAACCCGGGGCCCGGACTGTGCGTTCTTTCCCCTTGAACCTGCCCAGGGGTGTAACCTGGGAGTCACTGTGAGTTTGCAGGACAGTTCACGCCGCCTGCCCTTCACTGGGGCTGTCTTCCCCTGAGAAGTGCCAAGTCGAGGAGGAGATTCAGAAGCCCCCTGAGCACATCAACCTCCGATGTCTATTTTTGTGGGGGAACGTGCTGAAGATGGGCTTTCTAAATACCAAACAAACGATCCCCCCAGCGCTCCATGCCTGAGGTCACTTTGAAATCTCCTCTCGCGGTAGCATCATCTGGGATGAAGGGAAGTGCCAAGGGGAGCGCATGGGAGAAGCTGAAGATGCTCTAATTGGGGAGATGGGGTGCTCTGGGTCCTCTGGAGCTGTGGTTCTGAGGAAACAGCCGCACAGGTGCGGCTGTGCTAGGGAAGGACAGACAAGGGGACTCTTCCGCCAAGTCTTTGAAGTCTTGTTCTCAGCTCTCACAGGTGACTCCTGATGCATCTCGGTGTGCACCACTAGAAAACACCTCTCTTCCTCTTGGGCAAGCTCAGCTCTAACCTCCAGGCAGCTTGTCGAGGGAACCTCTATATGGAAATCGACACTCACAGAGCGATGATCAAGGAAAAAGAGTTGACCTCCTGATAGGGCAGGGGAAGAGGATGCCCTCTGTGTCTTCAGCAGGCTCAGCTGAGTTGGAAGCCTTGTGACTTTTCAACGCTGAAGGAAGCACATCCAGAGAGCTGCCCTTCACAGCAGTTCTTCAGTTTCATTATGTGTTACAATTAATTGACGTTTTCTCTGAAGACCTTCTGGTTTGGATTGTGCAAGCCCAGGGGTTATCCCTGGTAATTTTCCTGACACAGTGGAGTCTCTGCTGAAATCCTCTGCTGTCTTACAGAAGACCATTGAGCCAAGATAGCCTCAAGGTTTCACTGAAAATTGACTCAGAATATACAGTAGTATCCAAGAATGCATCCTTATGAAAAACAAAAGAGGCTGTGCTCACTGGATAAAGTGCTTGCTGTACAAGCAAAAGGACTTGAGTTCATATCCCTATGAACCTCGTGGGTGCCATGTGGGCCTAACAATCTGTTTGCAGTTCCAGCCTTTAGGGGAGTTCCTAGAGCAAGCTGGCCAGTGAGAGATTGCTGGTAGATGAACTTTGGTTTGATGGAAAGAGCCTGCCTCAAGGAATAAGGTGGGACAGTCAAGCAAGAATGATTTCCATACAAAGGTGCACATACATCACATACATCCACACACATGTTGCACTGCTGTACATACAAGCACAAGCACACACATATCCCACATATAAACACAAAAATTAAAAACAAAAGATTATGTCTTGACTCATCAGCACCTTTCTGCATTTAACCCACTGGCTTTCTATCTGAGGCTGGACATGTGTGTTGTGATGGAGAAGACAACTTGCATTTGGTTCTGAGTTTCCCTGTGGGCAGGACTGCATGCAGCCGGGCAAGCGCTCTGTGCCCAGATGATCGGAGTATTTTCATATAAGTGGTGTACCTCTCTTCCCCTCCCGTCACTCAATCTGTCTGCTCTTCGTTTTTCAGTTTTAATGTACAGATCTCTTAAAAAGGGGACCAGCCGACCCTGGTTCCATTTACAATAACCGAAAGGGATCTGAGCCAGCCCTTCCTGCAGCGGCTGTGCCCCGACTTTAGGGGATACCACTTATTCAGGCGAAGAGCCAGCCACCTGTTTCCAAGGCCTCTTCTCCCTCCTGTGGAAGGTCGTGGCCCTCGCTGCATAGTAACACTCTAATCCGGGTAGCGCACAGCCCCGTTCTGAAGCAGACCCGTCAGCAGGGCTAGGAGTTTGTGTGCTTTCTGCTCATTCTCCCTGGTGGCACTTGTCACGACCATGCATATTAAAATTAATCAGACCTCCCAGGCCCGTGTGGCTGTGTGTTTAACACGCACAAGTGGATATCAAGCATTTGCCCTAATTAAATAGGCCAGCTTGAGTTTGTTCTAGTGGGTGCTTGGTCTTTTTGTTTTAATAGGACTTGCTGATGGCAAAGGCATGGACGGCACTAGAGCAACCGAAAGGACACTCAGAGGTATCTCTGCCACCTGCTCCCAGAGTCCTGAGACATGCTGGACTCCCTGGGCACCCGTGTGAGCTGCCCTTGATATTGAAGGGAAATATGGCCAGCATCGTGACCAAGCAGAGAGGCCCAGGCAAAGTAGAGGAGCACGTGACCCCACATCTTTGGTTGATTAAGATACCAGAAAGTCAGATTGCGCTTTGCACTCTGGGTTTTGGACCAGGGATTTTGGAGGCTTAAGGGAAAATCTGTTTGGAAATTCAGGATGAAGCACCTTCCTGCCTGCTTTAGCTACAACACTTACGTCTTTCTCTTGACCACATTCACATACACACACGCTAGTCACATAGTTCCAATGTGGATACATGTGTGAGTCCATGTTGACACTGATGTTTCTGGACCTAGCCTGTTTTCACTAGGGTTACACTTTTCCCATGGCTCCTGAGAAGACCACCATGGGATCCACTGAGGCTAGATAACAGAAAACTAGTTTTCTTCTTGGATGTCACACATGAGCATCACGTGACAGATGAATCATAGTTTGGGCATTGTAGTCTCGCTGTATATGGATTATTGGGACTTTTGTATACTAGAAAGCAAACAATATCATATTCCCAACCTTTCCATTTGGTATGAACTGTGTACATATAATAATGTACATATATATGTCTATGTATATGTTATAAACTGTATGCATATATAATATAAGCTATAAGCATATTTGTGTATGTATATACATGTGTGTATGTGTTTATGTGTATGTGTATATGTGTATTTGCATGTTCATATATGTATGTATATGGGCATTTGTGGGCATTGTGGACATTTATGGGCACATGTATATATATATGTGTGTGCCCACACATATATATACATGTATGCACATATATACAAACACATATACATATGTGAGAAACAAAGCAAGAGTGGATACCACAAGCAACTGGAGAATCATTACAATGAAAACTTTATCATGACAGAAAAATACTCTGGGGTCATCGTTTTACAGATTTCCAAGTTGCCATGAACCTTGCCTGAACTTGCCTGCTGAGAGATTAGCAGGCTTGAGCCCAGGGTTCACCTGCTCCTGTCCAAACGCCCAGGGCTACGTAATTAAAAACCCTAACTAGTGTCAGCCCTTCCTCGCTCATCCCGCCGAATGGAAACGTGTCAGGAACCATGTGGCCAGGAGGCTGTGCTCTGTGTTTCCTTGTGGGCCTGGGACTCACACACAGGGTCCCATTCCCCAAGTGGGGCAACCAGCAACTGTCTGTCACCTAACAGCCACCAGGCCCCTCCCTGCTCCCTCAGACTGCAGTAGTTATTTATTAACACAATGCAGACTCTTCCGTGTGGGTGTGCAGGAGAGAAAATCAAGGCCCTGAGCAAGTAAATAAGTCTTTCATCATTTCTTTTGTCTGGTATATTTACTGTGTGCTATTCTCGGTCAATAGAAATTGTTTGCCGGTTCTGCAGAAGGCGAGGGACCTTTGCCTGAACTCTGTCCTTTTGTTTTGTCTTTGTGGAAGAAAGTTTCTCTATGCTGTATTCTTTCACTGCCTCCTCTTTATGTAAAATCTTGGTTTCTTTTTTTTTTTTTTTTTTGAAGATTGTTACTGCTTGTCAATATGACAAATATGGGCGATTATGAGACGTGATAGACTCTCTCTCAGCTTGGATTAGAACAGGCAGTTTCTACCAGAATTCTGAGGCAACTTTCATGTGTAAACTTCTTGACTGACAAGCGGGTGAGGACACCTGTACCACCCCACTCCCCCTTTCTACCTCCTTCTATTTGTTTCTGAGCTTATGAGAGAGACGTGGAAATACTGATTCTTACTGATTTGATGTTAATTAAGTTCACTCCTCCCATTGCGTGAATACGACATCAGTGCCTCCTTGTAAGGTATAGCTGAGAAGGCGAGGACGGTCTAGTCTTGCAGGACTGAGCTTCTATGTGGCATTTAGGGTGTTAATCTGAGGTAAGCATCTTTGAAGCCCCTCTGCTTGCGGCCCTTTGCCTGCGAGCACGTTCACCCCAGCGTGGCATGAGCCACGTGCAGGAGGTGGGGGCAGAGGGTCCTGTCCATAAGCCAAAGTTGTCCTTCTTCTTGGTGGAGTTTTGCTTTCTTTATCCAACATTCTGGATTGTTTTTAACCTTCATTTTCTGCATTCCGTTCCTGCTCCTCCAAGTTAATCTTCATCAGCGCCAAGATGCCCTAGTTAAGCGCTCCGAGCATCTGTTAGCGCATTGGGCACAGGGCAGGACAAGTCAGTCAACTACGGAGGGTACAATCAAAGTCACCAGGCCGCAGGGAGATAAGGAAATGTGCACCACAGAGCAGCTAAGGTCGTCAGCCGCTCAGCCGGCCTTGCTGAGTTCCGCGGTGCCTAGCTTTGGACAGGGACCGTGTCTTCCTGGTTCTGTACTGGCACTGCACAGTCACGTTGCTCCCTCACCTGCTGTTTGCCTTGGGCACACCAGCCCACGTGAACGACATTGATCTGGACCTTGCAAGCTTGGCTCGGCCCCCCCCAGAGCTGTGGTGACAGCTACACGATGGAGTGGGTCAAGAGTAAACGTAGAGGCCTTGTTCTGTCCTGGTGGGATTGGTCCCTTCATTTCCTGAAAGACATTGGGTAGGGGTCAGCGAGAGAGCTCAGCAGGTACAGCGCCTGCCTATAGGCGTGGTGCCCTGAGTTGGATCCCCAGAGCCTACCAGGTGGAAGGAGGGAACCAACTTCAGATATTGCCCTGTAACTTCTACCTGTGCTCCATGGCCAGTATGCGGCCCCTTCAAATAGACAGACAAATAAATAAGTGAGTAAGTAAGTAAGTAAGTAAATAGTGAAACATATTCTAAAGCAATTTTAAAATATGTCGCCTAAAAGCCAAGTTGCAGTACACCGTGCCTTTAAAAAGACCTGTAACTACAAGCAACAAAAGCTAAAATATTGTCTATCTCTTATTTTTGAAGAATTACAAGTAAGAAATATTGGGTCCTTCTGGGTCTCTAGCCTTTCTTCATTTTCATATCTGTATGTATATTTATCTTACAAGAAAGATACTTGCAATTCAGATCCGGAAATTTCTCCCAATGCATGTATACACACATGGAAATACACACACACACACACACACACACACACACACACACACACACCACACACCCACCCCAAATTAATAGTGCTTTGGCGTGCGGTGTGCCTGTCTCAGGCTGAATCTGTAGTCTTTGCCTCCACTTACTTTCACCTGAAGAAAGTACACAGATCAGGGTCTCCACAGCGGATAAGAACCCACTGACGTTCCATATGTCAGGTTTCTCCTTCCCCTTCTGTGGGTCTCCCACACATGTTGTTTTAATACTCAAAGTAGAGCTGACACCAATTCCCTCTCTGACCTTTGCTCTCTGGCCTCCTTCTCACTCACCCTTTCATTCAGGCAGCAACTGTGCACTCTGGTTGCAAGCTTGCTACTTCATGCATTCGTGAGAAAGCAGAAGTCAAAGGCATTGCTTGTCCTCCTGCTGCTTTCCAGGAGAGGCTAGAACATGCCAGGTCCTAGAGAAAGGGAGGATAAGAGACTGGATGCTCTGTATGGACAAGGGAGACTTGCTCCTAACATGCAGCCAGTGTTCTTGATCACTGATAATTCCAGTGAACTAACATGTGCTTATCAGTAGGCCTCTCTGTGGCTCTACAGCTGTGGGGAGAGATTGGCTGCTCAGCCTGCAGAGACCTATGCTCTTTGGTACAGCAATCGCTGGCTCTGGCTCTCTCTGAGATGCAGGATTCTCCATTCACTCTGTGTGTTGTCTGGGGTGGTTATTTTCAGATTGCTGATGGCTTCTCCCAGGCTTCTTGGAGAAAGTTTATAGTTGCAGAAAAGAAGGGAGGGAGGGAAGGAGGGAGGAAAGAAGGGAGGGAGGGAGGAAGGGAGGGAGGAAGGGAGGGAGGAAGAGAGAGAGGAAGAGAGGGAGAGAGAGGGAGAGAGGAAAGGAAGGAAGGGAGGGAGGAAAGGAAGAGAGGGAGGGAGAAAGGAAGGGAGGGAGGGAGAAAGGAAGGGAGGGAGGGAGGAAAGGAAGGGAGGGAGGAGGGAGGAAGGAAGGAAACTAAGTCCTTTTCTCTAGGGTGCCATGGCTAGTAAGCTACTTCCCACTTCTCCATCATGTCTGTCATGTACTGAAGCTGCAGAAGATCATATATGTTATTAGTGGACTTTTGCATTTAAGTATAGTTGATGCTACTTGGAAGATGGAAACATCATGAGTGTGTGAGTGTGTGTGTGTGTGTGTGCACATGTCACTCTCTGGCATATTCATATGTATGTGTGTGTATGTGCAGGTATATATGCAACCATGCATGCATATGTGCATGCTTGGAAGCTAGAGGTCTTGTTGGATGTCTCTCTTGACAATCTCTACGCTATTTTTGGCAACATCATTTCTCACTGAACTTGAAGCTGTCTGATTTGGCTAGGCTGGCTGGCCAATGAGCTCCAAGGATCTACCTGCCTCCTCCCCTTAGCCCTGGGATTACAAATGTACACTCTTATGTGGGTGCTGGGCATCTGGATTCAATCTTCACGCTTGAACAACAGGCATTTACTGACTGAGCTGTCTCCCCAAACTCAGCTACATCTTACTCAGGGGACTAAAATAAACTCCGCATCGTAAGTTCTTGATTCATCTGCTGATCCACAATCTAAACTATGACAACTGAGCCATGAATAGTCTGTCTGCTCAGAAACAGTAACCTCGGTTTTACCCGATCTGCTTCGATTCTGATACTCAGACGTATTTTACAAGTTCACACAGGAGAAAAGTATGAATATATTTACTCTGGCATGCTTGGATTTCATGCTGGCTCTCAATTCAATGTGAGCAATCTTACACACACACACACACACACACACACACACACACACACACGTTCCACTGGAGAAGAGACAGCTGAGGGAAATAGAGTCAAATTTTTCAGTACATTCCTGGGGCTAGATAAACGTTTCAAATGCTGTAGAAAGTGGCAGTGGTGCACTATCATCTATTCTATCTGCTCTGGGGGATCAAAGTGGATGTCCTCAGTCTAAAGGTGCAGGGAGCTCACTTCCTGTCTCCCCCTCCAGCCTGCAGCCACAATTAGCTCATTGCCTGTCTATTCTTCTTGCTTGCAGCAGTGGGCTCTCTTCCTGTGTAACGCTCCATCCTACAGCTATGGTGAATTCACTTCCTGTCTCCCCCCCTTCCAGCTTCCTCTCTCATGCCTTATCATTCTCCCATCATGCTTTGGGCCTTTTATTCTAACAAGTCACACCCACATGCCGCCCTTCCCAGTCACCATGCTTCTCTGTGTTGAGCTGCAATGATTTTACTTATGACTGATAGATGACCATCATCTTTAATCACTCTTCAGCCACTGAACAAATGATTGTTATTCATGCTCACAGCTTCAGGTCATGGTCTATAGCTGGAGAGTTACAGACCAGCATCAGGAGAGGACAGCATTGGCCATGTCGTATTACCAAGGAAGAGTGGGATAGGGAAGATGTTTCTGGCTTGCCAGTCTACCAAAGCCAATCTCCTCCGTCTTACCACCTCTCTCCCTCTTATCAATCTATCCAGAGGATGGACTCACATCAGTCTCCCATATACTTGAAATAGATGGTCCACAAGCCTAATCTAGTCTATGAACTGGGAATAGTGTTCATTTCTTCCATTTTTGAATTGTTAAAAGAAAGTTAAAAAAAGAAAGTCAAAAGATTATGTGGGACACATGACTAATACACGAAGATTAACTTGCGTCTGTACAGTTTCTTGGACTGCAACAGTACTCACTCTTCCATTACACACCAATGTCATGTAATGTTCCATCAGCAAGACGGAGTAGTGTGACCTTCAAAGTCTAAAATATTGGCTGTCTGAACTCATGTCGCACAGGTGAACCAACAGAGCAGGGTTGGAGACAGTCACCTGGTGACCTGCAGTTCCCATCAGTGACTCTGCATTGAGCAGATTAATTAAATGGGCCGATGGTCCCCTTCTGACCTATCTACAGGAATCTCCCAGCACTTCTGACTCTGGTCCTAGTGAGCCTCACATGAGAAAACACAGGTACCAAGATGCAGTCCTGGCTGCGGCGGTGTGAGGAGCTTGTCTGAGTGCTTCCTGGCCCTTTATTTGTGAATACAGTAATTGCATCTTACACCGCTGCAGAGGTATCATGGGGTATGTAAAGAAACATCTCCTCACCCCACATAAACACCCAAGAAGAAATATGTCCAAGTCTACTTGGAGAAGCACCTTGTTTTCTTCTTAGCATTCAGGGGGACATAGGTAGCTGAGGAACAGCGACATCACCACAGTCTCACCCCAGCGCCTGTGAGGACGACGTGAGGGCCACCTAGCCTCACTCTAGTCCCTCCCTGGCCCTCCCCCACCTTCTGCACCATCAAACACTCTTGCCAAGACCTTGTGCAGCTGCAGACGGGAGGGGTAGTGGTGGACTCAAGATGAGCGTCTGGTTATACCCCACAGAAGAATATTAACAGCTCCACTGGCCATAGGTCTAGCTGCCCAGGTATTGTCTGGCTATGACTTCAGAGCCGAGGTATCCCACACCACACATCACCATGGCAACAGCTACTCCACAATGGCCAAGGTCATGTCTGGTCCAGACAAAATAGCCATACTGTAGCAGGTTCTTTCCAGTCATAACATTCTGGAATTGTTACAGGTACCTTGCATCAAGTTCACATGTCTGAGAGCAGAGGAGCATAACCGGCTGTGGAGACATAGGGGGGATGGGGGGGTAGTGTAGGAGGGCTGGAGGGGGTGGGGGCGGGCACACCTGGAATGCCTGCTTCAGGGGTTGGGAAGCAGAAGGATCTAAAGTTCCAGGGCAGCTTGGACCACCAAAAAAAAAAATACCTTATCTGAAAATAAACAAGAAGAAAGAAAAATTGTGCAAGTGTCTACCTTTCGTTATATAAAACATGAAAATACAGCATTAAAATTTATAACAATATGTTCTGCAGTGTCTGCCCAGTGCCCTAAACCATTGTGCAGAATGCTCATTTAAGTAGGAACAGTCTCAAAAATAATCTTTTCCCTTCTCACCACACGTAGGAACCATACCCCAAAAGAAGTTCACAAAGAATGAAATATTTCTAAAGATTTTCCAAATGCTAGAAAAGGTGTCTATCTAAGACATTACTTTTCTAGAAATCATGTCACCATTTATGGAATAAACATAAGAAACAAGGTCAGTAAGCAACATTTTGATCTCCCGCTTCCAAATTTGGGATCCCACTGTATTGTTGGACCACCTTTTTCCCTTGCTTTCTCTGGGTATCTCTCTAATTAAATACCCAGAAACTTTTCTGCAGGTATTTCTTGCGAGAGAGTTAACTTCCTCTTTACAGTGTGAGGCCTAAGGTTTTTTAGGGAAATATGGACTGGCGGTCCATATTTCCGTGTGTTCATTTTTTTTTCCAGCTGTGAGACAAATCCTGATGAAAGCAACATAAGAAGGAAAGAGCTTAATTGGCTCACAGTTCTGTGTTTCATTCCATCTTGGTGAGGGGCAGCCGCTGATCGCATCCCACAGCCAAGAGCAGAGAGCAGGAAACTGACCCAGGGATGCTCAGCCCAATTCTCACTGAGGTGCAGCCACCGCCCACCAAGGGAAAGGTCCCCCCTGTAGTGCAGTGGGTGGGCCTTCCAAGCTTAACCACAGGGTACTCCCCACATGGATCCCCAGAGAGTCTTCTCCTGGCTGATTTTAGAGCTCATTAATTTAAGTACTGAGACTAATCATGACAAAGACAATTTCAGTACAATGGGGACATGTTATATGTAAACTGCTTTAATCCTAGAAGGATGTATGTTTTGTAATTTTTTTTGCATGTGTAAGTGTGGGCATGTACCTGTGTATGAGTGTGTACTTGTGTGTGGGTGTGTGCAGGTGTATATAAAAAAAGGCCAGTGGAGGCCCAAAGGGTGAAGTCGGAAGTTATCCTGGATTGCTTTTCCTCTATATTGCTTTGCTTTGGGGTTTCCCATGCTCCCCTTTCCTGACCCGGAAGTGCAGTCTGCCTTCATGTCTGCCTAGTGTTTTTCACATGGGATTGGGAATCAAACTCAGGTCCTTTTGCTTTTGAGGCAGAGGCTTAACGCCTGAGCCATCTCTCCAGCCCTCAGTGTGATTTTTCACTCAAAGAATATCTAAGCAACTATACTAATGTATCTATTCAAAGCTCTGAATGTCAAAATACATCAATGAACATATTTTAATTTATAAAAGTAAAAAGTATTTAATACATTTACAGTCTCATTTAGATCTTTTTTCCCATTTGAAAAGACGATACTGCTTATATGTCAAGATTTACCTGGTGATTTTAAAGAAAAGGAATTGTGCATATTTTGCTGTATTGGATAGAATTTCTACTCTGTTAAATGTCAAAAAGAATTGACAGTATTGTTTGTGAAAATGTGTATTGTTTCAATAACAGTAAGTGAGCCAGTATCTCTGGAGGTACAATTCATAATATGCCAAGAGATTATCCTATGAGCGACTTCATAAATGGAGAATTTAGAAGCGGCTTCCTTTGGATTCTGTAAAGCTTTCTTACATCCTGAGCTGACACCTGGGTGAAGAATGATGGTTTTAACTATTTTTTTTTGGTGATAAAACAAAATGCACAGCAGTCATTTGCCTGCTCAGAATAGACTTCTATGCAGGAAAACCTGTTTCGGTGGAAACACTGGCCCTTCATGTACTGTGCTTAGCTTTTGCATTTCCTGCCAACATTGACTCTGCATGTGTGGTCCTGCAGACCCGTGGCTTGTCGTGAGGCGAAGGAGTGGCTGAGCCGTACCCTGTCCTTCTTGTTCCCTGTCTGGTGTCCCCAAGCCCAGACAGATGGCTGCTGGTTCAGCCGTGTGCGTGGGAGACAGGGACTTCCACATGTGATTTTTACCATTTGGTAGTAATTAGTTTGTTGTATAAATTAACATTAACTGAACCATTCTTCAGGAGTTGTTTGCAATTATCTTCTTTGAGCCCGTGAGTTGTGTAAAGAAATGGAAAACAGGGAAAACGGTGGGTTGGATTTGATAAAAGTCAAAGACTCTGTCATTAGGCAGAGTGGAATGACAGTTATTGTTGTGTGCCCAATAGACTGGACACTTTGCATCAGGCATGAAAAAGAAAAGCTGAAAGAGTGTTTGCCTAGAACTAAATGGACCAGCTTTTATGAAAAAGTGTGATATTTTTGTGGCTGTAAGCGCAGAACTGAGCGGACGAGAATCATGAAGCACCGTTGAATTTTCTCATCATTTAGCAATAACTTCTTTCGGTCGCTGCCCCTAGACAGTCACTGAGTGTCTCATCTCTTTATTTAGAAGCTTCTAGTAGAAACATTTCAGTGCAAGTTTTTATGAGGATCCCCAGTTCTCTGAGATGTAGGGCATCCACAGTCATCTTTTTAGCGAAACTCACCATCCTAGTATGAGCGTGGTGAAGTCAAGCTTAAAACTGCGCATGGGATCGGAATGTCCATCACTCACCTACCTCCTGTCAATGCAGACATGGGCGATCACACAGACAAAATAAACACATTTTTATTTCTAAAAAAGTTGCTCTTTCTTTTGCTTGTAGCCCTTTTCCATTATTTCTGAGGAATTTTTTTTTTCTGCAGTCTTTCTGTAAGGAGATCTAATAACTAATACCCTAGAACAGATTGTCTTTTAAAGTATAAATGTTTCTTTCTGGAAAAAAAAAAGGTCTCCATCTGTGTTTTTCTTTTTCCTCTGTGGAAATTGCTGCAAGAAACTACCATGAAGATTCAGTCGTCACTAGACATTTGACCCACACTGGTTACCGTGCGTGAGGTCATTTTCTTGTCCTTCTCTGCCATGGTTTTCATATTGAAGGAAAATATGAACAGCATTATTCTTCTTTATCATTCCATGTTGGGTAAAAAACATGCTCAGCCACCCATTTGTGTGGACTTACTATTAGATGATTAATAAAAATAGTCAGAGAGGCCTTTGCAGCCATTTCCTAGTGTGCAACTTAAGTATCTAATCACATGATTACATGAACTCTCGTAAGTTACCAAAATTAGTCAATCCTTAGTCTTTTTTTCTCTATCTTTCTTTCTTTTTCTCTCTCTTTCTCTCTCTCCTTTCTTTCCTTCCTTCTTTCTTTCTTCTTGTAAAAGTCATTTCAGGGCATACAATATTTTGACACTTCTAATATTTAGAAATAGCTTGCTTTGTTTTCAAATTTTCTGAACAATGAAAGTATCTTCCTGTTTTTAGGATGACTCTGCTCGTGGTGAACACATCTTTTCAGGAGAGAGTAAGCAAAATCAAAGCAGTTTAAAATTGTCCTCATTTGTATAAGCCTTCCACATATTTATATTATTCAGAGTTTAACAAAAGAGAAATTTCTTTGTAAAATGAGAGAATTCTAAGGATTTCTGATTTAGGGCCACAGGGGTGCTTTGGAAATACTTCTGACTCAGGCTGCCTTTACAGCCAGAATCTGGAGGCGCTCTGTGACTGCAAGTTGGACTCCATAAAACACATCATCCTCCGTTTCCCCAAATTAACTGCATTGGACATCATGCCTTTCAGTTCACATCATTTTCACTTGACAATTTAAAAAAAAAAGCAAGTTTCTGAATATTCAAATATTGGCTCTGTCCAATTGCCTATGCACACAGTCTCCTCACCTAAATGGGACCAAGGGAAACATCATTGTCTTGTATCCTTCTTTTGGCTGTAAATCAAACAAACATAAAAACCTTATGCTCTGTGCCTTTCAGCGGCTGGAGCTGGCGGAGGAAAAAGCAGCCTTCAACCTGAAAATATTTGTTTCCCTGCTTCATGAAATAGAAATGTATTTTCTTTGAAATGGGGCAAATATAGAATTTGGTAAAATATTCATTCTGTCCGTACAGTATGTGCAACCTGAAAAGCATCTGAATACGATCTTGTGAGCATATTTGAGTAGAGTGACTTTTGATTTTTTTGGATATTAGCATTCTTAGTATTGAGCTAATTATTCCCTTATATAGCAGAAAATAATCTTCATTTTCCTCAAGTTAATTTGGAGCCTAATTCTTGGAAGTGAAGCAAAAGAATCACTACTGCTTTTAAGTATTCAATTTTGACTTTCTTTTTGAGCCTGTGCCCTTAAGAATATATAAAACTAAATATATAATATATATTAAATATATTTATATTTATATAAAGAATACATAAATTCATATTTATATAAAGAATATGTAAAACTACAGGCCATGCTCAAGGAAATCACCATATGCATCCCACTCACCCCACTTTCTCTGCATTCGCAAGTTTAAAAAAAAATATTCTGATATTTCTTCTTTTGGAGAAATAGTTTCACATGAAAACAATCCAGTGTTGACAATATACTAGACAAAATCATCTCAGAAGACACTTTTTGGCAGCCACCTGAAAAGCAGACTCTCCTGTGACATGATATATTTTAGAACCAAAGATGAGAGAGAGAGAGAGAGAGAGAGAGAGAGAGAGAGAGAGAGAGAGATATCCTCTCTTGTGGGGCTGCACAGCTCAAAGAGAATACATTAATTAACCCAGGCGAGCCCCTAGGAAGCTGTGCCTAGAAACCATGGCTTTGAAATCTAGTGATCTTTACCAACCGTTGGGGTTTGGGTCAAAGACCTTGGACAGGGGAGGAAAAGGGAGGAGAGCATTATAGGAACCAGATGTTAAAAGCTGATAAAGGCTGTCCAGCCACTGCCTGCCGCCAAAATCTAACCCACCCTCCCTGGGAAAGGTGACATTCTTCTTGGACGCCCCTCTGTCCTTGTAGGAGAGCCGGGCACAATCCTGGCTCTGCTTTCCTTTTGGCCTACCTTGTCGAATGGCCCTAGAAGACTAAACAGGTGTTGCCTGCTTTTGATTTCAGTGCATTTAAATTAATCCTGTCAGCTCAGCTGTTAAAACAACTGTCATCTCCAGCTGTTAGTAATTTTCGACTGGGCACTTCTACGGGTTGCCAGGATCTGAGCCTGCATCGGGCATCTATGAATGCACCAGGGTGACAATTAGCGTTTTATTTTTAAAGGGGACTCATATTGTTACGCCACATATATGAAATGATCATAAAGATAATCATGTGGCTGGACAGTCTAATGCCACCTTGTGTGATATGTAAATAAACCCCATGCAGAAGACCAGTCCTGCCTGTATGCATGGCAATGTGACTCCTCTTCCTGCATCCAACTGAATGAAGAAGAAGCAAGTCTGGAAAACATAAAAGAAAGAGAAGGCAGGTGAGGGGGACAGGCGACAGGCTTGCTGCCTCGTGTCCCGAGCAGCTCCCACTTGCTGTAGGTTTCCTCTCTCCTTGTGAGTCTCAGCGATGTGTTTAGCTGCACGTTTGCATGTTGAGTTCCTCTACATTAAGTCACATACTTGGTTTCAGATTTTTAGTTTGGGGCTGCGTGCCTCCTCTCAGACATCTTAAATCTTAATTTCTTGTGTAATGCAAGGACCTGTCTCCAAGTGACATCTTAAAATGATATGTGGAGAAGCCAAAAGGCTGTTGGGAAATCCCATGAACTGTCAACAGCTAAATCTCTCTAAACATGGGGTCACCTCAAGTCCATAAAAGTTGAGAACTGCCCTCTGCCACTGGTGAACTAACCATAGCCCATCTAGTTTAGTGCTATGTATTATAGAATGGAAAAATTACAGGTTTTCTGTTTGTCTTACATAGACTGAATTGGAGTATTAGGTCTTTGGAATAAAAAAATTTGCCTCCAAAGAAAAATACGGAAATGACTGAGAAATGGTTTTAAAATTTCTTGTGTTTAAAACTCACTTAACCAGGGCTGGAGAGGTGGCTCAGGGGTTAAGCCTCCGCCTTGCAGGCGGAAGGTCCTCTGAGTTCGGATCCCAGATCCCACGTATAGACGCCAGGCGGAAGCGGGGGTGGCCTGCGCTTCTGGTCCTGGTAGGGCGGAGCCTGTGAATCCCGGGGCAGAAGGAAGGTGGAGGCGTCCATGGTGGTTCGCGAATTCGTCCATGGTTCTACACATACACAGACATGCGCACATACACACACACACACACGCACATGCGCACAGTTGAATAAATAATAATAATTAAAAAAAAATTTAAAAAAAAAACTCACTTAACCAGATCATTAATGAGGGCAATCCTCAATAAAATTTCCCATGGTCACAGAGTCTCTGACTTCTTTATAGCACTGTAGAAGATCTATGTAACACTGGCACCGTGTCAAATTATATTGGCTTTTGTGAGCTGCCCTCTCCCTTTTCTTTGACACCATCATATTTTCCATATTTTGCTTTTAAAAATGAACTCTGTGCTTTAGAGAATACTGCAGGCACAGGATCACCCTGTAATCTGTTATGTAATGCATGATGTCCACAAATATGTCCACGTTTAATGCCGGTCTTCATCTTAGTCCCTAGCACACCATGAGTGGTTCTTCCAGAAGGATTCATGTCACTCATTTCTTCCCCAGTCCTCCAAGGACCTTTTGTGTGTGTAAAGCACATGGTCATGCAGACATCATGTCTTCCACTTGTGAACTGTGCATATGTGAACTTAGTCCAGATTTATATCTTCAAATCCTTGTATTTTCATGCTGCCCGACTGTATGCCTCTCTAAAGAGAAACATATGGTCCTGAAGGATCCTGCTATACATGGATGTGCATGAGCAAATTATTTCATTTGCCCTTGCTGACTATCATAAGGTAATTTCAATTGAGAGTGTCAGATGTTAGCACCGATGATGTTTTTCAAATGTCGTAAGTGCACTATAAAAAGGAGGCAGCATGAGTAATCTCACACATGAGGCAGAATGCTTGCGATCGGTGGCTGCTGCTGTAGATATACTAGGCTATATGTCAGGGATGGGTGCAGTATATTTGTGCATAGATGAAAATGAGATCAATAAGACAGGCACAATAGGTTGGACCGGGACTCCCGGTGACCCATGCATTAAAGGCTTGGTCCCCTGCTTGGTACTACTGGGAGGTGATGAGACCATTAAGAGGTGGAATCTAGTGGGAGGTCTTGTTCATTTTTTTTTTATTCAATGTGCGTGTGTGGGTATGTATGTGTGTGTGTATGTGTGTGTGTGTGTGTGTGTGTGTGTGTAGAACACGGGTGAATTCGGGATCCACTATGCACCGCCTCCACCTCCTTGTTTACACTGCCCCAGGATTCACAGGCTCCGCCCTACCTGGACCAGAAACACAAGCCGCCCCCGCTTCCGCCCGTCGTCTATACGTGGGGTCTAGGATCCGAACTCAGGACCTTCTGCCTGCAAGGCAGAGGCTTAACCCCTGAGCCACCTCTCCAGCCCCGGGAGGTCTTGTTCTTAAGGGTGTAACTTGAAGGGGCTGTTGGGATCCAGCTGTCTTCTTATTTTCTCCAGAGTCTTGGCTTTAATGACAAGGCTCTGCTATGCCTTGTGGTCCTGCCACCATGTGCTACCCCCTTCTCCCATGGGTCTAGAGCCATTCTGGTCATAGTCTAACCTCTAGGAAACTCCTCATAAGTTGGGGGCCTCAAGCCTGTGTTACAGTGGCTGACTCAGAAGCTTCATTCATAGCAACAGCCAAGGATGTCCATTTAAATGGTTTCACTGCAGGGAATCAAATATTTTTAAAAGTATATTTGTATATGAGTTGAATAGTAAACCTTTATCTAAAAATAGACATAAACTGCTATAAGTGCTTCATTTTGGTACTTTGGCTATTTTTATCAGTATTTGACTCACACTCCGAGTTGTAAATGAACAGTGTTCGAGGCTTCTACTGAGAATTATTACCGCCTCATTTCCTTCAAGTTTCTGTGTAATCAACTTAAACTGGCAAACGGTGTTACTGAAAACTCACAGAATGAAGATATTTCACAGAGGCAGTTAGCAAGTTAGGGGCGATGAAGGGATGGGTCCTGAGACTACAGGAAGAAGGGGGCAAACAGAACTGTGGGGTCGCCCTCCACCCCTGTACCCCAAAGCCACTATCTTCCTTCAATAATAGGAGTGTGAACACGAATGATCATGCCCAGCCTAAAGCTTTAATTTGTACGCATCTCAGTAAAAATGGGAAGATCTGGTTTGGTAGCTCATGCTTGTAATCCCAAAACTTTTTTGGGGGGTTGAAGCAAGAGAATTGCCATGAGTGTACACACACACACACACACACACACACACACACACACACAATGAGTATAGCAGTGCTCGCTTGGAGCCCTGTGTGCCTCTCACGGTGGTTGCCTGTCTCGTGTTCACTGACTTGTGACTGTAGCACTCTCCTGTCATCCCCTTTTGTGACATGATGTTTGTTCTGCACATCTGAATTCTCTCAGGTCCATCTTCCTAGAAGGAACCCACTCATGACAGAAACAGCCTAATCACTTCACCTCGAACGCCAAGACCCTAAGGTTGGGTTGTAGCCCCCGTCTACAACTGTGTGCTGTAACTTCAGGGTATCTTTTCTAACATAATCTAGGGGCAGCTATTCAATCTATAGTTAAAATATAGAAAGAAGCCAATTGATGACTTGTAGGTCTCTCTGAATCCATTCCATTGGGGTGTAACTTTAAAGTGATACCACTAAGAGTTAAGTCAGAACAGAAGAGAAACGAACTTTGAAACTGACATAGGAACTGCAACCAAGTGCCTTTTCATTGGAAACTCTGGACATGCAAAAGTTAGTCCCAGTCCCTGCGAGGAAGCCAGAGGTAGAGAAAAAGGAGGAAACCATCTAAACAGATGAGGGAGCCCCAAAGTAAGAACAAACCCATTCCTTGTAGGAAGAGTTTGAGCAGTGGTCTCCACGTCTCCAGCACTGTCTGGGGACCAGACTTGAGTCCTGGCACATCCTGCGGTCTAGGTGCAGGAGGCTGGAGAGGAGCGGCCTTGACCTTTGCCCTCTCCTGTTCTCAGCACTAATGCTGAGAAATATTCACCTTTAATGTGGAAAACTGAATAGTCATTGAAATACCGAAGGTTAATAGAAGAGAAAGTAATCTGGAGGAGAAATGGAGGAATCACGCATGTCTCTAGCATTATAAGTTTTCTGTTGTGACTGGGAGAGAGGAAGTATGGGAAATGGACTCATCCTGAGAAAAATAATGACTCTCTAAATTGACTTCCCAAATCTTTTCCCTATCCCCAAGTCTATGTAAGCAAAGAGTCAGTTTCAGGGTGGTCCACAGAGCTGTGCGTACGTGTACCTACCTCAACATACATGCAGCCCTCTGGGCAGATGAATAAATGCTTTCCATTGATACTTGAAGTCATCAGTACAATTCCAGACTTCCCCTGCTTACAGTGTTCAGCCAGATATTAAATTTGAAGTTCATTAAATTTGAAGGAAACAGTAGAGCAGGAAGACAGCTTGAAGACAATAAAACTCTTGCTTCAGTGATGACCTATACTGTGTTCTGTATTATATGTCGGACTGTAGGCATAGAGCATTTATGCGCACTGGGCAACTTCATACCCATTTGCTTCCTAAATGCACTGGGTGGTCTACTGCCATACCACCCCTGAACACCCCAATCTTGCCTAAATGCACTGTGTGATGACAGTATAAGATACACAAGCAATTTCCCTCTGTCTGCACATGGAAGGAAGCAGGAATAGCTGAACTGTTTGGATCAATCTGAAGAATGTTCTGACCTTCAAGACAACCTGAGTGATACTTGTCCATGAATTTTGAAGATTTCCTGGGGCCCAGAGGTTTGTTTCCTAGGATTATCAGGTTGATAATCAAGACTCATATGACTTTGCCAGCTGGATGCATCTTAACAGAACCCATTGCTTGAAGAGGAATCTAGCTCTGGGGCAGTGTACACATCAGTTGCTCGCTGATAAGATTCTGCCATTGTGTATCATGCAAGGTTGCTCTTGAGCTCTCCCTTTCTGGATCAATGTTCCGATGTCTTTCTAAGTCCCTCAAACAGAAACCCCTACAAGATGGATTCTTTTGCTCTCATTGGGTGGGTTGGAAATGCTACCCCTCTTTGGGAGTTTTAAGCATGTACAAGTTTCATGTTCCTCTAGATTGCCAATTCCTTGATGGCAGGATTTTGTTATTTTGTTTTTATGTTCCTAAGTTAGTACAGTATCTGCTGGACAGCAGATTAGTATTATTTTATCAATCATTAGTGAAAGGCAGAGAGACTCATTTGTAAACTATCAGAGACTTTGGGATAGGGACAGTTTAGATCTGAAAAAGAGTTTGACTTTTTTTTAAATGCTTGTGTGTGTGTGTGTGTGTGTGTGTGTGTGTGTGTGTGTGTGTGTGTACAAGAGACAACAGGGCATCTGAGTGTGTGTGAGTGAAGAAGTCAAAAAGTGACTTTAGGAATCATCCTGGATCTCCCTGTTGCTTTGGTTTTTGGTTTCTCAGACTCTGCCTTCCTGGTATCTGTCTCCACTATCGTGTAAGTCTTATGGGAATGGGGACCCAGTTTATACTTTTAATCAATCCATCTCCAGTACACACATCCAAGTGTGGATCATAGTAAACAATATAGAGATATAGTTCAGTATCAAAGAAAAGTATGTGTATTCAGCTGCAATAAGCAGCTATTTGTTAGAAAAAAAATAGGACCTTCTTGTTTGCAGGGGAGAAAGGATAACCAAATCACAGTTTTTTCTTTTGTTGATGTGTGTGTGTATGTGTGTGTGTGTTATAATTGTTTGTGCTTGCACAAGAGGGTAGTTGAGCATGTGTGGCTGTTGAGCTCCAAGGGTGACATCAGGAATCACCCTGGATTACTCTCTCTCTTTGTGCTTTGCTTCAGGCTTTCCCAGGCTCCGCCTTCCAGGGCCACCCTTGCCATTTCTGCCTGGCATTTTTATGAGGATCGAGGATATGAACTCAGGTCCTTTATTTGTGAGTCATCTCTCCAGATCTGTTCTAAAAAATGTTAACTCTCAGACCTGGGTCATTTCCCACTGGGTGAATTCTATCCATATGGATGATGCCGGAGCTATTTGGCTACTTTATGAAGGTCCACAAGAAATTCATACAGGATCCCGCTCTGCCCTTGTGGAGAGGCTAGTCTGTTTTGGAGGCTAGTCTGTGCCGCTCCAAAACATATCTAGGGCCGCATCTCTGGAGGAATCTCCTGGGAGCTTTTCACTCTGAGCATCCATTATAACCTGAACTCTCTTAAATGCTCACTGTTTCTATGTTTCTGGCCCTAAGTTGGATATGCTTATATAATCTTCATTCCAAAATATATTGAAACTTGGCTGCTAGAAAGAGCCGGCCAGGTATCACCTTGCTTGTTTCATTCCCTCACCCGAGTGGGAGCACAGGTCCACTCCGCGGGGTGGCTACCGCAGAAAGGAGCACCTAGCTGTAACCAGCCGTGGGTTTGCTGGTAACGATGGTGTACTTCTCCTTCTCAAGTTAAGAGAACCACCTTTTCCTTAGTGGCTACAGCTATGATTCCCCCTCGGAAGGCCTGGGCGTCCCCCCTCTCCATATCCTCACCAGCCTTTGGTTCTTTCTGTCTTTTGCTGTTGCTTCTTGGGGTGTGACTGGAAGACTGATTAGGAAGCAATTTTTTAAACAAGGTGAATTCTCGTGGCAGCTTCCATTTTCATTTCCCTCTGATGGGTGATGTTGGGATTTCTTTCATAGACTTCTGAACCCCGTCTTAGCTTTTGAGCTGGTTATAGAGAAGTTTCTATTATGGTAAATGGTACCAGTATCCCATCTTTATAAAGTAGGTTTGTTTTGAAAAAGTGCATTTGTGTGTGTGTGTGTGTGTGTGTGTGTGTGTGTGTGTGTGTGCGTGTGCGCTAAGTAATTGAATCTAGGGTCTCATGAGGGATAGGCTAAAGCTCTGCCATGATGTTACATCCACATTCTTGTATGCTTGATTTTTATGGATCAAATTCTTTTTTTTTTACAACTAATTTTAGTATGTTACTAACAAAGACATCTTTATTGTTTTTGTTTTAATAAAAGATCCCTTATTGCTTTAATAATTTATCGAGTTAAACAAACCAGTTTAATATGCTACGTCCCAAGGGCAGATAAAATGATATTGCCACAGGAGCAAGTAAGACTTGTTATAGCTTCAAGTTTAAAATCTGTGATTCTTCCTGAAAAGCCTACGTTTTTTCATTTTTAGTTCTTCTCTTTGCCAATGTAGAAATAAAATGACATATTGCTGCTATATGTATATGTGTTAAATGTAAATCCATATGTAAGTAAAAGTATATAGTCACTACCTATGCATGCATATAAAAATTTTATATGTACTTATGTGAGATTAATTAATCACATGACAATACAGGGACTTTCTCCTTGCAATGAACTTTAGGCTGCTATAGAGGCTTCCGCCTCCGTGGGAGAGAAAGACAGGAACTCTGTGTGTTTTGTGAGTAAGACCCCGTGTGAGATCCTCAGCCTGTTTCAGTCTGACACCTAGGTGTCAAATCCTTGCTGTGGCCAATTCAGTACTGTGGATGCAGAAGCACAGCCAAGCACAGGAGAGAAAGCCCTGCATTTAGGGGTCTCTGATGGGATAAGTTAGATTAATAAAATAAAAGTAGATCAGACAGTTGCCCTGTGAAAGGAGGTTCAGGAAATCCAGGATGTACACTGGGAATGACAGTGAGAGACAAATTTATTAACTCTCCCCACGGGGAAAATAGTCAAACCAAGAGTTCAGGAGCTGAGGGAGTGAGTCTGGGGGTCCAGTGCAAGAGAGCCCCACTTGGGGATGAAGAACGAAGGAGCGCGCAGGCTGCAAGACGTGCCGACCAGAGACCGGATGCATCGCGCTCTGGACGGTTGAGGGAAGGGGCTCAGGGGGCAGGATTGCGGCATGTTAGAGTCAGGGCCAGACTTTCTCTTACTCACAGAAGTGAATGCTTTTTGGGGGGTCTCAAGCGGTAGAGCCATGAGATATCGTGACAGGCAACCCAACATCAGACACCCCCTCCCCGACCCAAATTTCTACAGAGCAATGATAAACTTCAGAGGTTTCTGGGACGCTCTCCGAATGGGGTTGGGGTGTGAAGCCTCTTGCCTTTTTTTCTTTTCAGAATTACCGGCAGCCTAAAACTCAAGGGGGAGGGGGATGAGAGGGACTCAGTGGTCTCATGATTGCTTCACGGCTTAGGAATTCAGTGAGCTGGCCACACAGCCTGGTGAGTTCACCCGTAACATATTCTACGCTATCTCTAACCTTAGCCCTTCAGAAGTGAGCCCTTTACCATGGCCCAAAGACTGAGGGAAATCTAGATTTCCTGTCCCTTTTATCTAATTGGAAAAGAAACAAGCAAGCAAACAAAACCAAGTTACTCTTTCTCTTGTTAAAGAATTTGGTTAATTAAGATACCAGAGGACCGGGCGGGGGTAGGGAGAGTACCAGGACCCACTCTAGCAATATGATCACTGCTAATTAAGCATCTGCTGTTAATTATGGCCACTTTGAACCTAGATTCCTTTTCAGGTTTTACATTCAAGTTGTTCTCATGTTTTGATTGTTTTAATATATATAAATGTATGTGCATATATTTATATGCACACACACAATATGACTCCTAATTTTGCTATAGAATTTTAAACAGAACATATATGCGTCAGTGCTGGGCTTCACTTTCTCTCACATCTGAATAAATATGCTTGATCTTAAAGTTCAACAATGCAGACATGTTTAAATGCATATCACACGTACACGTACACACAGCACAGTATAAGCACACATGTATACACTAAATTTGAATGGAAATTGCCATATTGCTGATATCTTTGGGTGGTTTTCAGCTCAATCTTTGATGAGTAGAATTGTAAGACCCTATAATTTTGTAGTTACGAACAATGAGTCTGCATTTAAGAGGCACATCTTAAGAGTTAAACACATTTTGGGAGTTTAATCTAGACTTAATATCTTCTGACCAGATCTTCCTAAGATCCACCACACGGAAATGCTCCTGTTCCCTGCCTCTCTTCCACAACATTCCCTGGCGTGGCACGCCGTGACCTGATTTGTAAGTGTTAGTGATGCACATGTGACTGCACATTCAGATGTTCTCCTCCCTTTTTTTCTGAAGCCTGTTCTCCAGTAAAGCTCACGAGTCTTTAGAATAATGATATGTTACTTTCCCTGTGTTTCTGCATTGCTGGGCCGGCTCACTGGCTTGTACAGGGTTTTTGTTCAGTGTAGCTTTGCAACTTAATCCCATCGAGAAAGAAAGCGTTCGGCTTGAGGAGGGCACCACAGGCAAAAGAACGGGGAATGGAGGGGCTGTGTGTAATTCGAGTTGTAAGCACCGGGGACTCATCGAAGTCTAAAAGTGTTCATCGTAACTACATTGTAGTTAAAAGGATTTGCTTCATGATTGGGTATGGATAGGTAACAGTCAGGGATTTTCCAGACGCCCTTTTATGTGGGTGAGTGGGAGTTGTCCATCAAGCGGGTTCAGACTCTAAATTACATCCTTTCTGGACCTTGTCCTTCAGACTCCGAAGTATTTTGTAGTTTATTAGTTAAGTACTACCCAGTTATTTAAATACCAAAAAGCTCTATTCTTTGAAGATTTTTTTTCTCCAGGAAATCAATACAGATGCTACAAATAATTTTATATTTCACATATGCACATGTCTAAAGGCAAACACGCGCTTTCCTGCGGGTGGCCTGCCTGAACTGTGGCTTCATTGTATAGTGGAAACTTCTGGAAACTCACTGCACAATGCACAGCAAAGTGTCTGTCGCACTCCTGCCCCTACCACAGAACTCCCTTTCAGCATTTCCCCCCTGCTTTCCTGGATTATTTGAGCAGTTAATAGGTACCTACCCGCGAGCACACA
Organism: Typhlomys cinereus; assembly: GCA_023101885.1. Taxonomy (NCBI): domain Eukaryota; kingdom Metazoa; phylum Chordata; class Mammalia; order Rodentia; family Platacanthomyidae; genus Typhlomys; species Typhlomys cinereus. The sequence goes on from JALPQD010000322.1 coordinate 608,792, forward strand.
CTCACATCCACACCTCGCCCCACATCACAACAACCATCTTCACATCTGGCCCCACCCCAGTCTCAGTTTGGCCACAAGGCAAGACTTGAGTCAGCTCTATGAAAAACCCATCCAGAGGTAGTCTAAAAAGGTAAAAATTTGAGGAACATAGTTGTGGGATGGAAGGGGGAGGTTACTGTATTCGAAGTCAATACAACTTTTCTTCATGGAATAGAGTGAGTTTCTGGAGTGTGTCTTGCCAGAATTTTTGTAATGAATTCTCCATCCTTTTGAGCATCTCATATCTCAGTGTGCTAAAAACCAGGGTGGATAATAAATACCTTGCAAATCAATCATGCATGTCTCCATATATGTATATATGTATGTGTGCCTAATAGTGTGTGGCTTGGCACCTCTTCTTTTCATGTAAAATTCTAAGTGCTTCTCCCTTCTACAAAGAGGCCACATGCAGGCCTTGAGGTGTCTCTTCCATTAATGTGGAGAGAACATGCATGGTCAAATTCCCCAACACAACTTTTTACATGAGGGCCTAGATCCCTCTATTTGGTAGTATTACAGACTAGTCTTGGGAGCCTCTGCATGTATATTCTATAGAATGTTACTTTTTCAAAATACATGAGCTGTATGGTTAGGAATCACCTTTCTAATCTAAGTTATGTAATGTATCTTCAAAGCTATTCTGAATGAGCATTTGCATAGACACTTTTAACTGTAACTATTTTGACCCAGGTGCTATTGCTGGGAAATGATGGTTCTGTCTGGCAACCCAAGGCGCCTAAGGATTTGACTCATGATTTCTCAAGTTGGCGATGGTGTGGAAGGGATGCCTAGTCAATAGATGTGGACCTTCAAAGTTTCTGCCCAGCCTTTTCCTCTGAGCTATTGATATGCCAGGTGATACTCCCCAAGAGAGGTCTGGGCAATGTGCAGCCAGCCCGTAGATCCCTAGCAGCTTATCATGGAGACAAATAACCCAGTCTCCCTGCATGTGTCGCCAGGCTGTGGTGACTCAGGCTGGCCTCTCACTCCCCATGTGGCCGAGGATAACCTGGCTTTTCCTGACTCCCAGATCATTTCCATCTGAGTGCAGCACTGATGGGCATGGACCAGTATGCCCAGGTTTATTTGGTGCTGTAGATGGAGCCCAGGCTTAGCAGCATGCTAGGGCAGCCCTTCACGGAATGATCTACGTTCCCAGCCGTAAAGCATGTGACACTGAAGAGAGTTTTGGTTTACTGAGTTTCGTGGAACTTAGTCGCATTGTACATTGAGCTGCTCTTCTGTGAAAGTGTGGTTGCTGCTCATCATGCTGGAACATTCCCATAATCCCAGCAATAGGGAGGTAGAGGCAGGAAAGAGTTTCCGACCAGCTTTAGGTGCATACTGTTGTATAGGAACCTATGCCAACCCTCAACCACTGTCAGAAGAGCTTTCTTGCCAACTAAATATAGGGACATGCGTATCTCATGGCCATACTTTTATTAAAAAAAAGACTAAATACAAATTGTTTATGTTCTTTTGCAAACATGGGTTTTTCATGCTTTTACCACAAAGAACAAAATGTACTTTCAGTAAAAATAGGCTTTTTTTCAAAAGTTTATCAAATGACTACTGTATGAATAATATTACCCTGTCGTTGAATGGAATGCTTAAATAAGCAAGACTCCGCCTCTGAGCCAACCAGGAAAACACTGACAAATGCCACTGGTGTCTTAGAGCAGTGGTGGGATCTCCCTGACCGCACAGGTCAGGATCTGCTGGGATGTGGTGATGCTCTAATTTGTGCTTCTGAGCAGCAGGCCTGGAGAACATTCGCCAGCTCTGTGACTGTTTTCTCTGAAACTCTTACATGTGGAGGGTTTTTTTTGAAGCACACCATATGCATAATCAGACTTACGACTGCACCTATACAAATGTGTAATTAGTTGGATAATGTTAAGTAAATAGTGTACACAAATATTTATTTTTGCACCCACTAAAATAAACCTACAGCCATACTCCATCAGCTAACGAGAGAGTTGGTAATGCCTCGCTTCTGATACAGTAGTGCACTGAAGAATTCCATTTAAAATACATCTACGAATATTTTTGCCACTTAGTTTCAGTGAAGTCTTTGTCAGTCTATTTTGCACTAAATACTTCTGTGAATGCACACGTAGAAAGATATGTGTTGTGACCACTCTTCATATTGCTGATGGCACTAGAGGACAACACATATTCAGCCTTCAGTTGAATCTAATTAGCACAACACATACACACAGACACACATATACACACACTGACACTGACACAGACACACATACATATGCAGATACAGACACACACTGACACACACAGGCACAGACATACACAGATATATACACAGACACACACACATATACAGACACAAATACTGACACAAGCAAGCATAGACACAGACACACACACAGAAACATATACAGATACATACAGACACATATAACCACATATATACACAGACACATACAAACATACAAACACAAACAGAGATACACAGATGCATACAAACATAGATACACAGATACACAAACACATATACATAGACACTGACACATACATGCACAGAGACACACAGACACACACAGATGCAGACACACACATATACTCAGACACACACACACACCACACAAACACATGTGGCTGTTGTCAGTAAATTTGCAACCAAACGGCTTAAGAGAATAAGAAGTTTTATACTGGGTTACAAGATTGTCTGGTTATAGTTCCTTGTCCAGTTTGGCAGTGGAGTTTATACCAACATCACAGGCTAAGGGAACTGACCAGGACAAATACCAAATATGTTTTCAAATGAAAACTTCTAAATGCGCTACTACTATGTCCATACTATGTTCATATGTGTGGGGGGGGGGAGTGTCTTTTAAGAAAAGAAAGATGCAGGACTGACATCCAGAAGGGTTATGTGGATGGCTGGACAGTTAAACCAGTCCACTGTCTTAGTTAGATCCTGGTGTCAACTTAGCAATGGAAGGATCTGAACTCTGGGCACAGTTGTGAGAAATTAGTAGTTGAGTTAAGCCCTGAGCAAGCCTGCAGGGCACTGTCTAATTGGTGGGGAAGACCCAGCCCATGTGGGCAGGGCTAGATGCTGAGAAGATAGATAAGATAGAGGAACTGGCTAAGAAAGGTGGCATCTTTCTGTACACTTGGCCTGGTCTGGCAAGTGAGGATTGTCCCTCTCATCAGGCCTGTGCATTTGGTGTGGTCAGTTCCCTCAGCCTTGGTGCTGGTGTGGACTCCCCTACCAAGCTGGACAAGGTACAGTAATCAGACAACCCCTCTTCCCTCAAGTCCTTGGCAACATAAATTTCATGGCAACAGCCACCGAAGGAAATGTTCAGGACTTGAAGAGAAGGGTGTGGTTCACATATCTTTGCACATGTGTACGACTCAAAACCAAGATGGGGTCTGAGTACCTGAGAAGTTATGTGGTAAGAACTTATAGCTCATTGTCAAAAGCTTTTATCGACTCACGTATTGAAGGTGTGGTATCTATCCATCAATGGACTGTTTCTCCTTCAAAAACAATGCCTTTCTTAACATCTTTGCCTTATGTAGCACACAAGAATGTACATTTTGCAAAAGTAAGGCCTGAAAGATGTGACTGTAAAATAGGGAAAGTCACACGTACAAGGAAATTGATTTCAACCACAATTAAGATGTTCTGCAGTATTAGACAGAGCACAGGCAGCAGGACGAGAAAGTCCACGGAAGAATGTTCTGCAGCGGTTACAGCTACACACGTCATTTCCGTCCCAACACCCTTTAGCCACAGTTTAAAGGATGGTGGTACTGGCTTTTGTGCAGGATTGTTCTATGCAACTTACAGCTCGTGCTCTGTGCTCTAGCCACCCAGTGTCACCTGACATCAAACCTGGTGTTGTGTTTGCTGAGCTCAAGGGTGGCCAAGTATCGCAGAGGCACCGTGATCTTGTCCTTCAAATACGCGGAAGCCTAGGTGTCCGTGTGTGGTCAGCTCCTTATTTTCTGCTTCGTACTTATCTGGTAGTGTCCTTATCCAGAGCTGACTTGGTCGCCCAGAAGCAGCGGTGAAAGCGACATTCTTAGGTCCTTGACCTGTTGCCAGGGCTCTCCCCAGAGACCTTGAAATTAAGGTTGGCCAATTTGTAAATATGCCTTTCTTTTTTAGGTCTCTCAAAAGCTTCTTGGACTAACAAATTATCCTGAAATCCTAATGATAACTTGGACTACAGTAGCATAAGAAGAAATCTATTTTTAGAGACTAAGTTCATGAGTTTTCTGTGTATAACTAAGGAACTCATTGGTTTAAGCATAATGATTTTAAAATCAAGTCATAACTCAGTTCTTGAGATAGATGACTCAGAAAAGTGTAAACTATATCGATCTCCTTTCCTGTGTGGGTTGTATTCTAAGATTCCCAGTCTGTGTTTGAAACCACAAATAGTAACCAGCCTTAACACACATGCGCACACACACACACACACACACACAACACACACACACACACACTCATACACACATACACACATGCACATGATAAAGCTTATAATTGAGAAATAATCAGAGAGATTGACAGCAATTATAATTAATAACAGAGCAAGTTGTATCCATATAGTGTATGTAATAAAAGTCAGGATGAAAGTCTAGTGAAAGAGTCAAGATATATATTAATATTTTTGCATTGTCATAGACTGTGGGCCTGAAGTGCTTGTAAACACAAAGCATGGAGCGGAACATATTCAGGAACTTAAGGCTTAAGAAGTTTGCTTGCACTGACAGGCACTGCCCGGCTCCTCACAGGTAAACACTAGGAGAAGCTGGGGTGTTGCTCTTTATATGCCGGATGCTCTCGGTAGCGATGATCTGGGTTTTGTGCTTCTTGTAATCAATAGCATGTGTTGGAGAGAAAGCTGGAGATCTGTCTCACATCAGCTCTTAACCCTTGACTTGTTGCCCCTAATCCGGCCACACCATGTTTTCATTTACGAAACACTGTATTCTCCTTGAGAAGAAGCCAAAAACAGTCAAAATCAAAGCATGCAGGGGCGGCTCATCGTCCATGGCACATGAAAGAGAAGCAAATGATGAGATGCAATTCCAGCACCTTAAAGGTTGATACTAGGAAGAATTGTGCTAATACACATGTTCTTCAATATTTGAGGGAATAAGTGTTGTTGCTGTTGGAATTAAAATATATGTAAAGCACACAGCAAGACAGCCTTTGAAAATGTTAGCATAATGTGGTTTTGGGGTTACAAAGAAATGATCAGAATTAATACAGGAAATGGGTAATCTGATTATATTATGGCTTACCATTCCCCTCCTCGCTCTCCTCCTTCTCTCTCTCCCTAACTCTCCCTCTCTGCTCCCATTATTTTACTAAATACCATACCTCAAAGCTATATTTCTTGGCTAATATTTTGGACCTGTCATTCTGTCATGGAAATTTATGATTAATTTGGGGGGGTATTTCACATAAAGGCAATGATTCTACCATCTGAAGAAAACATTCATGGACAGACTCAGCATAGCTTGCAAATAATTCTTTATGGCCAGTTATGGAGAAAGAGAGAAAATATATAGAAATAGATCATTGATAAATGATAAATAGATATGATAGTTAAATAGATGATAGGTATAATAATAGATAGGTGATAGATGACAGATGATAAACACATAGATATTGAATGATAGGGGATACATAGATTGCAGACAGATGGTAGATGCATAGTTAGATGATAGATAGATAAATAATAGATAAATAATGGATATACAGATGATAGGTGATAAATAAATGATAGATGATAGATCCATAAGAATAATATGTAGATGAATAGATAGACATTATATATAATATAAAGGAGATAGACAGACAGACCGACAGACAGATAGATAGATAGATAGATAGACTATAGATGATAATAGATGAAAAATAGCTGATAAATAGATGATAGAGTTTCTTCATCTTTCATGAACTTGGAAGCCATCTAATGAATAGCTGCTTACTCTGTTTTTAGTTAGACTCTGTGTTATTTCTCACCAGTGAGTAACTGCACTTAGTGGTTTGTATTCAGCATTTAAAGAATTCTTGATATAAAATTATCCACTGACTCTGTCTGGTTAGTCACATGTAGCCCCTGCTTCCCATGTTCAGTGTGTTGTCCAAGCATCTGAACTCTCAGACATCCCATTCTCGTCCAAAGCTCCATTGCAAAGTAGACTGTCCCTCTGTGACAGAGTTCTGTCCGTCCACCCCACATCTGTCACACTCCATTCTGAAGCTGCGGTACACGGCCTGGGTTCAGCAATGCTTTGCACTTATCATTAGTCTGTGTTGAGAACTTCACAAAAGAGGCATTCACCAGCGCGCGCTACTAAGAGACACCGTTCATTGAGTCAACTCCAGTGTTCCATCCACAAGAACCCTTAGAACACTTCTGCTTGCCCAAAACGAACCTGTTTCATTTGGCGGTGTTGACACATTGAAGGTAAAAAGCTCCAGAAGCCAAGTGGGATAAGTTGCATGTGCTGCTCTAGGAGCTTTTAGTTCATTGAGTTTCCCTACCTGTGTTTTTCTGTATTATTCATGTGTGTTGACCGCCACCTTGAGTATATCCCATAATTCTTTTCTTTTTAAATCATGAGAGGGCTTCACCAAGAGGGACTTATGTATGCCAATTTTCACTATATATAATTTCACTATAATTTCACCTCCTTCTTGACATCTCTCAAACGGCTGTGTTGATTTCAGAGTTAAACAAAAGATGTATCAGGAATGAGCCTTCCAACTGTGTTCATGTGTTTAGGAATCTTTCTTTCTCTCTTTTTATCTCTCTCTTTCTTTCTTTTTTTAATTTTTTTATTATTTATTCAATTGTGCGCGTATGCATGTGTGCGTGTGTGTGTATGTATGTGTGTGTGTGCACGTGTGTGTAGAATCACGGAGGAATTCGGGAACCACCATGGACGCCTCCACCTCCTCCTTGTTTACTCTGCCCCGGGGATTCACAGGCTCCGCCCTACCAGGACCAGAAGCACAGGCCGCTCCCGCTTCCGCCCGGCGTCTATACGTGGGGTCTCGGAATCCGAACTCAGGACCTTCGCCGAAGGCAGAGGCTTAACCCTGATCCACTCTATTTCTTTCTTTCTTTCTCTTTCTTCTTTCTTTCTCTTCTTTCTTTCTTTCTTCTTCTTTTCTTTCTTTCTTTCTTCTTTCTTTCTTTTTTCGTTTTCTTTCTTTTCTTTTCTTTCTTTCTCTGTGTTCCCTCCCTCACCCTCCCTCCCTCCCTCCCTCCATCCCGTCCATTCCTCCTTCCTTCCTTCCTCTGTCATTCTTTTGCTGATTCCCAGATCCACTAAGAGCACTTTAAAGTTTCTTATATATCTGCCCCCAATCCTGTGAAATTAATCTGTAATAGGTAGGATCATCAGGCTTTTTGCTACAATACAGTAAGCTCATAACTCACTTCTCTCTACAAGAAGCATTAATAATACTTCTAGACGTTTGTAAATATGTCTGTTCTAAGGTAAAGTGCCTTCAGTTGATTAGATGACAGCAAGCCTCAGGTTTATTTCACTGACAGAACCTTGTGTCATGCTGACTCAGTAATGGCTTCAGTGCCCAGATAGCAGTGGATGTTATGTGTAAGGAGTATAATCACAATTTTAATTAACAGACTGTAGGCACATTTCCCCGACTGTGTTGATCAGACCTGTAGACCTGGACCAAGTAATGGTGTAGCAATCTTTAAACCACGAATATGAGGAAGAAAGGCAATTATCTGCTCTTCAGTTTGACATGTTAAAGAGCTATGGGAGGAACACGGGTTCTAAGCTGTCTGTGGACTACACACTTTGTCACAATCAGCCTCTCATGAACATCATGTTTGCTCAACCCTGACAGCATCTTACAATGATGACATGTTAAGGGTCAAGACGAGCCACGTGGTCCTCTTCTCAAACCTTAGCAGTCCTAAAAGATTTTTGTCATTTTGGGGAATCAAGAGCATTTCAACTCCAACTTGAAGCTACAGCTACTTTGGCCATAGCCTCAGTGTTTTTAATAAGTGAACACTGTGCAGTAGAATTCTATGCTTGGAAACTCTGGGAGACCTCATTCACCCTTGGGTGAAAATTTTATGTATCCACCCAGTGAAGAGTCACCTTCCTGCCAGACATGGCACAGGCTCTTAGAGATGCACAGAAAACAGGATAGGAGCAGACAATCTTTTCTGTTGAGACAAGACAGGAATGAAATCCACAGTACACAGAACATTCTGGAAGAACTGTATACGCATTCTATGGCTCCTTGCGTATTCACCCCAATCATGTATCAGGCCGACTTCCCAGGGGAGCTGAGTCTTGTGGGGTGTCTTTTGCCCTGTCTCCTTCAGCCAAGTTTGTGCGTAACATTAGCAGTTTCAAACTGTGATCATAGTGAACCCTTCATTTCACTTCTGAGATCCCAAGAACTGTCTTGATTGAAAGAAAGTCTGGGAACATGGGTTTAGTTTATAAGATTTTCTTCCTTCCCTACTTTTGCTTAGACTTCGACTTCTTTCCTTACTGGTTCTCAGCAACTTGGAAATGGGTCAAGCCATCTATTTAGCTGAAATTCAGAGGGTAAACTTTACTTAGCCAAAAATGAATTTTATTCATAAATTTGTTACACATTGTTGCTGTTACTTCTGGTGGTACCTACCTTCCTGGTAAGATTTCTTCTTGAAAAGTAATTCCATACCAACGCATGAAGGAGCAGACCCTTATGAGGACTGTGTTCTTTCTGAGTCTGTGCCACCTGAAAAGCAGGTATTCACTGAGCAGGTACTCAACTGAAATATGGAAAAGTACTCTTTCTTTCCCCCATATATGCTATTATTTTTATAGAATTTTCTTAAAACTCTTGGTTATTGATCAGTATCTTTAGAGTAATTATCACTCTTTAAAAGGAAGTAGGAATTGAAAACAGTGGATTTTAATAATTTGCAGAGTTTCATACAATTCTTTCAGCTTACTTCTATCACTTGTTTATTGGAGCACAGACTCGGCCTTTTCTTGGCAACAGAAAGGTGTCTTTCTGCAATTAACTTCTTTGTCCTCAGGGGAGGAATTGGGGAGCAAAGGGAGAGAAGTTGGGCAACAGGAAAAAGTGGAATGGTGGCTCCTATAAAAATAAAGAGCACCAACTGGGCTACAGAGATGGCTCGGGGGTTAAGCGTCTGCCTCACAAGCAAAAGGACCTGAATTCAGATCCCAGATTCCATGTAAAAACATCAGGCAGAAATGGAGGTGGCTCGTACTTCTGATCCTGGGAGGTGGAGCTTGGGAAACTCCAGAGAAAAGCAAATAGAAGGTAGAAGCAATCCAGGGTGATTCCTGAAGTCATCCTTAGACCTCCACAGGCCCTCTGATACACACACACACACACACACACACACACACACACACACACACACACAAAATAATAATAAAATAAAGAACACTGATCACTAGGAAAGAGATTGAAGTTCAGTGAAGCTCAGATCGCTCGCTTTTCCCATTGTTTATTTTCTTAATTTTTCTTTTCTGTTAACTCCGGCTTACGAAAGAAGAAAGAAAATGCCAACAAAAATAGTGGACAAGTTGTATTTAACACCATGCAAAAAATAATTCTATTCTTGCTTAAGTTTGGAAACTAAGTAGCTTTGCATAGACTTAATATAGTCAAAGCAATTTGAATTTTCTCTGTACATAAGAGTGCTCCAAAGGCAGAGAGATAGAGAAATAGAGAGAGGGAGAGAGAGAGAAAGAGAGAGAGAGAGCGCAGAGAGCACTGTAAGCCATTTCCATGTTTTAGGAACCATTTACGAAATGCATAGTGTTCATCAATGTTATTATTCAGTCGCATGATTCACCAAAAGTAAACAAAACCCCCAAAAATGTTTATTTTGTTCATGTAACTTTTTATCATAGACAGGCAGCTTGTTAGCCAGAAAGGTAATCTTTTAGAACAAACATCAAATTTACCTAATGTTTATCATGATTTAGACTTCTCACTGAAATGTCTCTAATTTTGTAACATTCCAACACCCTTTTTTGTCTAAAATGAATCACTGTTTGGGTTTCACAGACATGACACCAGTCCTGCATTTATTCTAATCCTACAACAACAAACGGGTGGAAATGGAAACATTCCGTATTTCAGTCAGTTGGGGTTTTGATTTACAGCTTACAAATAAGTTTTAAAGAGTCACTCAGGAGCCCAGTGTCTGTCACGCGTCACATGCACACTCTCAGATGGAGCATTGGCCATGACATAAGGTCACAAGTGATCGCTGTGTGACCCTTGTGGCAAGCAATGATGAAATGAACATACGTCCGGCTCCTTGTCACCACGACCCTTCTGAATCCAGCCAAGCGCTGATTAAGTAGAAGCCTGTTTGCTGCTGGGAAGACGGCGTGGAGAGAGCTTTTCAAAAGCAGAATTGTTGCCAACAGCTCAGAAGTGATCTGTGTCCACGTAGGACATGTCTGTCGCGTGGTCTGTCTTCTGTTTTTGAGAATGTAGTATGTACACTAAATAAGCCACACAACCACCTACAGGTCTAGATGTGATTTTAGGGGTTTTCCCATCCAAAGCCTCATCTTGCCAAAAACAGGCCGGTGAGCTGTCCCGATTTGCTCAAGCACCAAGTTCCATCCCCTCATGTCTAGGCTTTGTAATGTTGCATGACACACACCATTTCTTTGTGTGTGTAGGGAGGTGGGGGGGCCATCTGTCTGTCTGTCTGCGTCTATGTGTCTATGTGTATCAGAGGGCACTGTGTGTGTCTGTCTCGAAGGCCCAGAGTGAATTGTTCTCCCTCCTTTATCCTTTGCTCTGGAGTTTCCCAGGCTCTGTCTTTCAGGACCAGAAGTGTGGGCTGCCACCATTTCTCTCCAGTGTTTGTACATGGGATTTGAGATCTGAACTTAGGTCCTTCTCCTTGTGGGGCAGAGGCTCTGAACCATCTCTTCAGTCCCCTATACTCTGTTTTTGAAGAGAGTATTCTCAAAGCTTTGTCTAGAAATTACAGAGTTGTCCAACAATTAACATCTGGCTTGACATTATTTACAAAAACACCAAACACAGATCAAAAATGCATCTCACTATCATCGGTCTCTGGAACATGAGCTCCCAGAGGACAGGCCGCCCCACCTTTGTTCCCGTCGGCCAGGCACTGGTCCAGTGTCTAGAACATGCTGCATCCTCTGTATTTGCTGAGTGTTGAATTAATGAAGGGGAGCATTCTATTTGGAGCCCGCTAGTCAGTTCTATGTCTTTGGAACATTGCTAGTCTCCCAAGCGGTGCTCATGAACTCTGGATAAATATACTGGGAAGCACTGACAACATGGAAAATGTCTGCTAAAACTTCTCAGTGGCATCCATGTGGATTAAGCTCTGTGCATCTTTATTTGTGACATGATTATTATTAATGCTTGTTATTATTTTATTATTGTCACTCTCTGTTGTCTAAAGCAAGGCCAGCAGTCTAGACAGGAAGGTAGTTTTCAAATTGGATTTCATGTTTGTGTAAGTAAAGTGAATTTCTCTTCCAACTCTATTCTTCAATATTTAGCAATTTTTGCTCTAGTGCTAAATTAAAAAAAAAAACTTGAAACTACTTTTTGCTGTTTTATCGTTCTCCCTGGTGAAAGGAAACTATGATTTGGGGGTTAGGAAAATGGCTTGTAAGCAAAATGGCCTGCATTCCAATCCCTAGATCACATATAAAAATGTTGGACAAATATGCCATCCCCTGCAATTCCAGCCTTGGAAGGCAGAGCCTGGGAAATCCCAGGACAAAGCAATAAGGAGATAGAACATGCCAGGATGGTTCCCAAAGTCACCCTTGGGCCTCCATAGGCGCATATCCTCAAGCGCCCACTTGTGAAAACTTACACAACACACACACACACACACACACACACACACACACACACACACACACAAATAAAAACCAAACTATCACCTGGTTATCTTTTCTTGTAAAAAATAATGCATCTTGACAAAGAATAAGGTCCTGTTGCTTTTTTTTTTTTTTGCAACCAATAACTACTTCCTGCAGCTGAGCATGCGTGCTTTCTCCTGTCACTAAACTATACCCTAAGCTGTTTGTTAAAGTCTGCACTTTACTACTGTGTGTGCCAGAGATGGATTGGTTAGAAGTGTAGACAAGGTCACCACTCCCATAGAACTTGCATTCTAGTGGGTGTAGACAGATGCTAGGTAAGTCAGACAGTTTACACTACGAAGTCTGCACAGGCAACACTGAGGTAATACTGGCAAATTGATCTGACCAGAAAGAGTTTCCCCAAACAAATGGCAGTTGAGGTGAGAAAGAACAAGGCTGAGGGTGGGAAGAAGGCATCCTCTCCAGGTTCCTTATGGGACAACACTTGTCAACTTGGTGTTCAGAGGATTTATTAACTCGTGATTCTGATTGGCAAACACAAGAAAAGCAGATTCATTTCGGTGTGATAGATTCGCTTCTACTACACTGGAGACACCGATGTCCACTAAAGTGCAGAAGCACACTTTGTAATAGAAAGAGAATCATGCACAGTTCAGGATGCCCAGTCTGTCCATGACCAGACAAGCGTGTTCTTCTTGCAATGGGATTCATGAGAGTCCCATGTAATTGCCTTGCAGATGAGATGAGGCGACCTGCGATCTCAGTGCCTGGGAGCTGAGGTAGGAGGCGGTGAGGAAGCATCCAAGGTGTCAGACAGCTCACTTCAGACCCTGTCGCCAAGGTCGAGCGACACAGCGTGTGTGCACAGAGCAAGAATTATGGGGTGTGCTCTTTGCATTCGATGCACCTCTATTCTTGCTGCATTTGTCCTTTTATCAGTGTTCTTCTCTTTGCTGGATAATCAGTCATGCTCTCCTGCATCCCCTACTTCTAGGTACCAGATGCCTAGAACCTTCTTGGTGACTTTAGACATGGTAGTACTTTCCCATTCTTAAGAAAATGAGACCATGGTGTTTCTGTCTATGTCTGGTCTTGCTCATTCTGACTTATTTGATCCCAAAGTTTGTTAGAACATGAGGTTTATTAGTAAGTTCTTAGAGAAAACATGAAGTCATGCTGTTTCTACCAGAAAATGATTCATGATAAAAAGTTTTCATGTCAGAGTGCGACTCTTGGTGCCGAGTAGACACCATGCATACCTTGTGCTTTTAGCTCCATAGTTTCAGTCCATTCCATCTTATGTCCAGGATTGAAGACTGAGGGTCAACTAGGAAGCCTCATAGTGCATGAAGGGAAATTATAATGGCATGGACATTTCACATGCTTATGTGCAAAGTGCGTCATCAAATGCTATGGAATCTTCTAGTCCACTCAGAGTCATGCATATTCAGACTCTATATAAATCCCCAGTCTTTGTAACTTGTGGCTCCCTTGGTTGCTTTACCCTTAAGAAATTTCTGTCTTCTGTCTAACAATGCCTGACCATGACTCATTGTTACAGCTCAGCTTTGACTGAATAACGGTAGTGTCTAGATTTGACCTGTAATTTAGCTTTAGTTTTCCAAACATTCCTTGATCCTGTGTTGATTTTAGGAATAAAGAGAGGAGAAAATATTCTCACCAAAGAAAGACTAACTGTGTTCTCAAGAACAGAATGGGGAGGGAGGAGGGAAAGGGAAAGGGAGAAAGAAAGAGAAAGAGAGGGAAAAAATCTGTTTTCAAACACATTTTAAGTTTTAGGTTTTCTTTGACTGTTTCTTCATTTTAACAATCTATTTGAAATTAGATTCTGCTTTATCTTACATTATTTATATAACAAAAGTTGAATTACTAAGGACAGTAGATGATAGAATTGAACTATGATTTGTTTTCCTTTTTATTTTAGAGAAAGGGAATCATAATTCATTTGAACATCTATATTTGGGTGTGCACATGCACACACTTTTTTGAATTCATCATTGTTAGTAACAGCTATCTTTCAGTAGCATCTTAGCTCATAGGTTCACAGAGAGGCAGCTCTTAGCCTGACCATGAGTTGGCCAAAGCAAAGATTAAAGCGAGATTAAAAAGAAAATTAAAGAAAAGTATTCTGTGGTGACTTCAGAGGACAGGTTTCCATTACTAGCAGAAAAGTAAGTGTGAGTGACTTACGGCTCAGTAGGAAAGTTCCCCTTGAGTCCTTTCCCTCTCTCCTGAGGAGTGGGGGATGGGGAGGTCCTTCCCAAAATGTCACACTCGGAGATGGGGTCAGGGAAGCAGGGGGATACACAGCACCCACCCTGCACATGAGCAATGTGTCTCTTCAAGCCGCAGGTGCTGGTGCTTCCTGGGAGACAGAAGGGCGCCTCTGCTGTCTGCTTCCATCCTCAGAGCGACCTCTCTCTGAACATCCAGAGGTCTGCTCAGAACCACTGCGCTTCTGAGTCGCTCCTTACACTGCTTACTGCTGCATGGAGCTACTAGGCTCCCTGACTTGCTATCTTGTGATATTGGACTTGTGTTTCATGTGTGTGCGTGCGCACATCTGTATGTAGTCTATGTGCTCATAGCCATACATTTACACATATATGCTCCTATCTATTCTACTTAAAGCTATAGATACTCTGTGCAGGTTCTTTCCCTCCCAGGGTGGGCAGTCTGAAGTTCAGATCACTAGAACAGGGCTGTGGTGATAGAGGTAACCAGGGGTCATGTAGCCCTCCAGTTATTAGGTCTCTAGTATTGGTGTTGGAGGAAGGAGTATCCATTTCTGCACTGTGCTTTGGGAAGGAGGATTCTGATTTTAATGCTTTGTGTGTGAAAATTTGGGAGAGATGGGTGGGGAGGAGAGGGTCAGATGGAAGCCGCTTCCCTTCAGTGGACTTGTTCTCAGAATCCCAAGGCCGCTAGCCAGGAAGGACCTCACAAACTGGCTAATTGAAGAAGGCCTAGAGGTTCCTTTCTGTGGCAGGTGGGAACCGTGGGGGAGGGCTTTGCTGAGCTTGTCTATGTACAGCTTTTGGCACTTCCGACGTCCATCTCTCCACACTCACTTTCGGAGTTGCTTTCTGCTTCTGGAATGTTCTGGGCAGTGCTCCTTACCTGCCCTTTCCTAATTTTTTACCCCCTGTTGCCCCATCACAGGCGCTGGGATGTTACTGCTCACTTTATTCACATACAGACTCCACCTAGCTTTTAAACTTGGCTCCTGGAGTCTGTTTCTCCTGTCCTCCCTTCATTTCCAAGACTGCTTAAGTGAACACAAGTGAAGAAAAATCATTTGTTCTCCCCTGGCTGTGCATGCTATGTAGACAGACAAAGTGGCACGCAGGACAGTGGGGGTGTCCTTCGGAGTGGTTTTAGATTCTACAGATGGTGACAAGGGTGTAATTATACCAGAATTGCATCCGGAATTCCACCCGGAGGAGGCTGTCCTCATCTTACACTGCCAAAGATAGCCCTTCAGGTATCATGAGTTGCTCTCTAATTGGTTGACTCTTAAAGCTTCTCTTTTCCATGTGTGTGTATATGGTATGTTTGGATATCTGTGTGTGTGTGTGTGTGTGTGTGTGTGTGTGTGTTTGCCTGTGTATATGCTGGTATATGTACATGAGTACATTTGAATGTGTATGCCTATAGAAGTCCAAGGGGGATACTGAAAATCATTCTCAATCACTTGAGTGCCATCACAGCTAATCAGACTAACCAGCTTGCTCTGGGGGTTTCAGGGTGCTACTTTCTAGGGCTAGAATTGCAGGCGCTACCACCTCCACACAGTATGTTGTGAGATCTGCGAATCTGAACATAGTTCCTTTTGCTTGCAAAGGACGAGCTTTAACCCCGAGCCATATCTTCACCCTTCCTTAGATGATTCTTAAGTGATGTGATTGGTTTATTTGTCCAAGTGTATGAGCAGGATGCAACCTTAAACATGAAATTCCTTGGCATGGAGAGACGTTCAACACACGTGAGGTGAACGAGCCTAGAGACCAGAGAGGGGGGCCATGGTCTCTCCTTGGGACAAGTGTTAGTTAATTCAGTGCAAACTTACATAGACATGGACCAAAGCATCATCTGTCTTAATAAAGCCAGTGACCCTTTCTGCTTCTTAATTTCATCTTCACAGTGTAGTTGAATATAACAGACACAGATGTTCATCCCGTGCGACTCCACAGTACAGGATAAAGCCCAAGGATTGCCAGTCTTCTATATATTCAAAAATTATGTGTAGGTCGATAAAAGTTTAGGAAGTATAAAGACAAATCATATGTGCTCTAGTATATGTGCTTAGAAATCACGAGGGATAGAAAGAGATGCATTGACTATTGATTCATTAATTATGTCTTTCTGGTAATAACTGTACCCAGGAAGAGCCACAAAGCACTCACAATCAGGAAGGTGGAAACTGATAATTGTTGAAGACTACAAGGTCCCAAAGTGACCTTGGGCTAGAATTGCAGGCACTACCACTAAAGTGACTGTTGCTTTCTTTATCTTACGGGATTCTGATTTCTTTTTCTCTTAATAAGTTGCGTTAGCCTGGCCTATGTTCATGGCACAACTCCATGATGTTTACCATCAATAAGACACAATTAAGAAACATGGACAAGCATAGTTATCATCTTGTCCTCTCGTAGCTTCAAAATCTGACTTCCATATTGCATGTGAACTTGAGCCACCTTAAGCAATCTGATCTGTGTCCATTCAGTTGAGTGTTTGTTGTATCTGGTATGTATCACAGTTAGTTTCAGGAAGCAGAAGTATATAGCAAAGAAGGAAGACAAGGCACCAGGTCCCAAGAGCTTCTATGTG
Organism: Typhlomys cinereus; assembly: GCA_023101885.1. Taxonomy (NCBI): domain Eukaryota; kingdom Metazoa; phylum Chordata; class Mammalia; order Rodentia; family Platacanthomyidae; genus Typhlomys; species Typhlomys cinereus. The sequence goes on from JALPQD010000322.1 coordinate 625,592, forward strand.
AATGGAAGGGAAAAGCTAACGAGCTGATGAGATGATTTCTCTTAGCAACATGTATGGAGAAAGGAGGAATTTGAGCAGAAATGAACGAATTCAGGGGAACTCACAGGCAGGTAGACTAGGAAGACAGCACCAGAGCGCGGTGGCAGGGAAAGTCAGCCGTACTTCCAGGTCTCCAGGGATGCTACGGGCCTCCCTACGAAGTTGGTTTTCATTATCAATCGAACAATCAAGATACCTTAAAAATTCAAGTCAGTCACCCTCAGGGACACAGAACATGTATATGTGTAAAAAACTTCCAAGTCTTAACTCTTAGGAGCCTTTTCAAAGTTAGAATTCTGGTAGACAAATGAACAAAGTCATTTTAAATGCTATGAGGTCAGCATTCAGGCTAAGTCAGTTCACAATTATTAGCCTCTGTGCCAACAAAGCCAAAGATAGTTCATGGGCAAAGGTACTTGCCGCCAGGATGCCCAACTTCAGTTCAGTTCTTGGAGCCTACATGGTAGAAGGACAAAACTGACTCCTGCAAGTTGTCCTTTGACCTCCACAGCTATGCTGTGGCAGTCACATGAAGAGACACACACGTGCATACTTGCCACACACGTGTGCACACACAATAAATAAATGATAAAATACAGAAGGGGGGGTTTCTTTTGTCTTTGATCACCAACATCCTGCTGATTTCCAGTTTTGTGACCCAGAGTGAAGCAACAGTACTGCCTTTGCCTCACAAGCAAACTGAGTTCAGATCCCATGTAGAAATGCCAGACAGCTGTGGCAGAGATCTGTAATTCTGGTCCTAGAATGCAGAGCATGGGAAATCCCAGAACAAAGCGGCACAGAGGTAGAACAATCCAGAATGATTCCCGATACCACCCTTGGACCTCCACAGGAAGACACAAGCAAGTGCTGTCTTGTCCTCACATACGTGTACATCCACCCACATGTAAAACCAACACACATACAGAAATAATTCAAAAAGAACCATACATTTAAGACCTGTACACACACACACACACACACACACACACACACACACACACATGCACGCCCCTTGCTGTTCCTTCAACCATTCCTCTACTGGGTTGACAGCTGGGTTGCTTCCCTTCCTGTTGTGCATGGTACTGTGCACCATGGAGCACGGAAGTCTGTGGGGTCGTCTTCATGAGTCACAATTTCATTTCCTCGCACATACCCCCAGAAGAAAGCTCACTGTGCCATGTCGTACCTCTATCTTTTATTACTTTTGAGATCTACACATTATTTTCCATAATGGCTGCATAGACCTGTATTCCCACCAACACTGTCTCGGGGTCTCTTGACCACATCTCCCGGGTGACAGCCATGCTCAGTGAGTGGGGTGAGTCTCTTAGAGGAGTTGCATTTCCTTTAGAGAAGTCTGTATCCCAGCCCCCTCTGTTTCCGAGTCTCCCCCTTTGTTTCCATGCTGTAGAGAGCCGGGACTTCTCTGTGGACTCAGGGCCCTACTCTTCACCCCATGCTTGATTTTTTTCCTTTCCCTCCCACAAGCAGCTCATGGCATTGTTTGTTTCTTTGGCCAAGCATGTTTCTCATGCTCTCTCTCCCTCGTTCGGACCTCTGCGGCCTGAACTTTGGTGCGATCGAGCAGAGCTCGCGGCCGAGGCGGGAGGTCTCCCGTGTGTTTTCTTCAAGCTTGTGGTGTTGGGTCTTGTGTTTAACCTTTCCAGTCAATGCCAGCGATTGCCGTGAGGTTGCGAGCTGCTTGCCCTCTGCTGCTGGAGGAGATCCAGCTTTCCCAGCACCATTAGGGAGAGATTATCTTTCTTCTGTAGTGTTTTGTTGCTTGTCAGTCTTAGTTGCCCACAAATCTTCAGTTTATTTGGGAGTTCCTAATTTTAATCCATTTGTCTGTATATCTGTTTTCTGTTTTTTTTTTTTTAACATTCATCTGTGTGTGTGTGGTGTGTGTGTGTGTGTGTGTGTGTGTGTGTGTGTGTGTGTGTGTGTGTATCAGAAAGCATTATGTGTCTCTGGAGAGGCCCAAGAGTGCATCCTGGATTGCTTACCTCTTTATTGCTTTGTTTGGGGTTTCCCAGGCTCTGCCTTCCAGGGTCAGTACTGAAGGTCGTCGCCATATCCGCCAGCATTTTTATATGGAACCTGGGGATCTAAACTCAGGTCATTCTGCTTATGAGACAAAGGCTTAAATCCCTGAGCCATCTCCCCAGCCCCTATTTTCTGATATTTTATAGATACTATTTTGATCACCATAGCTTTCTAGTATGATTTTAATTTGGTAGTTGAAAGGATTCAATTTGCTTTTTTCTTGACAAAGAATCACTGTCTTGTTTGTTTGTTTCAGTTCCACTCGGATTGTTTTTCCTGTTTCTGTCGAGAATGCCCACAGGGTCTGGATCAGAGTTTGGAGAGATTCTGTAAAGCAGCAAGGACATTTCAGCAATAATATTTCCTGTTCCTAGGTAGATCAACTTTTCTCTCAGAGGTCCCTCCTTCAATTTCTTTGGTGCACATTTTAGATTTTTTTTTTCACATCCGACTTGAGAACCTGGATTGCTGATTTTAAAGCTAAATGCCTTCAGAAGAGATGACTAGAGTATTTCCAAAAGCACTCGTTCACATGAAGCACAGAGCAAAATTGAAATGTCTAAGCTATGAAATCCCGCCAGTTGATTCCACCATGTGCTGACTTGGAGTTTCTCATTGGGGAACTACAGCTTTGTAGACATTTAGGAAATTCACTTGAAACTGCATTTCTGTGCTTTATCAATATCCTAACCGCCTAGGATGAAGTTAAACATGCAAATGAGTGGTTAAAAAGTTAGGGCTTGTTAAGCTTTGAGGGGGGATGCCCATATTGACCGAGGAGGGAGGCACACTCTTGGAAGGATGGGGCTATTCAAGTCGGGGTGCTACTGTGAATTGCCAAGCTGCATACCAAGGTGAGTTAAAGCCGTCAATTAGGATCAAAAGTATTTTGGAAAACCGTCCACAGTGGCTACTGTTCATGCTCTGCTTTGTGGTCTCGACAGAAACTTGGTTTTGCTCACAGAGAGATGTTGAAAGACAGAATGTCTGTGTGCGGGGCCCCTGGGGGAGAAGCTGAGCTCCCCACTTAGGCCTCGGGGGTGACACCGTATTAACCTTCCTAATGGACAAACGTGATGAGGTGACATGGAATTGGGGCACACGGGGAGATAGAGCGCTCCGCCTCAGTGTATCTGGAAAGGGATTAAACGGTCGGTGGAATACTGAATTATTATAGCAGTTTGCAAACCTTGGACAAACTCAGTCAGCGGTTGTATAATTGGTTATTCAATCCCGACCCTTGTTCACAGCTCAAAGCCAGGAACACCGGGACCTGTTGCCAATTTCAGTGAATGTAGCGACTGTCCTCGGCGGGGCCTCGCTCTGGAGCCAGGCCTTTTCCTGTGGGCGGCCTTCCACCATGTCTGGGGCTGGCTGGGTGACAGTAGGTCTTTTGTTCTGCGGGCCGGGCCGATGTCCCCCCCTTTGCAAAACGTCTAACAGCTACACAAATATAAGAAAATAAGAAAAGGGACTCACTGTAGCATTCCTCTGAGCAAGCTGTCGTGGACTCGCCCCCTCTCCCTGCGCACCCTTCGGCAAGGGGGTGGGGAGCAGGCATCGAGTGAAGCAAATGTAGGGGATGGTGGAAAGGCTGCTTGTGGTGGTGTCCGGTGGACTAGAACCCGGGGAAAGTGATGGTCATTTGGTTTCTGGGGAGGCACTGTGGCCCGTCGGCTTTCCCCTGCTGTCCTGCGTCCCCCACCACGACTGAAGAAAGGTGCAGTATGTTTGCAAACCTGCTGTGGGTTTGTCCGTATGAAGCCAGCTCCCCACCCCTGGGCTAAGCTCGCTGGACCTGGGCCAGGGAGCTAACCACTGACTGTTTCTAGGCAGGAAAATGGAGAAGAAGCCAGTGAAGATTCCAGTCTGAATGTGCTGTGGTGGCCACCTGAGTCGATGGCAGATCCCACCACACTGTGCCAGGTGCACGTCAGTTCACTTGGGGTGGGGGCAAACACGTGCATGCATTGCATGTGTCAGGGGTGCCTGTATTAACCTTTCTAAGGGAGGAAACATAATAAGGTGACATGCCCAAGTTAGAAAACAAGATAAAGAGTTTGTAAAGAAATAAACACACCAGAAACACGGAAACCTGAACACACAGACACACACTCAGACACACACACTCACACTCCAAAATCTGAGGGTTTATGTGTGAATGTGTGCTAGTGTATGTGTACATATGCATGTAAGTGTAGATATATGTGTGTTTATATGTATATACTCATATATATGTATGTGTTTGCATGTGCATGTGTATAAATATATGTATGTGAATTTGTGTAGTTATATATATTTATATATATTTGCATAGGTGAATATACACATGTACATAGGTATATGGATGAATTTATATGCATGTATATTTGGTCATGCATACAATGTGTATATATGCATATTTGTATATCCGTGTGCCTGTGAATATGCTTGGATGTACATGTATATGCATACATATATTTGCAGATGTGTGCATATACAATGTGTATTTATATGTGTATATGCATGTGTATATGTATGTTTGAATGCATATGTATGCATGCATTTAACGTGTGTATATTCATGTATATATACATATTCATGTGCATATGTATCTGCATACATATACGTGTGACACATGTATATGTGTGTGCATGCAGGTAGATGCCATGTGTGTACATGTGTGTATTTCAATGTGTATGTATATGCATGTGCACATGTGTGTCTATTCATATGTGTGCATGTATTTGCATGTTTGTGAATCTCCCTCATGCACCAACATTCATAAAGACCCCCATAGCATAGTGTCTGGCATGGTGCAGTTGAGTCAGGCCGGCTGTAGTTGTCTCACAGGACTCACCCCCCACTTTCATGCTCAGCAGAGGCCTTAGTAAGTCTGGGTTTTGTTTTTGTTAACTGAATAGCCTCTTGTTGGGAGCCTGGAGCCGGGGAAGAACTTTGAAATATTCTGAAGAAATGTCAGTGAGATGCGAGGTGACAGGAAGGAGGTGGTCCCCGAAACCGAGAGTGGACAAAGGGAAAAGCAGCACATTGGTTTCATCTAGAAATTAATCGCTGGGAGCCGACTGACTGAGACGAGGCCACCGTGAAATGGAGGGGCGTTTAACTTGAAATACACGAGGAGAAAGTACTAGAGAGTCTCCAGCAGGGGCCTTTAATGGAAAAATACGCCCGACCATCTCATTATATGTGCGTTCCTGGGAGCCAAGTGTTATGAGTGTGAATAAGAAGGTGGTATTATAAAAAATTGATTATAAGCAAGCTTAATGTATTTAGGCTTAATAAAGGCATTGTGTGGCGGCGGTACGTGTCATGGTGTCACGGGGACCTCTTAGCCTGGTGTGTTCCGAAGCATTGTGCCTTCTCAGTGTCGGCCTTCAGAGGCTGCACTTCCTGATGGGAAAACGGGAATTTGTATCAGAAATGAGAAGATCACAGAGAGTGGCATCGGCCCCTATTAACCCGAGAAAATACAATTCGGCATATATCTTATCAGCTTAATCTCTCAAATGTGCTTCTCGTTTATTTTCTAATACGATATCCTAGGTGAGAAGCAGCCGCTTCCCCTAGGTCACTGTTGGTGATTTAGTAAATTGTAGGTGTCCAACTGAAGAGCCTGGAGCTGCCATTGAAGAGTAGGGGGCTGGAGACATCTCATTAGTTTAATGTAAGTAAGAGACTCTCAGGCTTGGGGCGGGTGGCCCCCAGAATGCTCTACCCCCTAGAAGACACACCGAGTGCAATACACCTTGCTTCCCTCATTACTTCCCCTCCCCCAATGCTGTGAACTCACCTCATCCCCCTGTGTCGCCCCAACCGCAGAAAGGCGGTTGTATGCAAACGAGCCTTTCAATTAAACTAAATCCAATATTCTCTGCAGGTGTCTGTCATGCGTTTGTCCCTGGTTTTATCTGGCACCAAATTCTTCATATTGGGGAAATCTGGCTTTGTTGCTTTTGATATTCTGTGGGTGCTATAGTGCAAACTGAATGATTTGTGGAGGGAGGGGTAAAAGAGAAAAAAAAGAAAAAGAAAGAGAGAGTAAGACAGAAAGAAAGAGAAAGAAAGAGAGAAAGATTCAAAGAAAGAAAGATTCAAAGAAAGAAAGAAAGAAAAGAAAGAAAGAAAGAAAAAGAAAGAAAGAAAAAGAAAGAAAGAAAGAAAGAAAGAAAGAAAGAAAGAAAGAAAGAAAGAAAGAAAGAAAGAAAGAAAGAGAAAGAAAGAAAGAAAGAAAGAGAACTCAAGTTTACGTCTAAAACTATGGACTAAGTACTAAACTAACCCCTACTCTATAATTCTAAAATATACTAGATTGTGTACAGAACTTGTATCATTTGTACAACTGAGGCACTTTTAAGAGAGATTTAATCATCTTACACAAAATAATTTCTCTTTCGTTCTTTGGTAATGTCCATGGAAAGGAATGTTTTCTGTCTGTAGAAGGAACACATCCCACATCCTTGAATGTACTTAATTTGTGCTTAAGTAGATGGTATGTCTCATGTTGGTGCCGGAGACTAACAGAGCTCAGTGCTAGTGATCATGAATTTATTTCCGCGATGCACATCCTTATGTTGTTGTCCAGTTCCTTACATTAAAACATTTGCCATGTGCAGCTGATTTGTATGTATTTATGCATTTTTATTTTTTTTTCCTTTGGAAATCTTGCTGCACCATGCTCCGTGGCCTTGAATGCACCCTCCTCCTTCCTCAGTTTCCTCGCTGTGCCTCCTCACCTTGCTCCTTCTGCTATAGAGATCATTTTTTTTCAGCAGCTGTGAAGCATGACATGATTTATCTGGGATCTTGTAATTAAATGGAAATCTCCAGTCCCATTACTGGAGCACTTTGTCCGGATGATTCACACGCGCTTGTCTAATTCATCTGAATTATTAGCAGTGTCTTATTGAATCTCCTTCCAAGAAGCCCAAGAGTTTCTCAGCTAGCTGAGGCCGGAGCCTTTTGGAACTTCTGGTTTGTGTTCTCTGTGTGCCTCCCATTCATGGGAGCGCTAATATGCTGAGAAGAAACCCCGCTGGGCTCAGGCCCTGCATCTGTGGGAGCTGCCACTGCAGGATGGGGGGATTCCTGTCCTCAGAGCAAATCCCCAGAGATGGGGGCACCTTTGAGTTCCCAACACGTGGAACACAGGCTTTCATGACTTTAAAACAGACCTTTCTAGAGTTGGGGATGGCTTGCCCTCTGACCCTCAGGTCAGAAGACTGGGTGGTCTTTCATTTTATGGGATTCACCCCTCCTCTTGAAATGAAATACTCAATCTGTGTCTTCAGTTTGCAACCGCTGAGGTTTTCCTGAACCTCGCGATCCCTTGACTGTCTCCAGTGAGTTTTCTGCCTTTAAAATCTTCCTTTTTAAAAATAACTGTGTGTGGGGGGCGGGGTCTGTGCATGTATCTGTATGAGTCTGTTTCAGAGGGCACTTGAGTGTGTGTGTCTGCGGAGGGCCAAGGGTAACATTGGGAATCATCCTGGATTGCTCTTGCTTTGCTCTGCCTTTCAGGCTGCTGCATATCCCACTGACATTTTGACACAGAATCTGGAGTTCCAAACTCAGGTCCTTTTGCTTGGGAGATGAAGGTTTTAACCCCTTAGGCATCTCCCCAACTCTGGAAAGCATTCTCGATAGTACATGAACATCTTTAAGTCTCCTCTCCTGCACTTGCTGTCATAATTCTTACATGTATTTATTGTGAGAACTTGAGTTCAAATTATGTACAACTATTATATATTACTTGTACACATGTACATGACAGAGATTTAGGAAACAGATAGATAGACGAGCTGATAGACAGACAGATAATAGATAGATAGATAGATAGATATACAGACAGATAAGTAAAAATAAATGACAGATGGTAGAGAGAGATACATAGATAAACAGACAGATAGATAGATAGACAGACAGATGAGCTTCATGCTTAAATACACTTCTAAAAGTCAGCCTGATCAAGAGGTGCTTCTGACGTGCTAAGCACGGGAAACAGGATTGTTTCCCATGACCTGCCTCTCTCCACTCCTCCTTCCCAGTAGCTGCAGGCTCTCAAATATTTCTGCACCTGTCTTCTCTAGAGTCCTGCATCACCGGATGAGCAATGGTTTGCAGTGGGCTCAGAGTGGTTACTCACTGCTGCTGACCCATTACCGTGCAGTCTCTGTCTTCAGGGCAGTGTACATGGAGTGTCTGACATCCTGCTGTCAGAGGGCGTCTGGGGCTGACGGCTTGCAGTCCTTCGACAAGCAGACAGGGCGTCCACTCTCAGTCTTTTCCCTTGGATTCACTGGCTTGCTATGAATATTCTGCTGCGGCTCTTTAACCTGAGCGCCACTTCGTTGCTCCATCACTCAGAAAAGGTGACCTTGTTATCTGGGTGAAAGTTCAGGAATTCCTTTCTTCTCTTTGCTGTTTGCTTAACATCTGCCACCTGTTACAGTTACCTCTGTGGGGCTTTATGTTAAGGATTATAGACATATTTCAGCACCTAATCATAGTATATGTCATGACATAGTTATGGTCCCTTCATTAAAATTGCTTTTAATACTTCCCAATCATCATCTATCATCTTATCTATCTGTCTGTCTGTCTGTCTGCTGCCTGCCTATCTGTCTGTCTGCCATCTATCATCTAACACCTATCTGTCAACTGTCCCTTTCTATCATCTAATCTATCTCTATCATCTGTCATCTATTTTTATCTATCTATCTATCTATCTATCTATCTATCTATCTATCTATCTATCATCTGACCATCTATCTGTCATCTATATCTGTCTGTCTCTCTGTCATCTATCATCTAACATCTGTCAATTCTCCCTTTCTATCTATATTTATCATGTCATCTATTTTTATCTATCTATCTATCTATCTATCTATCCATCATCTGACCATCCTTCTGTCATCTATATCTGTCTGTCTGTCTGTCTCTCTATCTGTCATCTATCATCTAACATCTGTCAACTCTCCCTTTCTTTCTATCTATATTTATCGTGTCATTTATTTTTATCTGTCTATCTATCTAGCTAGCTAGCTAGCTATCTAGCTATCTATCTAGCTATCTATCATGGTGCATGCCATGACACGTGCGTGGAGGTCAGAAGACAGCTTTCAGGAGTTGGCTTGTTCTTGTACTGTGTCTTTCTAGGGATTGACATCAGACCCTCTAGGGATTGACATCAGTGCCCTTTGCCCATTGAACCATCTTTCCTATGTCATAGTTAACAGATACTTTGGTTTCTTCTTGGGGGTACTGGATTATACTGTGAGGTTTTTTATTTTTTTGAAATGCTGCACGTTGTGAGCCCATACCACAGAAAGCCATTACGATCATTACTAATCAAATGACAATGTGTTCCATCATTTTACCTTCTGAAAAAATTCAATGTTTTCTGCTCTTTCTCCACTCATTTCTGAACATTTTTGGAGTTGTCCAAAGAATTTAATGGAATGGTTTTCATGGATTCCATTAAACTCTGATTCAATGTTTATTTGTGACAGCGAACGAGGCAGTCTTTTGCCCGCATATTAGTCAAGGCACATTAGCCTAGGGAGCATTCACTTTGATGCTGTGTCTTCCTGATAGTAACCTCGATGCCAGAAAAACATATGCAGTTGTTTTGTGTAAATTGAATTCATCCCAGTCTTCGCGGTATTTATACATCTTATTATTTGCTTTACATGACTAGTGTCGCTCCATCAGTTTCCTGGTTGTGGACAAGATGGGATACTGGCTCCATTTGAGAATTATTCCTTAGTGGAATTCTATCTGGCAGGTCTCATTGACACGCATTAGCTGCTTTAGAATGTCTACTCAATGGCAGATGGAAGCATTACCCTAGAAAAGAAATCTGTCTTCACCTTGGTTCACTATACATTGGTGATCTCAAGCAGAGCATTGTTTTGAATTCTCATTCAGTGAGGGATGCACCCTTTGATGTCATAGCAATTTGAATCAAAGGCGTGCCAAGCCTCCATCCTGCATCTTCCCCAGGAGATTAGGCATTTCTTGGGGTGTGGCAGCCATGTCTGGGCATAGGCCACAGTGACACAGTGGGATCTGACTGTTGGTTGTTGAACTGATGAGTAAATGAGGAGCGTGTGATGCTTCTCGACCTCTTGTACACATGCCCTGTGTGAATGTTACAAAAGAGAGAGACTGGAAGTATTCATAAATAATGTGTACTTTTTTTTTTTTTTTGCAAAGTAGCCCAGTAGCTCTCATAGTGCATTATGCCTGAAAACACATGGTTGTTTTACACCAACCGTTCCATTCAGAATGTAATGTATGGATAGATAGTACATTTTGAATTTTTCTGCTCAGAGCATTGATCTTTAAGTATAGCAATACTCTGATGATGCCAGAAAAGTGAATATATATATAATTTTATATGTAAATTGTGTTTTGATTTTTCCCATTCATCTTGTTTATTTCCTTTAAAAATATATGCCTTGTGCCATTGATATCTTCTTTATCTTATTCCTTCTTAAATTAGAATGTTTGTACATGAGTGTGTGTGTGTGTGTGTGTGTGTGTGTGTGTGTGAGCACTGTGTGTGTCAAGGATGACTTTAGGAATCATCCTGGATTGTTCTACCACCTCTTTGTTTTGCTCTGGAGTTTCCAAGCTCTGCCTCCCAGGGTCAGAAATGCAGACTGCTGCCTATTTGGCCCCGAGTTTTATCGTGTGATCTGGAATCCAAACTCGGTTCCTTCTACTTGTGAACTAGAATCTTAATCCCTGGGCCATCTCTCCAGCCCCAAATAAAAATATTTTTGATGAAAAGTTTTATAAATTTTTTTACCCTACAGTCTACATTCCTTGAAATCATGGAATATTTTAGCTAACGTGAGTCCGAGCATCATTGTTGATGGAATTAGGTCTAAGCGTATGAACGCTAAATGCAGTTTTAGAACATAAATATTATGTTGTGCAATCTACCATCTTTCTAGCTCAACACAGTAAAAATTCCATCACAAGGTTTTGCAACGCAAGGTATATGAAGTTATTAAGGCATAGGAACAAACTACTTTGGGTAATTTACATGCAGATTTTGACAGATCGTCTGAAGCAGTTAGAGAATGTTTTCTTGATTTCTTTTTGAAGATCACCCTGTGTGTTCGATCTCAAAAATCTTCTCTGAATGAGAGCTGGTCTTCAGCTGCCTGTGTATCACACACACTCCCTGACGCCCCATGAGTCAGCTTTTATTGTCCCAGCCTTTCCTGACATCTTGTGATTTGCCCTCACATGTGCGGTGACAGAGAGGATTCCAGATGTATAGGGCTTCAACATCTGCCTAATACTGATTCTGTTCTCACTTCCAGTGGTGAAACATTCTGTCATAATTGTTTTTCTAAAAAATTATTTATTTATTCATTCATTTAGTGTGTGTGTGTGTGTGTGTGTGTGTGTGTGTGTGTGTGTGTGTGTGTATGTGTGTGTCAGAGGGCACTGTATGTCCCTGTGGAGGACCAAGAGTGACTTCCTGAATCATCCTGGATTGCTTCTACCTCCTTTTTGCTTCACTCTGGAATTTCCCAGGCTCCATCCGCTAGGGTAGAAGTATAGGCTGCTGCTGTTTCGCCAGGCATATTTATGTGGGAGCTGGGATCTGAACTTAGGACCTTCTGCTTTCGAAGAGTCTTAACTTCTGAACCATTTCTCTAGCATATTTGTAATGTTTCATACTTCATATTCTAATGTATGTTACCTGGTTTTCAGTCTGGATTTTTTTTGTATTTTCTCTCCCTCCCAACCCCCTGTTAGTTACTCACACCATTTTGAGCAACCACAGATCTAGTTAACGAATGTGGTTCTTATATTTGGGTTTCTGAATATTGTAGATATCTGTGGGATGATGATATGATGCTCCTCTTGGTAATTGGATGATTGTTTTATTTCTATTCCAAATATGTATGCAGTTAGGTCTTTTCTTAAATATGTCACTAGGTGTGTAGCATCTAGCATCTGCAGTCAGGCACAGGAGTGACTAACTGTGGGGACTCTCATCACACTTAAACATTGTCTTTGCTACAGCATCTTGATCTTTTCCTCTTATTTTGTTCCTAAGGTAGACATGTGTGATTCAGACTTACCTTACCTTATGTATTCCTGATCCTCTTCTGCCTTTTATGGTCTGACTCTGTAATTCCTTTGGGATTTTTCTTCCTGGTCCTTTCATATGTGCACAAAGAGGAAGCTACTATATCAAATGACATGTTCAGAAAACAAAGTTCTTTTTTACCACTGCTGTCTAAGGACATTTGATTATTTGATAAGGGAGATAACAAACCATGGAGCTGTTTTGTAAGACACTTTACTTTTTGTAGATTGGTGGCTATGGATACATGCTCATCTTTCTTCCTGGTGTTCTAGAATGTTCCTTGTCATTCCCTTCCTTCCTTCGTTGGTCACTTATCACTTCCAGCTGCTCTCCATGTTCAGCCCTCTCCCCTTAACTAAGGGCGAGAACTTGATTCGCGTTTCTCCTTCCACTTTTGGCTGACATCGTTAATTATTTAGGTCCAAATGGACAATATTCATTAGCCATGCACTTTAGTGGAAGAGCCATGCTGAAGAGTTCTGCGCGCTCTGCTTTTATTAGAAGTTAAATGCTTTCCCTCTGGTGGGGCTCAGGGTGAGCTAGCCGTGGAAAGCAGGGCTATGGTGAAGAAATGACTGGAGATACTCTCACCATGGCTACTGTGTGGCCCTGGGGCGAGCTGTGCAGAGCCATGTGCTGCCTCTTGGCATGTGCCAACAGGGTCACTGGTAAGAAGCTCCAAATGACAGGGGTGACCAAGAGAAGGTTTGCAGAGTTAGAAAGATGATTGTCTGAGAGACGGGCAGAGACTAGGTGATGCTGCCAGTTCTTTCTGCTACTGGGGCATTTCCTTCCGAGGACTGAGAAAGCTGGTGGTCTCTATAGAAACAGATGGGGGATTGCTGAGATGGCTCAGTAGGTAAGGTGCCCACCTACAAAACTGGCAACTTGGGTTCCATCACTGGAAGCCCACATGTCAGAAGGAAAGAGCTGACTTTTGAAACTTGTTCTCTGCTTCTAGCTGTGTACCTTAGCATGCAGGCGAATTCTCTCTCTCTCTCTCTCTCTCTCTCTCTCTCTCTCTCTCTCTCTCTGTCTCTCTTTCTCTGTCTGTCTCTCTCTCTCTTTCTCTCTTCTGTCTTTCAAATATATAAATAAATGTCTCTTAAAAATAGACACAAGTAGAATCTGCATTCTTTGGATAATGGTTTCGATTTCTGGGTAGCTGGTCATATGGATAATGATAGGTGAAGTGCCGTGCATGTAGTATTTCTCCTTGTTCAATACTGAGTTGTGCTTGTGATATCGCTTCCCATTTTAAGTGTTTATTGTTGTGTACAGAGTTGTACTTGTAGCACGGGTTAGCATTTTGAAGTGTTATTCCTCGTCCAGCCCCATTTCAAGTGCTTTGCATAAATTAATTTGCACAGCAAACAGGAAATAAGTGCCGCTATTACCCACTTCTCAGGTGAGTAATTTGAAAGCAGCGAGAGGGTGAATTACTTGCCAAAGATCAATGAAGGAGTAAGTGATGGAGTCAGATTTTTATGACATTAAATCATTATTTTTTATATCTAGCAGTAAAGCATAAAGGAGGGTTTGTACCTGAGGAATTACTCTTTGTAATTACCTGTTGAAATGCTCCCTCCCAATGACTTGCAGTGTTGGTGTAGGGTTTCTAGCACAGGAAAGGACAAAACAAAGTTCTAGAGTCTGCATAGAAAAATAGTTACTTTCTGGAGGAGTGTGAATGAAGCGACTATTTATTCCATCGCTAACATATTAAGTCTGTCTGTCAGTGGACAGAGCTCTGTGGAAATAAAACTGTGCTTGTTGATATATGCCAGTCATCCAGCATATGGTAGGTAGAGGCAGGCTGGAAGGTCAGGAGGTCAGCGTCACCTGGGAAAACTAAAAAAACAAACAAACACATAAGAAGACAACTCTGTGTGTGTGTGTGTGTGTGTGTGTGTGTGTGTGTGTGTGTGTGTAACAGTCTTGTAAGGAATAAACACAGACTCTAGAGAGTAGCAGTGTACATTATTGACTGTGGCATATTTACCCAAGTAATGAATGACAGCCTTCTACTATCTGTACGAGGGAGGGTAGAACTGAGCCAATATGTTTCTTTCAGTTGGCTCCACCCAGAAGCTGCATCTTATCCCAAACACCTTAGGTATTGTGTCTTCCCCAAACTGATTGTACCTTAAAATTTTCAAAAGTTGACTGAGCCAAAGGCTTTTTTGTTCCTTCCATGAGCAAGTTCTTTTGAAGTTTCGAGTGGAAACAAACAAGTGTTTTGGCAACCCAGAACTAAAGTGTTTCCAGAACTTTAATCACTTGAGGGTAATTACATATAAAAGTAGGGCTAATGAAATCTTAAACCTGTGGAATTTCAGTTGGACTTTGGTGGTATGTGCAGATATGTACTTTTTTTTTTCACAGTTTTCTGGAGAGCTTGGCAGGCACAATAGCATAGCTGAAAGGCTCGACTCAAAGGGTTGGTTGGGGATGGGCTCATCGCACACGCACAGGTGACTCTTCAGCTTTGGGAAACACTTAATATTGATTTATATTGCATTGTTAAATACTTGCTCCCCAATCCTGGAGATATTATACACATGATTAAACTTATGCCAATGTGTAATTTGCACATCTAATTTAAGCATCACCTCAAAATGAGTTCACTAGCTTTACTTGAACGGCTAAACAACAACATACAAATTATAAATGTATTCACTCGCATTTATTCTGGTGTTACAAGGAACTGTTAGAAGAGAGTTCTCAAAATCCTAACAGAAATCATTAAATTAAAAAAATGTTGAACTTGTACATTCTGACAGTATGGCCTATCACATAGTTATTGCTTAAATTAGAAGTAAATAACATGTAGCAAAAATTCCATTTTTCAAGACTTTGGCTATACAGTAAAGAAATATGTGGGGCATTATAAGCATAAGTCAGTGGCACAATGTGTTGCATAATATAAGGCCTTGGGTGAAATCTCAATACAGATAAGAAAAGAATTTAATCATACATTTTATAGTAAAGAGAACATTGGACTAGAAACCGTGCTTAAAATCTTGCCTAAAATTTTATTAGGCTTTGGATTTGGGGGCAATTTATTTAAACTTTTTAAAAATCATTTTTCACATGATGAAATGGAGAGTTTAGTCTAATTTGCATTTATTAATGTCGATTTCTTCGCCAAGTATTTGAGTTCTATGTAATATGAAGCTCACTTCTGCTAGCATCTAAAAGTCCTAATTCCTGCAGAAGAGGTATCCAAATTTGTTCAAGGGTAAATTCGATTTGCATGAGAGTGAGATGCTTATTTTGTTTTAACTTGTGTTTTTTTAAACTGTCAAACACTTACGTTCAATTTCTGTCTGACAAATCACTTTTATGAAATGCTAATTTGAAAGATATAGGAATATCTTTCCAGTTCTAAAAAGCTATCACATGGATAACCTGCACATGCTTTTGCTTCTTGAGTTCTAAGAAATGGTTGGCATACAAAGATTATTTATATTCGTCTTCCTTCTAAAGGGGTGGGATGGGTGCCCGTTCATACCTGAGCATATTATCACTAGTCCAAAGTAGCCCAGTTTAGTTTAAGTAACAGTGTAAGCCAAAGTGCAGCCTAATTCCTGGCGCTGTGTTTGAAAAGTCAAATATTATACATACGTATTTGTGGCTTGTGTGACTTTTCAGTGCACTCTGCGTAGGAGCTCAGGGGAGATTAAGGGAAGGTGGGGGGACCTCCACAAACAAAATGCACAAACCCGAGATTCTGTGAAAAGCTGCTGCCCTGGCGTGAACGTAGTTCGGTGCTTGGCACGGGCAGCTTGCAGGAGAAGCTGGCATGAGCCCCCTGGGCCATTGTTCCAGCCCAGGGAGCCCATCCTAAGAGCCTGGCACCAAAGGGAAGGCCGTGTGAGTGGTCCAGGGAATGGGCAGGTCTAGAGAGACAGGAAGCCGCTCTCACAATGGCTGGCACAGCCCAGGGCGACTCCCTGGTGGGCACTGCCACAGGCGGCGATGAGAAGGAGCATATGGGAGCCAGAGAGGCAGGGGTACGAAGGGGAGCTCACTCGACGGACTACAGCAGCAGAAGTAATCTAGTTAGACTCCTCTGGACGTGTGGCACTCATGCCTCTGAGACTGCTCTCCTTATTTCGCAAAACCACTTTGGTTTGCGCCTGTAAAATGCCCACGCTGCTCCAAAGAGAGCCGAACGAAGAAGACTGGCTGGCGTCTCCTGGCAGCTGTAGTCCCAGGCTGGGCTCACGACAGGCCGAGCGCATCTCTCAGTCTGAGGCCTTCAGCAAAGGTGACAGGTGAGCTGACCACACTGCTTCAGAACTATTGGGGTGACAGCGCTCTGCAGGCCGAGGTGCTGCGGGTGGTCCAGCCAGCATGGGCGCTCCCTCCTGCTGCAGGCGAGGCCCCCTTCTTGCTTTTAAGGGACACTGCCAGTGTGGGGCTGGGGAGTGAAATCTAAGCTAGGTCTGTAAGTGCTTAATTAAAAACACAGAGTGGGATTCTATATTGTGGCTCAGCTGGTCAGGCGCCTGCTCCCAAATCTGGTGACCTGAGTTCCATCCCCTAAATCCACATGGTGGAAGGAAAGAACTGACTTCTGAAAGTTGCCCTCTAACTTCTACCCGTGTGCCATGGCGTGGTATTCTCTCTCACCCCCCCCCCATCTTTCTCCTCCCTCACAAATATTTAGAAAAACAGCATAGCAGCATGAAAAGAAATTGAGCTTAAATATTTGCAGTTACTACAATCCAACCACTCTCCTGTGGAGAAAACACAATGGTTCTATGTGTGACTTGAAGCAACGTCTCATTTTAAAGAACTCAACATCAAGTACTTGCCCCTCATTTCTTTCTGCTCCATATGGTGAAGTAACACATAGTTGTGGTGAATTTCCCTCTATTGAATCCACACATTAGAAAACAGGTATCTGGGAGCTATTGGGATTTTGCCATGTGTCCTTTACATTTCTAGGGTCCTCCCACAGAAGACTGTCCAAGTTTTTGGGAGCTGCTGGTGCGGAACAGCTGAAGCAGCAGCCAGTAGTGGACCCTGATTATGATGACACTCCTCATGGGCTGCAGAGCTGCTCAGGGGTTATGACTCTGCCTCCCAAGCAGAAGGTCCTGAGTTCAGATACCAGGTCCCATGTAAAAACACCAGGTGGAAAGGACAGCAGCCTGCACTTCTGACCCTGGTGGGCAGAACCTGGGAAATCCCAGAACTAACAAAAGCAAGAAGGACAACTTCCAGGATGATTCCTGAAGTCACCCTTGGTCCCTCACAGAGACACACGGTGCCCTCTGATATATACACACACACGCGCACGCACGCACGCAAAATAAAGTTTTAAAAAGTTTATATAACAATCAAGTGAGAGGTGAAGTAGAGACCTAGGTAGATCGACCCCTCTGCCCTGCCCCCTCAGTCACTGCAGACACCCGGAGGTGTAGAGCCCCTGAGAATCTAAGTTCTTTTGACTCCTGGCCCGATATTCCTCCAGCTGCATTAGGTGTATATCTCTGTTGTATGGTCATAAGTTGTCATTAAATTAATGAGGATCTCCAGTGCCAAGACCCGTCATTGGTGTCTGTTCTACAATGTGAGATTGATAACAGTCTCATCTTTCCAACTTCTGGACCATCCTCATCTGCACATGTGATTCTGGAATGCTTGGCTTAGACTTTCCAGTTTCTATTTCATTCCTTTAGTGCAGTTAATAGTTTTTCCTGATATCCAAGAGGCACTGTAGATGAAATGAGTATGTGTGGGGGTGTAAGTGTGCATGAGTGTGTATGTGTGCATGCATGTGTGAAAGTGTGTTTGTGTGTATGCATATGTGTATGCAAATGTGTTCATGTAATGAGTGACTGTGATTTTGTATATGACTGTGTGTGTGTGTGTAGGTGGGTGGGTGGAGAGAGAGAGAGAGAGAGAGAATGTGTGTGTGTGTCCATGCACACACTGGAAATAGCAATGAATGTGAGATGTAGTACTTTGAATTCAGCTTCATTTGGACAGAGTGGTGTGTCTCACTGAACTCCAACTTCTTTCATGGTAAACCAGATGTATCAGTACTTAGAAGACTGTGAGCTTCAGGCTGTTCAGGGAGGGCCCAGCTCACTGGCAACACTCGGTCTCCACGCAAGAGCTTTATCACTACCCCACTGTGCATAAGATGGTCAGGAATTAGGGGGATGTTTATTCCAGAGCTCACTTCTTCCCGTTGCATTGTGTGAAGCCATCCGCCAGACCATTTTTCTCCTTTATGTATTTTTTAACATGCAAAGTAGATGGGATAATACCCCATAAGTGTTCTGTTGGTTACTGCGGATTAAATGAGAGCGAGTGAAGATAGAAACATCCAGTTCCCACCACAGAGGCTGCTCAGGGCATGCGCTTGGATTTAACGCGCGGACCCCTCTCAAGCTGTGAGCGATGGCATCTTTATCCATCCTCAGACATGACGACCCTGGGCAGGATGCATTTCTGGTTTTCCATTTTCTAATTCACCTGCTCTTAAAGTCACCCCTCATTTGTTTTTCTGCCCCATAACGCTAGAAGTCAGCCACTAACAAAACGAACCCCTGGGAACGGTGCCTCTTTGTGCTAGTTAACCAAGAGGCCTGGAATGTTCCACTGTGTCTTCTGCCTAGCAACTCAGACAGCAGACCTCTGTTCCTCAAGGAGGCGACCACGGTGCACATTGGGCGTCGCACCGTGCCTGTGGGCTTGGCGTTCAAGAGTCTTTAAAGGAGTATGGTGCGTTCTTGGGGTGGGAGGTTCGAGCCTATTGTCAGCCCACAATGGATCTGGAGCCGCTTCCTCCCTTGCAAATGTTAGCTTTCATGGCTGATGGACTCTCCCGCAAACACCCGATTGGCAAGACCCTTCTTACCTGCTTCTCAGTCATTCCATGGAGTGTTGGAGAAAGACACAGGAGCTCGCTGTGTCCTCCCATAAATTAAAGGCTGAAGAACTGTGGTTCACTGCGGATCTATGGTGTGAACCCTTGGAAATCCTTGAAGAAGTCCTGGAAAACAACTTTTAAAGCATTGCTGAATGGAATTACCAGTTAAAATGTGAAACTATATATTCTCTTGAGGTTCACAGAACAGCCATCTTAGCGGGAAAGTACCAAGGGCTATTTTAGGAACACTTAAAAATGCATTCTTTGGGGGTTTCCCCCTCAAAAGTGAAAAATAGAGATGCATCCTTTATCACCAAGCAAAAGAAAACCCTTCAATTTCTTGTGCCTTTGTAGAAAACCCCACACAGGCCTTGTGACTCTTGGAGATCCAGGAGAGTGAAAGGGTCTGGAACCAAGGAGGGCATTTCCCACAGAAAGTGTGGGGAGAATGAAGTGGTTTCTGTAGGACCAGATGGCCCCTTGCCAAGTTAGCGTGGGCTCCTTCTCTGCTCCCCCTGGAGCGAAGGAACAGCAGAGGACCACCCATCCACTCAAGCACCAATGTGCACGACAGCAGCGCTGTCTCAGAGCCTGATAATAAGTGTGGTGTGGCACTCGGATGGAGCATACGGGGACACTTAGCTTTTACTGCACCCCGTTTTCTAGCCGAACGCAGCGCTAATGGTAGGATTGAAAGCCGCCGCAACTGTGCACCCATGACAAGAACCCACAGTTGTGTCATTTGGAGCGGAGTTTAATGCTTGAGAGTTTTATTAGCATTTATATTTACTTACACGGTAAAGTTCCATACAATAGACAAGGTCAAAAAGCCCAAGATCGGGTCCCAGGAAGTGCAGAGCTGCCCGAAACACGACTTTGCTCTCTTGCGCCGTCTGTCCTGGCTCAGCACAGGGCATTTTAAAGAGTGTGATATAAATCTGAAATAAGCAAATGATAGGTTTCCATTAGCGACATCACTCGGTTCACTAGATTTTGCAATCTTTTAAAAGCTTCTTTTAGATCGACTTTTTTTTCCCTTCAGTGTTCATGGTACTGGCAGATCTTGCCCCTGTACGGTTACCAGCACACAATGTTAAACACATATTCTACAGTGAATGCAATTGTAAACACACCAAGGGATGTAATTACAGGGAGCGGATTTAAGAGCTAATTCTTTGCCTTTTTTTTTACGCTGCATTTTATCAACATAATTATTTTCTGACAGCAGACTAACACCCTGAAACTGACAAGCATCCATTATAGCAAGAATTTGTTCACTAAATTGAGACACAATGAGCCCTGGGTTTCCAAGAGCCCATTGTCTTGAAGAATTAGGATAGCTTTGTTCTGCAAGAGGAAAAAAGCTAATGATTTTGACACAGCAGGTGACAAATCACACTGTCTGGTCCTCCGCTGCTATCAGTGTGTTGGTGAAGTCATTATGAACTGGGGTCGCTGATGGATGGATGGCCTTATTTTCAGCAGGTTGTTTTAAGAGCTCCATTGTAAATGGACAGGTTGATTATATTTGCTTACATATATGTGTTTCTTTTTTTTTTCCGTTCTTAGAGACGCCCAGTATTGAGAAGCTACTCTCAAAGGACTGGAAAGACAAGCTTCTGGCGATGGGGTCAGGAAACTTTGGAGAAATCAAAGGTAACGCCTCGGTAATTCTTCCCTTGTAAAATGTACAGAAGCCAAGTCAATACTGACAGATATGAGAACATGTGCCACCTACCTCCCCTGCTCCATGTCTGCTGTGCTCTAAGTCTTCGTAACTTGGAATAGGGGGGTCACTACTCTGATTTTGCCCTTCCTTATTTGATCAATGATGGTGTTGGTTGGTTTTGTCTTTTTTTTTGTGAAGTGTGTGTGTGTGTGTGTGTGTGTGTGTGTGTGTGTGTGTGTGTATCAGAGGACACTTGAGTGTGTGTTCGTGTGAAGGCTGAAAAGTGACATCAGAATCATCCTAGATTTCTCTACTTCCTTATTGCTTTGCTCTGGGGTTTCCCAGGTTCTGCTTTCCTGGTTCGAAATTATACGCCGCTGCTATCTCAATTCAGCATTTTTACATGGGATCTGGGGTTCCAAACTCAGGTCCTTTTGCTTATGAAGCAAAGGTTTTAACCCCTAACAAACAAACAAACAGCAAATCCCACTCTAGCATACTTAGCTCCTTCTCATTTTGTTGAACTTAAGTAATTTGTTCCCTACATAGTAACATATCTACCAGCTATCAGCTGCATCTTGCAAATGATTGTTTGCAGTCTAGGTATCAGGACCGTGTGTGCTCATAATCTACAGTTCAAAGCAGATATATTAAGAGAGCAAGATTTGAGGCTGGCTTGGTATCCATTCAGACTTCTGTTCTGGTTGGTTTGATCTAAATCAGCAACTACTTACACCCCATAAAATCCCATACATTCTAGGGAAGACGCTGCATTCATATTTTGGAAAACTTCAGGTATCAAGGAGAGATTTAATTTTCTCATGTAGAAATGCATTTGAATAATCTTTCTGATTGATTTTTAAAGCTTGCTTTGTGGGAGCCTGGGGGTAACCTTCAGTTTCCTGTTTATTGCCAGTGGTATTCTTAGGGTTCTAAATCCCAAGATAGGGTTAATTTTGATATTTGGTCATGAGTCTTAGTATATTTAGTTATGGGCCATGGTATAAATTTTTAATGGATGCCTAATGTAAGTTTAAAACCTTAGATTAATATTAATACTGAAATAAGCATATCTCTATTAGCAACTTTTTGCCTATGTGTGTCAATAAGTCTTTTTCCAGGGGCAAAGCCAGAGTCTCCTATAAGTTTCCGTCCCTTTGAAGTATCCTAGATGAAGGCAAAATGTGTCTTTTCAAAATCCCACCTGTGAACTCTTCACATCTGGCTGTTTGGAATGTTCCAGAAGATGATGACGGAATATAGCACCCATTCGCCCGAATTGCTTAACACTACGTAGATTCCAGCCATGGTTTATTGCAAGTGGACAGGGAGAGAACAAAGGAGCTCTGGTCATCAAATTCAGTAACCAAAAACCACCATGGAAGGAACCTTGGATGAACAGCAGACTCGTCTTGAACTCTACGGCGTTTCAGCAGCACAGTGAGGCTGTCTTTTCTGAGTCAGGTGGTCCTTTTGCATGGATTTTAACCCATCCCACCTGAAGCCCAGGATGTATGCTTTGGTGTGATTATTTCCGGTCCACCTAGGCTGTGGCCAGGCTGAGCAGCCGGAGGCCTGTTCCAGGCCTAGCGATTTGCATCTGCCAGAGGACAAACTTTTCTCCCCAGTCTTCGCTTCCCTTCATAAGTCACACTTGAAAGTGGTATGTCTGGGAAGACTAACTCAGAGGGAAGAGGGGGCTGTGCCTCCCTTTCAGGCTTGCCCGGGGGGCCGGCTTAGGAACGGGCAGTGTGACCACAAAAGGAACTTCTGTCTTGAATGCTGAGGTTTTTTTTCTTCCAAGCTTCGCCTTCAGAGCCCGCGTTCACTTATTGTCCTCTGCGCTGGAGAAAAAGAAAGCTGTTTTCAGACACATTTTCTTTTTCTTCTTTTTTTGAAAGCAACTGTACGGCTTTCTTTTGCTGGGGGCGTGGTCGTTAGGTGCTCCAGTAGAGGAGGGGAAAGGCGCTGACTTACTTTGCCAGCTGACTGCCGAGACAGTGGCAATTACTAGCCATTGTTCCCAGGTGGACGGGTACAATGGCGGATTGCCTCTGGGGTAAATGAATTTGACTTCGAGGTCCCTGGGGGGATGAGACACAAAGATGATGTGGGGCCCAGGAATGTGGTTAGCTGGCCACCTCTGAAGAGAGAGGACAATTACCGCGTTGTCCACAGCTGCTCTGTAGGAGGAACAAGGAGATGGACATCTTCTGTGCTGGGGGGCGAAGGATCAGTGGTGGGCTGCTCCGGAATAGGAAAATACGAATTATCAGATGAGGGTTTATTAGTGATGATCTGAAATGATGTATTAGAATAATACCTTTGCATGTGTTTGGATGTGTTCATAGCTGAGAAACAGGCAGAGAGAGAGACAGAAACAGAGACAGACAGAGAGCGAGAGACAGAGACAGACAGACAGACAGACAGACAGACAGACAGAGGAGAGAATCTTTTCTTAGATAATTACCACTAAGGTCTAACTGAACTTCAGTCCAATTCTTCAGCACCAGATTCAAGACACTAATCAGCAAGGTAACTTTTCAAGGTATCAGAACAAGTGCTAGAATCACGGTTTGGGAAAGTTTTGAGAAGAGTTTCTTACTATAATATTAAAAAGCATAGGCGGCAACCTTTATTTTTTTCAGAAGGGAAGAATCAGCAGGATTGGATTTGATTGCATAGCCATCCATACATGGTCACGTTACGCATTTCAACTTACAATCACATTGTGTATTTCAACTCCGTTTTCAAGAAACTACACAAACAATACAGTGACGATGCAAAAGTCACTGAATTCTCAGAGTATAAACTTCCATTTTTGGCCTTGGATTATTTCATCTGTTAGGACTCTGTCTATGCTGTGCTCCAGAACTCTGGAAGCATGTAGAATCGGGTTTTGTCCTTACAGTAGTAGCGATCCTCTGAGACACACACACACACACACACACACACTCACGGGACGCCTGGCTTGCTGAGCTGTACAGTCTGAGTGTCAAACTGGGCCAACGGCAGGAGGCAGTTTATGCTGCCAGTGCAGGAAGTACCTGGAGATCTTGCTCCTTCCATCTTCTGATCAGTCAGGCTGGAAAACTGACCAGCTAATGGCACCTTCTTGTCTTACCTGCAGTGGGACCACCAAGTAACTGTGGTATGAGAAGTGATAAAATCCTTTTATAGCCTCATAGTTATGTGGGGGGCAGTGAGCATACCCCAGCTGGCTGCTAATAGAGCCACATGCTGTTTAAACTAACATGAAATTCCATGCACACGGGTCACTGAATTGAACCTTTACCTGGGACAGGGTTTGTGGATCTTTTTAATTTTTTCAACAAGAGCCACGAACTTTACGTTTTGCCAGCAAAATTTTTTGTCTATAGTGTGATTGCCCTCCTGTGCATGCAGAATCATCTCCGTTATCTCTCTCTCCATAAAGGTAGGAAAGGTGGACCCGATTGGGAGGTTCACTAGTCATGGCCCCCGGAAAAGTCTAGATCAATCTTCTACTTGCCTTCTTGGAAGATTTGTTCTAGATCTTGGCTCTCCCCTCCCTGTAGAAAAGCCAGAAGACATGTCTCCCCCTGGATCCCAGGGTCCTTTGCATTAATTTAGGGCCCCAATTCAGCTGCAAGATACCAGCTGAATTGGTAGCGCAGAATTCATCTCTCCTCGAAGCCTGTCCTCCCTCATTTTAGAAGACAAGTTTAGGCAAGCCCTGGAAACCTCTGAGCTACCACGGTGGATGCACCATGGCAGCCAGAGCCATGGATTGAAGACCGTCCTTTCTCATGTGATGTAAATGCTTTAGGCAAAAGAGGCAGGTAGATATTCAGTGCAGGTCTTGAAAGAAATAATCGTTCAACATAAAGAACATTAGATAATTTTAAAATTATAGGTGCAGAATAAGAATTGCACCCCAGGATTTTTAAAAAAATGATATAATTCCTTACAAAAGGTTCAGGAGATGCTCAGTAGGGAAAGAGCTGGCTGAGCACTGACCTTCATGGGCCCCAGAACCTGAGCAAACAGAAGTCACTACCGGAGGTACAGACGGACGGATGGATGGATTACTAGATGTGGACGACCAGTCAGAGGAGCCTGAAGAAAGACCCTGTAGCAACAACAAAGGGTGGGCAGGAACGACCCCACCATTGCTCCTCCAGCTTCCAGATGCACAGGCTCAGTGTATGTGTACCTACACAAATTGGTGCAAGTGCACACCCATGCCCACATCCACACACACACGCTCCTCGAGAATCTTGTAATTTGTAACATGGAAACTAAAATTTCATTATTTTGATATCTCCAGATTTGTATCACTTGAAAGCAATTTTAAATCCATTCTTTTAAGATCCAGTAGTCCCTTAAGAATCAGAGAGGTGGGCAAATCTCTCTCATGAGCTCACATTGACCTATGACATGGATGCCTCAGGATTTTGGAGGTTAGAAATACCAATTCCCAGAAGTCCTATTGGACCTAGGTCTTGTCTTGCTCAAGGAAAAAGACAGTCATAAAGGAGGTACATCACAGAGTGCTTCCTGCCAAATAAAGTAATTTCTGTGTTTTTAGTCTTCTGGTCTTCTCTATGGCTTATGGCAAAGTTTCTACTGTTGTCAGAAGAAGACAAAAGAATGAGAGGAAGAAAGAAACAGAAAGAGAAAGAGAGAGAAGGAAAAAGAAAGAAGAAAAGGAAGAAGGATGAAGGGAAGGAAAAAGAAAATGTAAAAGTAAAGAGAAAGAAAAAGAAAGGAAAAAAAAGGAAGGAAGAGAAAAAGAAAGAGAAAGAAAGAAAGAGACAGAGAGGAAAGAAAGAGAAAGAGAGAAAGAAAGAGACAGAGGAAGGAAAGAAAAAGAGAAAGAGAGAAAGAAAGAAAGAAAGAAAGACAGAGAGAGGAAAGAAAAGAAAGAAAGACAGAGAGGAAAGAAAGAGAGAGAAAGAGAAAGAGAGAGAAAGGAGAAAAAGAGACAAGGAAAAGAAAAGAAAGAAGGGAGAAAGGGAAGAAAAAAATGAAAAAGGAAAGAAAGAAGGGAGGGAGAACAGAAGAAGGAAGAAAAAAAGGAGGGAGGAAAGGAGAGAGGAAGGGAGGAGAGGGAAGTCGCACACTGTCATGTGCAGATGACCACCCTTCCGGTTCAGCAGCACTCTCTCGGGAGGCTGGCACCCCAGTGCAGAAGCAGTTAGGGTACCCAAGGGAAGGATGCCCCTTTGGTCTAGGTGCCCAGAGCCCAGCTTACCAGCCATGAAGCCACAGCCTCTTAGTCCTGAGAGGCACTGGCTGAACGCTTGTCTCAGATACCTCGGGAGCTGCTCAGCTCACGTATTTCTTTTTTTTTATATATAATACATTTTTTATTATTATTTCAGCTCATACAAACTTAATAGGTACACCAGTTCCCTCCCTCCCTCCTCCTCCCCCCCGAACCCCCTGCTCCCCCTCCCCTCACCCCTCCCGCCCCATCCCCCCCCCCCGTGCCTCCCGATTCCCAGAGTCCTTTCTTGTGCATGCCTGACTCTCCTCTGGGATGACATACAAGGACCCAGTGGCATTTCCCTGAACCCCTTCCTGTGTTCCCCTTAAGCATGGGAACACTACTGTGGCTGTCAATCTCTTGCCTCCAAGGATCTTGGTGCCTTTAGCAGATGCTAGACTTTGTGAGGTCAATAGTGTATTGGACATTGCGCCGGGCATACAATGTCCAATTATGATTGCTTCGGCCCTAACTTGTGTGGAGTATCTTGCAAATCATTGCTCCTCCCATCCTTTTGCTCTTACACTCTTACCGCCCCCTCTTCCGCAAATGTCCCTGAGCTTCAGGATGGGGAGAGATTAGTCTGGCCTAGTTCTAGGTGGTTGATATAGAGTCTCTGAAGTTCTGGATAGTGGTTCATTGATTTTCTTTTGCAATTTTGTTGCTCCTGTAATGCCCTTCACTCCATCGTGATGGACACTGTATGTCACCCCCTGGCCAGAGACAGAAAGCTGTTAAACTGGAGTCTTATTATAAGAGCACATTCAAGGGTAGATGTAATACTTCTACCCCAAATTGGAATCGCAGGGTCATATGGCGTTAGGCAATGGGAGGGGTCAATCACCCATTTGCAAAATGGTTACTTTTTAATCTGCCGGACTATATGCCCTCCCCTTCTGGTGAGTTCATACCCCCTTAGTTGTAAATGATCAGGAGCGAATTGTGAACTTAACTAGGTGTCACATTACTTTCTTGCAGTCCTTGACGGAGGCCTATCTTCTCTACTGTAACATGGTCACTTCTCTCCTTGTTTCTGGTGTGGCCCTCCAACCCCATCCCTCCTGTTCATAATCCTTGCAATTACTGTAGGTAATACATAGATTTACCTATGAGTGTCTCAAGATGGGCTGGGTGGGTTTGGTATTAGGAGCCACCTATTAGGGAGTACATATGGCGCTTAATTTTCTGGGTCTGGGATACTTCACTTAATATAATTGTTTCTAATGACATCCATTTCCCAGCAAATTCCAGTAATTCATCATTTTTGATGGTTGAGTAGTACTCCATTGTATAGATGTACCACAGTTTCCTTATCCACTCGTCAACTGTTGGACATTTGGGTTGATTCCATGTCTTTGCTATTGTAAACAGTGCTGCTATGAACATGGTCGTGCTTGTGCTATCGAGGTGAACTTCTGCTGTATGGGGGGTTATTCCCAAAAGTGGAATAGCAGGGTCATATGGCATTTCAATCTTTAATTTCTTTAAGAATCTCCAGACGGCTCACCAGAGTGGCTGTATGAGCCTGCACTCCCACCAGCAATGTAGGAGAGTTCCCCTCTCTCCACATCCTCTCCAGCATTTGTTGTTGTTTGTGTTGTGGATTTTTGCCATCCTGACCGGGGTGAGATGATATCTCAGGGAAGTTTTGATTTGCATTTCCCTGATGGCTAAAGAAGTGGAGCATTTTTTAAGATATTTGTTAGACATTTTAATTTCATCCCTGGTAAAATTTCTGTTAAGTTCCAGGGCCCATTTTTTAATTGGTCCATTGGTTTCCTTGATGTTTAGTTTTCTAAGTTCTTTGTGCACTCTGGGCAGTAGAGCTCTATCAGATATGAGCTCACGTATTTCATCTGAACGTCACATTCAGAAAAGAAACCAAGTTCTCAGTTCCTTTATTTTAGAAGCACTCATTTGCTTGAGAGGTGGAAGATTGCAAAATTAGGCTAATTATGAAAATATTTCTGGTTTTCTTGTGAAAATGAACTCAGAGGCTTGTTAGTGCACAAGTGATCCTTGGCTGGTGCCGTCATCCTGAACCTTCTGGTTTCGTGTTCACGTTCTGCAGAGCGACAGCAGAAGCAGGGGAGCCACCTGCTGCTCTGGCTCTGCCCAGGACTGGTGCATCAGGCCACGCCTCTGGGCTCACTGTCTGCTCTCTTGCTTGCTCATTTCAGAAACATCCTAGGTGATTATTTATTGCCGGTTGCTTTCTAAACATCTTTCTTACAAATGATCGTCACAGTTATTTAATTCTAATTCACCTATTTTTTAAAATACTTTAGTCATCTGGGGCCAGTTAGATGGTTCAGTGCATGAAAGTGTCCAGGTACAAAAACTTGGTGATCTCAGTTCAAGCCCCAGAGCCCATGGGGTGTAAGGCGAGAATTCACTTCTGAAGCTGTTCCCTGATCTCCATTTGTGCTCTATGACATTCGTTCTCTCTCTCTTCCTCCCTCTCTCCCTCTCTGCATGTCACAAATAAGCAAAAGCTTCAAAAAGTTATCATCAGAGATAAATTATCCTAAGCCACATATCTCAGTTGTCACAGAACTATAGTCTGTCTCCTCATGTGATGCACAGCGGTCTGTCTTTAATACCATTGGACAGAACATCTCCAAGCTTCTTCAAATGCGAACCCTATGCCTGTACTACATCACGGCTTTGCAGCTAGAATGGTCTGTGCCGGGGTCTGCCCTCACTCACGGTCATCACCTCAGCGGGTTTACACCTAGAACCCCTCCTTTCTCAACCACCAAGTTCACTGTCAGCCCAAAGTGGAGCCCGCCCACCAGGATGTGCTTGAGAAACGCCCGGAAACAAAAAATATCACGTTGCCAGATGATGAATGTGTTTCGGGACACTCCAATTACAGCGAAATGTAATGTGGCATTTAAAAACATTATAATTTTCACATTTTAAAGTACACCTAGTAGGGGGTTGGAATCATCTTAGGAAAACCTTCCAAAATTGCATGCAAAGGTAAACATTTGCAATGCTGTCTGATAGGTCATTGAGCAGCGCTTGTTGGAAACAGAGCAAGAGCTGCTTCTGACTTGAAAATAGAAATTATAATGCACACGTCTCCTTCATCACTCCGCAGAAACAAAATACTCACCTGTGGGCAAAGGCGTCAGGCCCGAAGCTCCCAATCAGGCATTTTCTTTCCATAGCTATGACTCTGGGTCTCACTGATGGATTCCATTCCAGGCCCACACCTCCTGTTAGCATTTAGAGGCCCAGTGGACAATACAATACTGCTTCGAAATCACAAGTGTGCAATAAGAGGCGGCAGACAACGTTTGAGTTCTCAGTGGCATTGTTCTGCCCATGGTCTTGCTGTTCCTGGTGACTTTCACTCAGAGTGACTGGCTGGGAAGGTGTTAATCCATATTGCATGCTTAGGGTAATGGCTCAGGGCTACAGTCTTTATCTCACAGATGAAAAGACCTGAGTTCATATCCCCAGAACCCATTAAAGTGCCAGGTAGATATGGTAGCTGTCTACAAGTCTGGAAACCCCGTAGCAAAGCAAGAAGGGAATAGAGCAACACAGGATGCACCAGTTACTCTTCTCTTACGATGTGAGACACTGAGACACAAGTAAGTTTTAGGGAGTAGAGGAGATTTATTCAGCTTACAGTTCCAGAGGGGAGAAACAGCCCATTATGGCAGAAAAGACGTGGCTGGTGGCAGAAGCTGGAGGAGGACTGAGTCACATCCATCAAGGAGACTGAGAGCTGCAAAACTGCAAACTGCAAGAGCAGACCACTGTGAGAAGCAGGTTGGGGCTCACCAACCTCAAAGCCCACCCCCTGTGACTGCCTTCCTCCAGCAAGGCTCCACCTCTTAAAGGTGCCATGATCTTCCCAAACAGAGATTCAAACACATGAGGCCGTGGGGCAAAAGTCACATGTCAAACATGATCCGAGGTCATTCCAGATGTCACCTGGGCCTCCATAGACACACACTTAAGTATCTTCTGGAACACACACACATATACACACACACGCACACACACACACACACACACACATATTCAGACTAATTCATACCTTCGGATTGGCTAACCTAGTAAGAACTTAGAATTGAAACAATAGAAATACTTACTTATTATTTATATTGTATTATATTATGTTTTGTTATACTATCACTATATTCTATTATTGTATTACGTATTTATTAATTTGAATGTGCAATTGCCTGCCTGTGTGGGTATGCCTCTTCCTTTGTGTTGTGCCACATATTTGTGTGTGGTCACATACATACGCTTGTGCGCACAAGCCAAAGGCTGACCTCGAGCTCCTTCCTCCCCTCACATCTTGAGGCAGAGTCTCTGGAGAGCAGACACTTGCTCTCCAACTTGCTGACTCAACTAGTATAGACAGCTTGTTATGGGGGATTCCCTGTCTCTTCCTCCCAAGCGCCAGGGTCACAAGTAGGCAGATGCCCCTCCCCAGCATTCACCTGACCATGCAGGATCCACACTCTGGACCTCAGGCTTGTGCTACGAATGCTTTACCTGCAGTTTCCTCTCCCCACACTAGAAATATTGAATTATGGGCTCACTCAGTTAGCAAAAGTTCAGTCTTCTTAGATGAGTGTCAAGCAAAGAGACTTTAGTGATAACTTTTGGATAACCCGACTTTATTCATTAAACAGTTGCACCCTGCCATCTTACTGTGCGTTAGCTCTGACATATAATGGTGGCAACCATGGTAGGCAGATCCCTGCTCTCTTCTAGGTGCAAAGCCATGATTCCAGCATAAAGAATGCTTTAGACTGCACTTCGTTCCCACTGATATGTAAAACATAAGCATTCATGGTCACAGGGAACCATGCAGAATTTTTAAGGAAAACACAAGGAACACTTCTTGTGTGCTTTAAGTGGACACCAACTGAAAAGCCTTCTATTTGCAAACTGAAATCCTGACAAATTTGAAATCTTTGAATAAAACTTTCAGGAATCTTGAAAAAGATTATTAATTTTAACCAAATAATTTTATTTCTGACAATTTTTTGAGGAAAGACTAATAATCTATAATTTCATTTTACCCCTAAAATTCAAGGACTTTTCCTTTCATTGGAATAAATTTAGTCTTCCTTGATTTTGACAGGTGCTGCCAGAGGTTTTCATTGATTTTGATTATTTTAAATGGAATTGTCTGGGTCTGGAGATATGGCTCAGGGGTTATGACTCTGTCTCCCAAGCAGAAGGTCCTGAGTTCAGATCCCAGGTCCCATGTAAAAATGCCAGGCATAAAAAGTGGTGGCCTGTACTTCTGACCCTGGTAGGCAGAGCCTGGGAAATCACAGAGTGGAGCAAAAAGGAGGTAGAAGCAATCCAGGATGATTCTCAAAGTCACCCCTTGGTCCTCCACAGGGACACACAGTGCCCTCTAATGCACACACACAACACACACACACACACACACACACACAACACATAACACATAAATTAGTAACGTATAATGGAGCTATCTGTTAACTTGGTTAGATCCAAATGTGACAACTTAGTGGAACTAACAGTGTCTATATTGTTCCATTTGCTCGTGTTTGAGATCCTCTTCCTCCTACAACCTCTCCAACGTGGGTCCCTGGTTACACACCTGAAGCTCACTGTGGAGAACATCATATAATGATATACCAGCTGTCCGCCTTTGCCTTCATTGTCTTTGCTACTTTTATAAAAGTGGAGATTCCTTTGCAAAAAAACATATGCCTCCTGTTTGAACCTCCCTGATACCTCCAAACTAGAGGAATATGTAATTCACACAAAGTAAGCATCTCTCCTTTGTGGCTTAGGGCAAGAATGTGGAGAGGCGTGGACTTTATCCTAGGTGTCATTTATTAGGATGTGGTGGGTGGTTTGCCAGCACGAATTCCTTGCCTTAATCCATACCAGGTCAAAGCTGGTAGTTAGTTATAAGTAACAGTTTACTGTCTGACTGTGGGGAAGTAAGACAGTGTCCGCATTACTGTGAAATAGAAAAGTCCTAGCAATAACTATGTGGATTCCCAGAGGAGATAGCGGTCCTGCTTGGAGTCAGGAGGAAAGGTTCACGGGGCATGAGTGGGCGCAGGAAGGACACATTCACCTGGGCACAGCATCCCTTGGGAAGGTTGTGTGTCATTTGCACAGGCTCAGCGTGAGGGAGAGTAATGGGGATTTCGATGTGGCTAGAGTGGCTGAGGGACTGAGGGGCTAGAACACATCTGGGAGTCTTGACCTCTTTTCTTCTCAAGAGGACACGTCCACTTCCTTTTGAGGCCGGAAGGGTGTTCCAACTTGTTTCACATGGCAGGGACTCATTTTCAGGAACCTGAATCTTAAAGGTAGAGGAAGACGTGAGGGGAGGAAGGTTTCCTGGGGACATGGCTCTGTAGGTAGATCCTTTGCTTAGGTGGCAGGAAACTGTGGCTTTGGTCAAACCAGGTATAGCGGTGGCACACCTACAATCTGACGGGGGAAGAGGCAGAAGGATCAGAAATTCAGGATCCTTGGCTCCATAGCAGCCAGCCTGGGCTGAATGAGTTTCTCCCCCCCTCCCTCTCTCTCTCTCCTTATTCCTTTCTCTCTCTAACATATATACATACACATGTAAAAAGTCCTTATACCTATCATTGTAGTTCCGTCTATCATTGTTGGGTAAAGTATCTGAAGAGGGAGTCTGAGGAAGGTGAGGTTCAACTTGGTTTGTGGTCTGAGGAGATGCAGCTCTCGGGTGAAGGGGTGACCTCAGGAGCAGCTCCAGTGGGTGACAAGGGATCACATTGTTTGGTCGCATTGGTCCGGGGTCAGGGAGGAATGAGTCGTGGTGCTCAGCTTTCTTCCTTTTCTGCAAGTACTCTGGGACCCCAGCCCATGGGATGGTGCCGCTCATATTCATGGTGGTCTTTCTAACTCTGTTAGACCTCTTGGGAAGTATCAGGCACACACAGAGGCGCCTCCTAGGGGAGACAGAGACAGGCAGACACCTGGAGATAGTGGTCAGTCAGGGGTCAAATCAGTGGGCTCTAGGCTCAGGGAGAAAACAGGTCTCAAAAAACAAGGTAGCTCGCTCCTGCAGACTTGACCTCACTTGACCTCTGACCTTCACGTGCCCATACATGTGGACACATACACTAAATAAGAATAAATAATGAAAAACTGATTGTGAAGAAATATTGGTAGTGACTCGAGTCACAAAGAATTTCTGGATGTGTGTATGTTAGAAAGACATTAGAAACCTATTCTGAAACTTACCTTCTTTTGGAGCGAGAACTTGAAAGCAACAAGGTGCTTGAAAGCCTGCAGGTGCTGCTTCTCACAAAGCAAATGATTTTCCATCAGAGATGGTGGACAGAGCTGCAGAGGGGAGGAGAAAGGTATTGAGATGGCTCACAGCATCTGTCATCTGTCATTATACAGTTGACGTGGCGTGATCAAACCAGTACCTACTGTCCTACGTTTGAAGCAAAAGTTGCCTTTCACAAGTGCGTTCTGTCTGCCATTGTAACTTTCCCTTCGGTGTCTTGTCTGCCTTGCGAGTTCTAGAAGAGTCACTCACGCTGGCTCAGCTCCCGTGTCCGTGACTTGAACCTGCCTTCAGATAGACCAGCACATGTTATTAACCTCAAGCTGCTGTTCGCTTTGCAGGGACCCCCGTGGCATGTCCTGTTTTTAGGATTGCATTTCAGGGGACTTGACTATCGCGTGGTATCATCTGCCCAGCACACTTCACTATTTTGGGGTGTCCGTGGGGTTCTCAGGACTCTTCTACAAGACAGGACTCTCTTTGCAAGTGACTCATGGGAAAATGGTGTAAGATTCAATTGGCTGAATAGATGTCTCCTCGTGGTGCTGGGGACCCCCTGGGGTCACAAGTGGGATCAGCATGTGCCTATGGTTGAGCTACTCCCCAAGTCCCCTTTATTCATACAAGGTTTCTTCTTCCCAAATATTCAGGATTCGTGTTCAAAGTAAGGAGAATCCTCCACTGACAGCACCTCTGTCTCCTCATCCTTCTGTCTGTTAATTTTTCATGTTTTCTTCTTGCCTGTTTAATTAGAAGGAGAATGGAGGCCAAGAACTTTGCTTCCAGAATCTTTCTCTCTCTCCCTCAGGCCTAGCATTGAACATTGCACTGATAGAGTCTGATACTCAATTCCTAGTTTACTCATAAAATAGAAAATAAAGATGCTTGAGATTATTTCTTCTCATAAAAAATAATTTAGACTATTTGGTTACTCTGGCATATATGTATGTGCTAGTATGAGCATGTGACTGTTCACATGGACACATGTGTGTGCATATGTGGGTGCATGTGTGGGCACATACATGCATGCATGGATAAATGTGTGCCTGCTTGAGCACATGTGTGTGCATGTGTAAGCACATGTGGGGGGGACACATTTGTGCAGAAACCAGAGGTCCACATCAGATTTTCCTTGCGTGTGCTCCAGCATAGTTTTTGAGACAGGGTCTCTCCTGAGCCCGGAGCTCAGCAATTGGCTAAGTGATCTGGTCGACAAGTTCAAGGATCTACCTGTCTCTATACACCCAGCTCTGGGATGGACAGGTTTTTACAAGGGTACCTAGGATCTGAACTCTGGACCTCATGTTCACAGAGACAGCACTTTACTGTCTTGAGTGTGATTGTGAGTTACAGGTGTCCACTTGACAATTGAAGGTTTGAGCTCTGGACATATTTTGTAAAGAATTAATAGCTTAGTTAAGCCCAGGGCAAGCTCACAGAAGATTGGCTAATTGATGGGGACAGTCCAGTTCATTCTGGGTGAGTCTCATCTCCATGCAGAGGAATAAGATGAGGCTGCAGGTTGAGGAAGTTGGCATTCTTTGGTATACTTGGCCAGACATGCTGGTCTGGGAAGCGAGAATTGACTCTCGTGATGGATCTGGTGTGGCCACTTCCCTGAGCTCCTGGTGTTGGTATGAGCTCTCCTGCCAAGCTGGACAAGGAATTGTAACTGAGAATCATGAGAGAGCATTAAATCCACGTTCCCCCTTAAGCTGTTTGGTTGTGAATTTGTCAGCACCAAGAAGCTGGCCATCTCCAGCTGTGCCATTTCCCCAGCCCTGCCCTTGTATCTGCTGAGTGACTTGTCATCACATTGTAGCGCAGAAGGAAACTCTAACAGGTGACAGGTCACAGACAGGTAGAAACACAGAACCTTCTATTGGGACCAAGACCCCTCTGACCCTGTCACTGAGGCCAGGCTGTGCGTCTCATTTCTCTTGCGTCTCTCTTGCTCTGCCCAGGGACCCCCGAGAGCCTGGCGGAGAAGGAGCGGCAGCTCATGGGGATGATCACGCAGCTGACCAGCCTACGGGAGCAGCTCCTGGCCGCCCACGACGAGCAGAAGAAACTGGCCGCATCTCAGATCGAGAAGCAGCGCCAGCAGATGGAGCTGGCCAAGCAGCAGCAGGAGCAGGTGAGGGACAGCCAGAAGCCCTAAGACCCCCTCCTCCCCAGGCCCCAGTAACACACAGAGAAACGCAAAAAGCAAAGCAAACACACACTGTGGACGGAGAAATAAAAGTCAGTCTGCCCTAAGATCAAGTGCTTTAAAATCCAAAGCGCATGTGCGCACACCAGTGTCCTCCTCATTCACACCCCACTTATTTTTTGAGGTGGGGTCTCTCACTGAACCTGGAACCCACAGATTGACGGGACAGGTTGGCTAGCATGCGCGTCTGGGATTCTCCCGTCTTCATCTGCCAGCTTGGGCTGTGGACTTGCCTCGATCCACCCAACTGTTTTTTTTTTTTTTTTACATGAGCGCTGAGGATCTGAACTCGGGTCTTACACCTGTGCAGCATTTTATCAATGGAGCCACATCTCCAGCCCAAAGCTCAAGCCGTTGTCAGGGTCCACAGGACACAAGTAGAAACTTCCACACTAGACTCATGTGGTAGGTATCATGCAAATGGCAGGCACACTAAAAAATATCTTATAAAATTATCATCAAGATGTGGGCACATAAGGTTTAAGTCTTAATACTGATTGTCCTGTTGCCCCAAGATCACTCATGACATATGCACAGATATTATAAGATAAAATGAAAATACTGGCAGTAGTTCATATTTAAGATGAATATTCTCCACCTACAGTTACTGTGGTCACTTCAGGTAAGTGGTTGAGAACTATGCGTGGGGTGTGGAATTGGGGACATGTTGAAAAAGAATACCTTCTACAGGCGGTGTCTTTGTGCCACTGTCTGAAAAGGAAAGTTGAATTCCAACTTGTCAGGCAGGAAGTTACCTGGGGTTATTGTTGCAAGAACTTACATTTGTTTTGTTTTGTTCTAAAAAAAAGTGAATGTAAAGTAGGAAACTAGTAGATAATGCAGTGACAGCATCAGGAGACAGGGTGAGCAGGACTTTGTGAACGGGTGAAGGAAGAACAGGGAAATTAAACATGGGCAGAAATACTGAGAGTTGTGAGTGAGAAGAGATGAAGAAGTAGGCAGCTGCCTAGTTGATTCCTTCCCTCTCTCCCTGCTTTTATTTCTTCTTGAAACTAATTATTTTAAGTTTTTTTCCAATTTGGTTTTTAAGGATGAGGAAAATAAGAGGAATGGATAATTAACAACCCTCTTCAGCATCCCGTCCATTAATAAAGGACTGCAGACAGTAGTTGGGGAGGGGAGCATTCTTGAAAAGTTGATGTTCGGGGGAGCTAAAGGAAGCCTAAATGAGAATAGTCTTATCGACAACCAAAGCAAAGCAAATCCCTGAATCGACGTGCTCAGGGCTGTGGGCTCCTACCCACGCCTCTTGCAAGAGCCCCTCTTTAATGCGGCATACTTCCTTGGAACAAAAGACTGGGCAGGTTGCAAGAGTGCCCTGTCATCACACCACAAGACAGGGAGGTAAGACAAATCCTCCCATGCTACCAGAAGAGCGGCAGTCTTGAGGCTTTGCATTTGGGGGCCCCAAACACAAGCGATCCCTGAGATTCAGTATTTCCTTTGAACCTGAGGAAGGATGCCCTCCGGGTCACTAGATTGTGGGAACCGGTCAGGTTCAAGTCTCTTGGTGGGTGGAGCATCGCCTGGGCCGCCCGCCCCGGCCGTCTTGTGTGCTGACGCGACCCTTGTGATTTTTCCGCAGATTGCGAGGCAGCAGCAGCAGCTTCTCCAGCAGCAGCACAAAATCAACCTGCTCCAGCAGCAGATCCAGGTCAGCAATCAGAATATCAGAATCGTAATATCTTCCCGTCCCACCCACACCTCAGTCACTGATCCTTGCATGACCTAGCAGAAGACCCCGCCCAAGCTGAAAGTCACTTCCATCCTGCTTTCAGATGTGTTGGTCTCTATCCTATGCAACTGTTTCAACTGGCAGCTCTTGGTCACTGCTTTTGGGGTGTCAGGGAGCTTCCCCTCTAAACCATTAGCACATCCCACCTTACCCTAAAAGAAATCAGCGCAGACAAACCGGTTGCTTGTCTGCGTTTCAATGTTGTGAGGTGTGTTAAATGTGTTCTTGGGTCGAACTGGGACCCAAGCAGAAACATGCAGCTGGTTTTCAGCCACAGAAGATGTGCTGCAGAGTTCTGGACTGCATGCTGACGGCTCGTACGATCATGGTAGAACCTGGGGGAGGAAATGGTCAGTTCATGGCCTCCACCCCCTATGGCGTTGCCTGGGTGAGCCAAGTCAAAAGGCCCTGTGACCACCGTATTTTTCTTCCATGGAAGGACAGTGATCAGATGGACAGTAAAAAAGGTGCCCATGTGCATAGCTATTGGAGAACTTGAGTATCTAAGTGGGTGTGTCTTTTATCTGCCAGTCACCACACCGGCAGAAGCTTTGACAGAATTCCTTGTTTCCCTTTCTGAAATTCCCTTTCCTGAAAACACTTTGGTGTTGGCGAGTCTTTGAAAATTAAATTTAGACACCAAAGGTAAAGTACTTCAGCATAGGGTTTGGATGCGTGGTAAGCACAGGGGCTCTCAGCACTAAGTAGGCATGGAGAGGCCAGAGGACTAGAGTTCAAGGCCAGAATGAACCTTATGTTAAGGTGGAGAGTAAGCCTTGGCCCAGACTTGCTTTTACTATCTGAGATCCAATGCATGGGCCCAAGACTATATTTTGTATAATATAACATCCACCTGAAGAGACATATTGGGGCCAAAGCTGACATTTTTCCCATCTGGGTTGGGATGCATCATTCTCTTGAAGTTCTACACTGCAAATACATCATGTTGTATTAAGTCTAGTATCCTAGAAGTCAGCAGTCAAGAAGTCTAGCTTACAGAAACTCACTCATTCAGTGGTAAAAATGGTTGACCCCTTCTTTCTCATGTTTTCTAAAGGGGGCATCGATAGCATTTTCCTTTCAGGACCAGAGTTGGTTCTATTCTTTCTAGTTCTATCTGGGGCAAGAATCTGCCATAGATTAAATTTTATATCTCTTTGAAAACACTGCTCTAGAACTCTGATTGGTACTCTCACACATCACTGTAACACACTAGAGAACTACCTAAGCCTGCCTTCGGACGTGGTCCCTCTGCATGGATTTATCTCATATGCCATGAACCGCCATTTCTCTGGACCTTCTGAAATGATACATTTCCATTTCCAATCCACTGCCTACCATTAAACTGCCTCTATATTATGTTATTTAAATTTCAAACTTTAAGTCATTAAATTGTTCTCTGTATTAGAAAGACATTCAGTACTCACCACGGGCCAGACAAATGTACTAGATGGATTAGATTTCTTGATAAAGACTTTTAAGTTGGACACTTTTCCTACTGGACCAATGTATCAATGATAAAGCCATTCTTTCCGTGAGTCTCTCTAAAGGCAAGGCTAATTTCAACATCTGCTTTTTTTACATGAAGTATGTCTATCAAAAAGAAGAGAATATATTTTCACATTTGTCTGTGTGAACAAGCATTCACATATTCTAATAAACCATTTTATTTAAACTTTTTCTTCACCTGTGAGTTTTATCCCCTTAACCTCTGATGGGAAGAACAGTGGTAGAATTTGCTAGAGTGCTATGTAAAGATGTGCACTGTAAGATGGTGTGTAAAAGCCAGTTTTATTAGGTTGCTGAAGGTCAGCTCCTTATGAATTATTTTTATTTCTTTATGAGGCAGCATTCACTCTAAAATTTCATAATTTTAATTGGATTGAAATTCTTGTCTATCTTTTTTCCCCACTAAAGGCTTAATAGAGTCATCACCTTTTACCCAGCTTACACACACAAGCCATTAGTAAGGAAAGAAGAATTAAAGTTTTCTGTGAGTGTTTGAAACATTACAAAGCCAGGTTCTTTACAAACAGCATGTTGTGATAATGCTAGAGCATCCTCCGTTCTGCAAGAACATGTCCAAGTCTTCACAAGACTTTAAAAGCACTAAGAAAATCCAGTGTCTATTTTCTACTGTGCAGCATTACCTCCCTCTTTTATGAGTGT
Organism: Typhlomys cinereus; assembly: GCA_023101885.1. Lineage (NCBI taxonomy): Eukaryota > Metazoa > Chordata > Mammalia > Rodentia > Platacanthomyidae > Typhlomys > Typhlomys cinereus. The sequence continues at coordinate 665,046 of JALPQD010000322.1, forward strand.
GTATTAACCTTAAAAGATAGGTTTTATGTCCATTTGTTGCATCCAACTTTAATGCACATTAATATATGAAATGAAATTTGTAAAGATCTCAGAAAAAGCTCTCTTCCCAGAATTTTTTTAGAGAAAACCTTTTACTTACTTTTGTCCTCGCTTACTCTATTGACCAACCAGTCTGCAGTTATGACTTTTAGCTACTTTAGCTCTTACTTTCTTCTTTACATTAAGTTCCCATATCTGGGTTGCTGGATGGTTTGTGTTTCAAATAATGAGCAAAGGCTGGCAGCTCGTGGTGACACAGTCCATGGGACAGAAATCCTTTCAAGCAACAGAGCAAGTGATTTCCACTCAGCTCCATCACGAGGACAATTTCATTGTCACCGTGCCTGACTCCTTTTCTTCCTGGACCTTCTGATGGAAGAGGCTTTCGAGAGCTTCAGGATGTGCATTAGACTCTCTCTTAGTTAAGGCCTTCCTCATTTCAAGCAGAGGAGCTTAATGTTCTGCTTGACCATGAGTGTGGGTGGTCCATCAATAGGTGCAAGAGTGGAATCCTCGGATGGTGGTCAGTGAAATCATATGTTCCCTTTCTATTCACAAGCGTCACAGTCCCATGTAGGACAGCATAGTTGACCTTTCCTAAGACATTTACAAAAATTTCCACAACTCTACCTCTAGCACCTTCTTTAACACCATTGTTCATTGTGTTCTCTTTGGGGGAAATAGTTGGTCATTAATAACCTACTGCTACTGTTTTGGATTCATCAGGTAGGCAGGATGGGCTTAGTCAGTCTGCCATCTGGAGTTGATGCAGAGCAAAGGAAATACAGCACCCTATTGGCCTTCTTAGCTGGGCAGTGAGCATGCTACAGCGTGCTCCTGGTGAAAGGGACTTGATTCTGGGAAGTTGTATAGGTCATAGTTACCCAGTGCATGCAATTTCGTTTGCATGAAATATTTGATTATGATTGACAGCAGTGTTTCCACAGCAGCTTAAGTCCACTCTTCACATCTTCCAACTTTGCCAGGGCTGGATCTTATGCCTAAAGAGGAATTACAACACTCACCTGCCTCTCGCCATCCTCAGGACTAAGGCGAATCATGCAGTGAGCACACAGTGCTAAGATGATCACCTTCAAGTCATTACAGAGAAAAACATTTTCTTCGGGTGTTTCTAGTGATGCATAAATTAGTATTTCTAATCAATGTTTTCTGGAAACACATACACACAACACATACACACACCTACCTAGATGTGGCAGTAGATTCTAAAAGCTACATATTTGGCATTCCATATTCATGGGAGTTTAGAACATTGTGGGGTTTCCAGAAAGACTGTTTTTGAACTTATCTCTCATTTTTACATCTGTAAAACCAAATAAATCAATTCCCCAATGCCCCAGGGGCGTGGTGCTGTGACTGGATGACAAGTGTCCTGATCTCAGCCTCCGTTCAGTTCATAGTTCATCCATATTCTCCCTTCAAAGGCTTCATGCCCCAAATTTAAAACCATTTTTCCCCAAAACTTATTCTTACAGAGTAAAAAATAATATAGTTTGACATAGAATCGAATGATCAAATTGCAAATACTTTGTACAAAGGTTTCATTTTATTGGAGCCAAAGTTCTCTGGGCTCATTAGAGTTGAGATGGTTGTGAATGGCCAGTTATTCAGGAAGTAATGCCTTGAAATATTGTGTTCGGAGCATAACAATAATGCTGAAGGTGACATCGTTGTAGCTGCCTGACTTGTTGATTTATAATTTCTCTCTCTGAGTGTGGTAAGTTGGAAGCATTTTACCCCCCATCCAACAAGATACTACACATGTATAGGAGCACAAAGAGACTCCAAGGTAACCTTGTCTCTTTGGGAGACTGGAAATGCCAAGAATAAACACCAGCCAATTAAGGCCCCTTCAGCTGGGAGAGCAGCCTGTTAACTCCTTGACGTCCAGCCCAAGCTGTGCTGTTTGAAGTAGGGTATCCCGCGACTGGACAGCGTGAAGAATTTCTTGACACTCAGCTGGATGATTAGAAGAGATAGGGGGGGGGAGAGAGAGAGAGAGAGAGAGAGAGAGAGAGAGAGAGAGAGAGAAGTCATTTCAAGGACTTGCTCCTCTTTCTTCTGATTTTTGCTTCAGGAAAGCAGAACTTCACAGAAGAGAGGTGGTATCTACCTAACAGAGATGGAAGGGACAGGGAGGGACAGAGAGGGATGGGAAAGGATGGGAAGGGATGGAAAAGAACAGGAAGGGACAGGAAGAAGCACAAAGCAATGAGAATTCTTTTCTCCAGAAGACACACAGCAAACACCAGGGAATGTTCACTTTCAATGGCTCTCTTGGCAATAAACTAAGGAGAGAATTCCAGCTCTTCCTATCCTATCTGTGTCTAGGCTATCATGTCCCTATAGACAGAGGTCCCTGTAGGTTGGTGGGCAGCCATCGTCTGCATATGCAGCACATGCTCATATCTACATGCAACCTGCCACATTATATACTTAGAAAGAGTCCCTCTCCAATCCAGAATAGCTGTAGTTAAAAGGCTCTCTGTTATTTACTCCTATTTTTTTTTTAAAAAAAATTCATCTAGCACCAGCTTGCTCATGTCTATATTCAGGAGGCTGAGGCAGGAGGATGGCCTTAAGTTCCAGGTCAGTCTTGGCTATATAGCGAATTCCTGGCCAGGGTATATTACCCTGTGAGTGCCTGTCTAAACAAGCCTAGTGCAGTTCCAGCACTACGTGGTTCAGCCTAGCTCTTCCTCCTGGACACCTGGAGGCATGTCTAGACCGCTTACGGCCTCCTCGCTGATGCGCTCGGCCCTTATGCTACAGTTTATCTATGCATTAAATGCCTCTAATGAGCACTTTCCAACTCCCCTCTCCTGATGCCTGCTTTCTCAGTTCATCAAGGGCTAACAGCAGCTCTGACCACCGACCCTGTCAAGTGAGGGGTGTCCCCTCACTACTAGTGGCCAAGAGCTGTTTCCTGAATGTATAATACAATGCCCATGCTTTGCCTGTGAGTCAGTCGTGAGCATGCAGCAAGTCACCGTGAGCATGCAACGAGTCAGCCGTGAGCATGCAGCATCAGCTGCTGTTTCTACTACCAGGTCTTTGCCTTTGTCTTCTGAGATGTGTCTCATGGATCTGCACTGACTTGAGCCACGTCATGGGTCAAAACATACATCCCAGGCACCTACACCACATGGAAAATTGGTTTTGTTTCCTAGACACAGTCCTAACTTTGACTCTTTGAGCTTATGCAGGTAAGCAGTTACATGATCTACACAAGGATTTATCCATATGTTGAGCACAGCTCTCGTGGTCCTACGAGCTGCAGAATGCCATCATATACAGGCCTGGAGGTGTGCTTGCTAACCCTGTAGGCATTTCTTAACCCATCAAATTGGTAACAAGATGAACCACCAGATTCCCTGTAAATAGATTTTCATATTACTGCAAGAATGAGCTTTTAAACCTGAATTTCCCATAAGCATGACTAAAACCATTTCATTGAAAATAAATCCCCCTCCTTGGCCTAGTCCATTGGACTCCATTTGCCTGGATCACTGCCATCCTCTCTGCTCTTCCTCTGCCCTGGAAACCAATCCTTCGAGGTTCTCAGGGACATGCCAAGAATGTTCTAGAAACAACATGTAGGCTGTGGTCATTCTAGGAGCCTAGAATACTTTTCTATTCCATCACGTAACTTGCTCACTTCAGTCAGGTCTCCTCAAATGCTGTCTGTCCAGGCACAATACCTCTGATAACACTACCCAGAATATTCCATACATCCTCAGGCAAGCTATGAGCCTTCTCAAGACTCCTTTACTCAACCCTGCTGGGAAACAAGTACTTTTGGGTCACTATTTGCTGCACTCCAAACACCTCTACTGCACTCTTGGCAACAAGCGATTTATCTGTCTTGCTCACTGATATATCCAACTTCTAATGATCCAGTCCTGGGTACCACTAGTAACTGAATGAGTTAATGACTTAATGAAAGAACAACTTAGAACACAATACTCATCATAGATACAAAATTATAAGCATGACAATAATTCTGTATTCCTTAAGATTTTGAAATATTGGAGCTATGTGACAGACACAGTCTCTAGTAACAGACGTGATTTATAACCCTTAAACCTATTGAAAGAGCATCCATCTTTTCCCAGAAAGATGACTAATTCCAGTAGAAGTTTTCTGGGTTTTTTTTTTTTTTTTGTATTTTAGAATCTTTTAAATTAGCAGGCCTAACTCAGACTTTCAGTCCATGAACTATTTAAATAACCTCTGAGTTCTCATTCTAGTCTGGTGAATTCTAATTGGCAGTTTAACTGAGGAGAACACTCCTGTGACTGCTTGTCACTGTCATGGGGTCAAAGGGCAGCCTGTACTTGGGAGGTCCCTTGATACTGGACAGAGATTATGTCCTAGGGTCCCCCCAGGCATTCAGGAAGGCTAAGACATGGTCTCCATCTCACAGAACAGAGGAATGTGTGTACGTGTGTATGTGTGTGAGTGCGTGCATGAGTGTGTGTGCATATGTGTGAGAATGTGCATGAGTGTGTGAATGTGGTGCATGTGTTTACTTGCATGTCCATGTGATTCTGAGACCCTCACAGTTAGGTACTCTATAGACTGAATAGGTACCTTCTTTCCGTTCAGAAGGGAAGCAATTTACTCAGATAATCACTAGAGAATAGCATCAAGTAGATTTATCAAACCTAATAAACCTATCAAATTGGTAAATGTGTTTTAAGAATTTGTTATTCTTGCCTTCTACAGAGAGAGTGTTCTTTTATAAATGCAGAAAGTAAATATTTATAAAGAGATATGTTCCACATAACTAAATGTTATGCAGAAATCCGTCCTTAATTATAAATGCTTTAAAGAAGAGAATGATGTTTGTAAAAAATAATCACCTTACAAAATTTTCACTGCTATTGATCACTAACAAAATTTAATAGTGTTCACATATGTAAAGTCAAAAACAGCTCTAACTGCACTGGTTTTGAATATCATAGTCACATGCAGTTTTATATAAACAAATGTGTGTGGTGGGTTTGCAAACATCCAGGTTTCTGTATACCTTTTTTGGAAAGTTACTTTCTTTCCTGTTCATTGTGTGTGTGTGTGTGTGTATGTATGTGTGTCTGTGTGTGCATACATGAGTCTCTATGTGTAGTTTCTATGTGATCTGTGTGTATCTGTCTGTATAGTGCGCATTTGTGTGTATCTGTGTATATGTATGTATGTATGTGCACGTGTGCAAGTGTGTGCATGTGTGTCTCTGTGTATAGTGTGAGCATGGATGTGCATGGATGTCTGCGTGTGTCTCTGTAGTCTCTGTATATGTGTATTTAAAAGCCCTTTCCTTTCTCGTGGCCACCATTTACTTGTGGACATGGTTTACGGTCCATTCATCTCCAGCCATGCTACAGCAACCTGTGTCCATCCTGCGCTGTTGCCTGCTGTCGAGCTGTATCTGCTCTGTACTGGTACCTGCTGTCCGTTTGTCTAGATTCTGTCCATCCTTCATGTTTTATTTCTCCTTCCCAGAGTTCCTTGTGTCTCTGTTCTTTCTCATGACTGTGCCATTGATGTCTGTGTTTCCACTGAGCAGAATATTGATTACAAACATATTGAGTTGAAAATCCTAAATTTTGTCTTAGTTTTAAAGGCAAATTGTTTGATTATGAGGTACGTAATGGGAAGAGAAAGAGTTGCAGTGACAGAGACAGAAAGGCAGAAACAGAAAGAGAGAGAGAGAGAGAGAGAGAGAGAGAGAGAGAGAGAGAGAGAGGAGAGGATAACCAAGCTGTGACAGAGCCGTCTCAGAGAGCTAGTCTCATAGAACAAGCCTGTCTTTCCTGGAGAGAGCACGTGTTATCGCTGGTGCTGGAGGAGGGATGGGGCTGCCTTCAAGGTAAATGGAGAGATAACAATAAGATTTTTCTGTTGCCTGCTGGAGGTGTTTAGGATGTGTTTTCTTTATATCTTCACCCGCCCCTAATTGAGGATGCTTTAAAATTGAATGACTAGCAGTCAAAACGTGTTTGCTTCAAGCTGAGAGGAAAAATGCTGGTGTCTCCACTTCCAAACTGATTGCGCTTTGTACACAGTTGACAGGGACAGTCACTTTGAGTGACTGATGAGCGGGAAGCGTCTCCGCTTATCAAAGAATGTGGGCTGAAAAGAAAAGGGGGGGTCGTTTAGATGTTCTGGCATGTTCGAAATGACATCCTACTTCAGTCAGACCCAGAGGCGCTAAAAAGACACCTAGCAACTAGGTAATGTATATAAAAATGTGGTATGTGTGAGTGCGTCTCTGGAGAAAGATAGAGTTTGTCCACCAGCTCATAGCTGCAAAGAGGTGAAGGAGAAGGCGTGATGTGATGGTTCAGTCATGTGTGTGAAGAAGCTACAGTTACATAATATACATGCCTGTATGCTGAAACTTACCTTGTTGGAAACACCCACAGTTAAAAATGCATTTTGTACATCTCTCCTACTATTTATGGCAATGGTTAGCTTTGACCTAACACATACCTCAGAGTAACTGATTTATAAAAGTTGCATCTCCTATATCTCCTATGTATAGTAATTTTCTCTATAAGGGTGAGTCTCAGTTCTTCCCTTCCTGTGTAAATATTTGATATTCAAAATACACTTTTAAAATATTTTACCATGTCTAAAGAAATACGGTTATCTAATAATATCAGGGTTGGCTATTTTTTCCTCCAAATTTTAAACATAAATTTAAGTGATTTTATAGAAATAATGTGTAGATTCCCTAAGCTGTAAATTCTATACTTGGAAAATGCTTTAAGAAGACAGTTTTTGGGGCTGGAGAGGTGGCTCAGGGGTTAAGCCTCTGCCTTGCAGGCGGAAGCTCCTGAGTTCAGATCCTAGACCCCACGTATAGACGCCGGGCGGAAGCAGGGGCGGCCCGAGTTTCTGGTCCTGGTGGGGCGGAGCCTGTGAATCCGGGGCAGAGTAAACAAGGAGGAGGTGGAGGCGGTCCATGGTGGTTCTGGAATTCGTCCGTGGTTCTACACACACACACATACATACACACACGCGCACACATGCATACACCCACAATTGAATAAATAATAAAAAAATTTTTAAAAATATTAAAAAAAAGAAGACAGTTTTTATGTCCAGTGATTCGGTTACATGTATGCTTCTTAGCTTCTTATGCATTTTCTAGAATGTTCATATCCAGACCTGGCATATCTTCCTGTATATTTTCTAGAATGTTCATATTCTCAATATCTGGATATTCATACAATGTAATAGTCCTTGGGTCCTTAGTCAGATAGATGTAAAATAATCCCAATGATTTTTAACCTTCCCATGAACACCAGACTGTCTATTTAAATAACTTATTTTAGCCTGATAAGCTACAAATCCATTTCTATCTGTCAGACAACATATCGAAATGCAGTGTTTGATTTGGAGATAAAGCCAAAACAGACCTATTCATGGATGATTCTTCACCTTTTCCTGGCATGAATCCATGAGCTACTAGGCTGAATTTCACGTCTAGTCTCTTATTTAATCCGCGCATGATAAGTGCGTGCTGGAGGGAGCTGATGGTTGTAGGACAGAAGATGATTTGTATTTTATCCTTTTAAAAAAAAGAACTTTTGGGTTATGAGTGAAGATAAGCCTTTGAGCAAGCAGGAATAGAAAGTGCTAGAACATTATACAACTGAAACCAATCTGAGAGCAGCCACGAGTCCATGACTGGCTGAAGGGATTCCTTTTCCATGCAAGACGTGCTTTGTGAAGGAAGCCAGAGGGGGCTGCGGTCCATGACATAATCACTGAGTTCATCCAACATGCTCCGTCGTTCTGAATTCATCTTTTTGATTAATCCAGGTAAATAATGTAGAAAAAACAGACCTGAGAGAGAACAGGTCTGACTTTTCTTTCCTAGATGAAGATGCGGTCTAGAAATGGATGAAGGTCCAGCCCAAAGCCCATTACTAATTGGGTGGAGACCCTGTTTCTCTGGATCTCACCTTGGCCCTTCATCAACCTGTCACATAAATCAAGCACGCGGGCATTGATGACAAGAGATGAGCAGCGACTCTGCAGAACCATTAAGTTGACATTTTCTGGAATTTGATACCAATATTAAATCTCTTGGTAAAAACATTGGAATAATCTTTGAATGTTTGCAAAAATTATAAATGACATCATTTAGACAACCATTGGGACAACTTAAAACTCTCACTTGTTAAAGTTTCCAGCGGCTTTGGTGCATTCAGGACCTTCTTACCAATAGTTGATTGACTTGTCACAGCTCCCATTTCCTTATATAAATGACTCTTTCCAAATAGTGAGCTGGTTTCTCTTACTGGATCCTTTAGGATCAGAATATTTGAGGCCACATCTGTGGCATCTGTGAGCCAACCAGATAAATAAGGTAAATAAAAGAGTGTTCATGTTTGAAAGTAGCATCTGATGGGGATCCCCAGGAAATACTCCTTCGAGAAGCGGTGGCTAAGAAGGTGGAGCAACTGCGTGTCTGAGGAGTGTTTCCTCGGGTGTGGTCACCTTCTCCCAAAGGTGATGGCGGAAAAGTAGAATCACCTCTGGATCTAGTCGGGGCACTCCTGCACCAGTGCATGTTAAGAAACATCTAGTCAAAATATGCATGCAACTGACCAGAGTCCAGAAACTGTGTATCCCACACCTTTTGCCCCTTGGAGATTCTTAACGACTCTTCATGGTCGCCTTGAAGACACCCCCCATTGTTACTGTTGTGTGCTTTTCTTCTTTTGTCTAAACCCCCCAGCTATAACCTCAGAGAGAAGCAGGAGGTGATCTCAGGGTACACTGGACTGACTTTATCATTACCAGGCCCTTCTTTCCACCTTGCCAGCTATTAAGTTTTGTTCCATTCTGGCTGCGCTAAGGGGAGTGTCCATCCGCATCATCTTTTACTGTGACCTGCCTGCTCACAGGGATGATTCAATCAAGTGCTAACATACCCACCTGCTTAACACGAGAAATATAATTCTGCCCTTATGTGATCCCGGGCTGGGTTTAATAAACATAATGGCGAGAATGGCCGCAGGCCTTTTTAATGACTTGCTGAAGGGGAGAGATCAGTAATTAAGTCAGAACACAAATCGTTGTCACTTGTGGGGACAAGAAGAAACAAGAATATTAAAGGTTAAAGATCAAGAAATGTAAGGAGATTTACTAAATATCCTGATTAACTGAAGTCATAATTCCTCTCAGTAATATGTGACTAAGACAACTGGAGGAATCAGACTTTAAAACCCAGTGGTAATATTTAACATAATATGAAGTAGGAAGGAGTCTTGACTGCTGTCAATACAAACATCAAAGATGGCTGATGGCTTTCCTGGCATGCGCTGGACACGGGTGCCACATTTGTGACTATCCGAGGATACTTGCACAGGTGACAAAGATAAACTGAGGAAGTAGTGATACTTCCTTTTAAACTTCAGAGGCTCAAAGTTGGCAAGGGTTAAGAAGAATGAACCAAGGGCTGGAAGAATATTCTAGAAATTGGGATGGTTCAAGACAGGAAGAGGAAAATGATGTCCAGGTGTGGATGGTGACCTCTTTTTTTTTTTTTTTTTTTAAACTAAATAGCCTTTCCCCCATGGGAAACAGCAGTGATAAAAATTAAGCAATAAATGAAAATTTGACAAAGTTATACTTATTAGGGTTGGTAAATCTTGTGCCAGCCACTGTGGTCATATGATTGACCCAAGCTAGTATTCCTTGGCATAAAGAGTAACTCACAGTTAAATAAGATTAAATAATAACTAATATGTAAAAATTCATAGTTATAATTAAACCCAATGATGAAAGTAATCTTAACAATTTTTTAAACTTCTTTCTTCTCTCTCTGTCTCACTGTCTCTCTCTCGCTCTCTCTCTCTCCTTTTACCCATTGGGCCATCTCACAGCCTGTCATTAGTGACATCTTGTCAGTACACTCGAAGACAGCAGAAGGATATGACTGTATGTGGGGCTGGGGATTGGGGGCAGGTGACTTTGGGCAGGTCATGGTGTCTGCCTACTCACCGCTGGCTGGTGCTTTAGCATGTCAAAAGTCATGATTATGGCTTGGTTTGGAAAACCAAACCCTGCTCTGGGAGCCTAGAGACCAGGTACAGATGTTTACACCCGACTTTCCTGTTGTCCTTCACTCCTGGTTCTCAACTTGGTCCGTGAGGAGTCAGTGCTGGAGAAAGCATTTGTTTGATGGTGGTTTGTTAGTTTGATCTTTTTTCCACAATACAGAGGAAGCATTAAGAATTCCTTTCCCTAGGGGTAGAATTAGCTCGATCTGTGGCTATGTAATGTCTCGTGCACTGCATTCCATCATGACTCTAGATCTAAATGTCACACTGTGGGCATGAGGTAGCAGACGTGACATCAGCAAGACCAATGCTCTTTCCTCTTCCCTCTTTAAAGACAAGGAATCTGTGTTTTGAGACCTTTGTCGATTCATCCAAATTAACTTTAACTTTTAACTAGATTAAATTTACGTACCACCCTGTTTTGTAACTGTCTAAACTAGTGAACTACAGGATTTGCCAAAAGTTTGCTTTATCTCATCTACATGCTATATAAAGTACCCATGTCACTTGTACTAAGTTACAGCAGGTGCTAAAACCATCTATACAACTCATTTAAAGACTGGAGAGATGGTTCAGGGGTTAAGGCCTTTGCCTCGCAAGCAAAAGGGCCTGGGTTTGGATCCCAGTTGCCACATAAAAATGCTGTGCTGCTGTTGTGTCCCATCTGTAATTCCAACCCTGGAAGACAGGAAGCCTGGGAATGCCCAGAGCAAGCTGGCTAGTCCAACTAGTCCTAATGGTTACTCTGGGCTTAATTAGAGCCCCAGACTCCCAACAGTAAGGTAGAAGAGTGATGGAGGGTAATTTCTGATGTCACCTGTGGGTCTCCACAGACACACACACTCAAGTGCACTCCTGTTCATACACCCATGCAAATATACATGTACCCACCCACATGCAAATGCATCTACATATATGTGCACCTGTGCCATGTACACATTCCATCTAAAATCCCAAACACAAAACAGAAACAAATAGGCAAAAACAATTATTTAAATATGCTTTTGGTTATGGAAATATTGTCTGGGTGGCAATCGGTATTAAGCTAAATCCCCATTTCATGAGGTGCATCGCTTCAACTTGGATAATAGATGGTGAAATTAAGGTCTTTACTTCTCCATTGAACTGTTCGCCATTTGGGGGTCCAAGCATGTGACTGGAGAAGTGTCAGGTCTTCCCTCTGAACGCTGTGTGACAACCTGCAGGCAGCTGCTGCGTGCTCTGTTGCTGACACTTCCACATAGAATCATTTTCCAGAAAGAGCAGATGGGAGCCGGTGATTGCTGCTCTCCACAACCGGCGTGTTGCCCCCAGCTGTGCCCCATAACCTGGCAGAGCTGCGTTGAGAGCAGAGCTATAGATGTTGTCACTAGTCGTGAAAGGCGTTCAGGTACTTAGAATAATGACAGGCTCCTGCAGAGTCAAAAGAGGCATATAATGTAAATGCCACTGATTTGTCACACGTGAGGTTAAAATTGATGGACATTGTAGCCAGTTGGCTTTACATGGCATACTTGCCAGAATTGACCATGCTCGGTGTCTCAATAGGGTGTTGGCCAAAGAAGAGGTCAGCCCTCTCTAAAAGTTGTCTCGGGGCATGGTGGCTCATGCCTGGCTCTTGGCACTGGAGGGGACTCGGAGAAGAGGCAGAGCCACAGGGCAAGTACTGGCCCAGCTACCCTGTGGGATGCCATGCATCCAAAACAAAGCTTGCAAATATACAAGTTCCGGAAAAGAACATATCCAGTTGCAATTTGGGAAAGCTGGAGCATCGCTTGGGATTTAGGTTCTGATCAGAATAATTTCTTTCTTTCCTTTTTCCATTTTCACGTGTTCTATGTATGCTCGCATGTGCTCACATGTGGAAGGTAGGGTAGACAGGACTCTCCCACATGTTCCATTGAGGCGTGGTCCCTGATGAAAGCCAGAGTTTGAGTCTAAGGCTAGTGTGTCCCTTAGGGCTACTTCGGCCTGCAGGATTAGTCTGGGATCCCCAAACTCTGCCTTCACAGGGCAGATTGCAAGGAGGCTTCCAGGCCCAAGCAAAAATTTACATGGCATCTTTCTGGGGATCCCAACTCCTGTCTTTTCACTGGCTGGCAGGCACATTAACCCATGTCCTCTTCCTGTCTCAATTATCTTCACAGAAACCCTACTTCCAAATAAAACCATGTTTATAGACTGCAAAGCTTAGAATATGGATCTGTCATTGGGGCACAGGATTTGACCTGCACATGAATCTTCAGTATATCATGGGGCAGTTACTCAGATCCAGCACAGCTTGCTTCTGAAGAAGGTGCTGAGCCTAGAGGATGAGGAGAGAGAGGGCAGGTACCCCTCCGAGGTGTCTTCATTGCACAACCCTCCTCTTAGACCGACTTTCTAGCTGTTATTGACCCGATAATATGGTAATTGACCCGGTAATATGACCCGATGCAGCCCTGCTGGCTGCACAGGACGCGTTTTGGTCTGGGCCCGCCGCTCGGCATTTGCGCACTGCTGAGGGAGGACTACTTATCATTTCTACTCATGGGTTTTTGGACACGATCCTGGCCTGTAGGAGCTCATGGCCTGTCGCTGCGTATCTTTTCCTGGTAGGCCTGGGTGCTTGGTCTCTCTTGAGCTTCCACTCAGGGACATTGTCTTACAACTCAATGTCTGAGCCTGTTCACATAGCCTCGTGGTCCCTTGTAGCAAATCCATTATTATTTAGCTCACGGAGTGAGCACACATTCCCTTTATTGTTCAGAATCCCAGCTGACCAGCTTCATATGTTTTCCATTATCGCTCCCATTAGAGTAGAGTCCTCACCAAATAGATAGATTCATCTTCACTTTGGAGCTGTGTCTAATAACCTGTCAATATACTGGATGAACTAAGTCAAATTTTGAACAAATCTTGATTGACTGAGTTTGTATTGAGTGAACATTGGTCTTATTAGCAATAAAGTACCAAGCCAGAGTCTGGGATAGAAGTATCATGATAAGTAAGTGCAGCATTTAAAGAAAATATTAAAAGTGTCTGTGCACCAGGCATGCATGGTACCAAGCATGTGTGGTACCAGGCATGTGTGGTTACAATCCTGGCACTCGGAGGTTCGTGTGGGAGGACAAGGAGTCTAAAGCCAGCCTGCACTACATAGCAAGCTCAAGGTTAACCTGGGCTACAAGAGACCATGTATGAATAAATATATACATCAATCAATAAAAAGTATCTCTATGGTTCTGATAACCATTCAGAGGTAGAACTGACAGAAAAATGATTTGCTCTATTTTCAGATCAGAGCTGGGAGTGATCATTTTGACTTGTGATAATTGCTTTGTCAGTATACCACTAAAATCTGCTAATGTGGGATGGCAAGGTGACTCAGAAGGTAAAGATGTTTGTGTCACACATAAGGACCAAGTTCCTCCCCAAAACCCAGAGGACAGGGTGCATTTCTGCAGGGGACCTCTGTCCTACATAAGGACACCACAGTATGTCATACAGAGATAGATAGACGATAGATAGATAGATAGATAGATAGATAGATAGATAGACAGACAGACAGACAGACAGATAGATAGATAGATAGATAGATAGATAGATAGATAGATAAATGACAGATGGATAGACAGATAGATGATAGATAATAAATAGATGAAAGATAGATAATAGGTGGATAGATGATAGATTTATAGACAGGTATATGATAGATGGATAGATCAATAGATGGTTGATAGATATGTATAATGGATAGATAGATGATAAATGATGTGTAAGTAGATAATAGATAGATATAGATAATAGGTGGATAGACAGATATAGATAATAGATGGAAGGACAGGTAGATGATTGGTAGACAGATGGACAGAGAGATGATACATAGGAAATTTAAAATAACTTCAAAAACCCTTTCAAGTGCTGCTACCCATTCCATTTGTCATACAATATTTTAATTCGCAAGTTTCTTTTTAATTTTGTTTATATATAATTAGATTCCATTGTGGGCTAGGGTTAAAGTTCTTGCCACACAAGTAAAAGGACCTGATTTTAGGTCCTGGATCCTATGTAAAATGCCAGGCAGTTGGTGGTGACCCACCTGTAATTGTAGCTCTCGAAGCAGAACCTGAGAATCCCCAGAGTGAGCTGGCTCACCAGACTAACCCTAATGACCTGCTGTGATTTAATTAGAGACCCAAGCTCACAACACTGCGCTAGAAGAGTGATTGAGGATGATTCTTGAAGTCACCCTTGGGTCTCCACAGGCACACACACTTGAGTGCACTTATATAGGATCACCTGCATACACACAGACACACATCAGAAACCCAACCACAAAATTAAATAAATCCCATCGTATATTTTATGAGCTATATCAAACTAACAGTATAAAATTTTTCACAAGATGAATTCATAAAATGAAAATAAATTTTATGGAAGATGCATAGCTATGTAAGAAATCTCATCTTTTATTAATAAAATAGCACACTGTTTATCTAAAAGAACAGCCGCAGACATGCTGTCCTGCAGGCTCAGCACCTGTCTCTAGCTGTGTCTATTCTCAACTGCATCATTAGCTTTTCCTTTTTTTGTTATATACAGACCTATTTTGTTCTTTGCCTGTACTTCAAAGCTTTCATAAGCCAACCTAAGCAAACAGGGTATATTTGTGAAATATTAAACCGATAGTTCTAAGTCTAAAAATTAAAACTCAAATTGTGTTTGTGATTGGAGTCTTGTCTTCATTTCTTTCTACTTGGGAAGTCAGGAAACTTCACCAGGTGATGGAATGTTCTTAAAATGATACATGGAGATGTGCCTCTCCCTTCCACTAAGATGGGAGACCCTAGACAGGAGAATGCAAATCACCTCCCTTAGAAATAAAGGAATTCTTGCTTTTAAGAGAAAAGCAAAGCACATTTATCATTTAAGGAAAGTAGAGCTATATGCCTTCTTGATTTTTCAATTTGACACCCTGAGCTGCTGACTGTATGTTGAATATTTTAAAGTCACATAACACACTGGAAATATAGTAGGCAAAGTTTCATGCCACATTTAACAAGCAAAACTAGCCTTTTTCTTTTTCTTCACGTATAATACTGTTTGAAAATGTACATGCTGTGTATAGCTTAGTCCATAATAAAACCAGATATTTTATAATAAAGGGCCAAACAAATAACACTTTCAGAAAAATTCCCCTATTATAGCAGGAAAAGGCCAAAATATTCATTTTCAACTTCAAGTTGTTGAAATGTTAGACTGGGCAAAACTTCTGTTTAAAAATCATCAGTACTAGCAGCCATATAATTGACATTCATTAGAACACAGTTTCCAAACCACCTAATTCTCCATGTCAGCGTTCCCAGAAGGTTCTAATTGCTGGGCAGGGTGGGGGCTCCCCTGGTTTATCACTTCTCACAGGAAGTTGGTCATTGCCCATACAGAGATCCTAAAAATATGCACGAGGCTCTGGAGATGTGTG
Source organism: Typhlomys cinereus (assembly GCA_023101885.1). Lineage (NCBI taxonomy): Eukaryota > Metazoa > Chordata > Mammalia > Rodentia > Platacanthomyidae > Typhlomys > Typhlomys cinereus. The sequence goes on from JALPQD010000322.1 coordinate 680,649, forward strand.
CACCTCACATGTCACATGTCAGGAATCCCCCTTTAAGTCCATGGTATAAGAATGAGCATCTTCTCAGTCCCCACATGGTCCGAGATACAGGGATGCAGCCATAGAAGTAGATATTTAAACTTTCTTCTTTTTTGTAAAATCCCAACAGACTCGGTACACTGAGGATACTTACATAATTTGGTCTATTAATTCATTTTAATTTTGAAATAGTTAGTGAATTTATTTGAGGGGGTACACATCACAGGTGTGGAAGTCAAAGGACAACTTTATGAAGTTGGTCCCTTCCTTCCATCATGTCAGTTTGGGGGATTAAACTGAATTTGTGCACAAGGTCTTCACCTGTCCTGCCGTCTCTCTGGTTCCGTTACTGGGCCTTTTAAGGAAGTCCCCAGATCCACCTTTCTTGTCCCTAGTCCGAGGCGGGAAGGATCTGGTTACAGCATGGACACAGTCTTGGTTTCAATCAGTGCCCCGGGCACGCACATCTATGCAGCAACGGTTGTGTGTGCTTCAGTGGACTGAGCTGTGGCATCAACATACAGTGTCAGAAATATCGATAGTGGCTTGTCCACAGAAGTCCTAATCTGGTGAGGCCGTGGCTACCAATGACTTTATTTGTCGTCTCCCAATCCTCAGCTCTTCTGTTCTCGGTCTATTTTCTGTAACATTGTATGGATGTGTGCATGTGCACACATGCCTATGCATGTGTGTGTGCCTGTGTGTGCATGTATGTATGTGTATGTGTGTGCATGTATGTGTGTGCATGCATGGGCATGTATGTGTGTGCACACTGTGGATGCTTGAGTGCAGTGCATATGTGTGTGTGTGCATACATGCATGCCTGTACACACACACTTAGGTGTACGTACATGTGAGTGTAGGTGGGTGTCATCTTTGCCGTCATTGTTCCCTGGTACTTTTCCACTTCTACACCATGCGTTCAGGTTTTCATGGCCCTTGTTGTTGTAACTGCTGTAGCTCAAGAAGCTTTTTCCAGTCAGCTGCTTTTGCTTCGGACAGAGCCTTGCTATGTAGCCCAGGCTGCCATCAGACTCCCTTTGTAGCTCAGGCTGTCCCTGAACTCTTGATGCAGCTGCCACAGCCTCTGAGCGAGAATCCCAGGTTTGCACCTGCAGCGGCAGCTGGCTCATCTTCCTGTGCAAAGCAACGCTAATGACCCTCTTCTGCTAACACAGTTCTGCACGGCATTCGCGATTCTGCATTTCTTACATTACCCTACTGGGTTGAGCCTCGCACTGCGCTTATTTGAGCAGTTTGTTATCGCTCTCGCTAAAAGTAGACTCTAGGTGGTATTTATCTTTTTATTGGCGCAGCATGTGTGTGTGCGTCTCTCGTGGGGACATGAATAGCTCAGTGCCCACCTCTCCTGAAATCGACTGAAACTCCTGTGCTTCCTCAGCCACAAGATGCTAACAGGGAGACTAGAACTTTGTCCCTGGAAATAAGTGATGTCTTTATTCCAGTGAGGAATGGTTAACAATCCAATATACTGCAGTGTTTTTTTGAAAATTTATAAATGTACGTTAATTTCTGTTTTTGAAGCATATGTATCACAATGTAAAAACCAGACACAAATGTAAACAAACAACATAAAGCAGCGGGATGTTGTGGTCATAAATAAGCAGCTTGGGGTCTTATTATCTCAATTTTAGGCTTAAAGAAATCCAAAGCCAAATGAAGGCTAAGGAACTGCAACAGCCCTACAAATGGTGGTGCTTAGAGACATGACGGTGTCACAGAGCCTGGCCATCTCTCTCTGCCCTGGTAGCTAACGCAGAGTGTCTCTACCTGTGCTCCAAAGCAGGGCTATGGAACAGCGACCAGACACAGGGAAGCCCAAGCCATGCCCTGGAATTTAGCCTGACACTGACCAATTCTCTTCAGGAGGGCCCTGAGCTAACGGGCAGAATCCCCATCCTTGGCTTTGGCTTGAAAGCAAATTACAAACCCAGTCCTCGATTAAGCTGGATGCTTGCTACCTGCTGAAGAAGGCAGAATGGTGGTCTCGAATCAGGAGGACCTGAGTTCAGCCCCAGAGATCCCACATAGAAAGCATCATGGCATATGATAGAAAGTCAGACACAGTGGCACATGGCTGGTCTCTCAGCAAGGGGAAAAGTTAGACTGATACTGAGGGCTTGCATACCAGCCAGACTAGTCAAACCCAGAAGTTCCAGCTTCCAGAAGATATCTTGACTTCCAAAAACATGGAAGGTTATTGAACAAGATACCCAGTATAGACCTCTGACCCCCATTTGCACACACTAGCACCTGTATATACATGCACACAGACATGGGTTCATTCATTAGTCTCATACCATTAGGTGTGTGTGTGGCTAAGGTCATACTTTCAACAGACACAAACTTAAACCTGTACTTGCACTGCATAGTCATTCAATGCTGTCTTGCATAACATTACCTAAATTAAAATACGTTCAAGCCTCAGGATTTTACATGGGAATATTGTGTGCAGTGTGATTGATTCATGGCCATGTAGCAATTATAATGCACAGATCCATAGTCACGGGAACATCCTCTGTCCCTAGCAACAACTTAAATCAGTTAATGGTCCCATTGTGTCGTGACTAGCATAACTCAACCTCAGAAGAAGCCAGAATATTGCAACCTCCATCCTAAAATTGCACTCTTACTTAATATGAGAATTCTCAGTTGTTAAAATTTTAAAATAGAGAATTTTCAACAAATAGAGTGCTTTAACATATTATTTACTTAAACCTGTTTACATGCAATTTTTGTGTTAAGTTAGTAGCTTACCCCCCTCATTTGAATAAATATATTATTTGTCTTTAAATAAATTAGAATGATTGTCATTCCACACTTAGGTCTTCTCACTTAGCCAAACATTTCATAGTACTTTATTCTACTGTGATTTGAGACAGTTTTATTTCTGATTCATGCTAAAAATGTTGATGTGAGTTTCCTGATATCAGTTGACATGCTTTGATTTAAGCACCTCATTCTAACCCATAATCTTTTATAATTGTCCGTAGTGACCTAAGGTCTCGCTGTTTTTCCCTGGCTGGCCTTGAACTCTTGTTCTCAGATTCATGGCTCACAAGAACCACAGTCCTACCTCTGCCTCTCCAATACTGAGATTGCAGACATGTGCCACCATGTCTGGCTGTTGACTTTATCTGAATGTCAAGATAGACTTTATCCAGCACTTGACTATTTATGGATCGATGTGTGTCTCTGTAACCAATGCTGTGTTCATCCTCTGAACCTAATTCCTCTTCCTAACTGGAGAAGACAAACAGACAATTGTAATTTGTACCCTTTTATCTACTTTTATGACTAGCTCATATAGTTTTCTCCCCTCTTTGCCTTTTGCTTATTATATCCCAGATTGTTTTTAAACGGTTACACAAGGGATCATGTCCCCCTGGGAATGGTCCATTACATTTTGAATATCAGTGTCATTCCAAGTTATTTGGACCACGGCATTAATCCACTTAAAGCAATAAAAAGGAATAGCCATAAAAAGGCAAGATGCATAAAGCATTACTTTAAACAGCTTAAAAGAGAGAGAGGCAGCGAGAGAAAGAGATGTTAAGTGTTCCCTCTCTCAGAGCCGCTGCTGCGTGGATACGTCGGTGTACAGCGAACAAGTTGGAAGCACCAGTGGGGTTGCGAATGGGGAGAGGCGCTTGGGCGGAACATGAAAGAGAGGCGCTTGCTCTCTGGCTCCTTTCTTCCATCGAGCAGTTAAAAAACGCGAATCATTTAAACGAGCTCCCGTGGCCTGCTTTTCATGGGCTTCTTTTCTTAGGGAAAGTTACCAACAGGTCCATTCATAAGGTGGTCTTGAAGGTTATTTCACTGTTGTGGAGCAAACGTTCAGGTGGTTTACAAAGGATCCCCGCCACCCAGGTCTGAAGATGCACGGTAGGAAAATAAGACCCTGCTACAAAAAGAGCAGCAGCCCATCAGAGTCTTTCCCTTTCAAACCAGGCAGCTTCCCCCTCGGAGAGATTAATTACAGTCAGGTCAAGAAGACAGCCTGGCTCTGTGTGTATGCACGCGCGCGCGCGTTCGTGTGTGTGTGTGTGTGTGTGTGTGTGTGTGTGTGTGTGTGTGTGTGTGCTTCCTCTCCGATATTAGAAAGATGAAGGCTGCGATGAGTGTGCACAGCGCCTGTGATCACACCCGCTCAGAGGCGTCTGACAGGAGGTTCAAACGCTCCGGCGGTCCCTGGTGCTGACAGGTAGATCACACGGGCCTTAAGCACATGTTTAGTGCGGGGGTGAACGCAGCGACCACTGTCATCTGTGAAGTATTAAACATTGCAGAAGAAGCCCGGTCCTCTGTAAAGGGGGAAAAAAGTTACTAACAAGCTTCCGTCAAATTCCACTCTTTTCTTTTGTCAGTGACATGTAATAACCGTGTAGATCAAACTTTCAGCCACAGTGGATGACTAGTCAGGCATCCACTTGATCGTGCTTGGTTCTCTGGGTGTGCCAAAGGCTCCCTGATTAGCTCGTGTGTCCTCATGCACAGTTGAAATGAGCAGAATATTGGAGGTACACTAAACTTAGCCCAAGTTCTAAAAATAATTCAAGCAATCTGTGCCTTATATCCATTCAACACATTGTAATCCCATTGTCTGGAATAGTCCATTGTCTGGAATCTCTGCCTACCAAGTCATTTGCCTGATTTCTGCAGTCAGTTGTCCAGTGTTCATGAGTCTGTGTAGCTAATAAAGTGTATGAATGCCTCCGACATTCTAAGTAGACAGGGTATGAGAAATGTGTATGTCGTGTAAGGTATGTGCGTGTGCACACGTTGGAGAGCTGTGTGTGGACATTGCTTATTTTCTTCCATTATAACCAAGGGCGCAGTGGGCCAGAGAGTTCTGTGCATGGGGATGAATGAGTCTCACTGCTGGTCAGTTCTTTCAAATGTCATTCTAAGGCCTGAGCGCTGTGCTCTTTGTAGCGTCATGCACACTAGTAGAAAAAGATTGATGAGAACCGGTCCTCTCCAGGCCTCCAAGCCAGGACCCAGCGCATCCCTCTAAATTCTTTGGGAAACAGCGCAAAGGAAAGACTCGATTCCTGGGATTTTCACTCCCTTCAGTATTATGTTCAGATCAAACTACGATATGGCTGCCTGTGGTATTTCTGTACAAAACAAGGGAGCCAAGACTTGCAAGTGTAGATGAACATTATAAAATGTGGCTACTGAATACGTCTTTAAAAATGAGGGGCCCTTGCACACCCGTGAAAAGAGGGGGAGGAGCAAATGCTGGAGGAAGCAGAAGAGCAAACAGGAAGCAAAGGGGAGCGAGTGTGAAAATCAGGCGCCAAATGGAAACTGTAGCTCTGTCCCCCGCCGTCCAGCACAGCACAGACTCCCACCGCCTCTGAGAATCGTGGTCAATTACTGTCCTTCCCCTCAGCAGCCAGCCGCTTTGCACTTGTGTTTCTCACGTCACTAGCAAGCCAAGGAAATAAATCTGTCAAAAAATTAACCGGCGCTTCCTGAACATATTACTTGGAAGCTATTGCGAATTTCTCAGACAAGAAGAGCCTCCGGTCCCCTTTCCTGAGTTCAGGTTTCAGGACACAGGCACTTCAGGGGATCAGAGCTTCATAGAGTGGCTTTGATGCAGTTTCTCAAACTGAATGATGAAGAGAGAGTGAGAGCTAGAGGGAGAAACAGTGAGCTAGGAAAAAGCAGAGGGGGGACAGAGAGAGAGGGACAGGAGGAGAGAGAAGGAGGAGGAAGTGACAGAGACAAGAGACAGAGAGACAGAGACAGGAAGAGACATAGGGAGACAGTGACAGAACAAATTTCCCAACACAAAGCCTATGGTTGTGGTTAAATGGCTGGAAAGATTTCCAGTAAAGCACCAAGTCGTCTCCCCTAATTTATTTTCTCCTGATGTATTCTGAGTCCCGGTCACCTTGAAGCATCCATCCAGCACCTCCAACATCTCTGCATCTAGGATCTCAGACAGCATCCCATTTTCTGTCCTTTAGCTTTTTCACGCACAGATCTTTTTTTTTTTTTACCCTTTAAAAAAAACACACAACAGAAAGAAAAGTAAGAGTTGTTTGTAAGCAACTTTCACAATTATTTTTTACCCAGAGAGTGGGACTGCGTGTTTGAATGTTTCCAAGAAAGTATTGTTCTTCTGTGACAACAGGTCAGAAAGACTCTGCATTAATTACACTAACATATGGTTATTAGCAGATTCTAGCGCAGAGAGCAGTACTTTACAATGCCTCTTCCCGCGTCAGATGTGAGCCATATTGTCAGTGCTGGCAGCTATTGTTTCACTCATTTACTTCACAGAGCTAATTACTCCCTAATAATAGCTTTACCTTGGAGTTTTTCACTTGCTTGTGCCAGCAAACCTGTTCACACTACATATGCTAATTATTGGCACTTATTCATTATGTTAAGATAGCTTTAAGTTCAAGCTGCGCAGCCTGGCTCTCGGTTTGGAGCCAGCTGGCTGAAAACTTCCACCTTTTTTTTTTTAACTAAAGTCATTAAAAGTTTTAATATGGGCCCATCTTGTTCTCTTTACAAGATCAGTCTTTCAGGGATTCAAATGAACGTGCAGTTACCCGTGGACAATTGCAAATTACAAGAAGGCAGCCTTTGGCTTCTGAGAAGGGTCATCAAGGGTGGGTTCCTTGGGGCTCACTCTGGTCAGACGGGAAGACATGAGTGAACTCTCTGAAACTCTGCTGTCATCCACCTGACAAGTCCCTACACGAGCATACATGTACATGGCTGCATGCATACCTCACACATATGTACGTACATACGTGTACATTCAAACATAAAAAACTCTGGGCATCTTACCTACCTATCAGACAAGTCCATAGACAAATATGCATATGTATATCTGCTCACACACATAGTCTCACACACACACACACACCCACACACACACACACACATATATACATTATACATATATACACAAAAAACTCTCTGGACATCTTCTCTTATCTATCAGATAAGTCCCTATACAAGCATGCATGTGTGTGTCTAACACACACACACAGTCACACACAATCCCACACAACTCATTCTGTGATTATCTGCCTGGCAGTTCAGTATAGGAATATACATGTGGCTGACTGTACACATACTCCACGCACCCACACCCACATACACACCTCTTTAATCATGTTGTCTACCTGACATCTCACATATCAGTGATGTGCATGTATGGCCATATCACATTCACACATTTGCAAACTGGTCGTTTTCCTTGCACCTCCCTTCAGAATTTCATTCTCTAGTAGCTTTTACTTCATCCACGGTGAAAAGATAGCGTGTGGCCTGGGGCTGTTTGTGGAGCATCTTTTCTGTGGTGCTTTCCTTGGTATTTTTTCCCTTATCATTTCTTGTTTCTTGAGATTTCGGATCAATGCCAGGGCCAGAGACTGTACTTGAACTCCATTCAGGATCCCCATTGGTAGCAGCAGGAGTTAATATTTAAGTGTTGTTTTCAGTCAAAGTAAAATATGGTTTCCCTAGTTTTAATGAACAAATAGCTTCATTTGGTTCACATCCAAATATAATTAGTAACTAGTACCACTCAATTAAATGCCCAAGTTTGACGAGTATGAATCAAAATGGATTTGACCTTCTTAGGTAGAAGATTTGGTGGAAGTCTTTTGAGACCTCAAAATGATTATCTATCTTGGACCTAAAATCTGTCTAAAAACCACTTCTTATTTAAGAAGTTTGAAAAGGTTCGGCCTTTGGACGCACACCTTAAAGATTGAAGCATAAGCAGAGACAAGATGCCTGAGCTTGTTCCCTGCTGTGCATGCTGCAAGGTAAATCTCTTTTTTTGCTCCTTCACCTCTCTTTTGTTCAACCAGTAGCTCCGCTAGAACACCTCGGTTCCTATTCCTTTAGCCTTTGAAGTAGCAAGTCCTCATCTTCCAGTATTTTTAAAGTTCTGTGTAATTGAGTGTTGTATGGGGTTGGACATGGACTCTTTGACTCCATGTGGAACTGGATGACAAGTAGGGGAAGTTAACAATCTCCCAATTCTTGCTGCTGGAGCCCCTGTGAGTGAAATGCATGTTGGAAGAGCCAGGACGGATTGCCAAGATGACGAGTCCAGAGCCCATTTGCCAGGGGACCAAGAATACTTCCAGTGGATGTAACTTCTCTTCAAGGTCTGGTTGTATCTTAAATAATCACACAAGAGCTAGCTGAGATCCAAGACACTAATGTTAAAGGAATTAATGAATACCACTAGTTCTAAATATCAATCCACCTTGGGAAAGAAGAACTTTAAATCTAATGATATATTTGTGCGGATCAACACTTCACACATTCATTCAAATCTTTTATATATATATATATATATATATATATATATATATATATATATATATATCATGAAGAGACTTCAGAGACAGGGCGAAAGAATGTTAATTTATAAAACCTCAAAACTTAGCTGCGACTTGAACGAAAGTTGCTTTTCATTAAAAAATAAATTCTTAAGAGACTCCGAAAAGGCCATTTATATTTTTTTTCCAACTTCTGTTAATAAATGTTAATTTGTGTGTGTGGCTTTCAGTTATACTAGATGCGTTTGAGATAAGAAAATGTGGTTGCTAGGCCACGTGGCTTGGCACATGCTAGGAATTATCAGTTTCCTTTCAGAGCATTTAGAAAGTTAGACCGAAACAAAACGACATTATAATTACAGTGATTAAGAACTATCATTTGGAAGTCTAAATATTCCTATTCCTTGATATATTTTGGAAATGAGTTTATTCACCCTGAAGTTACAAACAGATAAGGTAAATAAGAAAAACTAAAAAAAAGATTAAGATCCAAATTCCCCCATGAGTTGTAAGCGTGGGCTATGTGGTCTCATTTGAGAATTTTGAAGCTTTCCTTGGCCGTTGGCAACCCTTTGATACCACAAGGACGGCCTCAGTGGACACAGAACTTGTCTCGACTCGGTTGGCAAATGTTTCATTCTGCCTCGTATACTTTCTGTCAGCGAGACACTTCTCTATATGAGATGGTTAACACCATCTTCAGAGCATCTTCCTCCAGTAACACCATCTTCAGAGCATCTTCCTCCAGAGCAAGGATTTCCCCAGGCTACTTCTTCTCCAAGATGGATCCCGGGCTTCTCTTCCCCATTACTCACATTCCAAATTGTGGGGCTCACCACAATGTAAAGGGACAAATGCTCAAAGGTGCTTCATGTTGTATAGCAACTAACTTCCACATTAAATAGTTGTCCATGCTTTTCAGAATTAAAGAACTCAAGTATGAATATAAGAAAAATTCCTTATGAGAGTCCAGAGTCTAGACCACAACCGTGTAACTAACATCTGGGTCCACCCTGTGGGCAAACAGCAGCGAGAACAGTAGCATGAGAGAATTGTCCTGCTTTTCTTCTTCCCTTCCTTTCCCTTCCTTCCTTCCTCCCTTCCTTTCTTTCCTTCCTTAGCCTCTACCTTTCTTGTTTTTCTTCCATTTCTTCCTTAGCGCCTTCTTTTCTTCACCTCTTCCTTCTTTCCCTCCTTACTTCCTTTCCTTCCCTAACACCTTCTTCCCTCCCTCCCTCCTTCCCTCCCTCCCTCCTTCCCTCCTTCCTTTTTTTCTTTCATTTTCTCCTTCCTTCCTTCCTTCCTTCCTTCCTTCCTTCCTTCCTTCCTTCCTTCCTTCCTTCCTTCCTTCCTTCCTTCTTCGTTCATCCCTCACTTCCTCCCTTCCTTTAGTTCTTTCTTAAGACTGCCTCTCCTTGTATAGTCGAGGCAGACCTGCTCTACATCTTCCAATGTAGCCCAGGTTGGCCTGACATTTATAATCACCTCCTGCCTCTCAAATGCTGGAATCACAGGTGCCCCACGCCTGCCTTGGCAGCCATGAGCCTCCCTAGGGGTTTCACAGAGACACTGAAAGTGGAACAATCTGGCTGAATTGAAAAAACCCCCTAGGAAAATCATGTTTCTAGTTTAGCGCCCCAAGGAGTACCACAAAGAAAGATGGAAAAAACATGTACTCAGGTTAAAGTTGCTGGGCTTGAAGTGACCATTGAAATGGGTGATTAAGAAAAATAAAAAACTTCACGCCTCCTTTCTGTTTGTTTACATGGGAATCCCCTTAGTTCATCAACACATAGATAAGTGTAAAGCAAAGGAGCATGACAAATTATGCCAGATTAGCAGTAATGAAAACTGTGTTAGCTTTCCTCCAATCAAAGTAGATATTAACACATGAATATTATGGGATATCAAGAGAAATTTCATACTGATAACATGATGCCCATGTCATCCAAGTGCATAAAGATAATATTGGATATCTGTCCACATTGTGACTGCAGTTGAGTAGCACAAATATCAATCGAACTGGAGCAATTGGGAGATGAATGTACCGTGGAAGTTGGAAGCTCAGCTACTTTTCCCATAAGTGGTTGAACATAAAGTTAGAAAATTAGTTATTGTAGAAAGACTGCATGCTACTGAACATTTACTCATATTTGCAGAGCTATATGTAAAGTTAGAGCAGAATAATACTTCTTTCAAAGCATACAGAGAAAAATCTAATGACATCATAATATGGACCATTCAATTTTTTTCTTTCATGTATTTGTGTATTGTGTACTTGTGTACATGTGTTTGTGTGCTTGTGTGTGTATTTGCATGTGGGTAGATATACATATGCATGCAAGTGTATAAACATCAGTGCACTTGAGCATATGTGCCTTTCATGATCCGAGAATTATATTGGGAATCATCTTCAAGTCCTCTTCCACCTTATTGTTGTAAACTTGGTCTCTAATTAAATGCACAGTAGTCATTAGGGCTAGTCTGACTAGCCACCTTGCTCTGGGAATTCGCAGATTATGCCCTGTAGGGCTGGAATTACAGATCAATTATCATAGACTTCCTGCACTTCTACATGGGATCTGGGAGTCTTAACTCAGGTCATAAGATATTTAAACCCTGAGTCATTTCTCTAGACCCCCAGTTCCATTCAACTTAAGGTATGAAATACTTGAAATTGCATTGTCATAAGAAATCAGTGGTTACATGATAATTAAGGAAGTATCAACTTAGTTGGAAGCTAAATGAAAACTTCAAAGTAGCCCCGGAGTCAGAAAAGAAGCTATATTGAAGATGAGAACATATTCTGAGTTAATAATAATTCAAATTAATTGAGAAACAGAGAACAAGAAATTAATGAAATAATTATCTCTGAAAAATAGATCATCAATGTAAAAGATATTTTAAGGAATGAAGAGAATGGTGTCAACAGAATTCAGTATAAATTCTTGTTAAAATCATGAGCACAAACTTGCAATAGAAGAGACTTTGCTCAGATTCATGAATTATTTCTATAAAGAACTTTTAACTGTCTTCATATTTAATGTAGACATATTGAAATTTTCCTCCCAAAACTTACCTCATATATTTTGTATTAATTATTATAATCGAACTCCTATCTCCTCATGAAGTAAGTCAATCAAAGGAGCTCTGATAGGAAAGGGAGTATTACAGTGTGATTTTCACAAATAATACCTGGCCTGTGGGAAATCCTAAGGAAGAGTTTAAAAATCCATTCCATGGGGGCTCATGTAGGGACGCGGGCGATGGAGTCTACACACAGAATAAAAAGTTCTCAGACCAAAAGCATCAACATTAGAATTCTAACCTTAAGATGAAACACTCCATGCGAGGCTTGCCGAAAGATCATGGAAAACCTGGATGATTTAAATGACAGAAGTTCTTCTGGGACGATCCGAAGAGCACAGAGGCCAGGGCCCTGCCATGGAGCCAGCCATCTTGCTAGCTGGTGGGAGGAAAGGCTCCTCGAGGCTCGTGAACGCAGGGGTTCCACCCCAAGTTCCCTGGGCCTCCCTATTGTACTCCACCCTGAAAGGTCAGAGGTGGAGGATGCACTCATGGGCAGCAGGGAGAGAGATGCACCCAATGGCCCCTCATGACCGTACCCATAGGGTCCCGACTCCCCCCATCCCGTCCCACCACTTTTGTGGCAGTGCCACAAAGACTGGTAACCAATACATCAACAAAGCGGGCCCCAAACCAAGCAGTCAAGTTCATGGGTAGAAAGCCCCCAGATTTTAAGATGGTATTACATCATAGATCATCAATGGATTCAATATCATCAGCACCAAAACCTTCACATATAATTTTAGAAACCCAGTAAGTCAGTTCTAAAATTTATGAAGCTATACACAGCATCTTCATCAAGTTAAACAAATGTGGAGAGTTAGCACATCCTTTCTTATTTTAACTTATTCCCAAGCAATTCCACGCAATGCAAAGTGCTTTAGCATCATGCAGAGCCACTGATTGGCAGACCAGAAAAGTTATGTTTAGTCTGCCAAGTTGTATTCCATCAATGCTCCATAAAGGTTGTGCACAGCCCAATGAGAGAAGACAGTCCTTTCTGCAAATGGTGTGGGAACATTTGTACACCTGTAGGCAATTGATTGAAATCGATTACTCTTTTACACCTAACACTGAATTAACTCAAAGCAAATGTGCTGTCAGGCATGGGGATACACAGCTGTAATCCCAGCTTTTTGGAAACCTGAAACAAGATCTGGGCTAGCCTGGGCTACAGTCAGACTGTGCTACAAAATAATGTATATCTACATTTATTGATGATTACTATTTATAAATCTGAAATATGGTGGTAAAATTTGGTTTTTGCTTTCACTATGTAAGAGGATCTCAGTAAAATACTGACCACAAGGTAGACATAGGTTATTTGTAATGGAACCATTCCAAATTATGGTTCTGTTTTTCAGAAAGGGTTGTATGTATTCATCTAAATTCCACAAAAGAATTGATATAGTTATAAGATAAAGCCATAAACCAAGTAGAAAATCAAGTACCATTATTTTAGTGAACAAGTATTGTGCAGAGGTTATTAAACGGCACCTTAAGATAAAAGGAAAAATCCTAAATCTGTCTTCAGCAATGTTAAAACTGTTTAATTTTGTTAACACTGCAAGGAAAATTAAAAAGCAAGCCACAGACTGACAGGAAAAAAAATTGCAAGACATATATCTGAGAAAAGACTTGTAAAAAATACCCCAAGATCTCCCCAAACTCAAAAATAAAATCAGATGTAATTAAATGAAATTGTCTGAAAGAATTGAACAGACTTTCAACCAAAGCAGCTATGAGGCTGACAAAAAAAACAGGAAAATATGTTCATCGTTTACAAGATATATAAATTGAAACCAGGGTCAACTGTCTGAACACACATACAGCTGGCTAAAGCAGACATGGCTTTAGGTAGACACTTGTGCAGCACATGACATTATTAAAATTCTGGTACTGAGATTTCCGATGGCATGTTGATTTTGAGACATGTTTTCACAGGGTTTTTCTATGTGTTTGTTTGTTTAAAATTTCCCATGTACTTATCTTAAAACCAACAATTCCACCCAACTTCGAGCTTGAAATCCTATTTCATAAGAGAGTTTATACTTGAGTAGTCATAATCATAATATTTTAACCATAATATTCTCAAATTTAAAACAACCAAAATATTCATCAAGTGGATAAACACATTATAAATACATCTATGCATATGTATATATGCATGTATATAAACATGCATACATGCATATATACATATACATGTGTATATATGTGCATACATATATATGCATATATATGTATATAACAATATCTACATATGTATACATGCATAATAAAACAATAAAAACAGTTGGCATGCAGAAGAACACATGAAATGTGGATCTAAAAACTAAGACACAAAGTGAAATAAGGCAGAAATGAGTTTATATTTACTTTACTGTTGAATTTAAATTTATAAAATTCAAAGAACAGTGATAAAAATTTGTTTTTGACTTTTCATTGGGGGGATCTCAAGAAAATATTGATCACACAGCAGGTGTAAGGTATGTGTGAAGGAGTCAGTCCCAATTATGAATCTGTTGTCCAGAAAGGATTGTGTATATTCATCCTAATTCTACAATGAATATAGAAACTTTATTGCATATAAATTTTGTCTGTATATATATGACAAAAATTTTCAATGACTGGATTAAGTTCTGGATTAGACAAAGTTAAGGAAATAATTCATCAAATGGATGAGAAATCAGAAGACATAATCTTGAACACAGAGAAATACAGATGGAAATAATAAAATGTAAGGAAGTTGGAAAATTCAACATTCAGCTAATTGAAACCCCCAATCAATAGACTAAAATGGATGAAGCTTAGTATATAGAGATAGCAGAAGAGATTCTTCAAAAATTGATTTAAAAAGCAAAATAGCTTGTGACTTGCTACATGAAGATCAGTGTTTTCAAGCCGTGTAACTGCAAAGGAATTCTGTTTTATTGTGTAAAGTTGCATTTTAGCAAAGGAAATGATCTTAAAAGTCATCAAGGAAAATAATTCTAAAGATCCCTTACAACAACTGACATACTGATGAACCACTGCAGTCAGAAGTCTCCAGAAAGTTATGGCAAGGAAAACCATTAGCCAAACTGAGTCCTATAATGAATTTAACATACAAGAACTGGAGCAAAGTGAATGTATTTTTGTGAAAGATAAAATGTTAAGTTTTGTGTTGTGTTCACTAAATAACCAAAGAGACACGTGGGAAGGGAAAAAGAATGTGAGCAGGCAAGAGCTAATTGATTGCAAAAGAATATACACACATTTTAATCCACTTAAGTTTCTATTGAAATGGTATAATCTGTAATTATACAGCCAAAAGATAGGTAAACTGAGACACTGAAAAATGAAAGTGCATTAAGCAGGATATCAGGGTTAAAATTACATATCTATTAATATTTTATTTTATTGGAAGGATAATATCAGCTATAAACTTTCAGTTTTTAGGTTTATGGCAAATTTTCAAAGGTAACTACAGAAAGTAAGCAAATAAAATGCATAATCATCTAAAGCAAGGGTAATCACAGGTAAAATTGAACAAAGTGCCCGAACTCTGTGATCATGATATAAATATCAAGCAAGCATCAGCAAAGCATTTTATAAAGCTAGTATAATAAAAACCAGTGAGTTGATAATGAAATACTTGGAACTTGAAACATTTACCATACCGTGTAAAAATAATTAGCAAGAGAAAGCTGAAGTATAAGGAAGCACAGAGGAACCAAAAATGTGAAAGTCAGAGGATGATAAAAAATATCCAAACACCTATCAAAAGATTCTATAGTCAAACACCTACCAAAAGACTCAGTAGTCAAACACCTATTTAAAGCAAGATAAGTCATTTCAAAATCTCATGAGCAGAAAAGTACATAAAAGAAGAAAAGAAGGTTGCTGGTGAATTGGGAGTATATTGCCATTCTCAACGTGGATTTTGGTTGCTTTAGGAAATGCGGACAGGCAGATTTAGAAAGCTCAAAAAGGAAATCCAGGAACAATGAATTTGCACATACCACTAGCTTTTCCGAAAGCAACGTTTATTTTAACTTTTGGAACTCTTACATCTTTTATTTTCTGCTTTCTCTGTAGTCCCCTTCCCCTTTGCCCCTCCTTTTCCCTTCATCTCTCCTGTCACGCTCCCTCTTGTTTTCAAGTCTTTTCACTTCTTCGACCTGCTGTGTCAAAGCAACATCTATGAGACAAGAGTAGAAATGGGAAAAGTTGTAAAAAACAAAAAAGTCCTAAAATGAAAAGGACGAACTTTATTTAAGTTGTTCCTCCTGCAAGATTTTGTGAAACTCCTGCGTTTTGGCACAGACCTTGTGGAGACAGAATCAACAAAAGGGAGATGTTTGTGCTGAGACCGTGGAGTCTAATGATTACGCAGAGACCTTCTGTGGTGATTTAAAAATAAGATGCTCCCAGAGGCTGAGTCCCCCAAACTGTTTAGATGATCCTGGAACCTGTGGGGTCTCACAGACCTTCTGGTCTGCTGTCTGCTTTTTGGTCCACTGAGACTTGAGCAGGGTCCTGCTTTCTTGCCTCCAGAAGTTACACCTTTTCTACTCTGACAGACTGTACTCTCCAACATAACCAAAAGTAGCTGTATTTCCCTTCAGTTGCTTCTCCCTGGGTATTAATCCCAGCCAATGAGAAGAATAATTAATACAATCCCCAGTCTAAAATTTGAAATTCCAAAATACTCCAAAATATAAAACATGATGGAAATTAGGCCAAATAGTCACATAGGGAGCCTTTGTATCTTTCATGAAATAGTTTATAATATTCTTCAAATCTGTCTTTGGCCTGTGGGTGACATATAGGAAACAGAAATTAAAAAAAATATTCTCCTGAATTCAGATCCTATCATCCACATATGCTCCAGTAGCCCCCAAAATTCAAAATCTGAAAATTCATTTGGTCCCAAGTAACTAAGATAAGTCATGCTCAGCCTGCCTGGACCTCATTGTGGGTACATGGCGATATGTTTTTCTAGTTAATAATAGAATCAATTCATTAAAAAATAACAAAGTGAGACCCAGCTGATGGCAATTACTTAGGCAATATTAAGCAGAGGATCTCCGTCTGCTTGCCAAACTTCCAGAAAATAAATGAGACAGAGACCAAGAGGGAGAGAGA
The DNA here is from genome assembly GCA_023101885.1 of Typhlomys cinereus. Lineage (NCBI taxonomy): Eukaryota > Metazoa > Chordata > Mammalia > Rodentia > Platacanthomyidae > Typhlomys > Typhlomys cinereus. The sequence goes on from JALPQD010000322.1 coordinate 697,238, forward strand.
AAGAGAGAGAGAGAATAAAAATAAGTGAGGTTTGAGATAGTTATGTATATTAGCTGTATCATTTGTGTACATCTCACCACATTCATTTGTAATTTATTTTTTTAATGGGCTAAGCAAATGGCTCAGTGGTTAAATGCACTTGCTTCACAAGCAAGAAAGCTAGAGTTTGGATCCCCAGATCCACATAAAATGCCAGGTAGGTATGGCAGCCATTTTATAATTCCAGCCTTGGAAGGCAGAGTCTGGGAATCCCCAGAGCAAGCTGGCTGGTGAGACCAGTTCTACCTGCAAACCCTGGATTTCACTAGAGACTCAGCCTCAAAAGAATAAGATAGAAGAGCAATGGATGATGATTCCCAATGTTATCCTTGGACCTCCACAAGCACATGCATGGATACACACACACACACACACACACACACACACACACACACACACACAAACACACACACACAGTTTCACTCAACATACATGTGAACACACATATGTACATGCCCCTACCCCCCACACAAATACAAAATATATAAAAAGAAAGATATATGATTATTATGTAGTCAAATAACATTTTTTTAACACCAGAAGAACCAGTTACTGTGCTGTTCATTGAAACTGCTTTAAGTAAAATGTAAGATTTTCAGGATTTCCACATGGAGAGCATATAAAAATCATTTGATTAACTGGAGATGTTTCTTGATAAAATAATGACACAGTGCAGTTGAAACTTATCATTAATGTCACATGCTGAAAAATAATTTTCTAAGCATAGTGCCACATTAGAGGTGACTGACTCTCACATGATAATTGAAATGAGACCTATATCATTGCATTGGTGAATTAGGGGTGTCACCATGCTGCTTGGGGGCCCCAGAGAACAATGCAGGTGACATTTTTTGAGCAAGGTGTAACTGTTGCCTCATTGAAGCTTACTGGATCTGCAAGGATGTGTTTGTCGGTGAGTCCTAAAGGTTCAGTCATTCCTAAAAGATAGTCAGGTTTCTGCAGCAGATGGAATCACTATCATCATCTAGAATGTTCCTAGGGCAGAGGCTGCTAATGAAAGATGCTTGATGGAAGATGGATTAAAGCCCCAGATAAAATAGTTTTATCGAGATTTTAAAACATAGGGAAAGGGTGCTAGGACAGTCCAACAGCACCGATTCAGAGGAGGTATTCCCCAGTGTAACATTTAGCCTCTAGTGGAGCAGCCGTATGTGGAGTAGCCTTGTACCTGCTAGTGGAGATGGCTGTATGTGGAGTGTAGCTGTGTCTGGTTCTTCTAGAGTTCTTGTGATGGGGCTGTTGTTCTGTGAGCTTAGGCCATTTTACTGGACATAGAACATTGAAAACCCATGAAGCTCTCTGCTGTGTAACTGCTAATATCTAGTGTGACCACAGCCATTAGCCTTCACTGAATGAATGACTCATATTAAAAACCACTCTGACTATGGGAACCCTAATTCATGACTTCAGGGCTGGGATGCATGGAAATGTCTATGGTTTTTTTGCAAATATGAAGCATGTTTGTGATGCTCAGGTCACAGAAAATGTTTTCATTTAGATTCTACTCATCTTATAAGGTGACTTCTTTTTTGCAGAGTGGTCCTTTGCTGAGCATAGCACTGTACACATGTAATTACATGTGTATAATACCATGTGCACACGCACACACAGCACTTACACACCCAGTTCCAAGTGCTGCTAGACATCCGTTTGCAATAATTATTTTGCCCTTAAACCATTGCTTCTCAAGTTCAAAAAGAAAATATTCTGCTTTGAAAACGCTGGAGTGGTTGCTTCACACACCACACGTGTGGCCCAGACAGATCTCTGGTGACCAGTGCATATTTATAGTAGCTATGCACAAGTTTTGATGTCATAATGCATCTTGCTGAGTTACAGAACAGGGGATAATCTCTTTTTTACACAAAACTCATGCAAAACAGTAAAAGAAACCTGCAAGAGCAAACCACCATGACTCTTTCTTCCATTGTTTGATGCTGAGATCATGCAAGAAAATCTTGGTGGATGAAGACTGGTTTGTCCCTGGAACTTGCTGGAACAGAAACTTACACGGATATGGCAAATTTGACCTTCTTCATGTGATTGTGTCTTCCAGTTTGAAACAGCAGGAAACATACCTGTTTTCATGTGGTTTCTGTTTCATATCAATGGGAGATCGTTTTGTGATGTCATCTTAGGAGTAGGGAACCGAGTTTCTCTCTGCTGCCCCAAAGGCACAGCCCAACAGGTCATTCCACGCTCTTTCAGGGTAAAGATGGGCTGTGTCATATGCTACTCTTAAAAGAGATTTCGGATTTCTGTGAAAGCAATTGATGTTTGAACCAGTTTCCTTTTGAATAATTAAAATCCATTCGGGAGCCCAGTATTTGCTGAGTCTGAACGGCATTACGGAGTCGCCAATTGGCACGGGGCGGTCTTAACGCTATTTGTTTCAGTGTTGAATTGGAGAATATTTTTGTATTCCCAGAGGAGCTGTTCGAAAATATGTTATGCCTTTCGTATTCTGCCGTCTCAAGGCTCATATTTTTATGCAATACGTAAAATAAATAAATAAATAAAATAGTCACAGGGGATATAGGGTGGTCAGAGGCCTGGAAAAGTGGCTCACTGCCAAATTAACCAGGAAGTGGCAAGGAGATAGCTAATTTTTTTCATTCTGAATTTAATATCTGGCTCATTTTTTTAGCATAAATTTTACACTAAGTTGAGTTATTTTCATTCAAAAAAAAAAACACCCACTACTATTTTGGCATTCTCTTTTTATAGACTGTGTTCTGCTCTGCAACTGCGCTTTGTCTAATTTTAGTTCACCGAGGTACCTGGATCGAGGAGTTAGGAAGTTTACCAGGAATTTATACTGCGTGGTAAATGAATTTCTTGCTCCAAAGGAAATTGATTCCGCAATGATTGTGCGGAAGGGTGCTGCGGATCATTTTTACTCTCTTGATGGAAACACAGGCGGTTGGAAGGAGCCTGCATGTCAAGATGACTTTGGGTCTGTGAGACACCATGAGTTCTTGTGAACTAGGTGAGACGTCTCCTTCCCCATCAGCTGCATCCTGCTAGCTGGCCACAGAATTTCTTCCCACATTACCTGTGTCCCCAACTTTGCTGTTCAGTGCTGATCACACTGTCAGGTGGTAGATCAGTAGTTTGAAATGGTGCAGATGGGGCAGGCTCTCCTGGGATTCCTGAATTACCTGAGATACCTGGAAGGGGAGGGAAAGGAGCTTCTAAAAGGGGAGGTCTGTTTAGGATGCATACCAGTAAGCCTCCAGGGCCCAGCGTTCTTATTTAGTGCTCTGCATTCGCCTGTGCTTGGAGAAAGACTGTGGGAGCTGGAACTTGCGTTACAGGACATAATTCAGAGCATGCGTTTGCCAAGTGCAACAAAACCCTACCTAGAATCTACATTTGTTCCTTTACATATATAGATGACATGCTCAGATCCATTTCTGTTCCTCTTGATTAGGAGACTATCTACATGCCTGAGCTGTCTTCTGATTTTCAGAATAGCTTTTTTATGAGGAAAATCATAGTTTGTCATTTACCCTGTTAGGATTTTATTTTGCAGTGTGTGTGTGTGCACGTGTGTGTGTTGCATGCAGGTGGGTGTTCATGTGTGTATGAGTGTGTGCACTTGAGTGTATGCCTTGGAGATCTGAGGGTGACATTGGGAATCATTCTGGATTGCTCTACCATCTTTTTGCTTTGCTGTGGAGTTTCCTAGGCTCCCCCTTCCAGGGCTGCAATAGCAGACTGCAGCCATATCTGCTTAGCATTTTTACGTAGGTTCTGGGGATCTGAACTCAGGTTCTCTTGCTTTTGAGGCAAAGTCTTTACCCCGAGCCATCTCCAAAGCCCCAAATTAAAATTTCTTAATAATGAAATTATCATTTTTTCTAGCCAGTTTCCTATCTACACTTCAAAATAAAAGTAGAATAGAAAGAGGAAACAGGAAAAAGGAAAAAGAAAACCAAAGGCCACTCTGCAGCGAAGAAGCTGGGGAGGAAAGGAATTGTAGGGACAGGTCCTTCTGTAGCTGGCCAAGGACACTGGCCACCAGTCCTGCTTTGTTTCTCAGTAGCCTCCTGGTGCATGTGAGAACACAGTTCTAGTCTGGAAGTTGTCTGGACTCATGGGAAATGGGGAGAAGGTAATTCCCATGTGTATTTATTTTGACACTGTTTGAAGCTGTCCCTCTAAATATTTTATAACCATATGCTCAGTTTTATACTTTTATGTTTTGATGATTTACAAAACTAATATTAGGCAAAGTGATGGTACAAAAAGAATTTACAGTCGTGATTATGTTCATCACCTCTCTTTCTAGTTTAAAAATAGACCTAAAGATGGCAGGGGGGTGGGGAGGTACAGGCAATTGTAATGATGAGGGAGCCATGGCATATGAGTGACAGAGATTTCTGTAGTTCTGAGACTTCACTAACCATCACCAGGACCACGCTAAGGCTGTTTTAAGGAGGAGCTTTGAACTTATGCCCTAGTTTACAGTCCTTTGCATTAGTTACAATGATATTCAATAGTCTTTCCTTTTTCAATGTGCACAAGCAAGTGGAAGATTTGTGTGCTGTGTCTGCATGATCACATGTGTACTGGCACACGTGTGTGCATGGATGAGGAAGCAGAGATGGTACTGGGAGTCATCAATTGCTCTTCCACCTTGTCATTTTGAGACAGGGTCTCCAGTATACCCAAAGCTTATCCATAGGACTTGCTCTGGGATTTCTGGGCTCTGTCTTCCAAGGCTTCAATGACAGATGGGTAATCATGGTTGCCCAGCGTCTCACACAGGATCTGGAAATCCAGGGTCCAGCCCCTTTGCATGTGAATCAAGCCCTTTAACTGCTGAGCCATCCCCCCAGCCTGGCATGCAGTGTTGTCAAAGCAAATTTATCTATAGGCCTACATCTCAGACACATCAAAATATGTAGATATATAGTTAAGAAACTGAACAATCCACAGTCCTTAAAAGAAAAGCTGCAGTGTGTCCTTTGGCCAGCTTACATGCCAGGAGCCCAAGTGTGTGGGCACCACCAGGAAGGTTCAACTGATTCAGTAGCTGTCTTTCTGGGAGACAATGGATCTTGTGAATACTCCTCTTTCTCTCTGGGCGGTTAGCTTCGTCTCTGGTTAACCGAAATTGTTGAGTAATTGTTCTGTGGTTGAGAACAAAATGCTGAATTAAACTGTTCCCAGTGCAATAATTGTGTGATTACAGCATTTATGTTGCTGGCCAAAGGAACACTCATTAGGTTTGGAAGACTCACCAAAACCCCAAGCACAAAAAAAAATGCAAATCACATGTAAATTACTTTTTAATACCTATAGTGGCTCTGAAATAGAGCTGAGGGTGGAACACATTTCCGGTGGAAAGAGAAGAACCTGGAAGTCTTGATTGTGCAATTCAGTTCATGCAATGCCGAAATCAGAGTGCTGCCGAGCTGCAGCTTCTTCATGCTTTACATATGGCTTCCATTCTCTCACCATCTCCCTCTTCCTTTCTTTTCCACGCCCACCCGTCTCCTGAACCACCATAGTTAACTTGGACATCTTCAACTCTGCCCGCTCCTCTCAGAGTTTTCTCTTTCTTTTCTTCTCCCTCTGTTGGTTAGTGGTGAAAAGAACTTACTGACCAATGGAGTGTTTGGTCAGATTTGATATGAAAACTGCCAGCAATTACGTAAAAGCATGTCAGGGAAAATGAGCCGCTGATAATATTTGAAGCTGCTGCAATATTGAGTATTGCAGCTTTCTCTGCATCTGCAGCAGTTGCTTCCCAACTGATCCCTTGCTGGGGAGTGTCCCATTGAGCACCACACTGCTAACATCTCCCTGGGATAAAGACCAGACTTTTTCTTTTTTAAATTATGCTTGATAAAGGTGAATGTGTGACACTTGTCTGTCTTTTAAATTTTATTTAAATTTTTTAGGGTTTTATGCATAAATGCAATGTGTTCTTGTCATTTCCTGCCCTTGTGGTCCAATACCAGACCCCTTCTTTTTTTAATTTTTTTAATTATTATTTATTCAATTGTGCATGTATGCATGTATGTGTGTGTGTATACGCATGTGTATGTATGTGTGTGTGTGTAGAACCACAGACGAATTCGGGAACCACCATGGACCGCCTCCACCTCCTCCTTGTTTACTCTGCCCCGGGATTCACAGGCTCCGCCCTACCAGGACCAGAAACGCAGGCCGCTCCCTGCTTCCGCCCGGCATCTATACGTGGGGTCTAGGATCCGAACTCAGGACCTTCCACCTGCAAAGTAGAGGCTTAACCCCTGAGCCACCTCTCCAGCCCCCAATACCAGACCCCTTCTTTATCATACTTCAAGCCCCCCAGCCCTGGCTCCACATCAGTCTCTCTCCTGCTTTCGCATCCCCTTGTGTGTGTGGCCAGCTAAGTTTTATCTGGGCTGCCCTTCATGTCATGTGCCTGGGTACTGCTGGGGGCATCAATGATATGTCATGGTATTTCAGTGGGTATACCATTGGGGAAAGCAACTCCTGCCCCCCGACCCCATTCAGCATTAACCCTCCTCAGTCTCCCAGGGAGTTGCGGGGCTTCTTGAGATCTTCCTCTGCCATAATGAAATGTCGGTAGTCCAACTCTCGTGCAGGTCTTGCGGAAGGAACTGTAACTGAATGAGTTCATGTATTGAGCAGCCCTGTCATAGCCAGAAAACACTATCTGGCCATAACCCTCTCCTGCTTCAGTCTCTTACATTCTGCTTGTCTCCGCTTCCACAGTACTCCCAGATCCCTGTGTTATGGGTGACTTGAATGTCCTGTTTGGGATGAGGACCAGCTTTTGATGTGTGTGGTGCTGAGAATCGCATATGATCTTTGTAAAGATTAGCTGTGTAAGCAATATTGATCATGTTTTACACTAGCAGGTGAAAAACAATAGCTTTGAAAGATAAGCAATTCCACAAGAATGAATGAAATGTTAGCCTTTATGTTCTAGATCAGTGATAAGTATAAGAACGACTCTTAGACAAATGGGTGAATGGAGATATTTACAAAGATCTTCATTGGGGGATCCTGGTGTGTTTCATTTTTTAGAAAGGCATACACTGAAATATATTTGAAGAGTAATCCCTTCAACACTTGGCAGTCAATCACAAGGCAAAATTAAATTAAAGTCTGAAAATATTAGCTAATATATATGTGTATATATAATTAGAAATGTTTATCATTGAGCTTTACACTAAAATTTGGGTTTAGCTGGATTTTTTTTCCTTTTTAACAAACCACGTGGTAAAACAACACTTTATTTAATAAATATATAGGAAATTACAATTTGAAAAATACAAATACAGTACATATGCATATACTTTGATCTTAATTGCACAGACAAACGGCTTAGTGTTCTTAATTATTTACATGTCACACTGGAGAATTTTTTGCTTTTGGTAAATGATATCACAATAATTGCATGAAAGTAGAGGTTATGGACTGTTGCATATGTGTACATGTGATCAACCTATCATCCTGACAACCAGGAAGCAAGCTCCAGGCCTACCTGAGGGGTCTCTGGATTAAGACAGGACTCAGAGTGTATATGGCTATGAGTGAATTTGGGGCTTGATCAATTGTTGTGGGACGACCCAGCTCATGGTGTATGGACCATCCCTGGATAGGCGGATTAAGCTGGAGAGAGCAAGCTGAGACTTAGCACACAAGCCAGCGGGCAGTGCTAGTGCACATGCCAGTTCTCTCAGCTCCAGTTTCTGTGTCCTGGCTGCCCTGATGGAGTGGAATCTGGAATCTCGGGCCAACTCTTAAGGATGCTGTATGTTGTTATAACAATAGATAATGAATCTAAAATATGGTTTTTGTGTATTTTCAACCACAGCTTTGTTTCTTCCGTATATATTCAACCACAGCTTTGTATCTTCTATATATATATTCAACCCACAGCTTTGCACTTATTATTCATATTTGGTATCATTTGAAAAGTGTCTTGAATCGAGATGTTAACAGGTACCCAATGAGAGTCAGGCGAAATCTTAAAAACTTCAGTGTTATCAAAATCTTTATTAAACCAGCTAAATGACCTTTATTTCATGAGATTAGATCAGCTTTCATGTTATTTACTCTTCATAACCGTCAGCTTCCTTTCTCAGATTTTCTTGTAAGTTTCACACAACATTTGTCATAATACAAATGTATTTTTCAAATGTGTGTGGTGATTTGTAGTCTTCCCTGTTTTGAGTTAGGATTCACACAAAGAGCTTAAAATTAATGCTCAGAGTTTTCATGCTTTTGATTTAATGTCATCTTTTAAAAGTTCAACTTCTTTAAACTTTTTCTTGTGGTTTTCCCCAACGGTGCCATCTTCAAACTGTGCCGGTTTTGAATTGCTAACCACTACACCATATTAAATAGCCTCCCATCGCTGCCAGCCACCCACACATTAATTAGAACAAACACAGATTTTAATGATCCCATTTGTCAATGGCAAAGCACACTGAACAAACAAGGATTATATTTCAGTAATCAAATTGTATTTTTAATGGGAATATAGGCCCCATCTTTAGGTAAATGATTCATCTTCTAAAATGTGTTAAAATGACCTAAAGTTAAGAGCACAGTTACTGACTCAAAAAGTACAATTGTTTTTGGTCTCAGTTTGTGAAAGCTCCCCTCCATTTCAAAACCAAATTTCAATATCATAATATTTTTAACAGCCATTCACTTGTGTCCACCTGCTTTTCTTGCTTCATGTATAGATCATTTCATGGGCATTTTGTGTGCTATACAATGTGTCTGTGGTGTTGTCCTCAGAAAAGAATTCCAAGTGTGTTCAGTATGTTAGTGCTTTTCACAGTGCCTGCATTGGAATCTGTTTTTTATTTGTGGTCTGTGTAATTAAGAAAGTTATGCTACACTGCCCTACAGTAGTGAATGATCGCTAATTTCTTCCTGTAATTTCCTCAACTTTTGCTTCCTAAGTTGTGAGGCTACTCTAGGATTGTATCTTGTATTCTATGATTGTAGCTTCCTAATGAATTTTAGCATTGGGGGTTATTTCTAAAATTACACATTTGTAGTAATGTCAACTTTGTGAACTATAAGCACAGATATTTTGGATTCTTTTTATTGAGCTTTTTTTTGACAAAAAGTTTTCAGATACATATTTTTCCTATATTGTCAATGTTTGGCAACCATTAGTTAATGGTATCTCTTGATAACTTAGCTAGACTTTCTTAACTATACAATCTCTTTGCTACTGTTTTTCTGTTGAAGAGCAGAGACTGTTTACAGTTTTTGTAATCAAGCACCTCTGCCTTTTTATTCATCTTCCTGCTAGTATCTTGCTTTACTTGCATGTTTTACCATTTTAGTTTGTTACGTGTCACTTTTAAGTCTGGCGTAATTGTAGCTATGATTCATTTTGATTGAGACTTATTGATACCAGGTGCTTGGTTAAAACCCAGAAAGCACAGTGATTGAAGGCTGGATGAGGCCTCTGCTCACCGGTTCTGAGTCCCAGCTCCTTCTCTGACTGTCCAGGGTTAGGCACTCCCCAAATGCATTATCTGCGGAGAAGGGCAATGCAAGTATTTATGCCATAGGACTGATTTGTGTTGACCTTGTTCTTCATTTCATTATGTTCTGTTACTACAGATTGAACTTAGGTTCCTGTACATGCTGGATATGCGCTATTATCTCCAAGACACACTACCCGGCTCCTCGCAGGATTTTGTGAATTTGAATGAGTAAAAATAGAACTGTCCAAAAGCAAACATAGAGAGGCATCAAGTTGAGGGAAGTAAAAGAGACATCAGCATTAACAAGTACTAAAATTCCTTAGATAAAGGGCAGGTGAGTGGAAAGACTTCATGGAGTCAATCTGTGTTCAGTTTTGTGCCAATAAAAGATCTATAAATAGAATTGTCACCGTTTTGAAGGTTTATAGAAAACTTATTTTTAACCATGAGAGCACTCTATATATTTAGTGAAGAGCTCACACTATTGCATAATTCATCTTTATTTGAATATTGTCATCAAGTTTACCAAATCGCAGCGCTTTGCACTACAAAGTATCAATGTCAATTTAGCAAAGCAGTAAAATTAGCCACACGTCCCTGGGGATAGTGCAATTGATATCAAGTCCCTCACTATTGGCTGCATGAGCGAAGGGATGTTGTGCTGTATTTCTTGGGGACTAGGAGACTTTAAACTTTCTATTATGTAAATGACACTATGTTCAATGGGTTGTCCAATTACAAAAATATTTCACATTTCCAAGCTCAAGAAACATCTACCATGGCCTTTCTGGTAATTTCACACGTTTTATTTTCAGTGACAAATGTTCTAGTGAGCGGCTTCCCACTAGAGCGCAGTCAGACAGGCATCTGAGATCCGCATCCCATCAGACACTGTGCGGCAGCCTGCGATGCTAGCCGGCGGGTTTGCATTCCCACACACTGAGGAGCGGATCTAGACACCCCATTATGTGCTCCTGACGTGTCTGCAGGGTGGGGAACTGTTTGGAATGTAATCGATGTTTTCATGTGTAAGCATGCGGCCTTCAGGTGTTCTCACCACAAGAGCAGCCTGTGCATCACAATACATTCTTTGTGTGCTGCAGACAGACAAACATTCACACACACACGTCTTGCAAGCTAGCCTTCCCTGCACCTCTTAGCGGGAAAATTAAAGTCATGAGGGGAAAAGTTGAATGTAAGAAATATGAGTTTGTGCACCCAATAACTGTAGCAAAATAGTATACAAAGCCTGTGGAACCAACGTCAGTAAAATCTTGGTGACTTTTAGTTGGTGGGTTGGAAGGGAGGTATTTCCAAGGTCTGTAGTGAACTTGTATGGAGTCAGGTCTGTGTCCATTTTTGCTCATGAACTTCTTTCCCTTCAAGGTGGGTACTTGGCATCTTTCCAGTAAGCCATGTGACCAAAAGTTAAAGACACACAGCACTTCACATTTGAACTGGATTGCTAATTATTTTTATATCTGCATCCATTCCACAGAAACGAATCAAGATTCACATTCTTACCACAAGTCACCCCCAACTGTACATCTTGTGTGATGTCATCAAAGATACATCAGAACTCTGGTTGCCCGTTATTATGGGCATTTCCAAGACTTCTGAGGAAGAGATTGAGCAAGATTGTGCTTGGAGGAAGAATAAATTGTGAATGAATCAGAAATGCAGCTTCAGAGCCAGTGAGAGATGATGCGGAGAAGTAGGAGGGCCCAGTGTAGCCAGTATATGTAAATAACCTGCTCATTTGACATGTAGGAAGCATCTACCATCTGTGGGATATCCAGCTGTGTACCTCAGATTCCAGGATGGACGTAGGTATGCTCCTGACCTTAAGTCAGGTGAAATTGTCCTTTGTGAGAAACATGGATCAAAATCTGTTTGTTTATCCATCTTGTCCGCTTAAGACTTCTATGCTAGGTAGTGATACCTAATGTGACATATAGTGTGAAATGCAATTATATATAGCGAGGGAAATAAGCGTGCATCACCTCAGAGTTACCTTCCTCTGTGTGTGTGTGTGTGTGTGTGTGTGTGTGTGTGTGTGTGTGTGTGACTGTGATGGTGGTGTGGCGGTGGTGTAGTATGCATGCTTGTATGCATATGGTGTGTAGGTGCATGTGTGTGCCTGTGGTGTATGTGTGGTACATTTGTGGTGTGATGTGGTGTGCAACATGTGCATGTGGGATTAAATGTGCATGTGTGTGTGTGTGTGTGCATTGTGAAAGCCATGGAAAAACTTTCCTATCACAGATCCAGTGTGCAATGCAACCCCATCAATCCCTCTCCTGCAGCCCTGGAAGTGCCCATCAACTGTGAAAACTCCTGCGTCTCTGCCATTCTGCAGCGTTTGCCCTGCATCACTTCTAACACCCACTCACACTATGCAACCTATGTTTTACTTTCTGCTTCTACACACTCTACTTTCGTTTGCATTTCTGCACTGAAGCGAGATGGTATGATGCATTCTCTGGGTGCAAGGTTGGGTCCCATTTCATCTGTGTCATTGAGATAGACAGGCTCTCATTTCTCACTGAGGACCAAGTTCTGTCCCACCATACATGTGTCTATCTATCAACCACGCAACTCCAGACTGTGTCCATATCAAAATAAAGCTGCAGTGACCTGAGAGGAAGAGATGGTTTCTGTGCAAGGGGCTGATCCCCTTTCCTGTGTGCCCCAAGGCCGCTGGGACATGTACTCTTTTAGTGGGCCCTGAGGCCGCTGGGACATGTAGTCCTTCAGTGGGCCCCAAGGCCTCTGGCACTTGTAGTCCTTCAGTGAGGCTGTAGTCTTTCACATGCACCATACATCCACATCTAGAGGCTCCTTTTCCCCACAGCTCTATCGATGTCCATTGTCATCTTGATGATGTCATCCTGACAGGTGTGATGTCCTATCTAATTGTAGTTTATATTTGCATTGCAACAAGGATTAGGTATGAAGATATCTGGTGGCCAATTCTAGTCTTCTTTGCCAAAAAAAATTGCTAAATGAGAATCTTTTGTGTATTATTCACACAGAGCTGTTTAGTGACTTTAGTTTGTTCTTGAGTTCTGTGAGTGCTTTACATTTTTGAGTTCTAATCCCCAGCATCTTCTCATTGTTCAAAGGTCATTGTCTTTCTTTGCCAATTATTTGGCTTCAAGAAACTTCTTCATTTGATGAAGTTCCTCCTGTTATTTTGGAGTTTGTAGTCTCAGCTTTCGATGTGCTATCAGTGACTGACAAGACCACATCCCCAATCCCCAAGTGATATAGTGAATTGACAAGACCTGTATCAATGCTCCCCCCATGTATTTTCTTCTTGATTTATGGCTGGATATTTAGGCATTTAATCCACGTTGTGCTCATTTTTACTATAGTATAATATAACAATCCAATTTTACTTTTTTGTCCAAAAGTATGTATCCAGCTTCCCCAGCCCAGTTTACTGAAGAGAATGTTGTTTCCCACTATATTTCTTGGTTCTCTGGTCAAATGTCAGTCAATTTTGTCAACTGTGTATTCCCAAGTTTTCTTCCTGGGTAGGTCAGGAGCAGGTTTCAGCAATGCCATGAAGTCTCACAGTTGAAGACAGGTAGAGAAGTGTAGACCCTCCGAGCGGGAACCAAAGTAAATGGGAAGTAGAAGATTCTAGAGGACTTAATAATTGTACACTCATTGTTAGAAGGAAACCAGTGGTGTAAGAAGTATCTGTTCTTAAAAGTCTTCTTAGGAGATTGCAGGAGAAAATGGAATTGCGCTCAGGAGAGTTGAAGTAAATGCTAATAATATATATTCTAAGAAAGCTATAAAATGTGGTAAAAATAAGCATTTTATTTTCAATCTTTCTTTAATGAAGTGTCAAGAAATTTTTCCTATCATATAGCAAAGAAGGCAGTAATGACTCACAAGAACATAAAGGATTTCTCTTAGACTCTCAAGATTACATCCCTGGATTAACTATCCTTCTGCTATGTAGGGGACACTGTGGTACTCTGCTCTGTCTGCGATCATTCTTCAGATTGTTCAAGTAACATATATGCATGTAAAGCTTGAAAAATATTTTGTGTGAAAAATTATAAAGCAAAATAAAAAATAAAGATTAGATATAAATCACTGGAAGCTCCACCCTTGGTATAGTAATCTCTTAAAAGAGTAGACACTTTCTCTTTCAAAGATTACATAAGTATGATCCTTTTTTATAGGGAGAAAATATGTGGGAATTAATTTCCACAAAGTCTTCTGCACTATGTGAATCAGCAATTTTGTTGAAGAAAATTGTTACATTTTGTAATACAATTTGTTAGCAAGAGTCAAAGAATTGATTACTAAGAATGTCATCTTGCCTATGTTTCCAAAACTATTTGTTTTCCCCATTAATAAAATTAGAAATACTAACAGCCGATGTGCCAGTCTCTGAGAGGCTGTAAAAGTCTAAATGACTTAACATATCTTCAGACACTTTATAAAAATATGAAACCTTGTGTGCTATAATACAAAGCATGGCTGTTTCAAAGAATACTGGTGCCTGCTTCAGGAAAAGGCTAAAGTAAATATTTTTGTAAGTTTCTTTTTCTGTTTTGACTATTTAATTAAGGTAGAATTCACTTTCTTTGAAATTTGTCCTTTTTATAGAAAGAGGCCAGTGGTTTCCATGCTACATTTTGTAGCCAACTCCACTGGCTTCGGTTCTTTTTGTTATTGTGATAGCATAGTCTGGCCAGAGCAGCTTGCAGGAGGCTTGCTCTGGTTGGCTGCCACGGTGCAACCAAGTCCATCATGACAGAGAGAACATGGGGCCGCCAGGGAGGCGTGGCCTCAGGAACAGCGTCCCGGTCAGGAAGCCAGCGAGAACTAGCTCTAGAGAACCTCAATGTTGGACCTCCCTGAGACTTGCTGTACTTCCTCTAGCAGGGTTCTTCTGCCCCCTTTTGACCTTCCCAAACAGCTCAAGCACAGGAGCCTGTGGGGGGGAGGGTATTTCCTACTCAAACCACCACAGTTACCGATTCCTGAATAGCTTTCCTAGCCCAGAAAGCACCCCAACTCTCTCTACACTGAATGCTCTGAGCTACAAAGAGCTTCTGTTTCGACTCAGTGATATTGATATCAATAATCTTCTATTACCAGCCATTGTGAAAAACATTATAAATCAGGATTAAGTACGATTCAATTTTATAAAATTTCCTAGTCATAGACTCCTGAGAAATGCAATAGAAATTAATTGTCTCATGACGACCATACTGTTTGATGTGTGGCTTCATCTTTTTGGCAATTGAGGAAGAGCTCCTGATCTAACATGAGCGTGGATTGTGTCCGTGTGGCTAGACACGCAAAGGGCATGTCATAGACACGCATGAAAACCACATTGTTTCATCTTCAAGAACCCACACATGATCCCACACATGGCAAGGGAAAGCATTATATGCCAAAAGGAGTTTTGTGCTCTAGCCAGGCATGGTGACTCAGACCTGTAATGCCAACATTTGGTGGAGGCGAGCGGCGAGACAAGAGGATCGCCATACTATCAAAAGCAGTCCGGGCTGCAGACTGAGTGAGACCTCATCTCAAAACAACAAGCGAACCAAAACCCAAACACGAGGAAAAGAGAAAAGACTTGGGTTTTGTAAGGTTACACACTGCCGCTTTAAGAAGTAGCCGGGAGAGAAAGGGATGGCAGATCTCTGTACAAGGTGTCCTTTGTGGTATTTTAATCATGTTCTGGGTGGGTCTTTTGTTCACTTGAAAAGTACCCAGGGCAAATAAAGCTGCAGGCTTCTCCAGTCCTCTTTCACGCCTGCTTCCTGATTTCATGCCCGGCATTTATTTTCAGTTTCTGTCATTATCAACTTTCAGGGAAATTTTTGGTTTTTACCGTGAAGTCAGAAACATCCTTCGCTTCATCCTATGGTACATTTATAGTCGGCAGCATCATTTCGGTGGAAATTCCACATGGTTCTTGATGCGCTTTAGGACGCTGCTTCATAAGAAGGCACCACTTCGATTTTCAAAATAGAGTGTGTATTAGAAAGAGTATTGAAGTCAGAGCTGCCCACCTTAAGAAAGAAGTAGCCCAGCCTTAAAGTGGCAGAACCTTGATTCTCCATCACTCGAAAGCCCTCGTATCTTAGTAACGACAGCAACAATAAACACATCACGGAGCAAGTAAAGCTGTGGTTGTGAAATGAGCCATTGGCAGGAGGAGTCAGCGACCATATAATATTTCAGTTTCCATTCTATCTCGTAGCAATTTGATTAAAAAGCCATGGCACTTTCCCCGAAGGAGACAGAGTGGAGGTATCATTGCAGCTCTGGTGTGGGAGAAAATTGCAGTGTGTCTTGGCTGGCCCATTTCTCTAGACTGCCAGAAAGCATCTTACCTTCCCATGATGCTGCTGCTTGCAGTCTGGGTACAAATTGAGTTTGTATCATCTAAATCCCTGGGGCCCAGGGGCCCTTTGACAGCAAGGGAAGAGGAAGAGGATGAAAGAGGGTATTAGAAAAGAAAAGGAGGAAGGACTCGTGGCTGGTGGTTTTGAAAAGAAAGAAAGCATTTTTTTCCCATGTGGCTGTGTCCCTAAATGGTCTGTGAAGCACTGCCACGCTTCCGCCTCAGGTGCACGAGGCTCCTTGTGTGGGCTCAGCACCGGCAGGTCTGTGAGGAGGGTGGGAACAAAGGGGGGCTGGAAGCAGGCGAGTTAGTAAGTTGGCGCATCAGCCCGCGGGCTGAGTTAGCGCTTGCTTTGGGACAAAGTGTTTGCAGCCATCAGATAACTTTGCAGTCATCTTCAATAGTATCACTCTTTTTTTAAGCATCTTTTTTTTTTTTCATTTTGGCAGCCGGGCTCTCAGTAGAACCATCTGTCTTTCTATTAGTATTTTTTGAGCCCTGTTTTGAAGCCACTATGCTTGGCAAAGTCACTTTCATCCTTGGAAACAATTTTTTAAAAAAAGTTCTGTGGCTTTTTGCCGAAGAAGAGTACTATGTAAAAAAAAAAAATTCCACATGGCTGTTCATTTTTGTTCTGCAACAACATGGCTACTTTGTCTTTGTCTGGAACCAAATAGAATTTGAGGTGGTGTCAATGCACGGTGACTACTGGGGTATGAGGACAAGGACCAAGGATTCAACGGTGTGTCTGTATGTATCAGCATGTGTCTGTATGTTTCAATGTTATGTCTGTATGTTTCAGTGGTGTATCTGTATGTTTCAGCGGTGTATCTGTATGTTTCAGCGGTGTGTCTGTATGTTTCAGTGGTGTGTCTATATGTCTCAGCATGTGTCTGTATGTTTCTATGTTGTGTCTGTATGTTTAAGTGGTGTATCTGTATGTTTCCGTGGTGTGTCTGTATGTTTAAGTGGTGTATCTGTATGTTTCCGTGGTGTGTCTGTATGTTTCAGGGGTGTATCTGTATGTTTCAGTGGTGTGTTTATATGTTTCAGTGATGTATCTGTGTTTCAATAGTGTGTCTGTGTGTTTCAGTGGAGTGTCTGTATATCTCATCATGTGTCTGTATGTCTCAGCATGTGTTTGTATGCTTCAATAGTGTGTCTGTTTGCTGCTTTATCTCTCAGACTAACTTTCTTCAGTCTTCCTAGTAGATCAATTGGAAAATCAATGGACTGTTTTTATTTTTTTTCCCAAAGCCCATTGCAGTGTGTAAGGTGAGCTGACAAGTCACCGGTTGGTTATACAAAATGGAAAGTGAATCACAGCCCCTTTAGTGATTGCCGAGGGCCCCAAGCCTCTTCCAGCTGTGGGTCCAGAGGCAGCTTTAACATCCTGGTAGCTTGGTGGGTCGGTTCATCATGCTACATAAAACCCCTTTGCCCATATCATTTGGCTGTTACAGTCTTCGTTTTCTTAGCAACTACTGCGTGATGTTGCTGTGTGCTGCCAAACAACCACTCTGCTTCCCTCTGAAGGTGGCTATGTTTCGGCGGCAGGTGAATGGATCTCGAGGGTGGATGGATGTAGCTTACTTCTCGGGTCATGTGTTGGTCTGAAAGCTCTCAAAGAATGCCTGGAGATGGATCAGACATTACATTTTACTGCTAATTTCTGCACATCTGATGTGCATGTAGTCTGCAGGACTCCAGTTATAAGGCTCGGCCCACAGAGTTGCCAAAGATGCTCACAAATTAGACTTAGGGAAGGGGGTGAAGAACCCCTCCAGCCCTTGATCCCTGGGCTTCTTTCTTTCAGACCTCACTTCCTGTTCTGCATCCGGAAGTCCCCTTCGATTTCCTGACAGTTTTCCCGCCTGAGGCTTTCCCATCCTCTGGTCCTTAACCTGAGGGCTGGATCCACCTTTTCCATTCCCCAGACACCAGACACTTTTTAAGGAAAAAAGAAAATGAAACAGACACACAAAGACTAAGGATATTAGAAACCCTCTTTTCAATCATCTTTGTGTTACCTCCTGTCTCATTTCTTGCAGCAGCTATCCAGAACCCCCATACTCCACCTCTTACATCCAGAACCCCCATACCCCACCTCTCACATCCAGAACCCCCATACCCCACCTCTCACATCCAGAACCCCCATACCCCACCTCTCACATCCAGAACCCCCATACCCCACCTCTCGCAGAAACCCCCATACCCCACCTCTCGCATCCAGAACCCCCATACCCCACCTCTCACATCCGGAACCTCCATACCCCACCTCTCACATCCGGAACCCCCATACCACACCTCCTCGGCTCCCTCAAGCCTAGTCTTTAGGTTTCAGGAGCTGACCTGACCTTGAGGAATTCCTTCCCTGTGCCCCAGCGGCCTGAACCTTTCTCTGTTTTCCTGTACCCAAGTCTCTGCCCGTTTCTGCACCCCATTCCTCAGTGGGATACGCTGCAGCTCTGACTTGGGGCCGTGACGCCCGCCTCTGCTCCACTTCCCACTTTGCTCTGGATCCAGGCCAGGGCTCAGCTTCTCGTCTCCCTGTTTTGAGCTTCCTTTCTCTTTGCTCCCTCAGCCAACTAGCGTGCTCGGAAGTCCGCAGTCTTTCTTTCTCCAGTTTCCTTGCCGGCCTTCAGCACCCTGCCTGTTCAGAATGGCTCCACCCCCTTTTCTGTTGGCACCAATGGCATAGATTCATTTTTTGATTAATGATTCCAAGACGTAAACTTTGCCTTGTCTAAAATATTCTGCCTGCAACATTTCTTTTCACTTCCGGTTCCCTTCTCCATCTTGAAATTGCCCGGATGTTACCATCCAAGATCAGCGTCCTGAGTCCTGGCTCTCAGGTAACCTCCCTATGCATCAACGTCTTCTGAACTGTGGTGACTACTCCCTCATACCGCCCTTCTCTTGATTCTCTGGCTTCCCAAGAATTTCTCCCTCCGCATCCATTTGTGCTGGAGAGAGATCTCAGCGCTCAAATCCATCATTTCTCCAAACACACTTGGCATCTCTCCATGAAAACTTTCTCAAACTCTCTCTGTATTTTCCTACCTGTTTGGTATTGCTATCAATGACACAGGGCATAGGATGTTGTCTCTGATCCTATCATTTCCTTCACCTAGGAGTTTGGGCTGTATTTTTTTCCCCTGAAATATTCCTTGGTTCCTCTGCTGATTCCAATGAACCCACAAGCAATCCAGACTTCTTTGCCGATGTCTAGTTCCTGCCACATAAGCTTTCGCTAGTTGCTGTAGAAGTTCTAGAGAGAACTTCTTCATGTCTTCTCTACATTCAGTCGAGTATTCTGTGTAATATTTCCTCAGGGCCCATGGGAGAAGCTTGAGTGTGAGACCCTCATATCCCAACAGAGCCAGATTCCTCACTACTAGTCACTTTTTCTGTATAATTCATTGCCTGTGGGTGTTTCTCAACTCCTGTTCTTTGCTCACGTCTCCCCTTCTGTGTAGAATAGCTTTAACACAGCCTCGTTCTTGTTCTTTTGCTCAGCTTACCCCCATTTGTCTCATCAGTCCCCCGCCTGCACTCCATGGCTCCCTCCCTCCAGGAGCCCCTTCTAGACTTCTCTGCCCTACGTTGGCATCTTCTCTGGGCTTCTGCAGTGTTCTCTTTAGGCCCCTATTGTTATATTAATGGTGCTGTGTCATAATGATCCATTTGTCCCACCAGATTCAAAGCTCTCAGAGAGCAGGGATGAATATGAATTCTTCTTTTCATCCCTAGTTACCCCAAAGTGAACATTTTGCCTGGCAAATACTCATTGAATGAATAAACTGATAAATTGGCTCATGAAGCTGGAAACAGATCAGCCATCATAAGCATCTACTTGGGAGTCATCTGAACAGTTCCACGGTGGAATATACTCATGATGGAATATTGAGCTGACTAATTGATAGGTGCTTACTTTTGCTTTATAAATGCAATGGCATGATTAATTGTGTGGGTTAAATTTTTTAGAGGGTAAGAATACAAGCCATATCATGTAATAGAAGAACAAAGACTATGAAGACATAAGATAATTATTTCAAAGTTTAAAAGTGTAGGAAGTAGCCTCTAAATTTGTTATGACATATTCTGACTTGTGAATAACATGCCCCCTATTAAAAAAGTGACTAAAATTTTGTGACAAAAGTACTTTATTAAAACTTAATTAAAAATGTCACACATTTTAAAGCCTAATTAGGAGTTTAGAGGGGATTTCATAGATTCAGAGAGCAAAAAAGAATTGAATTTAGTAGCTATTGGGATTTGAAAATCTTCAGGAGTAGCAAATAAAGGGAGGAAGTTAGGGGCCCTCCAACAGTTTCATTTTAGAAGGTGTCTGGAAATCATTGTGATTTCTAGGGGTTACCACACCCTTTTCTCCAGAATAGCGGCTCCCACTTACCAGCAGAGACTGGCAGCTAAGTGTACCCGTCCCCATCACTGGTGATGGCTCACGTGAGTTACAGGCCCGTGGGGATGGAACAATCACTGCTCAGGAGCACAGTGAGGTGGTATCAATTTCTGCTTGGTTTCATCCCACATGGATTCTCCATTCACCATTACACCTTTGTCGTCTTTGGCTTGTGGGAGTTTCTGCTCAAGGGGCCTTTGTTTAGCATTTACCAACCATTCACTAAGGTTGAACTTGAACTCAGCAGGGACGTCGCCTCATATGTGCACGAAGCCCAACTTCTCCCACGTTTTTCCCACAATGTGCAACACCGTGGACTCCTTGCACTTGAGTGTTCTGCTGGCGACCGAGCATCAGACTCACAAGCAATTCAGACGACAAAATTACCAATAAAATTCTTCCCTGCTCTGCTGGAGTGTGTGGGTGACCGGGAAGTCAGCAGTGCCGCTGCTGATGTTGGTGGGGTACATGTCAGTTTCATCAAACAAGCAAATTGGCCAGTACAGAATCCACAAATGATAAAGATCTACTGGGTCTTGAGTGAACTGCATATAGGAATTAACTCCACACTGTTCGGTTCTGTTTACTTTACTGTGTACTTTATACTAAAGACAAGCAATATTAGCGTCTCCAATCTTCCCTATGATATTCTGAAGAAAACCCGCTCTTTGTTGAAACTTGAAGTTAGCTTCATTTCCGGTTTAGTTCTGTCTTCTCTTTCCGTCTTCTCTTCCTCTGCCCATTTCCTGCTTCCTAGGAGAATAATTAGTAGATTACAGAGGAGGCTGACTGAGCCTTTCTTCTCAGCGTGGATTTCAAATAGTCACGTGGCCAAATACGTCTGCTTTCCTTGTGCACCGTGTGATTTCAGACAATCCTTCTGCTGTAACCTGGGACTCTTCACATGCCATTCTTAAAATGGTTACACACTGAAAATTACCACACTAAAACAAAATGCACTCTGTGATCTATGGGATAGATTTATGGGATACCATGATAAAAGTTATAATACGTAAAGTGAATAAAATTTAAAAGAATTTGTTAGTTTATGCCTTTAATAGTAAAAGTTCTATCAAGTAAGATATGATAATTACTGGACAAAAGATCACACAAGTACACCTATGTGTTAATAGCCAATTAAACAGTATCATCAAGAAAAAAATGAATCCCTAAAAATACAGTATAGAGCTGACAGATGGCTTGTTAGGTTAAAGTCTTTGCCTCACAGGCAAATGGAACCCAAGTTCAGATCACATGCAAAAGTGACCTGCAGAAATAGCAGCAGGTTGAAACTCTGGCCTTGGAAGGCAGAGCCTGGGGAACTCCAGAGTAAAACTATAAGAAAGTAGACCAATGCAGGATGATTCCCAATGTCATTCCAAAGACACATACACTTAAGTCTCCTCTTACATACCCCATGCCAAAAATAAATAAATGAAGTTAAAATATGCAGATTTAATGAAAACTAAAGAATTTGTTCATCTGTCCTTACAATATTAAGAATTTGACCAACTAAAGTGTAATTATTGGACAAAATGTTGCACAGGCACATCTACATGGTAACAACCAGTTAGACAGTATCATCAAGGTAAAAGTACCTATGCAAATACTTCCGTGTGTGTGTTGTGTGTGCAGCATGTGTATGTGTGTGTGAGTGTGTGTGTATATTTAAGAAAAAATAACTGACAGCTATGTCATGTATTGTGCTGTGCACCTGGAATCCCAGAACTTGGGATCCTTCAGGTAGAGCGCATGTTTAACACCAACCTGAGATGCACAGCCAAATCCTGTTTCAAAAGAAAAAGAGAGGGGGGCTGGAGAGGTGGCTCGCGGAAGGTCCTGAGTTCGGATCCTAGACCCCATGTATAGACGCTGGGTGGAAGCGGGGGCGGCCTACGTTTCTGGTCCTGGTAGGGCGGAGCCTGTGAATCCGGGGCAGAGTAAACAAGGAGGAGGTGGAGGTGGTCCATGGTGGTTCCCGAATTCGTCCGTGGTTCTACACACACACACACACACACACACACACACACACACACACACACAAATACACACACACACAATTGGATAAATAATAAAAAAAATTTAAAAAAAAGAAAAAGAGAGGGAATAAACCTTTAGAAATCATATTACCAAGGAAAGTTGAACTATAAACATGATCATGTACTAGAACCTAACATTCTGCCTGTATTCTGAAGGGTTTTCTTTTCTCTTCTTTTCTTTTTTTGTACATGCAAGCAAAAGGGGAGGGAAAGAGAGAGAGAGAGGAGAGAGAGAGAGATCACAAGAGGACAGTGTATAGGCCTATGGAGTGACACTGGGAGTAGTCCTGGATTGCTCTACCTTCTTACAGCTTTGCTCTGGTGTTTCCCAGGCTCTGCCTTCCAGGACTGGAAGTGTAGGAATTGCTGGAAAGGAGTGCTGGGAGACATGAGAAAGGGACTACTCTGGAAAACCTACCTGAGAAATGTATTCATTTCGGCCAAATAAATGCAAAGTTTCAGGCTTGAAAGTGAGGCAGACAGATGAAATGCAGAAATGAGACCAGGAACCTTGCAAGGAGCGTACTGAGTGCCTGTTGTTCCTGAGATAGGCAGTCTCTCTTTCCACTTCTGACATGCCGAGGACACTATAAAGGAAGAGAAGAGGCATTGAAGAGTGATGAAAACATTCTTGATGACAGTTCTTGCCAGGATAGGGTGTCCATGCATGTAAGCCCGCACTTGGCATGCAGAGGCCGGAGGACCACTACTAATCTAGGTTAACATGTTCCATTTAGTAAGACCCTGTCTCAATATAAAAGGTAAGATAGATAAAAATGTAGAAAAATACATAATACACAATAGATAGAGATACATAGATTATAGATGATAGATGATAAATAGGTGATAAGTAGATCGATATATGGAGATAGATGATATATAGCTATAGATAGATCATAGACAATAATGGTGATAAGAGATAATAGATAACATGTGATATAGGTAGAAAAAAATAAGACAGATGATATATGAGTAGATAATTTAGATAGACAAATGATAGATTATAGATAGGTGATAGAAGATAAATAGATAAATGATAGATGACAGATGATAAATATTAAATAGGTAATGATAGACAAAAGAAAGAAGTTAAATGGTTGATAGATGGTTGATATACAATAATAGATAGATGATAAATATTAGATGATGTTAGATAAATGATAGATGATTGATACATGATAGATGAATAGATTGATTGATAGACAACAGATAGAAAAGTTCTTAAGTCTGGATGCTCATCAAGCAAGGACTCTTGAAGAAGTCTGCACACTCTCATCTGGAGACTGCATAGGAAGCCACTGTGTGAACCTTTCTTGGAAGCTTGCCCTGTGACATCTGTGCATGTCCACATTTGAGAACCTCTCCATAGAACCAGAACACAGTGCCTTGAGCCTGCGCCAGGTAGCAAGTGACGGTGTGCCAACATCGTTTCCACACCGAGGAACGGATCTGAGCTAGAGATGCCATAGCTTTTTGCCTAACCTGACTCCTTTCCTACTGCTCCAAAATGGCCTCACAAAATCCACAGCATGTCTTTTACCCTATGTGTCCCACAGTAGAGAGAAGCTATGTAAAATAATTTATAAAATATGTTACTCAAGGGACTGGGGAGATGACTCGGTGGTTAAAGCCTCACAAGCAAAAGGGCCTGAGTTCAGATCCCCAGTTCCCATGTAAAAATGCTGGGAGGATTTGGTGGCAGTCTGCAGTTCAGCCTCTACTTCCTCTGGTCCTGAGAGGCAGAGCCTGGGAAACTCCGAGCAAGCCAATAATTGCCTGGGCAGTTTCAGTACCACAGCAGAGAGGGGCCAGATGCCCTGCAGGTTGAAGCACGCTTTGCAGCCTGCCGCCCTTGCTGTGTCACATCTCCCCTTTTCATTCCCCCCTTGTTACCTGTCCTTCCCGACCTCCTTTAATTCTTCTTCTCCCTGCCTTCAACACGCCTCCACATGACCAATCAAAATCTCAGTACTAGCTCAGAGGTTAACTGAAAAAGAAATAAAGAAGAAACTGAAGGAGGATTTGAAAAGGGAGACATGGCAGCAACTGGAATAGTCTCCGGTGTTTAGGAACCTGAAAAGTCAGGGCCGAGGGTTAGTGTCTACACAAAGATGGATTCTGCTACTCTGGGTCTTATCCATGCTTTGAAAGCCAGTCCCACTGTGGAAATCAAATCGTCCTGGTGGGGAGTCTTGGTTCTCTAATTCTGCTTGCCAGATTCCTGGTGTCCAATCTCCTGCACATAGATACAACTTACTAGATATTTCTCAAATGAACGGACTAATGTGTGGAAAGACTCCTGGAGCATCCAGAACTAGACATGTGACTTTCATAAAGACCCTAAATTCATGCCCATATACCCAGTAACAGACACTGACCAATAACTATGTTCACCGAAACATCTTACTTATTTGAGAGTTACATGTGACATCTCGTTTATTTGTGTGAGAATAATCTGAGCTATTTTAGCTAATAATGACTGACACTAGTGAGTAATATCACATAGCTGTAGAGATGTTTGCAGGAGATAAGTGTCTAAATGTACAGCCTCAGGAACCAGTTGTCTTCAAAACCAGTTTCCTCTTCTTTAAAGAAAGGGAAAAGTGGCTGTTTTGCTCCCTACTTTTCTTCCAGGCCTGTCACTCAAGAATTTTAAAACTTTGGTTTTATGTGTGAGCTTATTTCTATTATCTTCAAAGAACAGTTATTCATAGATAATCACTCAGGTGGAGTTTTGCCTTATAAGCTAGAATTGGGGGCAGAGAGATGGCTCAGTCAGTTGGTGACACGCACGCCATGCCAGCGTGAGGGCCTGAATCTGGGTTCCCTGCACCCTTGTCAAACGCAGGTGTGCACCTGTGATCTCAGCACTGGGAAGCGGGGACAGGAGGGTCTGTGGACTGGCTGGTCAGGTTGTCTAGCCAATCAGAAAGGTTCAGGGAGACCTGACTCAAAAAAAAATAAGGCACAGAACTATGCAGAAAAGACATCTGACATTGACCTCTGACACATCCGTATAAGCTTGTCAGAACTGGGTTGGAGACCATATCACATGTGTATATATACCTGAACACATGTACGTATACCAGAACACATGTATTTATACTAGCACACATGTACATATGCATATGCCACAGAGAGGCACAGAGCGAGGGAGGATTAGCCCACACAGATGTGATTCAGAGAGCTAGATCCTAACTCATTCAATAGGCAATAATTCTTTTCCCATCATAATAGTGAAATACGAGAACAGCGTGGGGTTTAACCGAGGGGCATTCTGGGAGAGCATGCGTCAGGTGACACGTGGAGCTGGCTTCGACCTGGAAGGCTGAGGATCTTCTGCCTGCTCCGCAGGAGCCGGTCCCGAGGCTTGGCTTCAAGCCCAGTGTTCCTACAAGCGTACATGCTAGTTTCATTTTCTTTGTATTTGTGTTTTTGACATATATTCATCGTTGAGAGTGACGGGCTTTATGAAGACATTTCTCGAGGAGATCATGTGCTTTGGTCATACTCACCTCCCACGCTCCCCCTTCTCTCTCTCGCACTCCTCCCACCAGTCCCCTCCTTCCCCCGGCGTCTCGCTGCTGGCTCAGGCTTCTCATGTGCAGCTACATAAAACCCCGGCTTCGCAAAATAAAAGAGAAAGAACGCATACAGCCTTTGTCTTCCTCCAGAAAGCTCAGGGCTTGTGATGGTCTCTAGTTGTATCTCTTTCTGTGAAAAAAGGAGATTTTCATTCTTTTTTATGACTGAGTGAAACTCCACTACGCATATGTACCACATTCGCTTTGCATGGCCATCCACTGATGGATGTTGGGGGGCCGGTCGCACGGGTGGTTGCTGGAAATGGTGTTGCCTTAAACAAGGCTTTGCAAGTGTCTTTGTGGTCAGCCTTCTTAGAGTCCTTCAGGTGTCTGCCTACACATGGCATATCTGAGTTATACCATTGTATTGTTTTAAATTAGGGTTTTTTGTGAGAATGCCTGTGTGTACAAGAGGGCACTTGAGTTTATACTTTTGGAGGCTCAAGGGTAATATCAGGAATCATCCCGGATTATTCTACCTCCTTATGCTTTGCCTGGGCTCCACCTTCTAGGGCAGGAATTACAGGCCCTTGTCATATCCACCGAGCATTTTATGTAGGATCCAGGGTTCCAAACTCAGCTACTGTAACCTACAAGGCATTGGTCTGGACCCCCGGGCCATATTCCCGGCCTTATTTAGATTTTTTTTTTTTGATGGAATCTCTATACCAGTCTCCACAGTGAATGGACCGATCAGCAGCACATCTGGGTGCCTCTCTCTCATCCTCAATCAGAATCCATCGTTTGTTCTCCTAATGTAGATTTTATTAATGGGGGCCACCCTCACAGGGATAGGATGGTGTCTCAGAACGTAGCTGTCTTTGTCCGTGACAGGAGGGGGTGGGAAGCAAATGGTCCCAGGACTTCTTCTCTTTGATTCGCTCTCTCACGTTCAGCAGGTTCAAGGTCAGCTGCCGCCATTGATGATCCCCGTGTTCCCTCCTGACCAGCGGACTCTAGCTGCAGCTGCCCAACAAGGACTCCTCTTTCCTCCTGGCTTCAGCTACAAGGCTGGGTGTAGTAAGTACCGCTGAGTTTTAATTTGGGCGTGGGCGGAGGACGTGGCTTTAAATGGGACCATTTAATTTTCCTGCCACACCAAGAAATGAGGTCACCCATTTAGCATTTTTATTTTAAACAGGAAACGCAAAGATGATGAGGGAAAGGATTGATTTTAGTGTTTATAAGCGTTCATGTTGTCTCTCTGCTTTCCAAAGCCAAGATTTGCACTTTATAACTCACTTTTATATCCTCTATTTCTGGTGTATTGTTAAAATGTGAATGCAGTTGAGTGTCCACTTTATTTTTGTAGAAATATAATGGGAGCATGTTTTCCATGCCTGCTTTGTACTGCCCACTAGGAAAAAGCCGACGAGGACTGGGTCAGGACACTGTCTTGTGTCTCCCCTATTATTTACAGGTTCTCATGCTCCCCATGTAAAATGGCCCTAGTGGGCTCAAGGGTCCCAATACTTGTTCCCTCGACACATGACACATGTTGGTGGTATTGCTTAGGAAGGGCGTGGAATGTTCTGGAAGCAGAGCCTTGCTGGAGGAAGCTCAGCCCTGAAACCAGGTCTGGAGATTTTAGGATCCACTCCCTAACCACTCTGGGCTGTGGGTGCCTCTCCCTTTCTCACCATGAACTGCAAGCCAAAAAAAAAGCCTTTCTCCTCGGGTCACTTCCTGTGCGCTGTTTTGTCACAAAGAGACACATCATTAGCACACAGCCTCATTTCCCTCTGCTAGGACAGACACTTCTCCTGGATGCTGCTCTCCCCAGCACCTCCATGGCCCTAGGACCTCCCGCCTGTTCAAGCTCACGTCAGGGAGCCCCGGCCTCCACCTGTGCTGATTCTCTCCCCCACAGTCCTCCTGCTCCTTTCCTTTCACTTCCATCAGGAGCATCTCTCTTGTTCATTGCTATACTCCAACTGTAGAGAAAGCATCGACTCTTTTGGAATGGACACGCACCACAAGCCATCTGGAGGGCATTTTTTTGCCCTCCTAGGTTATCCTAAGATAAATGCTTGTGTCGCTTGCTAACTTTAGAAGCCTACGACTTTGTACCTTTTCCTTATTTTTCACCCACATCCAAAATGCACATTTGTTAGTTTTGGAAAGAGGAATAGGACGACTCTATCTTCAAGGATTTCAATAGCCCAATTGCCAACAGTATTCTATTAGATAAAAAGTGTAATTCACATTCCAAACAGGAGACAGAATGCCTTTCAAAAGATCAGTTCTCTGCCCAGAAGGAATATAAGAAAAACAACTTTAGTAACCTATTTCTATTGATAAAAAGGAACCCCCTCCACCAAAAAAGTTTAGTGAAATATTTGCATTTGAGATGCGTGACTAGCCTCATATTTAAAATCCATCGGTCCCTCATCAACTCTGTGTACCCCATCATCCTTGTTCAGCTGTTGTACTGGAGAAATTCCACCTATTGCCACTGGAAATTAATCTTGTGTTTCCTATTGAATGAAGTTCTGAATTTTCACATCTGGGATTTTAACATATCCCAGTGATGATAGGAGCTACAGATTTTGAAACAATCAAAGTCATTTGTGGTGAGCAGATTGCACATCTGATCAGAACTTGGAGCCAAAAGATTCTGTGCTTCAATGGTTCTTCATTCTTCGTTGTTGTCATGTTTTGCAAATCATCTCCTTGACATTGGTTTCCCATGTTTGAAGACAGTGTTTGCATTCTGGACCTCTGATGTATTCGCGTCCTAATGTAGGCACGTCATTCCAATTTTGTAGATCATTGATTCATCCAGATTCAGCAACTTTTTAAAGCATCATTAAAGATGATGGTTATTCTAAGTATTTCAGTCCTGGGAATAATTTATATCATAAGAATAGAATTTGCAATTCTATTGCTATACAGAATCCTGTGTTTTAAAACATAAAAGGAGTTTTGTTTTATTTCCCTCTTCAGTAGGAGTCACTTCTCACATGAAGCAGCCCATGTGTTTTTTGTAACCTTGGTTACTAAAAAGAAAAAAGGAAAGTCAATTGTAAAAAGAAAAAAATAATAAAATTCGTTTGCTGCCCAGACAGCACCTGCAACACATACATAAAGCCCAGTTTTCTTTTCCAAAAGAAAAAAATAAATGTATTTTCTAAGTATCTGCAGAAATAAAGTTCCATTAATAAATATTATGCTGAAGAGAAAACCACATTGTGTATGAACAATGACTGTAGGCCTGGAAAAGGTCAGGAACACGCCACTCCCGCGCCATTGTTGACAGTTGGCACACTAGGTTTGTCCAGCTTGACTTGACCAGTGCTAATAGACGGAGCGTCCCCTTAAGCCATTAGTGTATTAACCATTTGAAGTTTCTACCTCCAGTGCTCAAAGCTAGGAATGATTCCACTCCTTCTGTGACCCCAGGAATGAGAGTGGGCAGCTTCCACCAATGCTGGAAGGCCTCAGCCTGGGGCTTTGCTAAACTCCAGACCTAAGCAGAAGCCTATGGAGAAAGACAGTGAGTGTGGCCTTTGTGGACACCCTGGGCATTGACGTTCCCGGGGAGGACCTGGGTGGAGGTAGACCACTGTGCCGGTTGCCTTCCAGGAAAGGAACTTGGATAGAGAGAGAGAAGTATCCCCACTCCTTCTCTTCAGTGAGATTTCTGGGTTGCTGAATCTACTCCCTTTGGATGCTCTGAGTGGCATTGCATGGTTCTCAAAGACACAGACCAGCCAGCCCCACCTGGTTTCAGTTGCCAAGATGCCCTGCTTGTACCCAGAATTCTCCAGAGTCCAGAGGCTTTCCATCGACCTGTCCACGCAACGTGAGGATGCAGAATATCCTCCAGAACTAAACATAAAACCTTAAATACTGTCAGGAGAAGAAAGAGCAATGCAAAGCATGCACCCCGGACCCTGAGCATCGCTGGCTGAGGAGCAGATCTCACTTTTGTTAAAACAAATCTTTTGAAAGATTCTGAAAATGCAGCAAGGGATGGATATCCTCCAAGGGCAGATACAGGAGGCTAGACTGTACGTGGGAATAGCTGCCGGAATAGCTTCAGAGCAGAGCAGCCAGAGAGCTCAGCGCAAGCTGCCCCTGCACAGAGAAAGCAGTTGTACACGGAATGTTCTCCCTGACTCAAGCCATGAAGCTGTGGCTGAGCTTTCCAGCTTGCAGACAGATCACCCACACACTGCATTTGGACATTTCATGAAACTGAGCATAAGAAGACACGCTCTCCTGAGTCTGTATCTAGTTCTTGCCTTCTCTGCTTGATGGGGTGGAAGTCGTGGTGTCTCAGTAGCAGCTGCCTGGTGCTTGCTTCTTTGTGTTGCAGAGTGCCCCCTGCAGCTCAGTCCTTCCTAGGGTAGTTGAATTCTGGGATTACAGGTGTGAGTCACCACGCCCAGCTTAATCAGGGATGTATCAGTCAACAGAGGGGCTGGCTCATGAAGGAGCAGACAGGAATTTGAAGGCATAAGCTAAAAAAATAAAAATAAAAAAATCTCAAGTTTGGTCCATGGACTATCCATTCTGACTAGTTCATTCAAGGTAAAAACAGAACAACACAAAAACTTAAATGATAGTTTTTTTAAATATCATATTAGTTCTTTTAAAACCATCAGTTTAGGTTGCTACATAGAAATATATAATCTTATAACACATAATTTAAAATTCCAATTCCAATTTCTGTTTGTAGGCAAGAATTCATTATGAGCAAAAAAATTGATCATTTTTGACCACCCTTTAAATAAATTTGAGAAGCAAATAACTAAGACTTAGATTCCAAAGTTCAATTTGAATAGACGGCTGAATACGACCACACTGAATACGACAGCTGAATGGGGCCAGGATATAGTTCTCTGTGAGGAGCCCAAAGAGTTAACCAAAGACCTGGGTGTGTGTGTGGGGGGGGGTGCCAGGCAGATATTTTAAAATAAATTGACGTTCTTTGAATATGCAGAATTGTTCTATGTCGGAAGGAAGATCCCATTCCTTTGTGTTCACCTCTGAAAGAAACCGCTTCTGATTGAAAGAAATGGAAATCGTTTAGAGTGTGCATGTTGGGGTACGCTCAACATTTTAAGGAGGTTCTAGATCAGCTGGTTGTAGGTGGAAGTTGGTTCTGTGCCTCAGCTCAGGTTTCCATCCTGCACCCTGTGCCCAGATGCCCACTGGTGCTCCAGATCAAGTAACTTAGGAGGGAAATGAGAGAAGATATGGCTTCCTGGTGGGTGTGGCTCTCTGCCACTCTCCTTCCTGTTTGGGTATAAAGTTTCCAATCATATAATTGCACTAGTCTGAGGCTTTGGAAAATTTGACAGGGTGGCGTTTTTATATGGAAATTTAAAAAAACAATCTTTAGGGAAGTCAAAATTCAATAGAAAAACACACTTTTTATTCTTCTGCAACATAAAATGGCTGTGAAAATTTTGGCATGATCCTTAGTTAACACGAGGTGTCGAACCAAGTATGTCATATAAATAGCTATAGATACAGCGTCTCCCCCATGGACAGACAGATGCCTAATGCTCCAGTTCCCAAGCCTTGTGCCAAGTTCCCCCCAGGGAACTCTTAACTAATTCAAAGGGGCACAGGGTGTGTCCTAGCCATCTGAAGGTGATAGGAGGCGTCCGCTGGGCACTGTATACCCCAGTCATGAAGTTGTTTGTGTTGTTCTACTTACTACTCTGTGCATCCAAGAAAATTTAGGAACTTTCTGCCTGATCTGGTGTATGTTTATTGTGTGAAATTCTCCTTTTACACCAAGAAGTTATTGTTGTAAATCTGCTGAGTTGCCAGGAGACAATGGGAGAAGCTGTTCATGGAATTAGGAAGAACACTTGTGGAACTGTCCAATCCCTTCTACCTTTTCTCTACAGTCACCGGCCTCATTGGTGAATCTGCACCAGCTGAGTTTTTCTGTCCCACCACCTTGGACCTTGTGCCTGGTCTGTTTTGACGAATCCCCCCAGACTCAGACAGATGCCAATCAAGAGACCCTGGGGAGCACAGAGCTTAGACCTTTGGGAGCACAGGTCTTAGACTCCAAGGAGCACAGTTCTTAGACCTCAGGGAGCATCGATCTTTGATCTGAGGAAACACAGTTCTTAGACATGGGGATCATGGCTCTTAGACCCCTGGAAAAATGGCCCTTAGATATGGATTCAGGGTTCTACTCAGGCAGCTTCCATTGCTGGAAGGCAAGCTGTTGCTCTTTTGTTTCTTTGTCATTACAAAATGAAGCCCCAAGGTCCAGTCCCCGAGTCAGAACAGGGGAGATTACAGATGACGGAGCATCTGTTTTCCTGAACTGATTCTCTCTCTCTCTCTCTCTCTCTCTCTCTCTCTTGCTCTCTCTCTGTTTGTTCATGGTCAGTACAGAGCTAAGACACTGTCCTGCCCCTAAGCCCCACAGAAGGGGCGAGGACTCACACCCCATCTTTCCTATTGCCTTCCCCATTTGCTGCACCCAAGCCACACGCCAGCTTGTTACCACAGGAGCTGTTGCAGACAAGAAGTGGTAGAATCCTGCTGGGACCATGTCTTGGTTCCCTACCCCTCTGCTGGTCATCAGTGCCACCAAATTTTCAACGATTTGCCCTCGTCCTTGTCCATTTGTCTGCCTCCTACTTTCATTTATGGGCTCATATTGGAAACAGTCATGTGATTTTTAGAAACCCTGTCTTGCCACCCCAGACTGTACAAAACCAGAAATATAGCCATGTATGCTTTGCACATTTTAACACATCGATTAATTTTTCAGAAGCATGCTAAATAAAATAGCCATATAGTTAGTGACTGAACTATTCAATTGCCTTATGAGATTAGCTTAAATAAATAGAAGTCGATGAGCCAGGCTCAATCAACTTAAAAATATGCCATATTTACTCTTCATCGTTTTCTGAATGGTATTTCCACTTGTGATAAAAGAGGAAGCTCTCAGTTAATTAGTTCCTTATACGACACAATAAAATTCACGTGTAGGATTTAAATACCATAAACTTCCTCAGGCGAAGTTGCTGATGAGTTCCTATGTCTCTGCTACACGTTTCATTGCCTAATGGGGGATCATGTGGGTTTGCTGTGTCTCTCTGGCACAAAGTCTCCATAGTTTAGTATTTTAGAGACTGCAGGTTCCTTTTGGATTTAACAGAGTCGGCTCTGTCCTCTGACATGCAAGTTGGTTGTTCACACTCAGTGTTCAAGCAATCACCAAAACCCAAGGCAAAACCACTGACATGGTGCCCCATTATCAAACCGCTAGAGGAGGAGATGGTATGGCAATGCTCGTATAGTTTGTTGTTGGCTGTCCATGAACAAAGAGAGAAGAAGTAACCAGAACTTCTGGTTTCTGGGTTACAAGCACAGGAAGATTGCAACCCATTCTCCCAGTCACACCCCAATTCTCTCACTTCCCCTGACTGTATTGATGGAAGACGTTGTGTCTGAATTAATGTAGAATTTGCAAGTGTTTATTCTTGATAAGCATGACTTTGAGCCAACATGTGCCTTCAGTAGTGGGAGGTAGAATTTCAAGTCATCTTTGGCTATAAAACAAGTTCAGGACTAGCCTGAGATATAAAAGATGAGGAGAAGAAGGAAGGGAGAAGGGAGGGAGAAGGGAAGAAAGAAGGAACATAATTAGAATGATTCTTGAACTTCCTGAGCAACTAAACATTTAAATTTCTATCTGAATGAAGCTGAATTAGTGATTTAAAATATGAAATAGTTTGAATCTGGATATGGTGTGCCTACCTCTGTTTAGCTATTTATACATCATAATATAAAAACAGAGTTGATGTTTTCTCAAGATTTATCACAGAAGAAAAACATGATGTGGCAGTCACACTAATTATAACTTGATGTTAAATATTGAACTATACCTTGCTCTATTGTTCAAAAACAGTTACATAGTGGATGTTTGCTTAAGTCTGTGAGGCAAGAAGTTAAGTATGTTATCAAAGAGGGTTTAGTCTAGCATCTCACAGGCATAATCAAAGAGAAAAGCATTCTCGGATGTAGTCCTCAGACATCACGAAGTACAGCTGTGACCACTTTATGCGGGATTCAGTCCATCCTGTGGACTTTCATTTTGCACAAGTGTGCGTGTGCATGCGCAAAGAGGGCGTGTGAGTGTGTGTGCCTGTGGAGGGCCAACAGTGATATTAGGAATCATCCTGAATTGCTCTGTCTCCTTATTGCTTTGCTCTGGGTTTTCCCAGACCCTGCCTTCCAGGGCCCAAAGGAAAGGAAGCTGCCGTTTCTACCTAGTGTGTATAAATGGAATCTGGAAATACAAACTCAGATCCTTTTGCTAGCAAGACAAATGCTTAACCGCAGAGTCATCTCTCCATTCCATCCATCCTAAGGGAATTTTACAAGGATGGACACAAGGATCATCAAGCAAAACCTGGCACCCAGCCAGCCAAATATCCTCCTTCTGCCATGACTTCCCTGTTTGCCAGCATGCCATGGAAATATGAGGTTACTCTCACGCATCAAAGTAACATGGTATTCTATTATGACATCCAGGAGGCCTCAGGATGCAGTGTCTGCCAGCAAGCCAACTCTTAGAATGTTAGTTCCCATTTTTATAATCACAAGAACCGCATCTCATCAGTCAGTAATGACTCAGGCTGAACCCATCAAAGTGGATTGATCCACTCCTGCGTCCACCCGAAGACAATGTATGATATTCTTGGAAAAGTATGTGGCAGATTGTTACAGACAACTTGACAAGGCAGGATTGAGCCTTTAGGTCCATATGTGTAGGGCCGTTCAGTTAAGTCAGGACCTTCGCAAGCCTGTGGGAAAGTATGTAATTGGTGAGGGTTACCCAGCCCATGGTAGGTGGTGCTTTTCGCTGGGAATGTGAATAAGGAGGAGAGAGCTGGTTTAGTATCACAGGCATGCAGACATTCCGGCAAGTGAGGACGCATGCGCCTCTCTTAGTAATTCCTGTGGATATGGTATTGCAGTTCCTTCTCCCTGAGGTTGCTGTGAACACATCTGCCGGCTGGTGTAGCATAACCAGAAATTATGAGCAAAAAAAATCCTGTTCCCCTAGGCTGTTGGGGTCCCATGTTCATATCTGCAGCACCAAGAGTATCTGGAAAGCAATGTGTAGCAACAGATGGCATTAGACAGGAAGGTGCCCAGCCCCTGCGTGGTCACTGCAGCAGCTCCCTCGGAGGACAAGCCTCTGTCCTGAGACAGCAGGCTGGGAGGAGGCGGGAAACACCAGCTGGAACAGTCTGCAGTAGCATTGTAGCTCAGCTCCGTCAGCTGGAACATGGCATGAGGTGGGGTACTGGACTCATCTGGATACGTGTTGTGATTCTAGATTGACAATGTTAGCCCGAGTCATGTGTTTCCTCCCAGGCACCTCCAGAAGCCCATCGCCTATGTGATCCTTGAATCTGTCAAGTTGGCAATCGTCATCACATGCTCTGTTTAGAGGCACCTGCCATTAAGCATGTGACACCTATTTTCCCAAGCTAGATATAAATACTAGCATGTGTCTACCATGGGGACCTACACTAGAGATAGAGACATAACGTGTAGGAATGACAGTTGCACATGCCGGTTACATGATCTGGAACTGAACTCGTGTTGATGAACAATGTAAGTGTGCACAGCCTAGGTGTACAAGTAAAACATGTGTCAGGACCGTTGCCTTCCTTGACCTCCGCATCACGCCCCATGATCCATACCCTTCTTCCACCTCTCACATCCCACGACTTTAACATCACAAGTCCTTAAGCTACAAGTCCCAGGCATTATCTGTGTCCCCAAATAGTCAATGCTGAGGTTGTTTACACGGTTCATAGTGTCAAGACATGCTGCTACTTACATTCCTGGGTGCCCTCAATGAACTGTCATGGAATCATAGTACTTCACATTTTACTTTAGTTCATTTTGGAACACTTTTTTAACCTGAAAAGAATGTTTCTTTTTTCTTATGTAGTGGAGTTAACTAATGAAGGTCTCCAATTTTTGTATAGTGGCTGGAATTTAGGTGTGAATGAACATCAAACGCATTTGTAATAGGAAACTTTTCCTTCTCTGGCTTTAACATTTTGCATGAGAAAATACAAAAATCAGAGCAAGGAGTCACAAGCATACTTCGGGTGTGTATTTTTCCTTGTGCGTTAGGTTTTTCAGCATTCAGCAGACATTGTGTCTGCCTTACATCATTTATAATGAGGTTAGAAATTTTAAATTGGATTATGTTAAATCAAGATAGACCAGAACAATCCCATGAAACACATCAGGAGGAACACAGATACCAGCTCAACAGTGTTAGACAGTATTGTGCTGAGAAATTAGTACTAGGTTACTGCAGACATTCTAAAGAAGTCAAATGATCATGCCACCAAAACAGAGGGTTATTATTTATTACATGTGTAATCTCACTGTGGAAATTAAGAATGTGTCAAAATTAAGCTATCTCATTTCATTTTGGTCATAGTTTAAGAGTTCATGTGCTGCATTGAACTCTGACATT
The DNA here is from genome assembly GCA_023101885.1 of Typhlomys cinereus. Lineage (NCBI taxonomy): Eukaryota > Metazoa > Chordata > Mammalia > Rodentia > Platacanthomyidae > Typhlomys > Typhlomys cinereus. The sequence goes on from JALPQD010000322.1 coordinate 733,712, forward strand.
GACCATATGAGATATTCATGTTAGCTACTGGCTCCATTTGGAAGTGAGGGATTCCAATCCATGTGTCTTCATCTGTGTAGAACTAAAATTTATCGTGGCGGCAGAATCTTGCAGGTCACACTTCATTCCCAATGTGTTTCCTCAGGCTTACATTTGCACAGGGCAGCAAATGCCTGACTCCAAGCAACTGAAGGGAGAAGAGTTTATTCTGGCGGCAGCTCACGAAAGGCCAGGGCCGTGCTGCCCGGGAAGCCAGCCAGAGGGAAGTGAGGCAGGCAGGTGTTCCATTGAGTCAGCTCAGCCATCAGAGAGTTGATAGGAAGTGGAGCAAAAGTATAGAACCTTAGGACCGCCTCCCCATCCCCTCGTCCCTTGATTCATTTCCACCGCTCAACTCCACCTCTCCAGAGGTTTGACAACCTTTGTAAAGAGTCTGCGAAGGACATTTCCTATCCAAAGGTAGCACCTGCAGGCAAAAGACTGGCTGAATTCTAGGTGGTGGGACTTCCATCCAAAATATTGATCGTCTTGTAGGTGACAGAGATGCACAGCTATACAGAGAGTGAAGCAAGTATTCACTTGTAAACCTTAATATTAAGATTAATACTAAAGGGATAAAAGTGGATTAAAAGAACTCCTCTCTTCCTGCTTCCTAATATTTAGTCCTAAGAGATACGGTTTCTCCATACATGCACTTCCTCCAAAACCATGAAAGCCACATGTAGACGTAATATTCTGATGCAGATCTGGAGACGAAAGGAGATCCTTCATTAATGGTCTCTTCCAGTGGCTCCAAGTAAGCTGTTGTGACGTGACTCAGACAAGTCCCCAATGGCGGCACCAGATGCCCAAGGGAATGGAGACATCTCGTCAGGGATCCTTGGATTTCTCAGATAATTAATCTGGGCATTTTTCCTGGTACTAGAACTCTCCAATTTATTGCCAAAGAGGTGAAGAAAAAAGCGCTTTGTCTTTTACATGCAGAGCTACCTCTCCATGCCAACTGGTATTTCGTACAGAGTTCATAAATTAATCTCTTTCTAAACTAGCTATCTAGGTAACTATTCAATTAAGCAGGGTAGAGGTTTCATTTGCCATGCTACATTAAAAAGTCATAAAAATATACTTGATTTTTAAAAAAATCTCTTACTGAAAAAATGTTGTCCTGAGACAAAGCAGTTAAAAGCTAACAATTACCCTGGAATCTCTCTCTGTAAAACTCCCAGGTTCAAACAAAAGCTAATTTATTCTACTTTCTCCAATAAAATTCACTTGAAATATTTACATTCATCCCAGACCATTCTATGGGCATTCATACAAAAGGTGAATATTTCTCATAAAATGTTTTAGGTTAAGTCAGATGATAATGTTCCAGGTAAATTTTAAGGGCTCACCTATTATTTTTATATTATTATTATTATTAGATTACTTTGCATTGAGCAAAGCCTCTCCAGCTTCTTTTGCCCATTTCCTGGGTTCTGTTAGATGTGTGTGCGAGAGGACTCGCTGCTTATCTAACTCCTTACAGTGAGGATGAAAACACAGCTATTCTCATGGCTGGAAGGAAGCAAATCTCCATTTATCTGGATTTCAGAAAGTGTACAGTAAGGTAGGCTGAAAAAATGATAAAGAAACTTTCATCATTTCTTCTGAAGTCACCTCCTCAGGCATGTGCTTGACCATTAGACCACAGATGTGAACTTGGACAGTACTTCCAGAAAGAGCCTGGCTTGAGATGAACGAGATGGGGTGAATCTGGGATCACCCTGGAGAGACTTTCCACCAGGAAAACAAGGAGAGAAAGTCACACATGGAGTTGTGACAGTCCTATCACCAGTTAGTTTTAAGGGGAGCACAAACCCTCTCCCTGTATTTCAAGAACTGACCACGTGCAGTCTTCTTACTTTGTCCTAACTGAAGAACTCTTAGTCAACTTCAGTGAATCTCCTATGTATTTCTGACTTTCATATATAATGTTGGTTGTTCATCTTCAGTTCCACAAAGGCATCTGTCTTGGTGGACTCCTGACTCTGAGTTTGCTTGATAATCATTCCGCTCTTCTTACTGAGTGTCTCCCACGCACCTGCAGTTCTGGTGTCTCCTGTATTCTCTGTTCCTGTACCTACAGCCTGGATGACTTTGGAGTCCAATAGTCACATCTTGTGTGGTGTCTCTTCTTTCAGTGGTCACATGTTAGTTCACCTTCTATTACTAACAATGCCCTATCACAGTATAGAGATAATAAACTAAACAAAAAAGATCTATTTTGACCTATGAGTGTCCAAGACAAAAGAGACACATCAAAAGACCTTCTTACCAGCAGACCAAGGTGACCAGCATTCAATTTTACGGGCTCCAACTCATCCAATCCTAGAAGTGCCCCAGAGATTGGACCTCAAAACACACAATCAGATTATGTTTCCACTTTCTTAATTACATTAATGGTTAAATTTCAACAATGATTTTTTTTGATAATTTGTTGAACCATATTGCAACCATCACACTATCTCTATTATCATTTAATTACAGTCATGTAGACTGTTCATCTGTCTTGCTGTGCAGCGTCCAAGCTGTTGGGATTATAGGTGTGCAACATTCCAGCTGGTCAGGTAATTTGGAGTCATTTCCTGCTCCATATTTATATGTGCTATTTTCATAACCAAATGCACCATGAAAGGTAGGACCATATCTATTGTTTCTCAGTGTCCTCCGAATAGAAGATGTTTGGTACATGTCAGCAAAAATGACTACAAATACATTTGCATTATGGAAATACATCCAGTATGAACACTGAAGTATCACTTTAAAAGTAGTCCATGAGGTTTTTAAAGGGTTCTTTTCTTACTTTTCAATGACTATTACATTTTCTTAAGCATATTTTAATGGGTTAAGATCATATTTGTCCTACTGACTTCTGAAGATGAAGTTAGGCCCATCCACACGCATGTATATGTGCACATGTATTTACATGTCTTTATATATATAGGTGTATATGATATATATATATATATATATATATATATATATATATACATGTCTTTATTTGGACAGAGTTTCAGATGTTCCATTAGTTGACAATATTTCCAGTCAGTGGGAGAATAATGAATTTATTCAGCAAACAAGTTGAGACTCTTAAATAACTAGGAGAAAACTATACTTCTTTCGAATATGGTTTTGCCCTATATTTTCTTGTCTTTCTCCCTTTTTTGGACACTCAGTCATCTCCTACACTATCCCTTGTCTCTGATGTTCCACTATGACTGGTTTAGAATATTACCATTTCCTGCTGGATTACTGCAGATGTAGTAAGTGTCTTTGTCTGGTCTCTCTCTCTCCCAATAGATTTCTTGCCACAGAATCGATCTGTCCTGAACACAGATCCAGGTGTGTCTCTCCCCTCTTTAGCATCTTTAGTGACTCAACCTGAATTCAGAGTGAGCACCAGGCCCTATTCCCAGGCTGCAGGGTGCTCTGACCCTGCAGACACACAGGAACCATTTAAGTGCTGGTCAGACCATTTAAGAGGCCGGTATAGGAGTGTGGGGGGCAACAGCAGTGCCTTGTGATTGGCAAGGATCTGCTCCCCAGCAGAAGGCATCTGCCAAGATGGATACAAGCAATGCTTCTGGTGCAGTTACTTTTCTTTCTGCCACTGTGACAGCACTCAGACGAAGCTTCAGGGCGAGACGGAGATTTACTTGCCTGCAGTTCCAGAGGGCGTATATTCCATCATGGTGGGAATAGCACAACAGAAGGTATAGCCATAAGCAAAAGCAGGAATCCGGTTCAGGACCCTCCAGGCAGCAAGGGACAGAGAGCGCAAGAAAGAAAGAGGAAGCAGGGCTGAGCTCCCAAACCTCAAGCCCCGCCCCCCTGTGGTGTGCCTTCCTCCAGCAAGGCTCCACCTCCTAAAGGTGCCGCAAACTTCCCAAACATCAACGTGGGCTAAGGATTCAAACACGCGAGCCTGTTGGGGGCAGAGGTAGCTCACAGGAAGCTTCCTTCCTCCTATTTGTCCTTTCACAATGTCCTTGGCACTTAGCCTTGTCTCAGATGCATCCTGAGTTCTCTCCATCTAGAAATCTGAGCAGTGAAAGCAAGGTGCTTTAAGCTTCATCCCAAAGATGTTACTCGGCCTGCACCAATGGCAGAAGTTTATGGATGTTCTAATAAGCAGAGAGGAACTGTGACATAGTTCTGGAGTATAATCAGGTGGTGAAAGTGCCCACCTTGTAGAACACAAACAAACGTCTTTCAGGGTGATCAAGTAAGGTTCTGTTTTTGAAGTTTCCATGCTTCTACATTGGTCAGAGGATCAGAGTGTTAGCTTATATGACCCCCCCCATTCGATGGAAAATGCCATCAGAGCAGAGTTTGTGGTGTGTGTGTGTGTGTGTGTGTGTGTGTGTGTGTGTGTATGCTTGGTGTGGATGTAGGTTTTAACTTTTATATTTCTTAGCACCTAGAGAAAGCAATCTGATGATTGTCAAGGAAGCCAAGCCAAAGAAAACAAAATAAACCCAGAGCAATGTTGAAGGACGCTCTGCGTGTCTGAGACGATGCTACCTGATTACAGAGCCAATGGCTGTAGCTGTGTATCCCTGATCCTGACCAAGGCCACACTGTTTCTCACAGTTCTAGGTACCCCAAGTAACCTTGAAGGGAAAATTGTTTTTCTTGACCTTTATGTAGCACAGAAACAGATCCTTCATTGCTAGAGATAATTGACATGAAAATCTTCACGACAGTGATACGATGCAATTAGCACGCTGTGGAGGGGTTAGAACACGCTTTGTCACGTGCTTCCACAGGAGTGCAATGAGCTCTGTTGAATTCCAAAGCAACTGACTAGCATGTCTCTCTGATCAGGACAACTTCATTGTTTCCACTCGTGACCCCTCTGCACCTGAGCCTAGATCACTTCCTGAGAGTTGACCATGGCAAAATTTAGTTAAGGCAATTCTTTGCTAGCCACACAACTTTATCACTTGCTAACAATGTCAGTAGATTTACCCACTAAGAAGATCAGCGTGTTTGGTTCTTATTTCACATGAAGAAATCGAATCTTGGCTAAATACTTGATGCTACAGGATAGATCAACTTCAACATTCCTTTTCAGGGTGGATCAATATTTTTATTTTATGATCATCAGTGCTGAGAGTATTACTTAATATAAATACATAGTGTAGAACAACAGAAATATATTTAGGGTCTTTTCAGAAATGGTGGAAAATTCTGTCTCAGATCCAAGGCACAATTCATCTGTCAATTCTTTATGAAATTCACGTCAGCAAGTTGAATGGTAATTTCAACGATAAAGCAGTCCACATAACACAATCCAAAGACATACTAATGTGATACAGACTGAGGAATAGTGGGAAAAACATGAAAAGCATGCATGTTGTGCAGGAAGCCTTGATAGTTTCTGAGAATAGAGACTTGTATATGTACGGTAAACCACATACGCCGTGGCTCATAGCAATAGCCTGAATCTGAGACAAAGTGTCTCAGGTAGTTTGAGAAGGGACTCTGGTGCAAAACCCGACAACTCAGCATGCACGTTACATGCAGCATGCATGCTACATGCTGAGACCTCAAGCCACAGTGACGTGAGGGTTGCAACATGGGCACACATGGCTGCGCTTTCTCGATCTACTTAGGTGCTTGACGCTGGGCTACCTCGTGGTAAAAGCCCATCACTCGTGCACAGTTTTTCTTTTTTGCAATGCTCGTGTTCCATTATATGACCCCTGATGGAATTGGGACCCACAGTTTAGAAAGCCAGGCCTTGGCATGTAATTTTTTTCAGCTTTATGAAAAAATTTCATCTCGAACTAGATTTTTCCAGGTTTGGCCTTGAAATAAGAAGAAAATTAATTTTGGAAAGGTTTAGGGAAAAAATGGTTCAAATGGTTAAAAGCTAGGGAAGAGCAAAAAGAAATTGCTCTTAAATCGTCATGAGTCAATTTGAATAACTCACACATGACTGAACTTTAAAAGTCAAGATTTTCCATTATCAGGCTTTACTAAGTAGAAACCTCATGAACTGTTTACAAAATAAACTTGTTGTAATGTTTTCTTAAGACACTTAATTGAGGGATGGCACAAATGAATGACAGTGTTTATTTCAATGAAAGGTATTTTATTTGTCCCCCGCAGCTTCTGACTTTCTACTGTGCCATTCAGAGCTACCCCTGAGCTTTATGGATTCCTACAGATTCTGGAGTCTTCCTCAGGACAATGGCATTATTCTGAAACACGTCTTGAATTGTCTGAATGAAGAATGAAATCTCTGTCTGATGGGGGAAACTCTCCATTATGTTGTTTGTACTTACTTCAGATCTGAGGCAGGTGTTAGCTGAACCAGCTCTGAATATATGGGGCCTGAGAGAGATTACGAATGAGACAGGCAGGCGGGATGTGATGTAGGTGTGCTTGCATGTCAGGTGAAGATGGTGACTAGGGTATGTTCTTAGGCTAAAAGCTCCTGAAATGTGTTGATGCACGGTTTATGGATGGGTAGATAGATGATAGATAGATAGAGAGATAGAGAGATAGAGAAATGATAGTTACATATTGTTGTATGTTGGTTTATAGCTATATAACATAAATATATATATAATTATGATGATAGTATATACCAAATATATCGTCAAATAGTTTCCCATGTCTAACACTTGAGTTTCCTAAGGACTCCTTCACAAAATGCTACAGACTGAGTGGCTTGAACGACAGAAATTTTTCTGTAGTTCTACAAGCCAGGTTATCTTGGATGCTGCTCTTTCTCCCAAGACTCCATTCCTCAGCCTGCAGGTGACTGATTCCCTCTCTGTCTCCTCCTGGTCTTCTCATAGCGTGGGTTTGTGTCTCACTATCTCCTGCTGATAAAATGTCACTGATGTTGGATTGAGAACCACTGACCTGACTTCATTTTTACCTTATTAGTCACATTCTGAGGTGTCGCACGTTTCAACGTCAGCATAGTCACAAGGGATACAGAGCTCAGTCTATAAAGCACACGCATGCACACATACACTGCGCACATACGCACACATGTACATACACACACATGCACACACATACATACTCAATTATTTACTGTTTATAAATGTTTTGCGTATAGCCACACATTTTCACATAGGCAATATGGTATGAGTGTAACACAGTATTTATTCATACGCTTACATTGTGTACACATGAAGAATGAGAACTGAATTTTATTAATATACACTAATGGATGTAGAAAGTAAGAAATGATGATTCTAATATGTGGACTGTAAAAAATATAGAGCAATCTAGATTTTAGCCAGCAACATATACATGTGCATCTAATTATTATTAGATGTTGGTCGATACAAAAGTGCTCAAAATACCTGTGTGTGTTGTATCTCAACCCACTTCTAGTAGTAAGATTGTGTCCTAAGATAATTCTCTAGGCTGCCTTAAGCACTCCTGATTCTGTCTTTAGTGAGGCTCATTGAAAATTTCCTTCTTTTCTTTCTTTTTATTTTGTCGCTGTTGTTACGAAGAAGTGTTTTGTTTCGTACCCAGGCTGGCCTGAGTCTCATCCTGGGTCTCTGGCGCCAGCCTGGGACCAGCCATCTTGCCTCTGCCTCCAGATAATGGGATTGTAAGCATTAGCCACCACACCCAGGCAGAAGTTCATTTCTCACCTGTTGCCTTTTCGAATCCACAGTTCTAAAGCTCCCCAAGAGTTCAGGATGAAAAGGCCGTGCTGCCTCATCTGTTTGACCGGCTTTCCCTCCCACCCTGAGCGTGGCAGGGTGGGGTTTCCATGTCCCCCACTCCCACCTGCATATTCTCTCCTCCCTCGTGCCTATCAAGCTCTCTCTTCCCCTTTAACTCACTCTGAAGATCGCAGCCCAAAACACCCTGTCCTTTAACTGCCAGTCATCAGTCCAACCACATATGCTGCTGCACAGTAAAAGTAAATACGCAAAGAAGGTTTGTTTCAATATGCCACGTGGGTCTCCTGCAGCCCCCGGCACAGCTTTAGTCACATGGCAGATGTGACAAGTGCTTATTAATTGATTAATTTGCAACAGGGAAAGTAAATTACACAAAATGAATTATTACCGCAAAGAATAACCACCACCGTGGTGCTCCCGTTAATTTTAAGATCGAGTTCATTAAATGAGGGGTACAAATGTATTACACTGCTCCAAGCATTTCAGTGATCAGCTGTGATCACCAGACCATAATACTATTTGCTATGTCAGCCTATTCATGTAGATACAAAATCAGCTTTTAAACACTTGAGATTTCCTCTGTGGAATCAGATAGGTGTGTAGGATGAATGAAACTCCCAGTGATAGTGGGCCACCTCTGTCCCCTCCCTGTCTCCTCTCTCTCCCCTCTCTGCCCTCTCTCTTTCTCTGTCCTTGTTGTAGGCCTGATCATTTTCATGAGATGTTCTCCTTTGCACACAAGCATGCTGCTTTTGCTTCCTCCAGCTCATCTCCTCAATAAAGTTTAGAGATCACTCAGCTCCCACTAGTTGGCCAGTTGGAGATTCTTGCTCTTCTCAAAGACTACCACACCACCAAGGCTTCTGGAACAAAGTTTTCTTAAAATTTCAATTCTGATTTAGGAGTTACATGAATCCTGATCTACTAATGAGCCCAATGTCCGATGGCCTCAAGCAGCCCTCAGCCCTGCTGGGTGCCTTGGGAAGTGGTCCTTCTAAACGGTGGGACTGGTCTCCACTGTACTTCAGCCTTGGCTTGGGGGAACCCACTTCCAAACTTTGCAATTGGCCAGCCTTATTCTTGGATTGATAGTGATTGACCAAAGACGATGATGTTGCTTTGTGGGTATTTCTAGAGGGCTTCCTGGTGGTAGAAACAGGGCAGGAAGAACAGCAACAATCTTCTACAGCCTGATCCCAAAGTCAGGTCTCATCAAGTCTGTGGTATCATGTGCACACAAGTGAGGATAGTGGGTCCCAGGTGATGCACCGGCCAGGGACCAGAAGTCACTGGAATTCTCTGGGAGGTACCTTCTGTGCTGGAGTCAGGGTGGACTTTGAAATGCCACATATCTAGAAAATCCTTAGGGAACAGGATGTCTTCTCACCTGATGTCTCCACTGCCCCCTCTAGAATCACATGGACTCCAAGTCTTTTTTTTTATTTTCACATTTCACTCTATTGAACTGAAGATACTGATGTTGCTGCAACCTTGACATTTCTAAGTCCAATGTCAGATCACACTGTCAAAACTTTCTTTATTTGGCAAAGTCACTGCTTAGTTCTGCATGTTACACCTCTCTGACTGTAAATGTGAATCCAGTCTCCAATCCTAGGCTGTCATCTTCTTCCTCCTCTTCCTCTCTTACTCCTCCTCCTTCAGCTTCTTCTCCCTACATTTACTAGACAATGATGTTGGCAAGATCTAGGGTTTTAAACTCTTAACTTGGAATTCAGAATGTCCAAAACAGGTATTTTTCTCCTTCCAAACTGCCAGTCTCACATCCCCTCTTTCTTACACACCCAGCAAACTTGACCTTGTCTTCAATGGCTGTCCCGATGGAGACCCTGGGAGGTACCCTGAGCTGTTTCTCACCATGTCAAACCCGCAGCTGGCAAGGTGGTCAGCTTCCCCTGCTGCTCCCCGCCCAGGTCCTACCTACCCCAGCCCACTGCTGCTCAGGAGATCTGCTGTGCTTACTAGCTGATGATGTTCTCTTTCATGCTGCAGTTTGGAGGTGTCCCCAATGTTTAAGGAGCCCCAAGTGTTTGCTCCACCCCTGCTGTTTGCCTCCTGGTCTCTCTGGACTTCAGCACAAAGGCAGCATTGCTTATCCAGGTTCCATGAACTTGGGGGACACACTTCCTGCTCTCTCTCACCTGGCTGGCTGTCCTTTAATCAAAGTTCAACTTAAACCATGTTTCTCCTGAGAATCCCTTCATCTCTTCCCCAAGGTTTGAGGTAACCACACAGTGCGGTGGTGTCCAGCACTTCCAATGTCCCTACCTGAGTGCTATATTGCATACCAATCACTACTTATCCTCCCTTCCTTCACCCCATCAACTATACTCTGGGAGGGACAGATCAGCAGAAGTATATCCCAATATTCTGAAGCCTGAACTATATCATTTCTGGTGAGCTGCTTTAGGATGAAATTACAAAACTTGCATCTAATGCACACACTGGTACAAACGTGAGTGTTTACTCCTTATAAGACAACACAGTGGCATTCAGAGTCCTGGAAAACAGTGAGGCAAAGGATACCACCCTGCAAATGCACTGCCTAGAGTTCTCTCTCCAAAGGCATAAATTTTAGCACCACCCCATTTCCCATAAGTCACCTTGTGCTGACTTGGTGTCCCACACCAAGAACAGTGCCTACTATACAGCAGGAACTCAGTAAATATTTTCCGATGATGGATCTTGATGTTTCTTGTGCATGCAGCTTCTACAGATTATTTTCCTGAGTTAGTCTTTGTATATTTATTTTTTCTGAGATACCGACATCCTCTGGAGCCCAGACTGGCCTCAAAGATTAGAGTCTCCTGTCTCAGCTCTCTGACTGCTGTGATTGCAACTATGCAGGCGTGCAAGTGTGCAACAGAAATCCTATCTGCACAAATTAAATTTCTAGAAAAAGTCTAATATATTAAGACATTTTTTCTTACACTCATTACTTTCAACTATTGGCTGTTACATCTTCAATGGCTAATAATTCACATTGCTAGCAATATTATTGATGTGTAGTTGGCTTCTATAAAGAAAGTCTGTCCTGTCTGTTTACTGAATAAATAAAAATCTCCTGATTTACATTAAAATATACAAAATAATCTTTCTCTGTGCATGTCTGTATTCATATAGCTCACAAGATAAGAAAACCTAGACTTTGAATCCTTGGGCCTTTTAAAAGGGAAAAGTCCTTCAAGAACCAGCCTCCTGTTTTGCTATCTTTATCATCTACTTTTGTCAACATCCATCTTCAGAAACAAGTGTCAGTATTTCATGTAATGTCAAGACACACAAAATGTTTCCTTTACTGTACATTTGTACACAGGCATTGTGAAGGTTATTGGAGCCAAAGCAATAATATAACTTTCCAAAGGTAAACGAATCGTTGGTGTTTAGCTTGTTAAAATGAGAGTTAAGTTCCTTTTGTAATAACACTGTAAAGCAAGACTTTGAAATGCTGTGTTCATATCAACACAGTCCTATGTGTGTGTGCGCACGCTCATGCACGTGTATGCGAGTGTGCATGTGTGTGCGTGCGTGTGTGCGTGTGCATGTGAGTATGTGTGTGTGTGTGTGTGTGTGTAACAAAGCACAGCCCCTCTGCTCCATCATCCCCCCTATTTTCCTAAATACATCATGCAAAAAGGATGAGGTTTCCGCCTTAATTGCTTGTGCCTTTTATTCACATTCCTCTCTCAGCCAGAATTGCGAAGAGTGTTAGTGAAAGGCTGCACAATGGCGCTATTCATTAGGCCCCAGCGAGGCGCACAAAGGAAGGCTTTTGGACGGAGCAAATGCATGAGTTTAATTTGCAGGTGGAGAGGAGATAAAAGGTGCTGACGCCTCTATTATTCTCTTGCTTAGGTGACCCCTACCCTGTTCAGCTGATCCCAACCACCATGGCAGCGGCCGCGGCGGCAACACCAGGCTTAGGCCCCCTCCAACTGCAGGTAAGTCGGGACACAACGCAAGGGTTAAGTAGAGGTAGAAAGCAGCCATTATCCCCTTACCACAAGTGCTACTGAGGAGCGACCAATGTTCCCACCTGGGCCTTTTGTTTTTGCGACCATTCAAGTTGGTCCTCAACCCATAGTTGACGCGTTGACTCTCCATTTCAGTTGTGTGTTCTGTTCTTCTGTGTCTAGGATAGATAGGTCATGTGTGCGTGCGTGCGTGTGTGTGTGTGTGTGTGTGTGTGTCTGTGTATACATACATATTTTTTTTCTTCATGGTCTGGTTAGATCCTGGCAGGACAGAACTTAAGCTTTGGTTATGTGATGGTGATTCTGTTTCGTGATTTGGTCATAGCATGGTCCCCATACACCAAAAACAGCCTGCAGAAGATGACTCAACACACAGATGGTCCAAAGCCTAATTGCTGCTGTTCAAGATGATTGGTGTCAGCACAGCCCTGCATTTCCTTTCTTCTCCTTGTGCATCGCAGCTCAAATGAGCAAGCAAGGAACCAAAACTGGCAGGTATCCCAGGCACCTCATGGAGACCTTTTCAGACCTGAGAAGTCAGTAACCTGACCAGACATCCAAGATATCTCAGACATTTTGCCTTTGAGGTTGAAAAGATTTTAAATGATCAAATTGCAGTAAAGACAGATATTATTTCAGTCTCTGAACTGGTGCCCTGCAAAGTATTCCACACTGCCCACCACTGTGGGCCTTTCAATTGCACAACTCCTGGCAGCTTTGAGATGGTCACCCAAAGCCAGGCTTCCTCTCCCCCTGGAGGAGTTGCATGTGCTCCTTGCATGGTGGGCACGGAGTGCTTACAATGCCCAATGGGATTGTAATGAAAATAAATCATAGTTGGAAAAGTGCTTTGCAATGATAGACAGTCCAAGTCTGAACCTGAACATAGAGTCTTATGGTGGAGGGACAAGAGCTGCGTCAGTCTGGCCAGCACATGGCGTCTGAGGACCTGGTGGTCTTCCTAGGGTGAGCCACCGGAGTGAAAGCTGACACACGCCACTGTGTGGGGGTTAATAGCCTTCATCTTCCCAGGGAAAATTACACCACAGTGTCTTTTCTTTGAGCTGCAAATGTCTTGGGACCATGAAAGTGTTATCCTTGGAATGGCTTGTGGGGAAGCAGGAAAGAAAAGGAAAGTGATTCCGACAGGCAAGAAGGAAAAAAACAGCAGCATTCCAAGAAAGGACATTTGGCCCCGATTCCAATATGGAAAAGTCTTGAGATTGAAGTGTTCTCTTGTGTTGGGATCGGTGCTAACGATATTGGGGTGAAATGGGATGTCCACAGTGGCTCACGGCAGGACCCCAATAGAGAACAGTATGATTGAGCAATCCAAACTCCTTTTCCTATAAAGATACTATTAGAGTAGTTGGGACCCATTAAATGCTTTATCTCCCTGCCTGCAATGTGTCTTCCAATTCTCTTAAGATTTACAGAGTGATTTTCTGTACTTAGTAGCAAGAAAAACCTTTGACACCAAATATGCATGCCTGGCTGTAAACATAATTTAATCTGTGGATGGGATAAAGTTCACTTATTTTCTTTTTCTTGAGAATGGGGTTCTGCTAAGTTACTTGAGCTAACCTTGAATTTACTGTACTCCACACTTGCCCTTGAAAGATTTTGTGGGTGCTTTTGTGTCCATCACATGGTTTATAGTTAGGATCTCCAATGATTTACCCTGTAGTGTAGCAAAAAAATAATAATAATTGACCATCAAAATATTTCCACAGGAAAGTACCTGCTATTATAACAATATGTTCCCATAATGTTTTCTTGTAATGAGAAAACAACTTGGTGTTCACATGCAAACAAGTCTCAAGAACTTACCATTCAGAAGAATGTAGATTTCTGTCCAGTGGTCTCTGTACTCCTCTTACTGTGCCGTGTGCCTAACACTGTGTTCACAGACCCCTGTTCTTCACCCTTCCTCCAAACCCTCCTTCCAAATAAAATGCAACTCTCATGGCCTTGTCACAGGCCACCCAGGGGCTTGGAGAGAAGCTTCCTATGAAGGGCTGAGTGCAGGTCTCATCTTCAGCCTTAGACAGGATCCTCCCCCAGAAGTCCCACAAGGAACTGGGGCGGTGCCGGGGGACACAGGTCTCCATCCTCCACACAACTGGAGATATTGTACGTGAGGTTTACTCAGACACTGGTCAGCTTTTCTGCCTGTGCTAAGCTAGGGTGGAAAGACGGTTCTGTAAGCATATGCAGTTCTGTTGGGAGTGTGGCACTGTCAGCGCCAAGCTGCTTGGGTAGCAGGAGACCACCCCGTACTTTCTCAATGCCCCCTCAAAGTTAACGTGGACATCCTCCATTGAGCTCCTCTGCCGCACCTTGTGGCCAGTACCTCATCCTTCCCTGCCGACCCCTCCAATTCTAGAACACCCTTGCGCACCTCTGTGTCTACATCTGAGCTCAGTCTTAAACAGTGCACCTGCCAAGTTGGCGTGGTCCCCCTGGGTGAGGTGTTTGTTTTCTGTCTCAACAACCAACCTGTTGGGAAGCTACTTTCAAGCTCCTCCCTTTCTTCTGGCTTATGTGGTTTCTGACTTCTGTGTCCTGACATGGGGAGAAGAACCCACAGACCAGTCTTCTCTGTTTGCCCTGCGTCCCACTCTCCTGCTCATGTGTTCTGTGAGGAGCGACGAGGAGTATGAGGAGCAGCTAGGAGGCACGTGGGTGGCGGCTGTATCAGGACCGGTTCAGCCATGTTGGAGCAAGGGTGGCTGGTGCCATCTGGTACCAATCACTGGTACCTTTCTTTAGAACCATTAGATGGTATTGTCTTCAGCTGGTTTGTTGGCTCTGCTGCTTGTTCTTGGATCTGCTGCTGCTTGTCCTAGGTGTGGAGTTAAGCCCAGAGATGCACTTGGTAAGGCGGCCCAGAGGAACACCGAGCTGAGGGGGCTCCAGAAATAGCCCTGGCAGAGAATGATGGGGATCAATGTTCATTCAAGGGGAGAGGGAGGCTGGCTTATGGGGAAAGGGGTGTCGTAAACAAAAATAGGATGACGTTCAGTGTCCTTGGGTTTACAAATGATGATCTTACTTGCCTAATGTGCTAGGGCATGGGTTACTGCTGCTTAGAGCATCTGAATAGCATCTTGGTTCGCCCACGAAGGTTACAAGGGTTGTCCTAGTTCCTTCTTATTGGTAGTGATCGCTCCCTTGGACCAGGAAGGAAGCAGGAAGGCAGACTCCCGGCTCCGTGGGTTTTAAAACTGTTGCCTTTGGTGCTTCCTCCATTGCACGACATTTCATTTTTCCTTCAGGGACCTGGCCCCGCCTTAGACATTTTCTAGCCCAGGAGCCAATCAAATGGAACAATGCTGGTGATTAGTTGGCATTGCACAGTGCCTGTGCTTTCCAGCACAGAGATGAACAGGGCCTTGCTGATGGACAATGTCTAATTGAGACTGAACGGTCCATGACATGCGTCTGTCTGCACACAGATATAGAGAATTCAAATACTTCTCACAGAGCATTTAGATCTAGGAAAAGACATTATATCTCCACGTGGGCAGGACTTTATTTGCCTGCCAGGTGTGCATGCTTCTGAAATAACCTTTTATATATGATTTTTCGTACTTCAATAATATTATGATAGGCAAATCAGGATCTTTATTAAGAAAAGAACAGATGCAAGGATAATTTTTTTATTTTGTTTTTCTAGTTTTACAATATAATAGGTAGTTGTCCCTTCCCCTCCTCTTCTCTTCTCCATCCTCCCCTACTTTCCCATCCTCCCCTTCCTTTCACCAATTCTCTCCAGCTCCTTTCCACTCTCCTGTCTGTGTCTGTGGGCCTCAGGGTTCCCTTTGGATTGTCTGCTGTAGTGGGGGTTCAGGCCTCTGTAGCAGACTAAGTGGCCCATCCTTGGGTAGACTCACTGATAAAGGCACACCCCTTTATCTGTCTATTCCTATCTAGCCCCTAAGAACCTAAAGATGGGGAGGTCCACCTCTGGCCAAGAAAATCTCACTCAAGACAGGGTTGCTATATCCAGGAGCCCACTGCAGTGAGACTTTATCCTCACTAGACTTGCACAAGAGCTGAAATTTCCACACACACCCATAGACTAGTGAGGGCTGCGGAGTAACAATTACGTGGAAGGACAATTACTTTATAAGACAAGTAACATGGCATGGTTTACATGAAACCACCTTTTAACACTCAGCTGGTATTTTATGAACCAGGCAATTGTTACCATGTAATAAAAGTAATTCATATAAAAATTCACCTTGCTCTTAGTTTTTTTGAGATCAGCTAGAATATTTTAAGCATTATCAATGACTCGGGGTGGCTTATGTATGTAATGCAAACAAATGTGATGTATCAAATGTGTCTTATTCATTTCCTTCAGAATAAATCAGTCTTTAGCCTTTCCTGAGCTTCCAACCCACATGGCCACCTGCTTGTGGGCTATTAGGAGGGAATCTGTGGATGTTCAGAGACCATGCACACAGTTACACATGGTTCCAATAGGATCTGACCATCTCTGCCTCCCCTGTCCCTAGAAGGCTCTTCTCTGGTCGGAGTGACAGCTTTCCTTCCATCTACTTCTCCACCAGAAACCGGGAGCTGCCCTGAACCGGTCTCCCTCTTTCCTCTCTCCCACCCATCCTTCCGTGCACCTTCTTGAGACGCTTCCTGTTTCAGTCCATCAGGACCAGGACTTCTCCAGAGTAGAACACCTAGCTGTCACTTCCAAATCCACGCACAGCCCTGGAATTGCCTTTTTCTTTCCTGCGACACTCCCCCCCCAGGGCATTTTTTTACTGTATGTTGGTCAGGACAATGTTTTTAACTTAAAAAAAAAATCTCTCCATGTCTTTTCCTATTAAAGACCTTAAATACCTTCCTGGTCTTTACTTTCTTGAGAGAGTGAGAGCAAGAAGACATAGGCAAAGAGAGAGAGTTTGTATATATGGTAAATATATACACGTGTGAGCATATACAAAGGCCAGAGGAGGAGGATTATTTATCAATTATAAGTAATTATGTTGGGGTCTCCTCTATTACTGTGCCTTATTCCCTTGACACTTGGGACTCCAAGGACCCTCCTATCTCTTCTCCCACCCTGTGCAGCACTGGGGGTTCAGGTCCGTGCACTTATGTGCATCTTACTGTAGATGCCAAGGATTCTAACTCAGGTCCTGAGGCTTGTGTAGCAAGCGTTCTAACCCGCTGAGCTTTCTTCTAAGCCTCTCTCTGATATCGTTGAGATCATCCTCTGTCCTGGATGTCGCGTTTCCCTTTCCCAGCTCTGCATCCCCCCCTCCCCCAATTCAACGTGCTTCCCACAGCTGTGATCGATGATCTGGCAAGGTGTCGCTTAAGGGGAGAGGTTCACTGCTGGTCACAGTTCAAGAGGATTGAGGTCAGCACGGCAGGGAAGGCGTGGTGGCAGGCAGCTTGCGGTTGCATGGCAGGAATGGGAGGCTGCTTGCCCACATGCTGGGAGCCCAGAGAGCAGAGAGGGAAAGCTGGCGTCCATCTGGCTTCCTCCATTTCCCCATTTATTCAGTCTGGATGCCTGGCTCGTGGATGTCGCCCGTGCTCATGCGATGCTCCGCATGCTTTATGCTTCCCACTCCAGCGGACTTTCTAAACCATGGAAAAACGTATTTGTCAAACAGCAACTAGCCAGTCAGCCGATCTCAGATTCCAACGGCACGTCTTTTGCTTTGGTTTCAAACTCCTCTTCCTTCAGCTTTATTGCTTTCCAACTTCTTAATTTTCTCCAATGAGCAAATGGCTGCTTGTGACATTTGTCCTCCTGGTTATGCTTCTTTCAAAAGAAGGGAGAATCATTTCCATATGAAACAAGTCAAATACTATTTACATATTTAAAGTTAGTACACACACACACATGCACATGTATACACACAGGATCACTGTCTGCCAATGTCTAAAGAAGAACATCTTTGAGAGCAGGGCACAGAAAATTACCTCACATTCTTCAGCCCACAAGAGATTGGGTGTGATTACGGATGCCTGACCAAGAACGCCTGAGAAATTAAGTAAACGTGAGATGATTGGGAACCAGCGACTTGATGAACTCACTGAAGCAAATCTGTTTCAAATTCATAGGATCCAACTCGCTCAACCTCCCTCCAAGCAGCATGTATTTCTCATGCTCATTCTTGATCATTTGTGTGTTACTTAATGAGCATTGTGAATCTTTTAATAGTAATAGGGATACTGTACTATCCTGGTTCTGTTTTTGAGCTAAGCTCCTAATATTTGAAATTAGTAGGCACAATATTTATCCACTTATTTCTCACTTTATGCATACTGTATCTGTCTTGGCCAAAAGATAGTTACCACCTGTTCTACCTGTAGGAAGCCAAAAATGTCGACGGCAACTGATGATTAATAGTGATAAGCAGAAGGGATGCAAGCTTGCAGTTCGTCTTGGACAGTCATATTGTACTCAAAATAAGCAAGTAGTTCTCAATCATGAATTTTTATTGAATTAATTAAACTTTAAAAATTTAGTAGGACTATTTTTAAAATTCACAAGAGTGTTTTTGGAATATTAAGGTTCAAAAATTCCAGGTTTTCACACAGTATTGTCAGCCTTGTGGCTTTCTCTGAGATTAAAAAAAAAAAAAAAGGTACCTGAAGTAATTACAATCAGCGAGCTACTCATACAAGAGGTGAAGTTAGATTTTCTTAGCTATAGGTATGTACAGATGTCAGGGCAGAACCAAGCTTAAGCTTCCTTTGTTTAACAGAGCAACATCAAGGTAAATATGTATTTTTTTAAAAAAAGAAAGTTTGGACTATGGAGATGACTCGGGGCTTAAAGCCTTTGCTTCACAAGCAAAAGGACCTGAGTTTGAATTTCCAGATCCCACATAAAAATGCCAGGTGGATATCACGGCGGCCTTTAATTCTGGTCCAAAAAGAGTCTAGGAAATCTCAGAGCAAAGCAGTTAGGAGGTAGAGCAATCCAGGGTAATTCCCGACATCATGCTTGGGTGTACATAGGAACACACATTTAAGTGCCCTCTAGTACTGTATACACACACACGCACACGCGCACATACACACACACACACACACACTCCAAAGGTCATCTTTTGGTCACAATCCTGTTGAGTTTTTTTAAATTTTTTTAATTTATTATTTATTCAATTGTGTGTGTGTATGTATGTGTATACATGTGTGTGTGTGTGTGTGTGTGTGTGTGTGTGTGTGTGTGTATAGAACCACGGACGAATTCTGGAACCACCATGGACGCCTCCACCTCCTCCTTGTTTATTCGGCCCGGGGATTCACAGGCTCCGCCCTACCAGGACCAGAAATGCAGGCCGCCCCCACTTCCTCCTGGTGTCTATATGTGGGGTCTAGGATCCGAACTCAGGACCTTCCGCCTGCAAGGCAGAGGCTTAACCACTGAGCCACCTCTCCAGCCCCACCTGCCAAGTTTTGAAGAAGGTTAGCTGTGAGTGCAGCTCCTCGTATGCTCCAGCCCATGAGAGACTGGGCGTGGCTGCAGGTGCCTGGCCAAGAACACCCTCTAGAAAAATCAATGAGACACCTCATATGGAAAGCTCTAGATTTAGATCTCGTTAGCCTCTCTCTCAGCATGCAGTGTTTGCTGTTGCAAAGCGTCAGTCTTCAGTCTAGCTGTGAGTCCTCCCTTACTCCACCCAGAGTCCAAACCTAGGAACGGGCCAATTGCTTGTCATTTCCCTCTGGGCCCTGGTGGTCCTTGGTGTCACACTTCGTCTGTATCTGCGAATGTTTTTGGAAGTCAGAAGGCCCTGTTCTCTGTTCTCTCCCTGAACCCTGAGCCTGCAGGGCAGACAGGCAGAAGCACACATATGATTAATACAGCACAGCTGTGAATGTGTGCCATTTGCATATGTATTAATAGAGGCCAAAAAATCTCCACAACAATTAAATTACATACAGAGACATTCTGCATACAAAGGAACACATGCAGATGAGCATGGAAGATGCAGCCCACACATTCTCTGACTTTCTCAAGCCCACATGGACTCCAGGAAGAGCCCAACAGTTTCCCAGAAATCCCCTTGAAAGAATAATGTCTTAGGAGCTGCTTCTGAGTTAACAGCACCCCTAACCACACTGGGGTCCTTTGGACAGGGTACAGGAGAAGCAATGACGTTTTCACCCCATTTCTATTTTTATTTTTCTCCCCTCCCATTCATGGTGTCTAACTTGGCAACAAACATCAGTCTGAGTGTTTTCTAGCCACCATTTTCATTGTGATCAACAAAGGGCATGGTAAACCTCAAGATTTTGTTGGAATCTTGCTCTATAATCACCTGTTCTAGAATAACAGGACTCTTGTGTCCTATTATTTACATTCCTGTATATACCAAAGCTGGTGTGTTGAAGGCATCCTGGGCTCTCTTAATTAAAACATATGTAGGTGACTCTTAGATATTTCTGAGCTAAATAATTGATTGAGCTAAGTAAGTAAAAGATTGCAAGACTCAAGGCCAATACCAAATCTAATTGTAGGAAGAATGTCACTTACTTAGTGTAAGCTTAAATTCATGCATGTGTTTATTTTATCAACAAAACACATAAGTAATCGATGCTCTGGAGTTGGTTACATACAAGGAGAGAAAGCAAGCAATCGTCTTCCGATTCAGATCATGTTCCTCTTACATGTGTCTTCAGTCTGGCCGGTAGTTTATGTTCCTAGTATTCTTTAAGCTGTCAGGGAATGTGTGATGACATCGGACTTAGCCTGGTAGGTAAACAGCTACAAAGAAAGTCCATAACAACTGTACTTCTGGGGTAGGTGTCCCAAAACTGCTAGATTTATGCATCGCTTGTATGGTTTTCCAAAGCCTCCAACCAGGCCACGTAGGACTCGTGGCTGTACTTGGTCCATGCGGGTGGAAGCTTCTCAACTGAATATGTTTAGAGAACTGTGGTACCTTAAAAGATAATTTGAGGGAAGTCACCTGAAGCACAAAGCAAAACTGCTTTGTTGTATTAAGGAACCATCTTTAGGTTACTATTTTAAGAGACGCTGTTACCTACTGTGGCATAGCAGATCTGCCTGGGGTACTTGAGGCTACCCACCCTTTAAATCATGGTGTGCCCTGTTGCCTGGTAACCACAAACTCATAACCACAAAGCTTATGGACAGGGATTTTATTTTGGTTTATGGTTGTCTTATTACAGTTCTTACTGCAACTTGGTAAGAGAGCCCACACCAACACCAGGGGCCAAGAGAACTGACCACATCATTGTCACAGGACTGCTGAGAGAAGGGAAAACTTCCTTTGCCAGACATCACGTCTGTTCAAGTATGCTAAAGAATGCCAAGCCTTCTTAACCAGCTCCCTCCGTTTTATTCACCTGCCCAGAGGATGGTCCCACCCACCATTGGTTGGCCCCTCCTTCCCCCTGTCAATCAGACAATCTTCTGCAGGCTTGCCTAGGGCTTCATTTACTAAATTCTTTGTTGATGTGTCCAGAGCAGAACCTTCAATTATCGCAGGCTGCAGAGATGGCTCAGGGATTAAGCCTCTGCCTTGCAATCAGAAGGACATGAGTTGGGATCCCCAGATCCCACATCAAAATGCCAGGCAGAAATGGCAGCAGCCTGAACTTCTGACTCTGGAAGGCAGGACCTGGAAATGAGAGCAAAGCAAGAGGAGGTAGAGCAATTCAGGGTGATTCCAGAAGTCACCCTTGGTCCTCCACAGGCATGCACATACACACACATGAAATTTCGAGTGGACACCTGTAGCTAACAATGACATTTCCTTCCCAGTGCCCTGATGTTCAGTGGCTTAGCTAACTTCTCCCTGTCCCCGGCTTCCGGTCCGCATGATGTGGGTGGAAATGGTCCCTTTTGGTGATGACTCCATGAAATGGTGCACGTGAAGCATTCAGAGCAATACAGATAGGATGTTTGGTGCATGATCGTGTTAGGTATCACTATTAAACAACAGGTCACATGAGTTGCTACTAAAATTATACTCACAATGCTATTTCAGCATTGGAAGCAAGGGCACAGTAGATAACTCCTATGTGAATATATTTTCCAAGACAGCAGCTAAATAAGTGAATGAAATGGTGGATGCATGCATGGTATCTTTTGAAGGCTACTGGAAGCATCTCTAAGATGCAGTCAGTTTACTTATCCCAATTACTGTTACTTGGCGGGAAGTGTTCCATATTGTTCACTCTCTGCTCATTGTGTCTGTCCACGGATGGTACTGGCCACTTACCACACCAGGGCCGGAAGAAAAATGTCTTCCTATGCAGTGCCTCTAACTAAATAAATACCTTATGGAATCCAAAATAGATCACCACTGCGTAAGTCCTTTTAGTATAATATGAAAATATAAAATTAATAATGTAAAAGTGGTTTCCGTGATTACCATTCCATAATTACTCATGAGCTACATACATTAGTTGAATTGTGCCCTACAACACATCTTTCTTATCCTGTATGGGGTCCAACTATTTCTCAAAGGGAGATATGTGCAAACGGCTTTTCATTAACTTTCCTTGAGGATGCGGTTTTATTTCAGACTTTAATGTGAAAGTGAATCATGTTCATAGAGCCACAGATCCAGGGAATTGTACTGACTTGGAAGTTGTTTGCTGTCTTTAAGTTGTGGGGTACAGTGTCTCTCATATCCTGCCTTGGTGGATCTTAGAGAGCTTGCAGTGAAAGAAAATGGAAAACAGAAGATGTAAAAAACTGAAGAGAGGTTAGAGAAAGATGCAACCTTTGCCTCCTGTGTTATAGTTAGGTATCAATTTAACAATTGAGGGCTGAGTCTCGTAGCCGTCTGTGAAGAATTGGTAGCTGAGGCAAGCCCCAGCCAAGACTTAAGAGATTTTGTAATTAGTATGGAAGGTCCAGCCCATGGGAGGTGAGAGTGTTTTTTGAGCAGGTGGATAAGCAGGTAGGAGCTGGTTAGGTCATTGGCATACTTCCGCATACTTTGGCAAACTCACAGTCTGCATGGTAGGTTTGCCCCACTCTCAGCAATCCCCGTGCATATGGTATGGTCCGTTTCCTGGGCTCTCGTTGGTATGAGCTCCCCTGCCAAGCTGGACTGTAAACACTAATGGAGAATCAGCAGTGTAACCTCTGCCCCTTGTTCCCCGACACTAGTTGGTTATGAATTTATCAGCATCATGCAGACAAACTGCTTCACTTCTCCTTCTTCAAAAACATGCACGGGTACATACCCATGTACACACACACACACACACACACACACACACACAAACACAGGTGAACACACACAGAGAGACACACAGACACACATATGACACAGACATACCAGAGACATACCCACATAGACAAACACACAGACACATACAGAGAGATACAGACACACAGACATGCACACAGAAACAGTACACATGGAGTGGCACACAGGACACACAAATACAGAGAGACACATACACAAAAGTATCATCTACTTCTATTTGTTTCACTTGCCTGCAGTTTACAGGCAAAAATAACTTAAGTTGAAGAGTCAACTGCTGAATACAGTTAAACCATGCTTGTTCCTCGCATCCTTCAGTTTCATCAGACACTTTAGACGGTTGGTCCAGTAGTGACCAGACTCATCGAGCGAGAAAGTGGGGCCTGAACTCCTTGCAACCGACAGTTCAGCCAGGACTTTCACTAATTTCTTCAGATTTAAACGAACAGTGATAGCCACTGCAACTGTCTGAGTCTCTCTTAAGTTCTCTGGGCTGAAGCAGGGAGGGAGAGAGCGGTTGCTAATGCTGCACTGAGATCATTAAATTAAGGAGGGATTACAGGAGCACTGGTTGGCATTTGCATACTGGTAACAATGGCAGCCTTCTGAATTGCTTTCATTTTGCTGAGTTCAGTGACTGTGCTCTGGGAATTAATTCTTTTGTGGAAAGCGATTGAAAGATCAAGGAATTGGGGAAACAAACCACAAAGAGTCAGTTGTTCCCGTCTGTTTGCACTTGGGAAGGTTCAGAGCACGATGATTTACATCACCCATCTTGTTGGTATTTTATCCGCTTCTCAGAAGAGAGAGGGACTCACAGATGACGGTATCATCGTAATTTGCAGCCATCAAAAAAAAAAAAAACATGGCATTGCCACGATGCGCTCTTATTTGATTGGCAAATGTCTTCAAGGCTTGAAAATAGAGCCCTCTTGGGTTCTTTTAGCTTGGGGGGAGACAGCAGAGACTGAAGACCCCCCCATATTCTAATGTGCTATTTCCGTGGAAGGTCTTAATATTGTCTACCAAACTCAGAGCTGGAAGGAAGTGTGGACTGAGGTGGATGAACCTCCTTATTCCATTTCTGTCACAGTTCCTTCCTTCCTTCCTCTCTGTTCTTCCTTCCTTCCTCTCTGTTCTTCCTTCCTTCCTTCCTTCCTTCCTCTCTGTTCTTCCTTCCTTCTTTCTTCCTTCCTCTCTGTTCTTCCTTCCTTCCTTCCTTCTTCCTTTCTTCCTTCCTCTCTGTTCTTCCTTCCTTCCTTCTTTCTTCCTTCCTCTCTGTTCTTCCTTCTTTCTTTCTTCCTTCCTCTCTGTTCTTCCTTCTTTCTTCCTTCCTTCCTCTCTGTTCTTCCTTCTTTCCTTCTTCCTTCCTTCCTCTCTGTCCTTCCTTCCTTCTTCCTTCCTTCCTCTCTGTTCTTCCTTCCTTCCTTCTTCCTTCATTCCTCTGTCCTTCCTTCCTTCCTTCCTTCTTTCCTTCCTTCCTCTCTGTTCTTCCTTCCTTCTTCCTTCCTTCCTCTCTGTTCTTCCTTCCTTCCTTCCTTCTCTTTCTTTCTTTTCTTCTTTCCTTCTTTCTTTTCTTCTTTCCTTCTTTCTTTCCCTCTTTCCTTCCTTCCTTCCCCCTCTCTCTCTTTCTTTCTCTCTTTATCTTTCTCTTTCTCTCTTTCCTTTTTCTTTCATTCCTTCTGTCTTTCTTTTCCTCTTTCCTTACTTCCTTCCTTCCTTCCCCCCAATCTCTTTCTTTCTCTCTTTATCTTTCTCTCTCTTTTTTCTTTCTCTTTCCTTCCTTCCTTCTTTCCTTCCTTCCTTCCCCCCCCTCTCTTCTCTTTCTTTCTCTCTTTATCTTTCTCTCTCTTTTTTCTTTGTCTTTCCTTCCTTCCCTCCCTCCCCCCCTCCCTCCCTCCCTTCCCTTCCTTCCTTCCTTCCTTCCTCCCTCCCTCCCTCCCCCCTCCCTCCCTCCCTCCCTTCCTTCCTTCCCTCCCTCCCCCCTTCCTTCCTTCCCTTCCTTCCTTCCTTCCTCCTCTTCCTCCTCCCTCCCTCCCTCCCTCCCTTCCTTCCTTCCTTCCTTCCTTCGTTCCCAAACTTAAGAAGTAGGAGTGTATTTAGTTTTGAAGGCCTGGCAGACAAGGAGAGCCTAGAAGTAGGAGAGCAGTAGAATAGACGAGAGAGCTCAAAGTCTAGGAGGACAGGGAGAGAGTTCCTATGGACCATCTAGTGGATGGAGGGAGTGGAGGACAGAAAACAGACTGTTCACATCACGCATCTTGTCAATATTTTATTTGCTTTTCAGAAGAAAAAGGGGACTCACAGACGATGGTATCATCATGATTTGAAGCCACCAATAATGAGCTGTTATGGTGGGAGAACCAAAAGAAATGTGGCGAGCTCTTACTTGGCTTCTTATCTAAGTGCTTGTTCCATGAAGGAGCCAGAGAAGATGGAGGGTGGGATTCAAAGGGCGTCGCCACTGATTTCCTGCTGGGAACAGGGAGCCCCAGGGTTAGGAATGCTTCTCGTGAAAATGGTGACAGTCTCCTCCCTCTCTCTCCCACAAGGGGGGAATATAACTAAGAGAGCAAAGGTGGACACATTACACTGTCTTTTTAAGGAAGAGACACAAGTAGAGGAAATATTACAACCCAGCTCTCCACTACCTGCTTCTCAAAACCAGAGAAGCTTCCACCAGACACTGAAATCTAAAGATTGGGGCTAGAGAGATGGCTCAGGGGTTAAGACTCTGCCTCACTTGCAGAAGGACCTGAGTTCGGATCCTGAGTCCCATGTAAAAATGCCAAGGAGAAATGGTCGTGGCCTGCACTTCTGGAAGGCAAAGCCTAGAAATCCTAGAGTGACGCAAAAAGGAAATAGAAGTAATCCAGAATGACTCCCAAAGTTACTTTTGGTCTTCCACAAACACACACAATGCTCTCTGATACACACACACACAATTTTTAAAAATCTAAAAAAAAAAAAAGAAAGAAATATAAAGATTGGTGTGGGGCTGTAGTGAATATATTGTCTTCTTTTTGGGTGTGTGTGTGTGTGTACCAGGGACACTTGAGTGTGTGTGCCTGCAGAGGTTTGAGAGTAACATCAGGAATCACCCTGGATTGTTCTACCTCCTTACTACTTTGCTCTGGGGTTTTCGAGGCCAGAAGTATAGGCTGTGGCCATCTCTGCCCATCATTTTTACATAGGCTTTGGGGATCTGAACTCAGGCAAAGACTAACTCCTGAATCATCTCCCAGCACAGGTGATGACTGTTGATCTCAGGTTCTTCACCTGTGGTTTGTAGTCATCTCATCCTGAGATGAGGGTGTGGGGAAGATTGATATCTGCACATTTGTGCTGTGCATCACCGTGTGCCCCCAGGGATTAGAATGCTAAGTAGTCAGAACTGAGTCTATTAACATTTTCCATGTTAGCGAGATGTACTTGAACTGTCAACCTAATACTCTGTGGGAAAGAGATACATACCAATAGAGAAATCCATGGTGGCCCGAGTTTATGCTGACCACTCCTTTGGGAACCAGGGGTCCTCATATTTAATGCGCAAGGAAGTGCTGTTTGTGTGGCTGCTGGTGTCTGGCTTTGTGTTTAAAGACAGTGTCCTGTGTCCCAGGCCGTGTAGCATAGGCTGGCCTTGAACTCCTGATCCTCTGTCTCTAGCTCAAGCATCTAGGATGGCAGGTGTGTTTCCACCCAACCCAAGTTTGCAAGTAGAAAGTATTTTTTAAGAAATATATCTTCAATATAAAACTTTCCCATCATGTCATATTACAGAAACCAGTATTTTGATTCTTCCTAAAAATACACTCAATTTCTCTATTTCTTTCCTTCCATAAAAGCTACTAGACCATTGCTTTTATGGCTTTGACAGTTATTTATGATGGGAGCAAACTTTTTTCTCAGAAGAGAAAGCTATTGTGTTCTTGGAAGTGGTGACAGGAAGAGGGTTTTACAGCAAAAACATATGTGTCCCCAGCTGGGCAGAGATTTTGCCACAATACCACCCCTTCTAACCTTGAGTTCTGCCCACCAAACACAGGGATAAATTGTAAATGCCGGTCTCAACCTGCCTCTGAAGCACTGTGTAAATCTGGTCACAAGTCAGCTACCTTGCAAGTTTTCTCTTTTAAGATGCACAGACACACAGGCTATCCATCTTTTCACAGAGAGGAACAGACAAGACAGGGTGAAAAGGAACATGAATGGGAAGTAACCAGGAGCTCAGAAACCCTTAGAAGGAAGCGCTGTGCACTCAGTGGGCTGCCTTGGTCAGGCATATGCGTAGTCTTTGCCTGTCAAGGTCATGGGAGAGGGGTGTCAAGGTCGTGGGAGAGGGTGATAAGGCTTTGGAGCCTCAAGAACTGTCATGTCTTCCATCTTCTGTTGTCTTCTGCTGATGACCAGATAATAGGTGCACCTGTTCCTCTTTATCTGTTTCTGTGAGACACCACTCAAAAGTCAAGCAACTGAAAGGAGAAAGGGAGATTTCTTTACCTGCAGCTCCAGAGGGTAGACACAGTCCTTTACGTCAGGAAAGGTGTGGCTGGCGGCAGCCTAAGTCACTGCAGACATCATGGCGGCTGAGAGCTGCAAAACTGCATGCACCAGAGCAGATTCACTCACTCTAGCAGGGCAGGACCAACTAACTTCAAGGCCCACCCGGTGACTGCATTCCTCTAGCAAGAATCCACCTCCTAGAGGGGCTGTGACCTCCCCAGACAACTAAAGATTCAAACACATGAGCCTGTGTTTCAAAACCATTTCAAACCATGGCAACAGGCATAGTTGATTATATCATCTCTGAGTTTTCTTCTGCTTTTATCTGTCTCATTAATGATGTCATATTTCTTATCTACTGTCAATCAAATGATGGTCATGAATCTACCCTATTTCTTCTCCACTGTTAATCCAGCATGTGATGATTTTGCCATATTCTTATCCTCATCAATCTCATGGTTACAATGATGATATTACTGTGTTTCTTCTCCACTGTCAATCTCAGCCTGTTATCACTTGACTGTATTTTTTATCCATTGTCAATCACACAAAGTGATGAACTCACTGTGGAGCAATGAGACCGCAACAATCCTCATGGAGGGCTTTGTGCTGATGGGTAACAAACTGAACAAGCCCACGATTGATATTTAGTAGACAGGACACTGACACATCCATGGGTAAATTCCCCTGATAAGAAGAGAGAACATTCTGGAAAAGTGTGCTCCCTGGAATGGTACTTTCTCGCTTTAAGTCAGGCTGAGTTTCTCTTCATTGTTTAGTAGTTATTTTCCATCTGGTTGAGATCTTAGGCTGATGTTCACCTGCTGACTTGAGCCACATGTTCAAGTGTGAGGTCAGCAGACCATGAAGAGATGATCCAGATAAAACAGAGAAAGACTAGAATTTTTTTATAAGAAAACTCATCTGTCACTGTAGCTCATTGAGTCTGAACTGAATAGACTCCTAACCCTTAAGATACTTTTCCCCCTCTCTTTTTATTGCCTGGAATCTTAAGAGCTTTATCATTTGTAGTCATAAAATGAAAATATACACCAAACCCTCAAAGGGCAAGTATGAAATTAAATTATATTTGGGCAGCTGTAACCTTTTAAAACGATCAGATTCCAGTTAATGTATTTCTTCCTCTTCCAAGTGCTGCCATGGTGTTTGATGGTGGGAAGCAGTCCAAAGGGCATTGGGAGATAATAAATTCACTGGAAATTTCACCCCAAGGCATGTCTCCATACACCAAGGCCTCCATTTAGCAAGGCTGACCTAAAACTCTTGTCACATCCAAAGGTCACGTAGGTTGGGGTTGGTGTGGCCCATCTATCTTGCCTTGATGTAGAGAGTGACAGTTCAGACAGCCCGAGCTCATGCACAGTCGGATTATGACAAAGGAGCGCAGGGGCAGGTGGAAGAGCAAAGGCAGAATGCTCCCAGGGGACTGACAGTCGCTGAGGTTTTCTCGAAGTCAATATAGACCTCATGTGATGATGATACAGTGTCTCACAGCCTCTGCCGGGGCATGAGCTGTCTTCAATGGACCTTACCAGATCCTCTTCACTTGGATCCAGCTACCTTTTCCTCTTCTGTTTGTTGGTCCTTGCTTACAAGGCTTGAAGTAACATCTAATTTAGAAAACGGTAGTATTTTCATCCGTGTTCATAGCCATCTCTACTCTAACAGATCAGGGAAAAAGAGGAGGAAAATTGTTGGAAAGAAATGAGGTTCAATGAAGCCCTGAAAAATAGTGGTTTTTTTCATGCTTTCTTAATAATGTACATTTTTATTGTGGGAGAATCTTCATGACATGATATTGAAGTGTGTCAGTGAGTAACTCTGAATCTCTTCCCGTGAGAAATGTCCACTCTTGCTGTCTGCAGAATCTTCTTCACCCCAAACAGAAACTGATCAGTCAAGCAGTCCCTACCCCCTGGTGGCATACATTCCTCTTCCTAAGGTCTCCCGGCATAAGTGAAATCACACACGAGTTCTTTTGTGAGGACTTTGTGTTGCTCGGTGGATAGTTGCCAAGTTTTCCCCGCCCTGTAGCATGCATCTCCCAATTGTCCTATTTATGCATTTGTTTATTTACTTATCGTAGTTCTGGGGACAGAATCTAGGGCTTCTACTAGGAATGAGCCAGCGCTATGCCTCAGCTTTAGCCCTGCGGACACACTCTCTGGAGGGAGATGGTAGAACTTTCCAGAAGAACATTCCCTAACCGATCTTGAGGCTCAGACACCCATGTGAAGTTGTGGTTGTGATGATAATCTGTTGTATACATCACCAGACAGCAAAATACTAGAAGACACTGCACAGAAGCAATTAGAGATGAAGTCCTTGGCATCTCCTGGAAGAGTAAAACTGAAAACTCTTTTCACGTGTGTCGAGGTGGTGTGTTTTGTGTGTCCAGAACAGTTCTCAGCGCATAGGAGACCCCCAATACACATCTACTGAAGGAGTCAGCCAGCCAAACAGGAGTTACAATTGCTGTTTATTCCCCTGGATTGTGCTGTTCATACAGGAGAAATACGCCTTGTGCAACGGAAAGATGCTTGCTGGGACCCGGAAGGCTAATGAGAGTTAAAAACTGGAGTTGCAAGGGGCCTTTGGAGTAGAGTTGTGTTGTTTTAATTGCTTCGTTATGTGTATTTTGAGCAGTGCAAATGGCTTGTTTCTGCTAGATTCTTTTTCAGATGTTACCGAAAAATTAAGATTGCTGAGCACGAATTGAAGCAGTAAAGGTAGTTTAATATGATTAAATTCTTAGTACAAGCACCAAAGCAGAGAATGAGCATTTAAACAAGGATAAGCTCGTAGCACTGAAAATTTTATACCACGATTTGTTATGTAAGTGATTTTTTTCGAACCAATTTTGAGTCTTGTGGAACGTGACCTGGTACCCGCCTGTTGTGCCCATCAAGAGTAGGTGAGAGGCGCGATTAGGAAGGTGACTCTGGAGAGATGACTGGGGGTTAAACCTTCGCATTACAAAGCTTCAGATCCCAGGCAACGCCACTGAGTCCTTACACCTCATCAGAGAGGAGGACCCAGAGGGAAGTTTGACATGCACACTAAAGGATGCTCCAGGAATGGGGGTGGGCCACTGGGAGAAAGGGGGGGGGAAGGAAAGGGAAAAGGGAGGAGGGAGCAAGGGGATCTAGGGAGGGGTGAAGGGAGGGAGGGGAGTGGGGTACTTATCAACTTTGTTTGAGTGGAAGAAATAAATAAAAAAAAGAAAAAGAAAAATAATGTGAAGGCCACTATGGAAAAAACAAACAAACAAACAAACAAACAAAAATAAAGCTTCAGATCCCAGGGTCCACTGGGGATCACTGAGCGAAAAAAGGCGGTGACTGGCACTTCTAGTGCTGGAAGGCAGAGCCTGGAAGCTCCAGAGCAAAGCAATAAGAAGGCAAAGCCATCCAGAGAGATTCCTGAAGTCACTCTTGGGCCTTCACAGGCACACACACTCAAATGACATCTGATGCAGAGAGAGAGAGAGAGAGAGAGAGAGAGAGAGAGAGAGAGAGAGAGAGAGAGAAAAGCAAAAAAGAAAACCAGGTAAGGAATAGGCTAAGAGCCCCTCATTCAGTTCTCAGGTGCACCTCCAAGCTGATTATATAGAGCTTGCGAGGTAACTGCATAATTCCTTCTGTCACCTGCCATAGCAGCAGACCTGCATTGGCACCCCTTCCCTGGAAAGTCAGGGTGCCCCCATGCTGTGGCCCTGCCCTGCTCTCTCCTCTGACCAGCTTTCTGCCAGTTCCCCCAACCCCGTGTCTGTAGTTGTAACAGCCCATTCTGCTGTCCTCCAGGGGCAGAAGCGTCTCCTGATCTCTCTCCTCGCACCCAGACCCTTTGACACACTCCCACAATGTTCTTCTACTGTGACATATTCCTCCCATTGGCAAAGTCACATCTCATTATTTTAAAATTTTTCATTGATGACAGTCTTATTCCATATAAGGTCTCTTGATCTAGAGATCTAGAAACACCTGGCGCTTTCCAAGGCATTCAGACAGATTAAAAACACACGAGGGATGAAAGGGGCAACACTGCATCGTGTAGTTTGCCCTGTGCTTCACTCCCTTCCTTTTGTGGCATTTCATCCAGAAAGTCTTGGAATCTTTTTGAAAGAATTAAAAATGAAGAGAAAGCAAGCTACATTTTAACTGGCAGTGGATGAGAAGGGAAAAGAAGCCAAGAGAAGAGAGAGACCCCACCTTAGGCTACTGTATTGTAAGAAAGTGATGCTTGGGCGCAGTGATTGTGTCAGCAGCTATAAATGAGACCAAACAGCAGCAGCCACAGCGATCCACGTGGACTGCCACCTCAACTCTACATTTAACTTGTCCGAATGTGGCTAGCAGCTTTCTGTCCTCGGTTGCCCTCTTCCTCCAGGACACAAGAACAAATCCCTATTTCCCAAGTTTGATGAGCAACTTCAAAGGGTCACAAGTTAAGCCAGAAACTTTAGATGTGCAAATGTGCATTTCGTCCTAAGATGATTTCACTCTTATTCTGTGGAAGATCGATGCAGCTGGCCATGTAGAGATTTCTGATTTATTTATCTTTAATTGTAATCCTTTGACCTTAATACTGACACAATGCTTTCCTTACTTCAGTGTTTCTGGGAGAGAATAAGGTGGTAATAATCCTCAGGAGGAAGGCTAATTGTTTCTTTTTATCATCATACATGTTTTCTATTTGTGCTATAAGGGAAAGAGGCTAACAGCTGCTTTGTTAGGGACAGAAATGCTTGGTTGCAGATGATAAAGGATTTTTTTTTTTTGCACCTGAAGTGTATCACTCACTCAAACTTTATGTGAAATTCCCCTGGCTATCAGGAGATGTTTAACACATCAGCAACTTTACTTTGCATTTCGGGGTGGCTCCTTGACCCTGCAACTCCATCCTAAGGCAGCTCAACATAGTTTCCTCCTTCGTGGAATTTATCACATGCACGCATCACGTTTCACTTTTGCAACGATGTCACCGGTGACATTCTCGTTCTGTGATAGCAGTAGGAAGCTGCAGACCTAGAGATAAACCGGTGTTTGCAAATCTTTCTCGGGAGTATAAAGCGACATGATAAAAAGACAGTGATACGTGTCACAGCTTGGGAAGAGTTTTCCCAGGGGATCATGCTCTTTTTGATAATTTTTGATGGCGCACCATAGGAACCAGGGTAAGCAATAGGTGCTTGGCATAAGCATCTTGAGACTTCCTCTGCCCCGGGAAGCAGCTTCATGGTGAGGATCCCTACGGTGGCCGGTAAGACTTCCCGCAAGTGTCTGACACATCACAGTCATCTCAGAGGTTTATCTGCTTATAACCAGCACAGGGCAGAGGGCAACTTTGGGAAGTCAGTTCTCTCCTTCCTCCTGTGGGCTCTAAAGATCGAGCTCACTCACCAGGTCTGCGTGCAGGGACTTTACCTGCTGGGCCTAGCACAGTTGTTCTCAAAGTCAAAGTCATGTTTCCCACACTTGCTCTCACTGCGCATGCCAGGAATTCCGAAGCCTCTGGCAGGAATTCATTCTAGATTCTGGATGTGCACATTTTCATGATGTACAAAATGATGTATGGTCTGATTTAATATGAGTTGACACTCGGGTTCTCTTTGCATCGAGTTAAAATGACATTTTTAATAATCTGCCCTCTGTTGCCCTCTGATAGTCTACAGGGATGAAATGTGCAATTATTATGAACTTGGTCAAAGAGACACATTTGCTTGAAAAATATTCCTGATAGTGGCAGCAAGATGGCTCAGCAGGTCAGGGCGCTTGCTGCCAAGCCTAATGACCTGAGTTCAATCCCCAGAGCCCACACAGCAGAGAGAGAGAACTGACTCCTAAAAGTTGTCCTCTGACTTCTACAAGGGTGCCAAGGGGGGGGCACCTCCCCCCACAGCCACACACATATTCAGAGGTTAAACAAATGTAAAATAATCAATCACAGCTATTTGATAGTCATGAATTTGGTTTTTGTTTATTTTCTCCTAAGAAACAAGCATTTCTTTCTGTCCTGTTTGCTTTGAAAGGCATTTCAATGTATTTCCTGCTAAATTAAACTAATCAAAGATAAAACGCTGTCATTGATGTCCAGAGTTCTGAAGGGGCTTCTAGCCAGCATTGTTCTTGCCTCACCAAAGGCAGATGTACTTACTGGTGGGTGACACGAGAATAGATGTAGAGTCCCTGTCCTTGCTTATAACAAGCAGCAAGTCCAGAGAGACATAAAAAGGGTAAATGGAATAGGTCATGTGTCATATGGAGAGGCAGATGCTGGAACATATTGTAATGGATTATTGTGGAGATGGCTCACAGAGGAGAAAGGAGGAGGAGGGAGAGAGGGAAGGAAGGAGGGAAAGAGGAGGGAAGGAAGGAGGGAGAAATGATCAGTTGGCAACTTCTCACATGACTCTCGACAAAAACTTTATCTAGTTCTTTAAGGAACTGATTCAACTATGAAAGTCCAAATGTTCGGTTTGGGGCTAACTTGTGAGGATCAGTCAGGATACACTAGCATGAAGAAAGCCTTTAAGAAGCCAGCACATTGAAACACTTGTTTACACACCTCATTACCTGTTCCGAGACAGAAGCGCAAGAGCATCTAACCTGTGCAAAGGGTCTTGGGATGTTGCTAAGTTCCAAGGCATCTTGAGTGTTGAGCAGGACGCCCCCTTTTCTCCCGAGTGCCCATCCAGCCTTCCTCACGTGGCTCTGGTTCACATGCAGCCACACAGCTAATGCTTTTAGTGTCTTTCCTGTTGCTGTAATACCCCCACCCCAGGAAGGCACCTAGGGAGGAGGGCTCACTCGGCTCAGCTCACAGTGCAGCTTGCATTCCATCGTGACTGAAAGCAGCTGCAACTGCACTAGATCCCCAGTTCAAAGCAAAGACAGGTGAACTAATGCACGCTTGCTCTCATTTGCATATAACCAATGCATGCTCGATTTCATTTGCATATACCTAATGCATGCCGGGTCTCATTTAGACCTAATGCATGCTCTCTCATTTGCATACAACTAATGCTTGCTCAGTCTCATTTGCATACAATTCTGGGTCCCCTTCCCAGGGAATGGCTCTGCAGGCAATTGTGCAGTCTTCCCACCTCAGGTTAGAGTCAAGACCATATTTCACAGGGGAACCTGGAGGCTCTTCTCCCAGGAGACTGTAGACTGGGTAACACTGACAGCGGGAACCAACCATCGCACCTAGTAGTACTGAATATCGAGCGATGTAATAAGAACGGCCCACGCGCTATGAGCACTCAGAGAAGCAGCCTTGGATGGCTGGTACAGCAGCCACACCTACGTTCACGATGGTTTCCTTCTGCCTCAGCCTCATGAGCATGGGGGGGTCACAGACAGGCCGGCCACATCCAGTTTCTCCATGATGTGTGAGCAGGAAACATGTGCCATAGCCACACAGGATCATTACTTCGGTACCCCAGCTTTTCCAAGACATGTATCATCCAAGAAAAAGTGAGTCATAGCAATAGTCCTCCCTGCCTGGAGATCGTCTAGTGAGTTCCTTCCTTCCTCAGGCTTGCTGCTTGGAGGCTCACCTGCTGTGCTCTGGAAAAGGGTGTTTCCATTCTGAACGTCAGAGCGATTTTCTTCCCCAGTGTCCAGCTCTCTCCAGCCGTGCTGAGGTCCACTGCAGTAGGCCCACCTCATCTTACATGAAATGTTATCCTCTGATCACCACCACTGACTTGTCTTTCAATCACACCCTTTTACTGTCTCTCCCTCCTGTAGAACACTCTCCTAACACAAGTCTTGTGCATGTTTGCGAATTTAGCTTAGTACATTCTTTCTTGGCCTGGCGTTCTTTAAAAATTGTGTCCTGAGACTAAAGGTCCTTAGCATACTCACAATGACTGCTCACAGTGTCTCCCGGCCCATGGATATCCAGATCGGGCATCTGGAGGGATGGAGCAGAAATCCTTGCATCTTCCCCAACCCTTTCCCTCGTGTCTGTCAGAGCTGGTAACCCGGGAGAGATGGCTTAACCCTCAAAGGGGCAGAAAGTTCTACCTCCTGATCTTTCCATCCTCACTTGGCTTGATCATAAGTCAGTCCTGAAAGCCGGCTCTCCATCTACTCTGTCTAGTCTGCCCACTTTCTAAAATCAGCTTAGTGACTGAGGAGGGCTACCCACCATTCAGAGGACCACCATTCAGAGGCCTGTCTCAGCAGGCTTACAGCTTTCACTAAACTTTTATTCTCTAAAGAACAATTATTTATGGCATGATACAAATTAATTTTATTTTTATTTATTTTTAGTGTGTGTGTGTATGTGTGTTTGTGTGTGTATCAGAGAGCATTATATGTCCCTATGAGAGCCAAGGATGACTTCAAGAATCATCCTGGATTGCTTCTACCTCCTTCTCGCTTCTCTCTGGGATTTCCCAGGCTCTGCCCATCAAAACAGGAAGTGCAGTCCACCATTTCCGCCTGGCATTTTTACATGGGACCTGAGATCTCAACTCAGGACCTTCTGCTTTCGAGGCAGAGTCTTAGCCCCTGAGCCATCTCTCCAGCCCTACAAATTATTTTAAAAGAAAACTATTACTCATTTATTGTTATCTATTATTATGAATTTCTGTTTACTACATATACCCTGGTGTTTAAACTGAATGCTTGTATCATCTGTCTAGTAAGTTGCACTCTTTAAAATAAAACCCAGATATGCAAAGTACTCTTTTAAATCAATAAGAAGTCAGATACTTTTATAAAAAAATCAAAAGGTAGATACATATTTATGAAAGAAACACAGCAATAGTAGTATTGAATGCAGGATGGTTCTGCATGCCCACACAGAAACGCAGCCGGATGTGCATATGGTGCTTTGTAGACCATCTATCATTGACAGCAGAAACAGTCCCAAGTATTTGAGAATGGAAGTGACCAGAACCATGCACATTGCATCAGAATGTAAAGTAGTTCCTCTGCTTTGAAAAATGTGGCACTTTCTTTAAAAAAAAAAATACATAAACTTACTAGTAAAGGTAACTTGTCCCTGTAACTAAGCAAATTCGGTATCAAGAATTGGGTGGGCAAAAGAAGTAAAAGCATGCAAAGACAGGTACTATGATGTTCTTAGCTGCGTTATTCATAATAGTCTAAAGTTGGGGAGCCAAATCCAAGCACTTATCAATGGTAGATGGCAAACAAATGTGATGTGCTATGATACGTCACTTGGCGAGGCGAATTATTCGGCAATGCAAGGCTAAGACTCAGGCTAGCACTGCAGGCGGTGAAGAACGAAGCGAGGCCTTCCGCGTCTTCTCTTTGTGTCTTCTCACATCCCCCCTTTGCACCGACACGTGCTTGAGCTTAGACGCCATGGAAGATCTTGGTTTTCCTTTTTTCATGTGTTATAGGCAGGGGGCCACACCTGCCCAGGATTCTTACTGGGAAACCGGAACACCATTTCGCACTGTGGAAAGAGACTCTGATAGTCCTACCAGCAGTGCACAGGATTCCAGTCTCCTGTCATACTTCCCTGCCTTACTGTTCTCTGATTTTGGTGGTAGACACTCTAATGCATGATGTCACCACTCACATGCTTCCGAGTTGGTCAAGATGGGAGGGTGGAGCATATTTCATTAGCCTGATATGTAAATGGTGACTATCTGTCCACATGGCATGGGACTACCCTGTGCCCTTGATGTTGAGATTTTTGCATGTGCTACACTTGGATGTAAAGAAAGAAAGAAGTGTCTGCCGTGTTGGGAAAGTTCATGTTTAAACTGAAGTTGCTCTGATGATCTTCCGTGGAAAAACATTATAACACATTTACTCCCAGGGAAACACGCTGATATGTTTTGAAAGATTTTCTCCAGTACATTAGCTCCTCTTAAATTCCACATTTAAGTCACATTAAGAAGCAGAGATTAAGTTGCAAAGATAACGCTTACAGAGCCTTGAAATTACTTTCTGAATTTTCCTTTTTCCCTCCTCTCACGGTGCCATTCTCCACCCCTTCCCTCAAAGAAAAGGAAAATAAATAAATAAAAACGTAAACACCTTCCCTGTGTATGACATTCAGCTGCATCTCCTCAGGTTTTATCTGAATTTGACAAGCATGTATTCAGAAGTGTCTTTGATTCTCCGCTGCTGCTCTGACGGACCGAGGAGCAGCTGAAGCCATGAAGGGTTTATTTCTGCCCCCGGGTTACTCTCCATCCTTGGGGGAAATCGCAGGAACCAGAGGGGGTGGGTCCACAGCGCATCCAGTGAAGAAGCAGAGAGCCAGCTCCCTGCCACTCGGCCATCTTTCCTAGACAGTTGGGGAATGGTCCCCGCCGGTGTTACATACATCTTCTCCTCACATCCCTTGGTGCAGTCAGCATTACCCCTCATAGACATTATCAGAGGCCAGACTTACTCTAGAAAAATCCCTCACAGCTGTGCCTGAGGGCTTGTCTCCTAAGTGTCAGGTGACGATTAATATTATCAAATACTATATTTAAAGTCAGATACTAGAGTACATGGCAACACCATCATTTTTAACTCTCTATTTGAAATATTCCAAATATACACAAAGTGTTAACCTTTTAAATACGCACACAAACTTTTCAATAAAGCAACTCTTCTAGTTCTCTAATTATACTTGACCTGGAAGGCAGTATCGGAGAGGTGTTAGTTCTTTAACATTCCTTTTGAAAATTTCAGTGTGTGTATTTGCTCACATGAACTTTTAGAAATGAGCACTATCTATGTGTGCATGGTGCCTTTGTGGATCCCCAAGGATCACAAGGTGACAATCTGTCCTGAAACCTACTTAATCTCTCAGAGAGAATTAAAGCAGCTTCATTGCTTCTCATTTGTGCAATTTGTAAAATATGCAAATTCATTTACCTTCAGTTTTAGGGTACCACTTTGTTTCTTTTCAATCTTGGCATTTGATATGAGACCGCATCCAGAGAACAGGATTATGTTTATAAATAATTACGTATTTTTAAATTTTTTTAATTTGCATGCGTGCGTGCGTGCGTGTGTGTGTGTGTGTGTGTGTGTGCACTGTGTGTCCTTGTGGAGAACCAAGGGTGACTTAGGGAATCATTCTGGATTGCTTCTACATCCTTCTTGCTTCGTCCTGAGATTTCCCAGGTTCTGCTTTCCACCTGACTGTTTTGCTTTCTGTGGGATCTGGGATCCAAACTCAGGTCCTTCTGCTTTTGAGGCAGAGTCTTAATCTCTGAGCCATCTCTCCAGTCCCTTAATAATCATTTACTAAATACAGTCTTAAGTGGCTGTGGCAGCTGAATGCTGTCCACACAAATGAGGACAGTGTTTCAGAAGTTCTCACATTACCTAGGTGTCTCTGTGACTTAGGTATCTCTGTGCTCTGTCCTGCAGCACTAAAGAACAGCAGTTTTCAGTCACAATATTCTCACTTTGTTTTTATTTTCAATTTTTGTTTGAGCTCTCCTATGCAGCAGTTGGGAATTCTGTTTGAGCTCTCCTATGCAGCAGTTGGGAAGATGTCGCAAGGAAGGAAGAGGAAGGGAAGGGAAGGAAGATGGTGGGCAGTGTGAACCAGGTCTTTCTCTACAAGAATCTCTGCCCATCTATCTGCTGACCCAGTCTTGAGTAGAGGACTTTGTCTTGGATAATCAATATTTCAGACTTAGACATTAAGTAATATGCGTTCATTAACCAGAAAGAAAGCATTCCTTCTTTCTCTTTGGAAAATACCTAAGAATGTGCTGGAACCATGACTCTTGCCTTCTGAAAAATTATCTTATCCTTAACAACCTTCACCCAAATTTTTCTGCTCACATTTCCACGATAATTTAGTCAGATATTGTCTCTGATAACAAAAAGTATATTGGAATATGCTGTGTGTATGTGCTTATGCTAAGGTGCTTTTAAAAAAAACTTTAAAGGAAAGAGAGAGAGAGCAGAGAAAGAGAGACATGAAAGAGAGAGATGCAGGTATATGCCGCAGCATGCTTATAGACGTTGGAGGACTACTTTCAGAAGTTGAGCCCCGGGACCGGGTAGGTGTCTGGCGGTCACCAAATTCCCATGCAGGTGACCTTACCCTCTGAGCTATCTCCCAGCACCTCCCCCCCGCCCCCTGCTAAGATTTTTAAATTCATGTGTCTTTGCTCTCTTAAGAAAATGAAGTGAATGAATGTGAATCTGATCAGTATCACTAATGAGCTTTCTTTCTATTTTTCAAGGAGTAGAAACATGCCAGAATCTTTTCAGGGTTGATTTTGCTTCATGTGAAATTTCTATTCTTATTCAATGTATATTGCATATATGCTGATGTCTATAGTAATTTACCAATAACCAGTGCTGTTTGACACAGTCCCTCTTTAGATTTGCTCAGTTACACTTTGGGATTTCCTGACAAAGCGGCAGTGACAGAGGCTTATCCCTGCCTTCATGGGGCTTACCATGGACCCATTGAGTGGCTTGGGACAAGTAATCATGGGAGATATTTTTGTCAGTGCCTCATGTTTTGAATCCAAATACTCCAGATGGCAGTGAGATGCACCAGGCTAGTGGCCAATGGGAGAAGCTGTGTTTTTAGCAATTTGGGGAAAATATGCTATTAAGAAGAAGTGGCAGGAACGTAGTCTCTCTCAAAATGAATGCAGCCATCCAGCTAGAGTTTAATTTGGCTGTTATTTCACAGCCTTTCACTCCTAGCACTGAAAAGTCCTTGCCTAACATGTCTAAGTAAGTGAGTGTCTTCATGGAATGATTGTAACTATTATATCTGGCTTCAAAAGAGAATCCAGGTAGACTAAATATAGCTGTAATTAGTACAAGTGAAAATATGTTTCCAATCACTGCATTGGATTTTTGCTCCAATACTGGACCATGAGAGACTGACAAAAAAAAATGCCTGCAAGTAGCATCCTGTCACTTCCGTGGCAAGTCATGCTTCTAAGCGCATCTAGCAAATTACAAGAAAACATTCAGGTTATATTTGGTACATGTGGATTTACTTCAGGCACATGCACTGCTATTTGCAAAGGCCATTGGTAATCTCCTTACTTGGAAAAGGTGTCCGTGTGGAGCTCCATGGTAGAAAGCTTGTATAGCATTCACACAGCCCCGTGTTAAATTCCCAGGTCACCAGAGGAGGAGGAAGAGGGGACAGAAGAAGTAGAAAAGGGGAAGAGAAAGAAGAGGAAGAAGTAGAGGGGAAAAGAAAGAAGGGACAAGAAGTGGATGAAAAGGAGAAGAGGAGGAAAAAGAAAAAGGAGGAAGAGGAAGAGGAGAAGAAGGAGGAGGAGGAGGGAGATTTGCACGGCAAGGGAAGATCCTGGTGGTTGGTCAAGAATCTTACTTGACACAGAGCAGGATTGTAAGAAAACCTCTCTAGCTGAATTTGTCCTTCCTTTTCCAAAAAGAAGTATAATGTGTTGTGGCTGCCTTACAAAGATATTATAACTTTATATAGATGCAAGAATATATGATAGACATATAATTACACATTCACAAAACGAAGACTTATGTAAATGACAATATTTAATTAGCAGTGTTCACGTGTCCACCGTGCTGTGGATGGATTCACTATCCCTTCTTCGTTTGTACATAGTCATGCCAAGGAATGTGTCCTGCCTGTAGACGTCATGACTAGCTTCTCATAACCTTGCGACTGGCATTCTCTCCATGTCATCCTTCTAGCGACAACCATCTCGTATGTGGCTCCTGCCGAATGGCTCTGTTGCACGTCTGTGTTCAGTAATGACTCAGACGCTCCATCGATGGGCAGATCTCTGAACCCCGTGCTACTCTGAACCCCATGGTACTCTGAACCCCATGGTACTTTGAACCCCATGCTCCTCTGCTTTTCTCTACCTGAACCCCACACCACTGACTTTCCCGCCCCTCATCTTCTCTGCTCCAGCTCCTGCCCCTAAGTGATTTTTGTTTGTTTATTTTTGTTTTGTTTTGTTTCACATATGTCTGTTTTGTCTCTTTTTGTCTTTCTCTCTTGATTCTCCCAAATAATAAACCATTTTTTAAATTTTTTCTATGTTTACAAGTATATTGAATATTCCTTCCAGGTTCCCTCCCTGCCTTCCTCCCATGCCCCCCCTTCCTTTTACCGTTCCCTTCTCTCCCTCCCACTCTTTCACCTATATGCATCTATAGATCAATAGGGAAGACAGCCAATAAATCTATAGGCAGGAAGACAATACATCAAACTGCTCTGTAGACAGCTGTTATTATACCCATAGAATGGGAGCTCATAGTGGAAACCTTTGGGTCTATAGCTGGATGAGTGAAGGGAAATGCACATACCAGTGGGGTGGCCTGAAGAGAGGTAACTTGATACACTACAGAGGCCTGAGCCCCATAGGAGTAGACAAGTTAGAGTGTACCCTGATGGTTCTTTTTAAAAAAAATTATTTAATATTTTTGGTGAGTGCATGCTGGGGTGTGTGTGTGTGTGTGTGTGTGTGTGTGTGTGTGTGTGTGTGATTATACCAGAGGACACTTGAATGTTGTGCCCATGGAGGCTCAAAGTGATGCTGGGAAGCATTCTGGATTGCTTTTTCTAGGATCTGCCTTCCAGGGCCAGTAATGCGTTGTTCCGTTGCTACATCCACTTGGTGTTTTTAGGTAGGATCTGAGCTCAGGTCCTTCTGCTTCTGAGGCAAAACCTATAACCCCTGAGGCATCTGCTCAACTCCTTAAGGAAGCAACCACGGAAGACAGCCCGGATTGCTTCCTGGGTCGCCTCGTGTCCTGTAGCACTGGTTCACGTCTAAATTGCTGACCGGGCCTGTGCACCTCTGCGTCGCACTCACATTGGCTCCAAATGTTCTACAACCCAAACTTTTATCTAGTGAACATAATTTTTAGCTTTTTCAGGGTCCATTGTCTCTCCTTCTAGTGGAACAGTTTAAAAGCCAAAGCTTTGGACAGAGCAGATCTGAATTCTAATACTTGCTTTAAGCCATCTGACTTCGGGCAATATTTTCCATTTGAATTCAAAAGCATGTCTCATACCAAAATAACTCAGACAAACGTTCCTTCCATTTGTAAAATGGTGAAATGACTGCTTTTGTTTGAGTTAAGGCAGGAATGACTGTTTCATTTTTTACTTCAATAGCATTCCAACTCCAAACTTTAAACAAAATAAAAGGAAGCACTTATCCTCTTATTTTCATTATATTTATCATATTTTGAAGTTCTGAATGTGCCCAACAATTGCTGAGTCACCTTTTGTGAGTAATTGATCAACCCAAGAGATAGATGATACATTTTCATATGGTGGAAAAATTCCTTAAAAATCAAAATTCTATTTTACGTAATTGTTTAGTCAGTTTCCATTTTATCTACTGGTGCCTCCACGTCCCATGTGCTCTCTTGGGGGTAGATGCAGAGGCCACAGTCCAACTTCCAGAAGTCAGCTCTCTCTTTCCACCATGTATGCACCAGGGTGCAAAAAGCAGGCCACATGTTTGCAAGAAACCCCCTTACTTTTGAGCCATCCTGCCAGTCATTGCAATGTATCTTGTGTTACTTTACATAAAAGCAAGCCATAATTCCTGCCAATCATTTCAATGTCCTGATTTCCCATAGGTCTTACTAATGACAAGTGCGTGTGATACATGTATATTTTCCTGTAAATATCTGCTGGCTTCTGTTTTGGTCCCTTCATTTATAGCGAGATCCTAATCAGCAGAATCCGTGGCTTAGCCTGAGCCCTTTTCTCCTTCGGAATTGCTTTTTCCAAAAAGATAAGATCTAAGAGTGTACCTTCTCCCTGCCAGCTTTGCTTCCTGTAAGTTTCAGGCTACACAGAACCATACATGGAAACTCAAGGCAAATGTACCATATGATAGGGATGTTGGGGGAACCGTGTACATACATGCATATAAAGGCAAATAATTGTTTTCTAATCAAGATTGCCACAATCTTAACATAGCACAGGGTAAAGAAGGAAAGTCTTGACATCAGAGTAACTATTTGAATATAACATTCAAATG
This sequence comes from Typhlomys cinereus, assembly GCA_023101885.1. Lineage (NCBI taxonomy): Eukaryota > Metazoa > Chordata > Mammalia > Rodentia > Platacanthomyidae > Typhlomys > Typhlomys cinereus. Next base: position 777,144 of record JALPQD010000322.1, read on the forward strand.
AGTTTTAGAAGCTGTATCTTTTGTGAAATTTTCCTTTTCATTTATTTATAGCTTACTGAATCACCTACTCGTCCCTGTTTAGTAAGAATTTTCAAGTGATAGCTTAGCCAATATGTGTATGTCATAGACAGTTTTCCTCAAAACCTGAATCCTCAAGATAATTTGAGATTTGTCTGTTTAAATCATGGAGTAAAGTAACTTTCCCGCAAGCATCCAGATCATCTTTATCAATGTAAGTGGACTGACCAAATAACATTCTCCAGACACTTTCCTTGCATTCCTGTTCAATCCATTTTTAGATTTCTGCACAGCTAATTCTTAGGAAATAAAAATTGGGACAGGTACCAAATTCGGGAAGCAAAAGAAGAGAGGTGTACAAGGACTGAGCCAATCAGGGTAATAATTAAAGTATTGCGTAGATGAACGTGGTCCTTCGGTAACGTGTTGTAAGGATTCATGGTGCAGCAAAAGAAGAAATAATCCGAGAAGCTTGTCTTCTAGAGACTTTGGGTAAGAGTTGATAGGGATAGCTGCATTTGCTTTATGCTCCTGAATGTGCCAAAGCTGAGATTCTTTATGTGTGGCATCTGTCACATCTCCCCTGAGAAAGGAGTTGTTAAGTCAGGGTGACAACTTCCTTTTTTAAATATTTCAGGGCATAACCAATTTACTCCGTCTGTATATTCCAGGGCCCAGGGGAAGCGCATTCGTCTGTGAATATGAGAACTTTGCGACAGGTGCATGTATTTTGTTTTTTCATAGTTTCTCTCTGTCTTCTTCCTTCTACAGCAGTTGTATGCTGCCCAGCTAGCTGCGATGCAGGGGTCTCCAGGAGGGAAGCTTCCAGGTGTACCCCAAGGCAACCTCGGTGCCGCCGTGTCTCCAACCAGCATTCACACAGACAAGAGCACAAACAGCCCACCACCCAAAAGCAAGGTACCCTTTCTAAGCAGCTGGCCTGTCTTTCTACTTAGAGTTTCAGGAGCCGCGCGACTGTGTTTGTTGATGAACTATTACATGCAAAACATGAGGCTAAACTCTGGTTGTGCATGGAGGTGAGGGCTAATTAGAAGTTATCTGTGTGTATTAATATAACCTTAACTATTTGGTCATTTCTATCATTACTTGTGCTGCCATAAGATAACACTCAAACTCAAGCAACTTAAAAGGAAGAAAGGAAGATGTATTTAGCTGAAGTTTCCACAAAAAAAGTCCATTAAGGTAAAAAAGTCATGGCAAGTGGCAAAGGCTGGAGGCCATCACGGAATCAGAGAGAGCAAGCATCAGAGGGCCAGAGCAGGGTAGCCGGAAGCAGGGCGTGGCTACCCAACCTCAAGGCCCACCTTCTGTGACTCGACTTCCTCCAGCAAAGCTCCAACTATTGAAGGTGTCACAACCTTCCTAAACATTAACAGCAGCAGAGGCGGCAGGCACATGAGCCTGTGGGGGATGGCTCACATCCAAACCATGCCAGTCATTCATTCGGCAAACATGTCGATAGCCGTATTGATGACCTGAGAGACAGTGATGTATCGGATCAGCATCTTGTACCTGTGGAGCTCACAGTCTTAAAGTTAGATATTTATATAACAGAAGCTTTCATAAACCAAAGTGTTAATCAATAATAAAGTTCTCAAAGTTACATGCAGCTAAATTATAAATTATTAGGAGGAAGAGTTTAATACTGGAAGAAGTGAAAGTGTTAAACACAGAACCTATAGTGCATGTCAGATTAGGGTACATTGGGCATCATTTTAAATATAAATGCTGGCATAATGTGCATGGTGCGTTGTTCAAGGCTGTATGAGGGCACAAAACTTTCTGAGGCTAAGAAGACTGACCTTGGGGGTATCTCCTGTGACGATTTGTGAAAATAACTGAAATACTTCAGCTGCATCAAGACACACTAAGCAGAATACCTGACAAAATTCATGTGAGCACCACGTGGTATTTTCCCTTGATTGAGCTGAGTTTTGCTTCATCTTCTACCCTTGCATGGCGTGTTGAAATGTCATAGGAGCGTCAGGGTAAGAATAATCACAATGTACATGAAAGCCCTCGAATCTATGTGAAACAGGGCGTGATGTGTCAATCCATGACTGGGGCTCACACAGCAGAGGAGATGGGAATGGGGACCTGGGAACAGGTCACTCTCCAGAGACTGACAAGTCTGGCCCACAAGGCAACCCTGTCTCCAACAAGGTAGCGAGTGAAGACCAGCACCCCAAGTCATTCTCTGATTTCTACAGTGTAGTGATGACACATACACCCAGACATCATGCACATGCATGTATGCATGCACAAAGAGGAGAGAGTTAGGAAATACTGAAAACAAAAAAATCAAAAATTTATAAAGAAAATCTCCCTAGTATATCTGTGCATCATTTGCGGTTACTGTAGAAGTCCAGTAAGTAAATGGGGGGACATTCAGTCCACTAGGAAAGGACACTACAGCCTCTATATAGTTCATGGTTACTATAGAAGTCCAGTAGGTAAATGGGGGGACATTCAGTCCACTAGCAAAGGACACTGCAGTCTCTGCCATTCTCGGAGCCCCAGTCCCTTCTTTCGCATTGCTAAGAGAAATATGTGTTTGTGCACCAAGCTTACGCTGAGCAAGGCTCTGTGGTGTCCATTCACTAGTTATATGTTCAGATGGCGGCAGATGTGTACATGCTATGGGGACTGAGGGACCAGATACATTCCACTGATTTCTGCTGTCCCTTGGTTTTATATGTCCTGTGTTTAGTATGCGACTAAGTCCTGACTTCCTTGTCTTTATAATCAGAGCAGTATGAGAGTCTGTAAAACACAATGACAATCATAACATTTATTGAGGAAAATCTACTTTTCTAGCAGTGATTTGTTCTCTCACAGTATCTCTGTGAACCACAAACACAGTTTAACTTGGAGCAAAATAAACAGTGTTTGCACATGGTCCTTGACACACACAAACCCTCCACAGATAGCATTGTGTGTTCCCTCGAGTTATTAGTCTGCTTTCATAGCATGGTCCAAAATGATGCTTTGCATCAGACCATTTCATTTCAGGACTTTTGCATTGATGGCTCTGTTTCCCATGAGGACTCTTGTCCTTACCCACTGCATAGAATCTTTACCATTACTGTCATCTCCCCTAAACCTCTCAAGCAAAGGACCAGAAGGATTTCCTGTCAGTCACCTCAGTCTACCTTCTCTGCACATTCATTCTTCTATTTGTATGTGTAAATGGCAATGGAATGATCCAATCAAGGATGATTTTCTTGGAGGCATATGCTGATGTCACTGTAGCTCTGCAAGTGATGTCACTGTAGTTCTGCTCTGTCACCAACAGGAAAATTCCTAGGGTGCTTCTCCCCCTCACAGAGCCCTACAAGTTAATCACCGAACACACCAAATTATTGTAGCCACATGAAAATTCATGGTTTCCTAAGCCTCCTTTCATTGTGTGGGAACGTGGCTACATTGCCACTGGCATGATTTACCTAACTTAAAAATCTAGTTTCTAGTTTGTAGTTTCTCTTGGAAGTGCCGTGATGACTTTTTAAAAAATCAGACCTTGTGAATTTTGTGTCACACAAAGCCTGAGGAAACGGTAAAGGTCTGTCTCTGTCCACATGTAGTTGTTCTAACACACAGAAAGGCTTCATCAAGAACCAAGACTGAATTTTTAAATTTTTATTTATTTATGAGAGAGAGATAGAGGGGGGGGGGTACCATGGTGCACAGGCAGAGAGGTCAGAGAACAACTTTTGAAAGTCATTTCTCTTCATCTCCTATGTGGGCTTCTGGGAATCAAACTCAGCAGGTCTCAAGTCCTGCAAACAAGCGCCTCTTTGGCCCCCAAGTTTGAATTTTTAAATACTAACAACTTAATAAAAGAATGGCCTATCCTTGCTTAGCATCTCCAGCATACTGCCTGCAGTATGGCTGGAAAAGAATTCTTTAAGATAGTCGTGTGGACATTCAGTTCAGCAGTGAAATGTGGTGAGTTAGAAAGAACCATGCTCATCAAGAGCTTCATGACCACTGGATAAAGAACAGGGCCCAAAGTCCTCACAACCAAGGTTCAGTAGCTGAGACCATTGCTGTGAATGCATTCATCCATCCTTTCTCCTAACCTAGCATGGACATTCACACAAAGCGTAATACAAGAACTATTGTGTTCATATGCAATAGCTATGGGCTATCATATTTATATCTCTAAATGATCAATTATTAGTGCTTTGGCAGATATTTTCTGCATGTTCCACTCTGTTTCATTATAAAAAGTAGAAGTGTATACTAGGGATTCTCATGGGCTCTGCATGCCTATGCAGCATAGATTACATCTATGGCTTACCTTGCGAGGACCTTGACGTTCACAAAAGTGGAGTCTTGGGTTTGTCTGGGTGATGATGGAAGAGTAATAATGCTCCTGACAGCTGTCAGACATCACATGTGGGTCTCGGGTGTTCTTGCCTGCCCTTCCCCCTCAGTACTCCAGACAAGGACGTGAACAAAACTTATTTGCAATTTGCAAGAGAGAGAGAGAGAGGGAAGGGGGATCAAAAGGAGGGGCTCCAAAAGACGTACAGTTGTTCAGCATGAGTCCTCTGGTGCATGCTGTTTTCAATCTGTTGTGTGCCAGTTGGAGGCTTCTGGGGTGCGTGCACGCCCGTGAAAGGATAATGCAGAGAATGATAGAGCGGCAGTGACCTCCAAGCGCAGCCTGGAAATCCAAGACATTGATTTCACTTAGCATTCCCGCTGAGAAATCTGGCGGAGTTCAGTTGTAATAAAAGAACAAGATTCTGTTCTAATGGTAATGGCGTATGACAGGCATATCACTTTGTCTGTCTTTTGCACCAGAGAGAGCAGAATTGGAGAGAGGTCATCTGACCTGCTCAGGGGTGTCATCCAAACCCTATGCTGAGCTTTGAACTGCCACCTAGGAACGTAATTATTTATAATAGCAAATGCTGAGGAAACCTTTGGAGGACTCAAAGTGGACATCTTCAAATGGCGTGTGCGGGAATTGGGCTCCGTTAATGTGCAGACACTGGAGGGACTCCACCCCACTCAGAGTCTGCATTCAACAACATTGACTTCTCTCCACTCGATTTCGCTTTTATGACCCATTCTTATCAGGGACTGACATGGTGTCACTGCTTAATATTTTAATGCAACAGTTTCATTAGTCACAAGCCAAATGTGCATTCTTTTTTATCAACAAATCTGTTACAGGCACTATATTACAGATTTAAGACTACTGGCGGGTTGCAAAATTCTTTCAGCATTGAGTCTTTCCAAACACACACGCATGTCTTTTTAGCCATCATTTAAATGCTTCCCCGCTAGATCCTTCCATAGGATCATTTCATTTATTGACCAACCAATGCACATATATTTAAGGTCTTCCCAGATGGTTTTTCCACTTAGATGTATTAATTGCAGTGATTCTGACTTACTGCTGGTAGATAACAATGAATAAGTGTGAGAAATCTTGAACTTCAGTACAAGAGATACTTTCTAAAAGAATTTTCAAAAACCAAATTGGCCTTCTCATAGGAAGGAATATTAAAAGTACACCGGAAGAGTAATCAAATTTGAATCCCATGTGGAATAATCTTGCTTCAAATCTGCTTAGCAAACACTTCAATGTGTTTACAGTTGTGTTTGCACAGAGCAGACCTATGTGGTACATGCTCAGCAGCGTCGTGCCTGTGAGCACCATAGATTGTTTATTTAAATGACTTCCCTGTACCATACTGGTTCACCTCTGTCTTGTGACACTAACTGAACTTCTGACTTATTTGTTTCCTTAGGATAAAATTTCCCTAAAAGAGTGATAGACCCAACCTCTCTCTTCCGTGATGAGGGAGAAAGAGGGCATTTGTCCTGTTTCATGTGCTTTACACAGTTCTGTACTGTGCGTAGCCTTTGCGTTCCACACCACCAAGAAGTCCTCCATCCAAGGCAGGTGTGCTGAGCATCTGAACCGCTCATTTTACAAGATTCCCCATCGCACAAGCTGCCCCTTGGGACAATTCAAAGGGTAACTTGTCCATGTCACTGAATGCCTCTCGGTATTCAATATGGGGAGATGGTATGTTACCCGCGGCCACCGAGAACAGTTGGTATAAAAAGCTGAGGACAGGAGAGCATTCCTGGATGCTTTCCTTTTAACCTCACCACGACCCTCGTCATATCCTCCTTCCAGCTCGTCTCTGTTGGTGGCAAGAACACACAGATTGTCCAATCAGTTTCGCTTTCTGTTCTTTCAAATACTGCTGGCAGCAGTGTTCACGGCTGCTCAGAGGCAGCACCTGGTGCTTATGACACGGAAGGGAACCGCTGGTCGCACAACGCTGCAAATGGCCCCGGCCAGCCGACCAGGCGTTCGTTAGCCTCACTGCTGCGGCATCCTGGTAACACAGCTGCGGACTCGAAAGCTGGAGCTTACTGCTGTCCGTCCACCGCGCGAGCTGGAATGAACCAACTCTTCTGACTGGCGTTCATGTGCTTGGGCTCCCGATGGCAATGCTGTGGGGACGATTTCCTCCTCTTTATTGTAATGACAGCCACCAATCACACTCTGCAGCTATCAAGTAAATGTACACACACACACAATGTACATGCGCACACACGCCCCACATGCCACAGACACAACACACACACACCCTGCAACTGCACACACACACACACACACACACATACACACACCATGTACACGCACATGTGCCCGCACACACACACACACACACACACACCCCACATGCCACAGCCACAACACACACACACCCTACTTGCGACTGCACACACACAATGAACATTTGTATGCTCATGTGTACACACATACCCCACATGCTACACACACCCCAGCTGCAACTGCACACACACACACACCATGTACACATGTGCACACATACACACACATGCCCCATATGCCACACACACCACAAACACACACCCCACCCTGCCACTGCACACATACACCACACACCATGCACACACAAAGAAACCACACACACCATATACATGTACTTGTGCATGCACACACACACACCCTGCATGCCACATACATTCCACACACACCAAACACAGACACACACATATACATCACACACACATATACACATACCACACATTATACACACACATGAAACACACACATACAAACACCATGCAGACACATACCACATACACAGACATCACGTGCACACACGCTACACATACACCATACACACACACACCATACACACCACGTATACATCACACATACATACCATGCACATACATCACACACACATACACACTTACCACCCTCTGTCCTTTAACACTCTGAGCCACAGGCGGGATTGCACGCACTCGGATCTCTCAGCTAGGATGTTGAGAGAGCAGAGGATCATGGTCTTAGCTGAGGACCAGCTGTGACGGCTTGGAGAATGAGGCATCTTTAGTAACTTGCTTTCTAGCACCAAGTGGAAAGAAGACTAGTTATGGTTTGCTAGCACCAAGTCTCACCACCAGCAATGCAAGCTACCGAAATATGAAGGACTATTTTATTTTATTTCATTTTACTTGCTGCTGGTGATAGGTTCTGTCCGCTTTGCCTGTTCGCGCGTTCTTTTCAAGAGGCCTCTCACGCAGCCACCCTAACCTGTGGTTGCCATGCAGCTTGAACTCCAGTTTCCCCGCCTCTGCCCCAGATGTGAGTATTACATCTTTCAAGCCCAGACTAACCTTTTTCTCTTCTTTTTTCTTTTATTTCCTCATTGTTATTCATTCATGGATTGCTGGGTTTTTGTTTGCTCAAAGTTTATGTTTTCAACTACTGTGACCCAGACATCCTTCTACAGAAATGCCACTGGACCAGGAGATTTCATTAGTTCGAGAAGGACCAGGAAGCACCGGCCTCCACAAGGAGCATTTCTGCCTTTAGCAGAAGTTCAAACCACTCTGCTCAATGTGATTATAATCTCTGAAAGTCCTTCCATCTCCTCTGGCCATGGAAAATTTTTGACTAGTGGCAGTTTCTGGAAGTGCTGCTTGAGGGAAGAGAAACTTCCAGAACAGGACCTAGGGACTCAGTGTTACAGTTGTCTGGGTCCAGAGTTCTGCGGCTTGCTCCTGACTGCGCGGGGCTGGGATTGGCTTCTCTCTTGTCTGGAAGCCACACACGGGGCTGAGGACGTATGAACAGAGCGCCGTGCACACAGCAGCTAAGGAACGTGCGTGGCAAATCAGAACAGCGCAAGGAAAAAGTCATCCCTGTCTGCAGGTGTCTAGTGAGCAACCTCAGGAGCTACCAGCGCTGAGAACCCAGTTGGGGGAGTGGTCAGCTGTAATTTTAGCTTTGGAAAGCACACTTCAAGGCAGCTCACATCCTCTTGTTTTCCCTCCTTCCCCTTCCTCCCACATTATTGGTCAGGGCTTTGCCAAAATAAAGCTCATTGGCCCTTATTGTCCATGTTAACCATCACCGACGCGAACAGACCCTGTCGGAATAGACTTACGAAATGAAACTTCACAGGTGATTCTGTCTGTATCCATTCAATGTACACTAGATGTTCTTTTTTATAAATTAGAAAGAGCAACATTTAGTAGTTCTTTCTCAGAGACCTGGACCCAGTACAGGTTTCTGTATCATTGCGTCACGATTCTCTAAAGTCTTGCGTGTCTGCATATGATGCGCCTGTGAGATTTCTATCTGAACTTTTCTCTAGAAAGAACAAAGAATCCTGTTAATATTTGTAAATGCTACCAAGGGGGGGGGGACAATGAATAGACAGTCATTAAATAGCGAGAGATGAGGGAGAAGAGCCACAGACATGAAAGGCAGACATGTCTCCAACTAAAGTATTTAGAAGCGTGTTTAACAAATGTGCAACATTTTATTTAAAGAGTTTCAGAAGATGAAGAGGGAGAGAAGCAGACAAGATATCCAGTCCCCCCCACACACACACACTAGCGCAGCATCAGGAGACAGCTGTGCCTCCACCTAGACAGGAGCCCACGCCCCCCAGAGAAGCCTTGGTTCGTTCAGATTGGCTGGCATCCTCTCAGCTGCTTACTGACGCCGAACCCAAGCAGGTTCCCAGAACTTTATCTTCTTCACTAAGGGAGGAGCAACACCTGTCAGGTACGCCAGGCAAGAGAAACCCAGTCCAAACTGGATTAAGCCAAAAAGGAAAAGTATTCACAAGCTGTCATGACTTGGGGTGTGGCTTACCCTGACCCTCCAGAGGACACCATCCACAGTGGGTTCTTCCTTAGTCCCTGTCTGTTTTTTGCCGGTCTCCAGAGGCACCGTCCCTTTCCAGTATCCCATGTCCCTCTGCTTGCTATTCATTGAATTTTAACCAGTTTTTCCCAACCATATACCTGGTAACATCACTGCAGCTGTTCTGATTTGCCACACACTTTCCTTAGCTGCTGTGTGCACGGCGCTCTAGTTCATACGTCCTCAGCCCCGTGTGTGGCTTCCAGACAAGAGAGAAGCCAATCCCAGCCCCGCGCAGTCAGGAGCAAGCCACAGAACTCTGGACACAGACATCACCTCCTGCTTCTCTCTGAAGTTAGAGCTGGGGTGTTTAGACAAAAGAAGAAAAGCACACAACAGAGGCTAGAGAGGTGGCTCAGGGGTTAAGCCTCTGCCTTGCAGGCAGAAGGTCCTGAGTTCGGATCCGAGACCCCACATATAGATGCCAGGCGTAAGCAGGGCAGCCTGCGTTTCAGGTACTGGTAGGGTGGAGCCTGTGAATCCTGGGGCAGAGTAAACAAGGAGGAGGTGGAGGCAGTTCATGGTGGTTCCCAAATTCGCCCGTGGTTCTACACACACACATACATATACACACACGCACACACACACAATTGAATAAAGAATAATAAAAAATTTTTAAAATCTTCCTTTAATTGACTATGCATTTGCACTTTTGCTTATCCTGAAATAAGTATTTTACTCATTAATATTTTAGCCTTACAAATATGGAGGTTGAGAAGTTTATTCTTAATGGTTCATAATTCTGGGTATGGCCAAGAACCTGGTTTTCATGGAACCATTTGGGAAGCAGCATGGCAAAGAAAAATGTGCAGATTTCAGGAGTGAATAGGATTGACCTTGTGTCATGTACTTGAGGTTGTCAGGCAAAAACGTGTCCTTCCCTAAGAACCAGACCCCCCCATGAGCTGCAAGCCTCCTGGGCTCTGCTGTCGTCATTCCAAACATGGTAGACCCCATGACTGACCCCTTCAAACCCAACAGCTAAAGAAACATGCCCACTGGGGCTGGAGAGATGGCTCAGGGGTTAAGCCTCTGCCTCTGCCTCTGCAAGCAAAAAGTCCTGAGTTCAGATCCCAGATTCCACGTAAAAATGCCAGGGGAAAATGGCAGTGGCCTGCACTTCCGATCCTAGAAGATGGAGCCTGGAAAACTCCAGAGCAAAGAGTAGGTGGAGCAATGCAGGGTGATTCCGGTAGTCACCTCTGGGCCTTCACAGGTATACATAGTGCCCTCTGACATACTCTGACACGCAGAAACACGCAGAGACATACATGCAAGGAGTAAATTAAAACAAAATAAAAAAGAAACAAGTTCAGGATTTTTATTGATTCCCATTGAAACAGATGAGAGCTCTATTTTCCAAGGAAAATATAACACAATATTTAATTTGTAAAGTTAAGTGTCATCCAATTAACAAGAAAGCAACCTTGAGGACTTAGAGTAAAAACTTTCCCCCCACATTACATGCAAATCCCAGGCAAAGCACCCCGACTTCATAAAAACACAGACTGCTGAAGTTTTGGGGCAGTGTATTACGAAACCATGTGTCAGCAGTGAGGCTCTGCCCACCTTCTTTCACCTACACCTATCAAGAGCCAGTGAATCTTATTTTTTCCTACTCTGTTATGTAATTCCAGCCGCTCTGTTTGTTGTTCAGTTTTGATGACTTCTGGCAGTAGATACTTCAAAAATCGGAAGAAAAAGGAGTTGGGAGAAGAAATAGAAGGAATGCGACCCCGAGGGTTCCTTCTTTGGGTATTTCTAGTAGCACTTAAAATAACAGGAGAAAAGATGTTGTGAGACACGTTTTAGAAAGTATTGTGAGGCACAGCAGAGACCTTAAATAGGTGCAGATTGGAGTTTGTCGCACTCCCTATTCCAGCCTTTTGAGGATCAAAGTTTCATTTCAAGTCAGCAGGAGCTCACTATTCAGGCCAGCTCCACATGAATACAGGGCAAGACAAGAATTTTGGGTCAAAGGATGGAATTTTTTGTGCTAGTTTTCATGCAAATAGTGCTGTCATTTATCCCCCAAAATATGATGGTTCTGATCCAATTTGGAGAGAATGTCTGGATAATTTTATTTTGGTTTGGGTTTGCCTGACATTTTCCATTAGAATGCACAGATTTGCACTGAACTAGAAATCTAATCTGTTACATCTGGGGCTATGACTTACGGACTTGCAAGAGAGACCCAGCCCATGGGATGGGTTGCCTAGAAATACTCCCATTATCAACCAAATGTTAGGTGGCTACCTCTCCATATGTTTTCAGGAAAAGTTGACTAGGTTAAGTGCTCATGCTGGGATGATTCATAATTTGTACTGAGTTCTTAATTATGACCACTTGCATTTTAATTCTCATTGAATCAGTCTTTAAAAAGTTGCATTCCTTAATACACACTGATCTGAGACTGTGTCTGTGTAGGGCTGCCTTCTATATCAACGGTGTGGTTTTGAGCTATGATAATGTTAACTTTGGGCCCATTTTGTCACCATATTATTTCTCAGAATTTGGGGCATGGAGAATTTCATCAGAGAAAAAGAAATCATAACATATGCTATAAAAATATGCTTTCAAGAATGCTGCTGAGCACCATTTGACAAAGAAGAGTCATTTGAAATTCACAATTAACCACACAGGCCTTGTTCTGAAAAAGATTTCTTCTAGTGTGAAGGAGGGACAAGCTCACTGCTGGTCTTTTCCAAGCACTGGACTCTATGACTTGCGTGTAACAAACAATAGGTTCCTCTCTTACTTCGTGTAATTTTTAAAATAAAAATTCACATGATGAACTATTTTTTATAGATATGGCTTTCTAGAGTTGCTTTCAGATGTATATTTTTGAAAAATGTTAATGTGGTTTCCTTAGCAACCTTTTGAGCACCTATGAGCTGCTGGGTACAGGGGTAGCATGAAGGAATACAGCTTATCAGGAGCATCTTGACCTCGGATGAATCATCTATGCACTGCTGGGTACAGGGGCAGCATGAAGGAATACAGTGCTAAGACACTTTGCTGAGTGTAATGGGGTAAAGAAAGATAAGGAAAGCAGACAATACTAGTGTGGGCCATGTACTGGAACACCTCGAATAATAGCATGGAAGCAGTGGCAAAAGGTTCTGATATAACCTGGGAAGAAATAGGGAGAGAAAGATGTGGTTTATAGGATATTTGCTGCTTAGAATGGTCTCCAGGGACCACAGAATGGCCCTGTGAGAAATACAGAGATGAGAAAGAGCAGAATGGAGGGTCCATCTGAGTTTTAAGGAAGAAATAAGGGAGCTAGAGCTGTCCCTCTGGAATTCTGTGAACGAACTCAGAATAAAAGTGTAGGGGTAAAAATGTCCTGAAGGTACGGCATAGTGGTCTTCCCGTAATTGGCAGCCTGCTCACTCACCTTCAGTGCCTCTTTTCCCTGTACCACACATCTATTCTTTTGCATCTGTTCTTGCACTTATTTTTGCCTACTTTCCACCGTTCCTCCTCTCTATATCCACTCTCCTGTCCTAACACCAGTAGATCATCCCTTCTAGAAGCACGGGCTACCATACCACATGGGACCCCAGTGAGCATCCACCTTCTCTATCACTTCATGGGCTTTTCTCCACCTGGATTGTTCCAAGTCCATCAAGGAGAGAGATTCAGCATCAAGCAGAGGCTAAGTCCATCACCAGGGCTCTACCTCTTTTAGAAGAACAATGAAGTCACCAAAGCTCAGTACATGGGCATGATCTGGAGACAGCATGAGCCCAATGTGATTGTGCCTAGGGTCAGTGAGTCAGGCTGCTGCAGCTGCAGGAACATGGTGCCCCAAGAAACATTACGGGATCAAAAGGTAAAACTTTTCATTGTTTATCCTGTTGGCTCAGATAAGATTCAGTGGGTTTAACAATTGATCAATCTGATGGTTGGAGAGAATATGCCCAAGGAGGGGGCTGAGGGGGTTTCTGTGCTGTGTTCATGGCCCTTACCATGGTCTGAAGAAAATAGTCATACTGTACCTCTTTTTGGCTTTGGTTATGATTGTAGAATTGGCTTTGGGGAATGTCTTAAAGTTGGAAGAACATCCCTTTGAAATCTGAGCCGGGGGCTGAGGAAGCAGGATCATTAGTGGGGAGCTTGCCTAGTGGGCACGAACCCCTGGAGGCACCACGTGAACCCAGCTGTGTAGTTCATGCCTGCTATTCCACCTTGGGAGGGGCAGGCAGGAGGCTGTGACACTCAAGGTCGTCCTTGGCTGCATAGTGAGTTGAAGGCCAACCTAGGCCACACCCTGTCTCCAAAACACCTACCTAAGCAATATTTTGGTCAGATATAGATTAATTAAATGTCATTCTGTTTCAGACATTTGCTTCATGGATTTACTATGAATCTATATGTAAACGACTGGCCTCCCTTGTAGGCAGAAGACTCAGTCAAGAGGGTGCAGAGAGGAAAGGCCTGAACTCATAATGATGTTTGATAGTGTGGTTATATTAGTTAGTTGATTGTCCAGATTAAGTTTTAGAAGAGAAAATTTTATTAGCTTGTTTTTCAGCTCATCAGTGTTTTAAAGATTGTCTTATTTTGTCTCTCTTTTACACTCAACAGTCCTCAAAGATAGAGAGAAAAATCTTATCCATCATATGGAGACACAAATGTTTATGGTATAAATACACGTGTGTATTTATATTGAGTATACAAAATATAGAGTATTACATAATATATTGCATATAATTTTTATAGCTACATATTATGTATGTGGTTTGTAGCAGCTACTCTTAACTATTGCTGTGAGAGAGCACCCAAAGTCAAGCAACTTAAGGGAGAAAGGAGATTTATTCAGCTTACAGTTCCAGAGGGGAGATATTTTCTCATAGTGGAGGTGGCATGGCTGGCTGGTCAAAGCTGAAGGAGGCTAAGTCACCGCAGACGTCTTGAAGCTGAGAGCTGTAGACTGCTTACAGCAAAGGTAGACTTCTCCTGGAGGTAGGGTGGGACTCATCCACCTCAAGGCCCACCCCTTGTGACTGCCTTCCTCCAGCAAGGCTCCACCTCTCAAGGCGCCATGACCCTGCCAAATCCATGAGACTGTGGGGTACACATTTCAAACCATGACATGGTTATACAATTTATAATGTTATATATAATTTTATATTAAAATTATATAAGCATATGAAATGTATTACATGTAATATGTATTTCATCTTGCTAAATAGTAAATCAAGAACACAGTTTTATTTTATTGAGTTATTTCATAGATCAGAGCAATATTCAAATAAGATAAAAATCTGAGGCAAATACATACTCATTTCCTCTTAATTCAATGTAAGCAGTGAAATCAAACACCACTCTGGGGCTAGGGAGACTGTTCAGTGGGCAAAACGCTTGCCACATGAGCATAAGGTCCTGAGTTCAGATCCCATGTAAAGGTCAGGCAGGAGGACACATCTGTTCTTCCAGAGCTCAAAGAAGAGGCAGGAGGATCTAGAAGGCTCATGAGCCAGACAGCCTAGCTGAATTGGAGGTCTCCTGATTCAGTGAGACTCTGTCTCCCAAAGTAAGGTTGTCAAACAAAGAGGAAGAGATTCCAGTGTTAACCTCTGTCCTGCACACATCCTGCATGGGCAAGAATCCTACGCACATTTTCTTTTTCTCTTTCTCTCTCTCTGTATGTGTGTGTGTGCGTCTGTCTTTCTCTTTCTTCCTCTCTCTCTGTCTTCCTCCTTCTCTCATGACATCATTACACTTGCAATATAAAATCTGCATGCTACCCAGATGAAATGTTTAATTCTTGTGATACTATGAGAAACGCGAAACACGAAGCCTTTCAGCTGAGTTTCACTGCACATTAGTTATTTGTGCTGACGGTTTCTTAAATGAGTATCTGATGGACCCGTCTCACCATCGCTCGTGTCCCTGGCATCCTAGCTCGGTACAGGCACTGGAGGACACATTCTGTGAGAGTGTTTCACAGTCCAAATCGTTATTACTAAACTCAGTCTCTTACCTGATGCTTGACTTCCTCATTTTTTACTTGAATTTTCATCGACATACATATACCCTGGATTTGTATTCCATGGGCAGAATATATGATCAAACCCAAGCATCTTCAGTACAGTGAGGAAAAAAAAAAGTACTTTGTATCCACAGTATGATGTAAAAACTGACTTGACCCACATTGTGTCTAAGCAACTGTTATTCTGTAGAGATACCGGGCCCCAGCCAGGAGGAGACAGGCACCTGTCACTCTGGGTTAAGTGACAAAAGTTTGCAGACATCAGTTGTAAATCCTGTCACATGGTCTGATAACCACCCATGCTATTCATCTGAAACTAACCTGGTACAGACCCACAACTTGGGCTAAAGGTCTCTGCCAGGCTCATGAACTTTCTTAACTGGGAAAGATTTAGCTCTGTAGATTGATAAGCGCTTTCTGCGTGTGCGCATGCGCAATAACACACACACACACACACACACACACACACACACACACACAAAAGAAAAAAATAGGTCCCCTAAAAATCATCCTGTTAAAATAATAGCATTCAGGATCTTCATAGTGTTTCCTTGAAATTTTTATATAAACTTTGCTTAGCAACCACTTCTACTTTTGAAAATGTGGCCTTGTTAAATGTGGACTATTAGTAATTCTTTAACCTCAGGCTCCTTGCGTGGTTGATAATGCCATGTGCTCTGTCTACAATAAATAAGCCTATATATTCATGCTTCATACAGCGAGTAGACAGAAATCAACACTGAACAGCTGAACTGAACAGCTACACAATTATTCAAACCAAGTTAAAACTTTATTGACACTTAACATATCAGATGCTTTAAACGTACACGTATACGTTTTATCATCTTGAAAGTGCCCCTCCAAGTATTAATGGAGCAATACGTTGAGCCCTATTCACTTGCGTCTTTGGCAACTACTTTTCTCTGTAACAAGAGGGAATTCGAAAATTCAATTTGTTTTGGAGAAGGAAGAAGTTCAGTAAAAAGTGCACAATTAGATTTGCGTTTTATTTTATTTACTTCTGTCATTGTATAGACTGTCAGCCTGACAGGTAGCAGGCAGCTCTCCAGACCCGTCTGAGAAGGAGTCTCTAGAATAAGGTCAGCATTCCGATGCAGGCTGGTCTGGATTGCATAAGTGACATGTGAAATCCCAGCCCGCTGTGGGGGACCATCTCCTGGGCAGGTGGTCCGGGGTTGTCCAAAGATGGGGAGAGTCAGCTGAGCACTGCAAGCACACGTTCCCCCAATGCTTTCTGAGTGTGCCTGTGACGTGCCCATTGCCTTCATTTCCTGCTGCTGTGGCGGCTTTGCTGTGATGGATTGTGAGCAGGGATCATGAGCCGCTAAAGCATTTCTCCCCTAAGGTGCTTGAGTGAGCTGTTCTCTTGCAATCAGCAGAACGAAACCAAAACCTTCTTTTATCTTAACTGCGAGAAGAAGGGAAAGAGAAAAGGCTGCTTTAGGTTAATCATATTTGGAAAACAATGGCTTTTGACAAAAAAATGTTGAGGGAGAGAAAGTAATCTTTTAAGTTGCTTGGTTTATTTTTCCTTTTTTGCTTTTGTTTTCATTCATTTTGTTTCATGGTGACAGAGATTGAGCTCAGGGTCTTACACGTGCTAAGCATGTAGAAGACCACCATGAACTACATTCCTTTTCTCTCAGGTGATATTGTTTCTAACAGGAATTCATAGCAAATAACGAGGAACATTCTTCGTAGTTGCTAATGTTCTCACAACTCAAGCATCTGAAATTTTTTTGTGTTTTCAGACTCCTCTACAAGTAAGAAAATTACAATTTTATTGAAAAGCTCTGAGCATTGTATTTACATACCTGGATTTGGATCCAGGTTTTAAATATCGAGTCATTCATATTAGTTATAAAGAATTTGGTCTACATAATCCAAATAATTGTGACATGTCAGCTTTTATTCTGAAAAGAACTTACTTTGTGAAACTCTTATAATTTATCCAAAAAATAAGATATTTAGTGATTGAAATTCCCTGGAAACTTCTGTTGCCTTAAAATACCCTGTCATTTAATATCTACACATTGCTTCACCAACCAGAATACAAACCTCTTCTCTCCCAGGATCTCTCACAGTCTGGGGAGTGTGGAAAATGCCTACAGAACAAGTTTAAGAACTAATCCCCATAGGAACACAGGGCCAAAGGCACAACAATCTTAGTTCTGCATTCGGAATGAAAATGGTTTTCAGAACCTGAAGGGTGTGCTCAGAGCGTTGCAGGCATGTGGAGGCGGCAGAGGAGAGTTCGGTTCAGTTCTGGTTTATGTTTTCTCATCCTTGGACGTGTCCTTCTTTATTGGATGTGTCCTTCTCACAGTGGCAGCGGATGGGATGTAAAGAGTTGTACTTGATGTCTGACCTAGGAGAGTTTTGAATTGAATTAGTAGGGAGCCTGCTGCTGAGGTCGTCCTGACAAAGCCTCTGCTAGCCAAAAGCACAGGGGAGCAGAGACCCACTGGGACAGCTGAGAGAGAAGGATCAAGTCTCACAAACTGAAAAGGTCTGACTTGTTAGTGGTAGAAGAATTCACTGAAGAGATTAAAATGTTGGATCCATACGCTTCAGTAGGGTCTCAGTTTCATTTTCGTTGCCGTGACTTACTTGACTTAGGAGTAAAGGGATTTGCTCTGTCTCTCGATGCAAGAGGATGGTCCACACGTCAGGGAATGTCAACAGGAGCTTGAAGCAGCCACCGCCAGGCAGCAGAGAGCGAGAGGTGCCTGTGTTCAGCTCCCTTCATTTTTTTATGCGGTTGAGGGTCCCAGCTGAGGGAAGGACTATCCCAGTGGGTGGGTTTTCCATTGTTCATGAATCAAAATGATGTTTGGTTTTAAAATGACATTTATGTGTCACGTGGTACATAGCTATAGATAATTCTTAAATGCATCAGTAAAAAACAAAGGCTAGAATTCATCAGGAGTTGCTTATTGATTGACCTTATCTGTCTAATTAACATTTAGTAGATAATGCTTAAAACTTGGCTGTTTCTGTCTGTGCACTGTAAGTGAGTGCTAAGAAAGTTAATGTGCTGATGAGCAACTCAAGAAAATCGCATTAAAGTGTAGGAGTGCAGAAATCCTCAGTGCAGAAACCTTACACAGAAAAAGATTCTTGATCTACGTAGGCGATTTTTACCTTCAACAACACAGAGCCGCACAGTGACAGGCTCCAAATGACATGAGCCACCATATGACATGAGCCACTGTCATCGATGTCCCTGATGTTTTCTTGGTTAGTATACCATTGACCTGTTCACTGCACATGCACACCTACACATTCACACATGCAACACACATGCACACCTACACATTCACACATGCAACACACATGCACACTTACACATTCACACATGCAACACACATGCACACTTACACATTCATACATGCAACACACATGTACACATACACATTCATACATGCACACATACACACATAAATATACAAGTATACATACAAACACAAACACACCTGTACACACATATATTCATACATACAAACATACACACATATAATCATGAATACATATACCTACAAATATCTAATACATACAAGCACATGCACACATATATTCTTGCACATGCATGTGTACACATAGATATGCATGCATGCATGCACATACATATATACACACATGTACCCATGTATGCATACAGACACTAAATACCCACACATGCACACATATACATCCATCCTTCCCCAAGGTTCTATGCCTTGGACATCTGAGTCTCCCTGAAGATTCCCATATACGGATCAGCTCATCAGTTAACTGTCATAACTGCCATTTGGCACCAAGCATTCAGTCACAGTGGGCTCGCCAGAACCCTGGAGATCCCTCCCTGCAACTCTGAAGACCCCTGCATTCAGGCATGTGATCCCTGGAAGCAAGGTCTTTCATTGAATTAGCTGCAGCTATTATTGTGTGATTCACACTTGATTACTATGCACTTATCTCACCCCTCCCTCTTCACAGGTCGCTCTCTGATCATCTTAGATGTCCCCTAGATGTAGAGAAAAACACATCTAGAAAGAAAGAAGTGCAATATCTTGGAGCATTTCAGATCATCTGTGTCTCCTTAGCAGCTGCCCAGTAGTTTGGGTTTTGTGTTTTCTGAAGGGTAGAGTTGCCGTCCTTCTCTGAAGTCACTTTTGCTTCTCTCTTAGTCCAGCGTGTCAGTTTGCCACTCAGTTTGTTGTCTTGCTGTTGTTTAGATGGTCCCCCTGCTTGATACCCCTTCAGTAGATTCGATAGAACTATCCCTATGTTCATTTCACACCTTTGGGCACAGGTACAGCCACTGCTGCCCCAGTACAGAGAGGTGGAAGAATTCGTCTCTGCTTTGTAAAGCCATTTGTAAGGACTGCTTTGCAGAGTCCCGCGCTTTGTGTGAGAGGAATTCTTCCACCATTTCACTACTAGGGTGGACCATGTCTCATTTTCTCCCCAAGTGTCTTGTAGCACTTCTAGCAGCAACGCCACATAACAATGACACATGCTTGTTATTATAAGCCTAGGGATTGATGCGGAGTATGCCACATACATATTATGGTTCCTTTTTATGCAGAGAGCGAACACACTAAGATTTTAGTTCATTTAAATATTATCTTCTAAGCATTTGGAGATTTGCATCTAGAAGTTAGTTCGGGGAGCTGGAATGCTTATGCACAATAATTCTTTCTGCTCTGTGCTTCCCCTTCTTAGCCTCTTGGGTAAAGATCTGTTAATCTCATTGAAAGACAACAGACACTCATTGTTCATCTCACTGAAAGACAACTACATCTGGAGATGTAGTGAACCCCACGACAAAACGACTGTCATTACTGAGACTGTGAAGCTGTCTGAGCACCAGGGGTGACACACCA
This sequence comes from Typhlomys cinereus, assembly GCA_023101885.1. Classification (NCBI taxonomy): domain Eukaryota; kingdom Metazoa; phylum Chordata; class Mammalia; order Rodentia; family Platacanthomyidae; genus Typhlomys; species Typhlomys cinereus. The sequence continues at coordinate 797,299 of JALPQD010000322.1, forward strand.
TCCCCGCGATGCCGCCTGGTGTAATAAGTGATTTTATCAGGAGTTACTGGTGGTGCTTGTTTGCCCCTCGATCTTACTCTTTGCGGTTAGGAAAACTCACCTTGCAGAATCCCTCCTGCTGATTTCTCATCTGCTGTGGCAAAGGCCAGAGCACCGCACATGCGACATTCCACTGAGTAAATATACGGCAGCTCCAGTTAAAACATTTTATTAATGAAAATAAAGAAGAAAGTTTAGATCCAGAGTAACTGAAGGCATGAAAAGCCAAAGTTAATGTATGAAAGGATGTGAGAAGAAAATTTTCTAAAGAAGGGAAACATGTGAAAATAAATAAATAAAGGCGCCAACCCTGCAGAACGTTGTGCAGGAGGCAGGGATGGGGGGCAGGGGGTAAACATACACTAATGTTAATGAACATTAACATCTGTATGTCTCCTCCACTAGGCAGCTACTTTTCTTGCCCCCAAATCTGGTTTTTCAGTGAGCCCTGGAGATACTTCAGGTCATTGTATGTCTGTGGCTGAGTCTCCCCAGCCCTGGACTACACATGCCAGTGTTTACACAGATTGTGAAAAGATCTGATGACCCAGGGCACAAATACCAGAAGCAGGTGATACTACACACTGACGGGAGGCTCACTGTAAGAGGAAGTCTGTGTGTAGAAAGAAGGAAGCAGGTAGTTCTTTGGTTTAAGTATTCCAAAGGGATTTCTTTAGTTTAAAATGAGTATAAGATAATCTGTACTACAGAAACTACACTTTTTATTCTTTCCTCTGTTGTGAAGTATGTATTTATAAAGGTTTGTGTGTGTGCATACATATAATTCACAACATTTAATTATTAAACCAACCAAGTCAGAAAACACAGAAAATACGATAACATTACTAAAGAAAAACTGAGGACATTTTGAATAACAAAGTACAACTTATAAACAAATTTGATTACCTCTAAATTAGTTAAAAGCCAGCAATTCAAGTGTAAATCTATGATTCTACTTTGAAGCAAGTGTCTTTCGTAGCAGTACAATTCATTCATAAGGGAAACAGTCATACAGCAAGATGGAGGAGGGCAGAATGGAAACATGACATCAGTGTGTGACTCGCAGCTTCGTGTCCTAAGACGGGTTGGCATTCAGTTCTGATGTTAGCATTACCACAGCCCATGCACACTTCAAAGAATTCCTGTAGCTCCCTCTGCACGGATGACATGCAAAGCGGAATCCTTACAACTTTGGTGCTTTGGGAGATTTTCACCAGGAAGAAATTGCTAAGACTTAGTGTATCAGAGGCCAAGTGTAAGTTAGATTCGGATGTCAAGATGACTGTCTCAGGCTGAGCTTGGGGCACAGCTGCGAAGAATTGAGCAAGCATGCAGGAGATTGCATAGTTGTTGTGGAAGACTCAGGCGAGAGTGGATGGTACCGTCCCAAAGGATGTGAATCATCCGGACCTCAGCACCACACTGGGCCTGGTGAGATGTTCAGTTAATGAACTGAGCAGCTCTAGTTGGACTATATGATTTTTAGACTAAAATTTTTCTACTTTTACAAGCATATTGAGTGTTCATCCCAGCTTCCCTTCCTGCCCCTCCTTTCCATTTCCTCTTCTCCCTTCACCATTCCCTTCCACTTCCTCTCACTCTTCCGCCTGTGTGCTTCTATGGACCCCACAGTTCACTCTGGCTTGTCTACTCCTATGAGGGCTCAGGTCTCTGTGGTATATCAAGTTACCTCTTTTTGGGTCACCCCACTGATATGTACATTTCCCTTCACTCATCCAGCTTTAGACCCAAAGGTTTCCACTACAAGCTCCCATTCTATGGGTATAATAACAGCTACCTACAGAGGAGTTTGATGTACTGTCTTCCTACCTATAGGTTTATTGGCTGTCTTCCTGTTGAATCTATCCCCTTCCCTTTTTTTAGGTTTTTGTTCTTTCTAGTTTACAGTAACAGAAGGGTACCATTCTGACAAGTGGATCTTGAATCCAATCAGAAAGCTGTTGGTTGTCGCCTTGGTACTCATGCCACTATTACACTGGTGGTCACCTGTTGCCATGGAGATTTATAGAGCAACTTACAGATCTCATGCTGTTGATGGAGCTTGTGATTATTTTTAGATTTTATCTAGAAAGGCAATCCAGTAAATTCTCTCTCTCTCTCTCTCTCTCTCTCTATATATATATATATATAGATAGATAGATAGATAGATAGATAGATAGATAGATAGATAGATATAGATATATATCCATTCTATTGGTTCTGCTCCTCTAGAAAGCCCTAACTTGCTAAGAGAATCTGAGACGGTTGTTAACCGTCTCTTAAGAGGCAGAAATCACTGCTCCAGCCAATTCATGAAGGAAGGGTCAGGAGTCGCCCCCCCCCCAGCCCATTGTGCACTCTACCTCATGTGTCTGATCCTGGCAAAGCCCCAGTGAGCTACAGTAACTTGGTGTCTTTGCATCCCACAGGGGCAACAGGCAGGGTAGAGAAGGAGGCTGGATGAACACGTGTGAGCACAGATGGGAAAGAGCTGTCGGGGCCGGTCACAGGTCCCTGCACCTGGGCTGGGATGCAGCTTTCAACTTCAGATGGCTACAGGGGCTGACAGCAAGTGCATGACTTATCCCATGAAGTTCTTCCTACACATCTTTTCTTATCCCTATACTTTGCAGTTTCTGCTTCACACATGACAATTACAGGATCCATCCCGGTCCCTGATGTACTCAGATATTAAAGTCTGACATTTATATGTATGTATATTTTCCCAGTCATTCTGTGGCTTTAACAGTCATTCTGTTAAAGAAAGTGTTTTAGTGTCTGAAGTGGAAATAAGAAGGAATCGCACATCTCTGTTGTTACTAAACCCAGGGTAACAAAGTTTCAGAGTCACCGACAAATGTCAGTTGATCTGTGTTTTTCTGGTGTCCAGCATGTAGCAGCCCTGTGGAAGTAGCACTCAGGAAACAAGGATCAGATTGATGGTGAGCACTGAATACATTTATTTATCCTTCTCTGCTGCCATTAAAACAGTTTTAAAAATTAACTGCCAGATAGATATTTGATGTCCAATCATTCATATAAGCAAATATTCAAGGAATGGACCTGGAGACTGGAATGGGCCTGTTGGGTAGCAATAATGAATGAAGATGGAAATGAGTTGAAACCCTTATGCTAGAGTTTGTAATCATCTGTACATGACAGTGGGAATGCCTCGTGACCAGATGTGAGTTTATTTCCATGTGGTGAAGGACCAGGGTAAAAAAAAAAATGAGAAAAAGTTAACCAACAGCTCAGGATCCAGGTATACCAATTTTTTATGTTATTAAAATTCCTCTGGTTAAACAAAAATAAAAGATTATGAAGCAGAAAGAAAGAACCTACAAATTTTGAAGGAGGCCTTTCCTAAAGACTCCCTTTCTTTGATAAATATTAATGTAAAAATGTTTGAGTCTTCTTAGTTATTTTTGTCTTTGCAAATTGGGAAAATTATGTGACTGTGTTAGACTAGCATATTTTGAAAGACTGACTTAATAGACTGGGAGAACAGAGCACTGTTCCATGTCAGTCTTGTTGCAGTGCTTGAGTGGAATGACCATGAGTCCCGGTGACACACAGGACTTCTTCAGCACACTGAGCGCTGTGCACTCCGTCCTCTTGGCTTCAAGCAGTCCCTGTGTTTATCCATCATCCATAGGACTGGTGTACTGCTAGGACCACAGCTGTGTTGACCGAGGCAGCTCTGGATAAATGGTGTCTTGTCTGACTACATGGATCTTTAGATTTTACTTCTTTAGCATTCCTGGACAGCAGAGACTATCTAGTAGCTCATTAGCCATGAGAGCAGTTCCTTTGGGCTTCCCTATGGAGATGAGAAATGTTATTTTCTCACACTAAGTATGAGTGTTTATGAACCCTTTGAGTTTTTTCAATGATTAGTTTGAACAGCTTTTTAGCCTTGTAAGATGCTTCATGGAATGGGATATAGAAACAGGGAAGCACAGATAGGCACTAAAATGAGTCATATTGTCCACAACGTTTCGCTCCTGTATGAAATATCAAATGTACATATGACCTCATCTAACCGCATGCATGTCAACCTTCGTGTAGCTTGTTACACAGTAGAATTACATAGCTGGGTCAGAATTTCATTTTTCACATTCAGTCTGCTCCATTGAAACTTTAGGATTTAGGTTATCATATAAATTACATGAGTACTACATATCGAATCAAAAAAACAAAACAACAAACTAGATTTAGCTGAACTTTCTGAGCTTCAGTTTCTTTCAAGAAATCGTTAGTTATTTCAGAGGGTCGACCAGTAGGAGCTAGACGGGATGGTGCACACCCAAAATCCCTGGGCTTAGGAAGTAGGTACTGGATGATCAATTCTTGGCCAGACTTGGAAACAGGAGATCCTGTCTGAAAAGCAAGTAGATGAATGATATATCTATGCTACTGAAGATTAAATAAATGATTTGCAATATTTATTATGAAACCTTACAATGTAAATAGTGCCCTTCTATTGGTTTAAACATGTGCATGCTAGTTTATGTGTAAGTGTCCCTATTACATTTAGCATAAGCCAATTTGGAGCTGCGCAACAAGCATATAAATTCTTGGAAACTCTTCTCATTTTATGTAAAAATGAAATAACTGTGCAGTAATGGCACTTGTTAAAAGTTTCAATCTGGCAACCTCAGGTAATAATTGGTCAAGTAATTCACATGGAAATATTTTCTTCACTGCTCAGTGATGAACTGGGTGGAAATGTCTTTCTGACCTTGGAAGTTACTTGTAGTCTTAGATGCGAATTACTTATTTTTAGTGTAATGCTTTCTTTGTAAGAATAGGACTTAACCACGCTAAGCTATCCAGTGTTTTCTAAATAAGATGCTACAAGTAAAAAACAAGACGGAAAGAATTGTACTTTTTGGTATTGATCATGCATATTCATAATTATGAGAATAAATGCCATAATTCAGTGGGTTAGTGGGCTGTATATATCTTATACCTAAGGGTTTTTAAATTTTCATCTAGTCAAACGAAAAAAATTATATAGAAGATGGAAAAATACAGCAATTTTTATCTCAGTAGTAAATTATTAAAAGGACCATGTTGTGAAGTGATATCATAAATGGCCCAAAATTAGTTATGCAGTTATCAGTGTAAAGATGGCTTGTGTGAGTTCTTATTCAACACCCCATTAGCCTGGTCACATAATGGAGAACACAAAGGGCAACTTTGAATGACATTGATGTCAACTTTGGAACTGTCAAGCACATCACATCCTTGGGGCTTTGCACTTTCTGGCTTTCAGACATGTTCTGCTTTGAACGAAAAATATTGAAAGTTCCAATGGGTCTCTTGCTTTAGTAAGCACTTTTAACAGTCACCCTTCAGCGAACTGTTAGTTAGGAGACATGTAATATTTCAATCAGCAACCATGTACCACCCACTTATTGACCCCACCACACCCCTGTGGAACCCAGAATCCTCACCGAGCAGGAAATGACTCAGCCCCACCCTGTTCTGCAGTCAAATGACATGATCACCCTAATTTCTCAAAGCTTTCCCCAAGATGTTTCCTTTTTACTGCATGTGTATATGTATGTGTATTCAGGAGAGTATTTGAGCATTTGGGCCTGTGGAAGCCCATTCTGTATTGCTCTACCTCCTTATTGCTTTGCTCTGGGGTCCTCCAGATTCCGTCTTCCAAGGACCAGAATTGCAGGTTGCTACTATTTCCACTTGGTATTTTTACTTGAATCTCTGGAATTCTGAACCCTGATGCTTTTGCTTGTGAGACAAAGGCTTTTACCCTTGAGCCATCTCCCCAGGATTTTTCCGGAAGTTGGTGTTCCTAGCGTCACACAGGTGCAGCATGTGGTGGGAAGAAAAAGGCCTTGAGTACCTGAAGCTGCAAAGCAAAGGCGGCTGTTGATATTTCATCTCAATGGATGGGGTAGATGTAGATTCTAAGCCCATACGCAGTAATCACAGTGTTAGCTGGTCTACTATGCATGTAGGCATCACTCTTTTATTTGTAGCGTACAATTGGTCCAATCAAATTCTAAAGATGACATCACATATATTTCAATTGCTATTTCCTTACTGAAGAAGCCTTTAGAAGCCTGATATGACTTCGATTAGTCTTTCTTGATAAGTCGGTAGCTGTCAAACCTCGGTGCACAGAGGAATCAGTTGAAGGGAAGGTGCTGGGAACCACCTTGGAAGCTTGTGCAGAAGATTATTTGCTTTGCAACAAATGTCCAGGTTCTGGTGATGGTGCTCACCCTAGACCAGCCCGGTAAGAAGTCCTCTTGCACATCCCAGTATGTGCAAAGGACACACATTACGTGTTTCTGTCTGCCCCAAGATCCTCCAAATTGTGTCCCAATAGCTCAACTAAATGTCTCAGATCAATCAGGGAATAATGTTGCCTCTGTAGGTTTTTAAATGCAGAAATAAATTTCTCAAAATTATTTGTTGAGTCAATGATGGAATTGCCTTACTTTACTCATTACCAAGATTTGTGAATGAAACGAAATTCAGTATAATGACTATCAATTGCACGTATCAGATGATACTAAGATGGCCAACTTGAATTGCCTCATGGATTTTTGGGGAAAAATGGACTTTTCTCTGGAACACGAATCAGAGCTGATGAAAGAAGTTGGGAGAATAGTTTTCCCTGTTCTGTTGTTGGGTTTCCTGAAGATGCCGAAACCCAGAATCAAATTAGAATGTAATAATCAACTACTTTCAAAACGAAACCTGAAGCAGATGTCATAGAATGACATTTTGCCTTTTCTTATAAAGTTGCTTGGTTTTAACAGTTGAATTTTAATAAATAAGTGTTTTATAGATATTAATTAGCACTTGCTTACCTTTTATCTAATTGCACCATTTGATTGAAGATAATTTCTCTTTAAACAAACTCTTATCCCCTTGTTCGGTATTGTAGATTTTAACTTATGAAACAATAGCTAAAAAGAAGCTAAAAAATCATTCCATAGTAGTGTCTCAGTATAAATGAATGCAATATAAACAATAAAGTAAAAATAGTCCTCACAATAGCCCAATTTCAGAGACAGAAAAGAATGAAACCCTGTTGCTTGTAATGATAGACAATTGGTACACAGTTACTCTTGGCTGCTTCTAGCATAATGCAATAGATATTTAAGATAGCCATACATATGACATATGGAATTACCAAAGTGTTCACCTACAATTTTCTGAGATTGTACTACACTTTTCAAACATAGAGAATTTGAAATCACTGATCTCATACGACCATTCACGCCCCTGCGTGGCATCCCAAGGAAAAGCTTGGACACTGTTCTTGATTTTGCAAACATGCTTACTAGATGTTTAGAACAGTTTCATGTAAATAAATAGTGCACATCAGAATAATGTTAGCTGTGTTTGTGTTCATTCGTGGCTCAAGGAGGATTGTATAAGAAAGATAGAAATGTTTCTTCTTTTGTGTGTTTAATTGGGAGAGTGCTTCTAAGGCCCTTGTGCCTCATCTCCCTAAACATCCACGCAGAGATGCCTGCTAGTCAACTCTAGTGCACCAGAGTCTGAAAAAAACAAAAACTGACCAGTTTTATGTGAATCCTATAATGTTTCTCAACAACAATGGATATCATGAGAATGGCTTTTTCAAATATTATTTCTTAAATGTTATGTCAATTGCACTTTCCATGGATGGATGAGGATGTTTGTGCTTCCGATTATACAACCAGGGTTTTATAATGTATATTTCAAACTGATATGTCAATGACTACCTGCACTCTTGAATGTTCAAAGTAAATGTTGAGATCATGTGATAAGAATTGATAGGTTGCAGCTCTGTGAATTTTTTCTAGACGTTTCTGATCAGCTTTTCCTTACCGTGGCTCATGTTCTCATGGTCATTGCAGGATGAAGTGGCCCAGCCACTGAACCTATCAGCTAAACCCAAGACCTCTGATGGCAAGTCGCCCACATCACCCACCTCTCCCCATATGCCTGCCCTGAGAATAAACAGCGCCACAGGCCCCCTCAAAGCCTCTGTGCCGGCTGCGTTAGCCAGTCCTTCCGCAAGAGTTAGCACAATAGGTAAGTTCCGTTTCTTTCATTCCTGTTGATTTTCTGTTCCTGGTGATTGAACAAAACTGGTTTAAACGTTACGTCACACATGTGCTATGCATGGCTTGCAATAGGTGTGCGTGTGTGTGCCTGTGGTGGTGGGGGGTTCGTTGTGAATTACCAATTAGATCTGTTTTAAACATTCAAGTGACATTTCCAACCAAGGTCAAAGTTCCAATGCAGTCTGAAAATCTAATTGTATCAGCTCTAATTATATATGAAATTGATGTTTTTCAGGTTTTTTTTCTTTTTAAAGAGGCATTTAGTAGCAAGAAATGTTTTCCAGATATTACTGTTAAGTGACTTGCCTTTTCTCTCACTGAGAATTTCTTTTTCATCTTTGTGTGCAATTATATAACTAACATTGAATATGAATTGGGCCTCAACCATAAGAATAGGAAGTTCTGTCTCACTCTGGCTGAAAATTCTGCCCAAACACACTAAAAGATTATGCCTGTGTTTCTTTATAAATGTAATTTCAGTAGAATTAAACTCTCAGGAATGCTCCTCTAAGCCAACAGAAAATGTTGATTATTTTTATTTGATATACGAAAATTAGAATGCACTGACCCCTTAGTAGTTCATGATTTATTTACTTTGAGAAAAGTTAAGTATCTTGTAGTACAGGTCAGCTGTAGCAAAGGCTATTCCAGAGCACAGGTTTAACTTTTGAAGAGGAAATACTAGTGGTGAGGTCAGAGAAGCTTTCCAAAGGCAAAAATTTAGAGATGCAGAAAGGCCATCCAGTCATTGAAAGAGATTTATCTTCAGTGTGGGGTGTTGAGACGTGGCCGAGCAGGTTGAGTGCGTCCAATTTATAAACTAAGGATGCATCTGTGTTCCTCGCCAAGGAGAAGGGACAGAACACGTGCAGCCCCAGGAGTGCAAGGTGGCGATGTGACAAGGAGCAGGAGCGGTGTGAAAGGGTTCAGCTTAAGAAGGGGACAGCCTTTGTTCAAAACGGAAGATGGCAGGCAGAAAACAGCTCAATGTTCAGAGAAACTGTGAGCCAGAGAGAGAGATAGTAGAAGTGCTGTAAATGCTTAATGCTTTAATATCCACATAGTAGAATTCAAGGCTATTTGTTAAAAGGAATTCAGTCCATGCAGTGGATTTCCCAAGACCAGTGTGAACTGAGAAGTTCATGAAAAATTTTGGGTCCACACATGCCTAGTCACCATTATGGTCTAATGCTCATTTGCTCCACTCAGTTTTCTAAATGGACATAGGATTAGTTACCCTTTCATGTACTAAATATGGAAAAGAAAAAATATTTGATTTGGCAAGGAAGATCCACTTCCGTAATATACATGGAGGCTCATAAATATCATGGTGTTGACATATGGCCTACTTTTGTAATACTACTTGAGTTAAACTATGTAATGGAATAATATATATGCACTTTATCATACATATGGATTTTTTTTTGCTTCAGCATTCCCAAGAATTAAGTATGACTCAATATTTTATAAAAGAAAGAGTGCATTTAGTGATATTTATCATGGGACTTTCTCTACTATTAAAATACTCTGAAAAGCCTTTCACCATATGCTAGCTCTTATATTTCCCAAGGGTTTGAGGACACCACACTACACTTTTCTCTTTTCAACAAATGCAGCCGTTAGAAGTTCAAACTATATTGAGAAAAAGTACAGTTGAATAAAAACCCTGAGGATTAATTGTGTTGCAAAGGTCACCTGAAAGAAAACCTAATGTGTTAGACCACTAATAGACCTTAGGAAATTGAAGCGAACGATAACTGAAGTTGTCTCTAACCGCACAAGGCCTCTACTATGTATTCGTGAGCTATAAATGGAGAAAGTGACTCTTTGAAGTGACCAATACTGTAGTGTGCTCTGTAAGAATACTTTCAATTGGTCCATACATGGTAGGCAAAGAAAGGAGGGTCTTAAGAGGCACAGATGGTTCCAAAAAAATGATGGATAATTTTAGAATCTCTGCACCAGAGGTAATCTTTTTCTCATAGGCCCTTTGCGCCTATGTAAAACATTAGGTGTAACACTTTTCAGAGTTTTCAAGTATTCTTCCATCTACTTCCTCTATTCTAAAATTATAGACCTGTCCCAGATGGACAGATAGCTATATTATCTGGTCAGAAGTTTCCATTTTAGAGAGAGCTCCAGAGGCAAAGTGCCTGCCTCAGTTACTGAAGCAGGTTCTTTGCCTAGTGTAGTTAGTCGTTGAAGGCCCCGCTTTTTCCCTAATGCTTTAATTTTGTTTGTTTTTACTGGGGATCCAGCCTAGGGCATTTCACACCTCAAGCATGTGTTCTCAATGAGCTCCATGCCCAACCTGCCTTGTTTTCATTTTAATGATGCAGATATCTGTGACGGCCTAGCAGTCTGTGTTCACTCAGTCACCCCCATAGGATGTTGGGACTCGCAAGCAACTGCAGTCACTCAGGGAGCATTCTTTCTTCTTCTGGGTTGCCTTACGTGCTCTTCTTCATGCCTTCTGTCACTCACCAAGGGAACCGAAGTTGTCTCTAACTGCACAAGGTCCTCTGTGCCGTGCATGTTTCCTTGAAGTCCTGATTATCTTGGAATAAGACTTTAGGTGTCTAGTCTGTTCTAACATAACTTTGTAACATGCTGGAATGTATTAGTCTCACCTGTTCCTTCTAACCACACACATGATCGTCTCTCAGACTTCGTGATTTGAACCATGATGAGAGAAACAAAGGCAGCCTTGAGCGTCCACTAATATCTTCCTTTTTGAGACAATCTCAAGAAGTCCAAGCAGGATCTGAACGTCTGATCCCGGTTCTTCTTCACGTCGGGATTGCAGGCCTATGCCAAGGGCCTAGCCTCTTAGTTGACTTTTTTTTTTTGTTAATGACAGAAACGTACATGAGGGATGTAATTCGAAGGCCATATGTCAGGCAGGTGACACAGTGAGATTACTATAACTCATAGAAGACCACTGGATCACTAGGAAGTCAGGGACATGTTCTCCCACACCTGGAAATCACATTTGCATGATGCTTTAGCTCCCAGATAGATTTTATCTTTCTCGTGTATTTCTGGTGTGCATCAGCAGATAAAGAAATGGCCACTGTATCCTAGGGTGCCAGGGCATGAGAGTGAGTGATTCTAAGCACAGGAAAAAATATATTTGTCCACCATGATTTGAGGCCCTTTAGGTGTTCACTTTTACTTGTAATTAGAAATTGTTATGAAAATTTAGTATATACTAGGTATAAGCAGGGATTTGTCTTGTCTTGATATATCATGTGAGATCCATGGACTTTTAATAAATCAATGCCATGCGGTACAGACTTTCACTGGTACAAAATGATGATCAATGAAATTGGATTTGTTTTCAACTTAGAAATGTGTGTGTTCCTTCCAAAGACAAAATAAAAGAGGGAACTTAAAAGCATGCCCTTGGGAAGTTTGTAAGCTTACGTGGCAAGCTCAGGAAGAGGCAAGACGTCAACAAAACGTGTATGGGGTTTAGCAGCACAGACAGCTGGGCGGCACCAAGCTCAACGAGGAGCGTGCTGGCTGGGGAGGGGACCACGTCTGCCTCACTTCCCAAGCACACCACAGAGAATGTTTCAGCACGAGAGGAACTGGAGGAAATGAGAATCGAGCAAGTCTTTAGAGCAAGAAAACATCCCTGCGTGGTTGTGCATGGGACCCGAGAGAGACAGACGTCGGGGACACGGAGAGATGACGTGCTGCTGTCTCATCCAGTTGCATGTCTGGGGAGCTTTACAGCTGCAACAGTTCCCTCTCGTGGGGCTCCAAGCTGCTGGTACCTGCTCAGACTGACCACGCCCCTTGCCGGAATCGAGAGTCCCATGAGCCATGGCATGTGGGTGCTTTGTAACTTTCTTCCTTCATTTCCCACACTTAATGGGAACACGGAAGTTTTTTTTTTTTTCAACTCCCTAAGGCAGATCATCATTTTATGAAACACTCTTTTAGATACAAGGGCACCAAGTGAGGAGCTTTCAAACAAGGCTGTCAAAAGCTTGGCTTCATCTTTAGAATGCTTCAAAAAGACATCTCCAGGAGTCATTGCAGAGACAGAGAAGCAGCTAAGAGATAAAAGCATTAGCCAATGAGGAGGCGGCTTTCACCGAAGCAAGAAGCATGGAGAAGGAACAGCAGATCTGAGTGATAGAGAGCTACATGGAGTTGTGAGGCTGGATTGCTGTTGTGTGCAGAGGTGAACGACCTCCACGCAGCAGGACAGATGCTGGAAAGGTCTGCAGACTGTAGAAGATGTGGACTAGGGCAGTGGAGAAAGATAGGTTCTGGGCTAGACACACTGCATTCAGTAGCGGACTAGTTTGGAGGATCGCATAGGTCTCTGGAGACTGGTTCTGAACACAGCTGTAGCTCCGTTTGCCAGGGTACGAGAGATGAGCCCTCACCTTGCAGGGACAGAAGGAGTTGATTCTGAGACCATGTAGCTCATTTGTTTCTTGTCTTGAAGGCAAAAGACACTGAGTTTGAGCCCCAGAACCACTTAGAAAGGAAAGCTGCTCGTGAAGGGGTACACCTGCCATCCCAGAATTCAGGAGACAGACAGGGGGGTCCATGGCAGCTGGACTGGTAAGTTCCAAGTCAGTGAAGGACCCAAAACCAACATGTGAAAGGAGTCTGCAGAATACGACCTGAGGTTAGTCTGTGGCTGGTGTACATGCACACACACATGTACACACACACAACACACACATACACACAACACACATACACAACATACACAACACACACATACACACAACACACATACACAACATACACAACACACACACAACACACACATACACACAACACACATACACAACATACACAACACACACACAACACACACATACACACAACACACATACACAACATACACAACACACACACAACACACACATATACACGACACACATACACAACACACAACACATATACACACAACACACACATACACACAACACACATATACAACATACACAACACACACACACAACACACATACATACCCAACATACACACAACACAAACATACACATACAATACACACAACACACACATATACATAACACACATACACACAACATACAACACACATACACAACACACACACACACACACACACACACACATGGAGAGACATCCCGTATATATACAGACACACACATACACATACATACATAGATACACAGATACACAAACACACATATACACATGCGCAGACACAGAAACATACACACAAATAAAAGAGAGCTAAATGATACCCCCATTTCCTACCAGTGCCAAAATAAATGATCAGAATCAAGCAGACCCCTCCTGTCTTGGAGGCCAGATCTGAAGTCCAGGGCTGTCATTTTTTCCCCAGAGACTCTGAAGCACCCCTGCTCCCCTCTGTCTGCAGACTGTCCTTGCTTCTCCTTGTTACTGATGTGCAGCTCAAGCCAGGCCTCCACACTCCACTTGCTCCATTTCCCTTTCTCTGGCTGCACTAGGCTGTTTTCTGACAAGGGCACTGACGAGTCCTTACTTTCAGGACTTACCTAGAGTTCATGTTGATCTCACTTCAAGATCCTTAATCACATATTTGCTGATCATGTTTCCAAACAAGATCATATTCACAGGCACAGGAGATGAGGGGCATCGCATGTGCTTAGGAGACACATGTCAAGTCGCTTTAGCGAGTGGGATTTGCTTTTCTTCTTTTCCCCTTGGAGAGTAGCAGCTTGGAATTCTTCCCTTTAGAGTTTACTTTCTAAAAAAGCGCTTTCCAATTTGTCCATTCTTTTCTGCCCATGAAAACAAAGATAGAGAAAGGGAACTGGAGAGAGATGGGAGGTTTACAGATTGAACACCAAGGTATAAAAATATCAGACTGGTAAATTTAACAGAGAAGCTCCCAGATTTCTTGTATCAAGGATCTCCTTTGAGAGCGGCCAAAAGTCAGATTGGGCTTACTGCTCTCCTTTCCTTCCTGTGAGTGTGCACCCTCTGATCCACTTACAGATGAAGTCGCTTCCTAGATTAGTAAAGAGGGCTGAACACACTTTATCAAGTAGCCGTTCTGGGCAGGTCACATTGAACTCTGATGGGTTGACTTTACATCTTGCTGAATTTCTGTTTCTTTCTCTGTTCGAGGGTGCTGGGTATCAAGCCCAGGGCTCTGTGAATGCTAGGCATGCTCTCTGCCACTTGGCAGCAGCCCAAACCTCACTCATGAACTTCTGTACCACTACAAGATACATTCCCTGCCAGATTCCACTCATAAGATCAAAGTTATGTAGTAAGAGCACCAAGGTTGATCCCATAAGGAAAAGAGAGAAATTACCATTATTTGTGTTACCTGCTCCCCTCACAGACTAAGTTCTATCCATTTCATGTATGTTTTCACATCTAATTCTTCTGTCGATGTTACACTCATTTTGTAGTTGAGGGAAATGGAAAGCTAGAGAGAGTAAATGTTATAATTTGTCAAATGACACACTTTCCAAGGAGTAGATCCATTTGAAGCTGGTGTGTAAATGCTACTTGCTTCTGCAGGTCACTCTATAGGGAAAGTGACAGTCCGTGTTGTCACAGAGTGTTCTCCCAGAACAGCATGTCCACTTACACCATCTCCACATGATTTGCTCCATTTCGCATTACCCACATTTAAAAGCAGCAAAACTGCTGAGACTTGGAAAAGTAAGAAATCTTGAATGATGTATACAGCTCATACATGGCAGAGATAAGACCTTGTCTCTGGCTCCAGCCACATAATCCTTCTGATGACCAGAAAGATGGAGGAAGAGAAAGAGAGACGGTATGAGCAAGGGGAGACTTGCACCAGGTCAGAATGCCCACTGCCTTCCTTCTCATAAGAATGGAAGATGCCCTTGGGTTTGGCCACTCGAGGAACAAGGCAGGCAGGCAAGACACGGGGCGCGCACAGGAGAGGGTGGGAATGAATACAAACACAGCCTCCTGGAGAAGCCACACTTTGAAGGCAAACGAGAGTTGGGAAGTGAACCAAGCAAACCACAGGGAGATGCGTGACCTATTTTTAAGGGAAGACACACCCTGCAGAGCACATGGTCCAAGTGATAGTTAGGAGACCAGACAGACCAGCGAAGCGGCAGAGCCGTCAATGAAAAGCAAGAGAAGTCTAGCACTTGAGTCTGAGGATGTTCTGGGGCTGAAACGGGGTACCTTGCGCTGTAGCAGGAGGAGCACAGGGGCAAGCCACAGGCAGGGGGAGGCAAGAGGGCAGGAAGGCGGGTGGTCCACCTTGCTCGGCTTCAGAGCCTGAGGCAAGGATGTAGGCTGGGCAAGATGTAGCCAAGATGGCAGCATCAAAATAAGAAGAGCCAGGAGACAGACCCAGTATGACGAGCTCCGGGCCATATGAATGGCTCTAAGATTTAGCATGGACACAGAGTTGGGGTACCACATGGCATTCCAGGACATTCCAGGGCCTCTAAAAGCAGTGGCACTGATTTCAAAGCAAACACCTCTTTCTACCCCCACCCCCACCCCCAGTAGAAGCACATTGACCTCACCTTCACCTTCATCCACATTTTTCTGCATCCATATTAATCACTTCCCTATACAGTGGCACCTGGAAGTCCACAAAAGGCATTGAGAATTCATACCTATATTCAACATCATGTGCTAAACCCTTGCAAATATATTTGTATTCTGGAGAAGCCCAAAAGACTCCAGAGAGGCTAAAGAGATTGCAGAAGTACCCAGCGTTGGGAAGATCCATGGGGATCAAGAGGTAGAACCTACTAAACAGATGTACCCAGGCTGTCAACCTAAGAACCAAAATGCTTTCTTGAAATAATGAAAGAACAGAATACACGATCCATATATTAAGGAGGCTGTTTGGGAGAGTCAAGCCAAGATGTTCAGGATGAAATGGAGCAATTCTTCACACTGAATGCCAGCCTGGGTCGACAGAGATATTTCTGATTCATATTGGGTTTACAGGAAACAGGGATAATTTGTTGTTTGGACAAATCCCAGTGATTAGTTTCCGAAAGGCAAAAATAAAGAATGGCTCCCGGGATTCCCCTTTTTGCATTCCTGTTGAAGAACTTGTCTTTGGGCCATGAGAAGATGGGAGGGGGAGAGTCAAGCTGATCTTCCATCCTTTTCTCCAGCAAAAATGCTTCGAGCAGTCAGAAAAAGACTTCATGTGCTTTGGCAATCGACAGATCAGAGAGAAGGAGTGGAGCAATCGGGCGAGAATGTGTAGTAATCTGACATGATTAGACAAGGCGCTTTAGGAAGAGAACATTCATAATTGAGACAAAGACAGAGTATTAATAACACTTTCCTAGCACGGCAGTTAGCCATTTCATATTCCTTCCTTTAATCTTCGTGTTTTTCAACAAATCATAGGATTTAATAGCGTGTTTTGGCAGATTAGAGGATTTATGGCCCAGATGTTTTTTGTTCTAAAAATGGATTAGGGTGTAAAGTTTGCTGGAATCCGTGGAACACGTTGAGACAAGGCGGTCATTTGATGTGTGATTAGTGCCTGCCTTCTGTCCCACATCCCCTCCATCTGTCACGATTCACCAATGGATCTGCTTGGATTGAGCTTCGTGTCACAAAGGAGCCCCTTTGCCGGGTAATTTCATATTACAGATTCATGTTATGCCACTTTTATGACCCAGTTAAAAGATAAGGGAGAGAATGATGAGATATGATCCTTCCTTTTCGATACTTGCATGAGATGCCCTTTCCCGTCTCTGGTCTACCCTGAGATGGTGCAGCTCATAAACAAGTGACCTGCGGCACAGTTAAAATTAAGTTAAAAATCACAGTGGTCTCTTGTCCTAGTTATCCTTTTAGAGAACTACTTTAGTCATGTTTATTAGTAACCCAGGGCCACAGAGCTTCCGACACACTCTGGTCTTGGCCATCTTAGGGGTGCGAATGAAATGTGGCTGTAGTTAATAGAAGCTGAGATTTCTTATCAGATGCAGGTTCCCTGGTCACAATGCGCATTTGCACTCCAGCCTCTTCCCTTATGCAGGTTTAGAGCCACAGCACATCATGACCACTTGTAGTTTATCTCCCAAATCAGTTTGGGGGGGTACTTTCCCCCAAGTCAGTCAGTAATGATTTATCACTTCTGTGTGTAACAGATTCAATAGCGTTGGCCACAAATGCTAAAATGCTTTTTTTTTTTTTTTTTGTAGTGAGATTCAATAATGATCTACAGGGCGATTATCAGTACTTAAATCTGTGGTCAGATACAAATGATCACCACATTAAAAAAAAACCCAAAGGTTTTATTTTTAAACTTCAAAATAGTTATGAACTAAGAAGTCTCAGAGTTAAATTCTTATGGTAAATGTCTGTCTGAGTATTTGGAAGGATCTGCGTATCAGTTCACTATAGAATTTTGTAACGGGTTCACAAACAGCATGGTTCATCCTCAGTGACGCCGTCACTCATTTATTTTAGACAAATCCCATGAAGAAAATGATTGCATGCTAGACGGGGACCTTAACCCTTCTACACACACGCACGCCAGGGGTGGTTTCAGTGGTGAGGCTCCAGCTGTCCGTACACCGGTACATGTGACCTATCTCGTCCCCAGGTTACTTGAACGACCATGACGCTGTCACCAAGGCCATCCAGGAAGCTCGGCAGATGAAGGAGCAGCTGCGGCGGGAGCAGCAGGCGCTGGACGGGAAGGTGGCGGTGGTGAACAGCATAGGTCTCAACAACTGTCGGACAGAAAAGGTGAGTGCGGCCAGGCCCTCCCCTCTTGTCCGTGCCCCTCTTCTCACGCTCGCAGAACAGTCTTCCCCTCTCACTCGCTCCCTCGCTCCCTCTCAGGCCTTAGCGCTCCCACACCCAGCTGTATCCAAACTACCCTGAAATGGAAGCAGCCTACTTCCATCCTCCCCAAGCCTCACTGGCCTAATGTGCCTTTTCCTGGGCCAGTCGGTATTCAGATAAAGTGGCGCTGGAAACAGGGCCTCCGAGTGAAAGTTTTGCCCGTCAAGGGATCAGCTGGATTTGAAGCGGCGCATCTCCCTCTGCCGGGCTCAGATGCTCAGTGGGGTGGGGGGGTGGTCCTGAGCTTGGCAGGATGGACGGCAAAGCTGGAAAAGTTGACTGTATCATAAAACAAAATTGCGCCTTTTAAAACCGGAACCTAATGTATAATTGCCAAGTCCAGGAGGGGAATCTTCTGAGTGTGCGTGAGACGTGATCCTCTCCAGCCACTTTAGTGCTGCGCACAGTATTTCACTGAGAATAAAGTGATGTCATTCTGCAATGCTTTGGGTCACGTCTGGAAAGTTTGACGTCGCTTTGACATCATCCTACAGATACTGAGAATATGGGAAAACGGTCAGTTACGTAGCAATGGCTTGTAGGTCCCTCATAAGGAGACGCTCAGGGGCCACGGTGCAAATGGTCTGCTGTACTGGGGGCTTCATTTGCAACTTCATATCTCAACACCTGCAAGCTGCATAGCGTGGTTGACCTGTGGGGTGCTCAGTGCCTTTTCCTGGATCCCAACATGAGCAAAACATTCAGGAAGAAGGAACAAGATCAGCTTTGCCCTGCCTCGGGGGATCAGGAGACTCCACCTGCAGCCTTACAGCTGGGGGGCGAGGGGGCCCAGAGATGGGGGGCACTCGGCACCAGGAAGGGAGAAAGCAAAGCGGCAGCTCTCAGAAGGAATGAGACCCAGCATCAAGGATCTGTCTTCTAAGCATTCTTGAAAGAATGCTCGTGCAGGGCGTCTCCCTGCTCCCCACATGGAGGTGAGTTTAACATGGGGCCAGATGCTAATGCAGAGTGACTCCAGCTATTCCTCGCAAGCACAGCTAAATTGCTGTTATTTGTTAAGCACATTGAATTCAGCTGCAGACACACATTTAGGGAGCATCTGTACTCTTTTTTTAAGCCTCCAAAGCAGAGGCAACTCTACCTATCCAGCCCCCTCCCTTTCTCCCCCGAGCTGGCTGGGAATTGTCAGGCGACAGCCGACCAAATCCTTTTGGACAAGCAGCCTTCATCTTGCGTTCGGTGCACTCACGGGGCGGGCCTTGTGGTCGGATGGAAGGAGCCCATTAAAAGCACTTTGATGGCATGGAGATTCATCCTCATGAAGCTCTCCCAGCCCCTAGGCAGCAGGCTGTTTAGCTGTGGTTACAGATCAGTCATTCACAACGCAGGGCCGTAATTGCACTGACAGGCTTGGGAGGCAATAGAAGTCCATAAAATAATCCCGGGCCCTCAGCCCCAGCGCTGTGGGGTTAATCTTCTCTAATTCAGATCAGCTGTTGTCCTAACACACGACTCTGTCGTCAGGGAGACTCTGCCGCCCTGATCGTCCCACTCAAGCTACTTCTCACCCATCCCCTGTCGCCCCTCAGAACACACCTCCGTAGGCCCCATTTGAGTTGCAGGAGCTGCGATGCCGAGGTCAAAAGCTACTTTTCAATTTCCCTTTCTCTTCCATGGTCTTGTAGCAACTATTTTTTAAAGCTGCTTTTTTGGGGTATCTTATTTATCTATTTGACAGAGAAAAGAGGGGAAGGGGTTGGAGAAAGTGAAGAAGAGAGAGAGAGAGAGAGAGAGAGAGAGAGAGAGAGAGAGAGAGAGAGAGAGAGAGAAGGTGCCTGCATGCATGCCATGCTATACAAGTACAAGTCAGAGGACAGCTTTCAGAAGCTGGTTCTCTCCTTCTACCCTGTGGGCTTCCAGGGATGGAACTCAGGTGGTCAGGTTTATGAGTCATCGCCTTGCCCATTGAGCCCTCTCGCGGGCCCTAAATCTGCATTTGAAGCAGTATTTGCCAAGACCTGTGGCCCACTTGAGTTGCTTCTGGTCTCCAGCTCGTCGCATCATCACGTACTTCCCATGCGCTTAAACGCTTGTGTTCATCAGTTTAGAAGGTAAAACTCTAGAATTGCGAATGTGAAGGAATTCCAGCTGAGGTGACAGTGGGCCAACGTTGTGTGAGTGAACCGGCGTGGAAGGATGGGAATTAGTTCTCTGACAGGACCTTGCCATTGGAGAATAAAATCAAGTGTGCTGAAGGTTTTTGAGGATAGTTATTACTCGAGGTCATCTCTGTGTTGATCATGTGTGCACAAATTAGGGGAACGTGGTAATAATGGCAAACTTGCATCTTTCAGTCAGTAATAATTCACCATCAGCATCTGCTACCTGGGATGGAAAGTCTTGTATGCTCAAGGTGTGGTTTAGAACCATAAACTAGCTTTGCTTATAGTTCAGGTCAAATTGGTTAGCTGTTGATTAATTCTGAACATGCGCACATGAGCCCATCTGCCAGATTTGAGTAAAGACTCCGTGTTGCGCAGCAAGTCAAAGCAGTTATGTATTCATAGCAATGAAGGTGAATCGGACTCTTGTGCTTCTACCAAAATTTACTCCAGGATGCATTTTGTTCTGTGATTTACCTAGTTCCTGCCTTCTCCTTGGGTTATTAGAATGGCTTTATCCACAGTCAGTTCATGTGAGAGCAATAGCAGGCTTGGAATTCTATGTTGTTGTTCCTAGAGGAAGATATCAAGCAGACTCTTCAAAAAAAAAGATGTTTCCTACCATCATTTCTTCATGCCATTTAAAATCCCCAAAGAAGGATGTTTGCCTATCTAAAATATTCGTCAGAATTCCCTAAAGCAGATGAAGTCTGTAGAATGTGAGAGGGAAATGAAGCAGAGAAATGGAAAGGAGTTGGGGTACAGAAAAAGGAAGGAAAAGTGTTCCAGCCTGGCGCTGTCCCTCGCTCTAAGTAGATGACGGGCACTACGGTCGAGATGTACACGATGCCAGTCTTGGGGAGGAGCCCTGCTTGCCGGGTGCTCGCACCTGTGCCTGGTTGTGCATGGCTGGCCCAACTAGAAGGCCTCCGTTCTGCAGAACTGTAATTGGCCAGTGCAAACAATTAAAGGTGTGAAGGCAGGGACAACTGTTTTCCTAGTGATTTGGACCAAGACGCCTCACCAAAGTCATTTTCACTAAAGCACATTTTAATTGAAGACTTCTGAAAGATTTTATTTTTTTTGCCGCCTTACTTTTCTTGGAAGTATTTCAACATACCAAGAACTGTGCGTGTCAGGTTTCTTGGAAACTCTGGGACACAGTGTTATTTATAATTGTCATCTCTGGTTAATTATAGACGGATTGGATATTCAAATACTGTTATCTTTTCCCACAGAGCTCTGCTGCAGATAACATCAGAGCCTGTCAGTGTGGTGGGTGGAAAAGTGAAAGATGCTCAGGTGGACAGACGTGGAAGGGGGCTGGTGCTGTGCGTTAGTCACCAATAGCACAGTGTTGGCCACACAGTCTCCTGTGTGACGGGGTCTTGATCTCATGCTCATGGTATCTGCCACAACTATGAGGTTATTAATACGTCATCTTATGTTGTGTTGGACCTCTAGTTAGTGTGCACACTGGAAAGACTGTGCACACAGTAAGTGCCTGGTATATACGTAGACATCTAGTGCACAAAACAGAGACTGGTGTACACAGTAGCACATAGCAGAGACTAGTGCAAGCAGTAGACATTTGGTGCACATAGTATACACCTGGTACATACAGTACATATCTGGTGCACAGAGACTTGGTGCATACAGTAGACAGTAATACTGAAGCACACATAGTAGAGACTTGGTGCATAAAGTGGATACTCAGTGCACAAAATAGACTCAGTGCATACAGTAGATATTACTACACAGTGAGAATTGTCCAGAAAATTCCCGCAACCTTCTCTTGTTCCAAGTGTGGTTGATCTAGGGAGAATGTGGTCTGACGTGCTGTCGGTTAGCATGCAGTTGTTGAAACTCACAATGC
This sequence comes from Typhlomys cinereus, assembly GCA_023101885.1. NCBI lineage: Eukaryota > Metazoa > Chordata > Mammalia > Rodentia > Platacanthomyidae > Typhlomys > Typhlomys cinereus. Next base: position 819,267 of record JALPQD010000322.1, read on the forward strand.
TCAGAAGCAGATTGATGGCATTCGCTCGTGAGAGCATTAGCACCAGCCCTGTGACCTTTGGCTTTTCCCTTTGGTGCACCTTCAACCCCACCCTCCTGTCATCCTGAAGGCCGGTGGCTCGGCAAAGCAGCGCCTCCTCTTTCATGAGCTCGCTTGTTACCTGCACTGGCTCCTTGCTGGCTGCTTCCACAAATATCACGGGCTACAGCTGAACCTTGTGAGCCTTTACGGAAACGGCTAACCACATCTCCTGATAGAAGGGACACCTTGAAAGTCAAGGTGACATTGTAGGGATGTAAAGAAGGGTCAGGTGGGTATTGTGGAAAGGGAAATGACTTCAGCTGTATTACAGTAATAACGTCAATGATGGCATTCCTTCCTCAAACTGTTTGCTTATTTCATAATTATTGTCATCTACCTTTTGCTCTCCCAATATCACACACAGGTCCTTATACCTTGCACACAGACAGGTACAATCTGTAATGCTGTGTTCACATGCACGCATCACACATGCAAAGGTAGACTTCTGTATTTTCTTAGGTAAAGCAGATGTTGCCCACAAAATAAGCATGTGGATGGGATATATGCAGATATTTCACAAGGTGCAGGACTTTTGTACCACATGTAACCTGCAGCATGCCTTGACTGTAAGCCTGAACACGTTATGAATTCTTCCATAATTGCAAACAATTTCTAGGAGAATGTCTCGCTTTTGCTTTTGCAGTTCAAGGAAAATCTTTTGCAACTTTCTGCAAAGCAAAGATTATGGTCACCGGCATGCATACTTAAGTGACAGATTGTTCTGTGTTGACATGAGTTTCCCTTTTGACTACTTGGCAGCTTATTTATAAGAAGGCCAACCAGGACTCTCTGGGGTAATTTTCAAACAAAGGCCATTTCTTCATGCGCACGCATACAGTCTCTATGACAAGCTCCTCTCTCTCCTTCCTCTGTCCCTTTCTCCCCCTTTAGCGGTGTATCTCATCCAAGATGACAGTGACCAATGCAGACTTAATGTGGATGTTTAATAATGAAAAAAGTGTCGTTCCCAGCCTTAGTTACAAATGGCAGTGAGTGTACTGGGTGGCAGCCCTGTAATAACTTTACATCCATCATTCTCTGCTGATGCTTGGATGGCCGACTGATGGATGGGGATGCGGCATTAACTCCTAGGAAACTGATGCACTGCATCTCACTTGGCCTTATCTAACACGTGCTCCTTTCTGTGATAAGGAATGGCACGTGCAGACCATGCACGGATAGAGGTACATGAAGGAACACCCGCCTCCCTACTCTGGAAGGTGCTCCGAGTCTTGGTTTCTAAAGGGCTTTTGTAAATGTGACCTTTAGCTAAATGGACTTCAGAGACCAAACTAGAAAGACGGTTCTCAGGTGTCCGAGAAGAGCTTTGCAAGAGTCAGATGATGCTTGTTAATCCTTCGGAGAGCCCTGTGGGGAAGATCTTGAGAAAGCAGGTTTTAGTAGCGTGCGCGCACGTGTGTGTGTGTGTGTGTGTGTGTGTGTGTGTTTATATTTGTGTGTGTTTATTTCTGTGTCCTTCTCTCTTTACATGTCTCTGTGTGTATGCATGTACGTATGTCTGTGTGTGTCTGTATCTGAGTACCTGTATGTATGTGCCTATATATGTCTGTCTGTGTGTGTCTGTGTCTATGTGTGTCTGTACATGTGTGTATCTATGTATGTTTGAGTGTCTGTGTGCCTGTGTGAGTCTGTGTATGTGTGTGTATGTGCCTGCATGTCTATGTATTTTTGTATGTCTCTGTGTGTGTGTCCATGTGTATGTGAATTACAACCATCCTGATCTTTTAAATCCTATGGTCAGAACTTTCCTAGGGATAAATTAAAATAACACAAATGGATTAATGATTTTTCTATGTAGAAAGCATGCACAGTATTTTCATCTCTACATTTGCATATAGTTGTTTGTTGACTTTAATTAAAACGTGCATGAAGTCTGAACTCAAACTTTCAGCTTTTTAATACTTTTTAATATAGTTTCTGTCCTCTGAAATTTCTGCAAAATGAATTGGGACCTGCCTTGCAGACAAGTGACTGTTGTTGACTCTAGACGAGCTCTCTATGTGTGGGCGAGCACTGGATCTTTTGGATTCCTTCCTTTTGTTTGGTACTTATGAACCCTTCTTCATTCTGAGTGGCTGAGCCAGGGGACCCTTCTTGTGGGATGGGAGGGGAGAAGAAACCCGTTGGTGAATATTATCATCTCAGAGCAGCCAGTCTTCGAAAACCTTAACAGAAAAGGCAATAGGGATGATGTCATGGCCCATCCATCCTTCTCTGTCAGCCTTTCAATAATTCCAATCGTTATTCTCGACAGGCCATGTCAGGCTGGGGCTGATTGTTCAGGAAACTGAGACCAAGCCCTGTGCAGCCTTTTGTCACAGGCTCTTTCCTTCTGTGTCTTTCCATTGCACACGCTCGCTCGCTCTCTCCCTCCCTCTCTCTCTCCCTCTCTCTTTCCCTCTCTCTCTCTCTCTCTCCTTTCTGGGGTATTTAATTGAAATACACGCCGAGTTTGCAGTTCGCAAAGATCAGAGCTGTTTTCGTCCAGCAGTGGGGACTCTGCGTTAAACATTTTGATTTGTTTGAGCTTGAAGTTTGGTCCCTTTCTGCCATTTGCTTCGTGGAGTTTGTGTGTATTTACAGCCGCTGCATTTAATGCCCACATGCCTCATTTTCACAGATGGCCAGTGGAAGACTTTTTCTTTCTCTCAGTACAGCCCGTGTTCAGTTTGGATACATTTGTCACCGCGCCACTACTTACAGCCACGGCAAGTGCCCACGCGCGGTGGGCAGCAATTATGGTGTGAGTTTTTAAAGGAGCTTTTTCAAAGGTTTTTTTTCCCCTCCAGTAAACTTTTTATGGTTTAATTTTCAAGCCTAGAAAAACTGAGTATGTTTTCAAACAGCGTCTTTTTTCCCCCTGACATCGTTCTGGTAGAGGGTTAAGGGCACTACGGCCCAATTAAAGGAGACTCCTTAGGGCATGCCAAATGGGGCTTTTGGAGGGCCCCACGCCTGCCTTCCTGGGGACTGAAAGCATCTCTTCATTTAAGGCTGGGAGTATACACTAACAATAGTATTCCTGGGAATGCAATGTAGGCAAAACGCTAGATGCTTCGAACCTCGTCTCCATAGAGAATCGCCTCAACGGCTGAGCATACAGCAGCAAGCCAAACATGGTGGGTGATCAGTCCACATACGCAGCCCACACTTGTGGACTCTCTCCATCTTGTGAAGGAAAACTTACACTGCCATCTCTCCGGCGTGGTTCTCAGTCACTTGGCCTCCAAGAGGGTCTCCCTCCCTTCCTGTTTCTCTTCCTCCCTCTGCCACCCATTCACATGCTTCCTCCAGCACCTTCACGCAGGTGTAACAGAAAGACTCCCTTGGCCCAAGGAATCAAAACAATATGAATAAAAAGTTATTGGGGGAATCATCAAAATTCAGCATCTGCCCCCAAAACAGTCACTGGCTTTTTCCATCGACACCTTTTTTCCTTCTCTTTCAAATTTAAGACTTGTTGGCCCACGACTCAAGGGAAAGGATAATGTCTATTGATATGATGCCTGGCATGCCTTAAAATTCACATTGTCTTTACATCCTATTTGAAATTTAGAATGTGATGTAGGTACAATATTACTTGATAGGGTGTAGTTTTTCTTTTACGATTAGAAGAGTTTTAGGTGGCACAGCACTGGGTTTGGCAGCCTCTGTCCCCTTGATGTGACTTCAGTCTCTTTTCTAATGGTCCACAAAAGATTTTAGAAAGTAACCCATGGGACATGGTAGTTAAAGTCTTTGACTCACAAGCAAGGGACCTGAGTTCTGACTCAAGCACCTATATAAAAACATCCTGTAGGGCTGGAGAGGTGGCTCAGGGGTTAAGCCTCCGCCTTGCAGGCAGAAGGTCCTGAGTTCGGATTCCAGATCCCACGTATAGATGCCAGGCGGAAGCGGGGGCGGCCTGCGTTTCTGGTCCTGGTAGGGCAGAGCCTGTGAATCCCGGGGCGGAGGAAGTGGAGGCGTCCATGGTGGTTTGCGAATTCGTCCATGGTTCTACACACACACGCGCACACACACACGCACGTGGGCACATATATACGCACACACGCACAACTGAATAAATAAAAAAAATTAAAAAAAAAAAAACAACAAAAAACCATTCTTGTAAAAAAAAAAAATCCTGTAATTTCAGGCCTGGAAGGCAGAACCCGGGAATCCCTAGGACAAACTGGCCAGCCAGACTGACCCTAATGGCGGGCCAGTCTGGGTTTAATAAGAAACTCAGGCTCATGAGAGTAAGTAATGGTTCCCAATATCATCTTGGAACCTCCACAGGTACACACATTGAGGTGCACTCATGTACACAGACACACACACACACACACACACACACACACACACACACAGAGAATCAGATACATCCATGCGCACACACACTCCTTATGCATGAAGGAAAAGGACAGTAACTTAGCACTCCTGTGAGGACAGTGTTTTTGGGGGGGGGGCACTTGCAACTAGACTCTCTCAGTTGCATCTCCACGATATATACATTTCAACCCTAATCTTTGTTCTTCCTGGTTCTGTTCCCTTCCAATCTCTTCCTTTTGCCATCCACCCACCACTACTTGCTCTGGGAAATGAGACAGAGAAAACAAAACAATAATATCCCCGCCCATATGTACAGCGTGTGTCCTTGCGTTTCTGATAAAATATGGGCTGGAGTTTAACTGTTCATTAAAATGAGATTTTAAATATGCACCTCCCAATCTTTCTGCTTCTGTCTCTTTACCTAAAACTATCACAGATAATTGAAAAGTGAAGTATTACCACGGTGTGACCATTTCTGCTTGTGAGAACCAGCCTTTGTGGACCAGCCCGTGACTCTGTAAAAGAGACTAATTCAATTAATTTAACTGAAATAAGCGCTAGCTACTGGGACCACATTTGTAAGAGCGCTGACAACTTTATAGCTTGTGTTCCATGCGAAGGAAAAATTAAAGAGAAAAATTCCATGTGTTTCTGCAGCTCAGGAACTAACTCGCCCATTGTTTATGGAGCAACTGCCCCGGACGGCAGCCCGGTCCTGCGTGCACATTTGTGTGCCCCGTGCACACGCCCAGAACACCCTGCGAGTTATGAATTGCATGATTTTGCCTTGTTAACCACCTGTTGTTCTCAGATGAGCTATTCTGATTTGATTTGTTCACAGTGCGTGCATCTGCACTGCTTTGGAAGAAGGAGAAGGTTTTATTCAGACACCAGTCGAATCCTGACTCTCTCGATAAGAGTCCCAGCTCAGTCTTTCCTTGTCTGCCTCCTGTCTTGCACATTTCCACTCCATGTCACCCTGTGACAATAAGCAAGCATGTGGCTTTCCCAAAGAAGCATTCATATGGACCTCCTTCATGAGACATGGGGGGGGGCCGCATCCTGTTCACACCCAGGGCTTGACGGGATTGTCTGTCTGTGGAAGGGAGTTTTATTACGGGGGAGTAAATATGTTGCATGGGATTTGGACATGCACATATATCTTCTACAAATATGCTGAATGCAGGGCTGGAGAGGTGGCTCAGGGGTTAAGACTCTGCCTTGCAAGCAGAAGGGCTGAATTCAGACCCTGGATCCCACATAAAAATACCAGGTGGAAATGGAGATAGCCTGCACTGTAAAAATGCCATGTGGAAATGGAAGTGGCCTGTACTTCCAACTCTGAAAACAGAGTCTGGGAAACTCCAGGGGAAAGCAAAAAGGAGGTCAATTAATTCAGGATGACTCTTGAAGGCATTCTTGGGCCATCATAGGCATACAGAGTACCCTCTGATACACACAGACACACAGACACATACACATACGGAAATAAAATAAAAAATTAAAAAGTACCTGAATCCATACATGGGATCACTATTAGACATTCTCACAAAATATATTTGAAAAATCATTGTTTTACTTTACATGACACGAAAGATCTTCCTTTAAAATGATTAGTAGGGGGGCTGGAGAGGTGGCTCAGGGGTTAAGCCTCTGCCTTGCAGGCGGATGGTCCTGAGTTCAGATCCTAGACCCCACATATAGATGCCAGGCGGAAGGGGGGCGGCCTGAGTTTCTGGTCCTGGTAGGGCGGAGCCTGTGAATCCTGGGGCAGAGTAAACAAGGAGGAGATGGAGGCATCCATGGTGGTTCCCGAATTCATCCGTGGTTCTACACACACACACATACATACACACATGTGCACACACACACACGCACAATTGAATAAATAATAAAAAATTTTTAAAAATACACTTATTAAATCATTTTAAATCCGTCAGATGGAGCCCAGGCAAGTAGGAGATAACAGAATCTCAGGTGTGAAAGAAAATACAGACGCCTTTCCTCAACCTGCCATCGAACATTGAAAGCCTCTGGGACTCTCTGATGTACAGGCAGTTGTGGCTAGCACTTAGACACCTCCAGGGAAATGGGGCTCCTGCCTCCCACTGGGGGACCTCTGGTCTGCATCCATGGGGGCACTGCCAGTGGGCACCTCTCTCTGCTCAATAGATGACTCTTCCTTCAGTAGATGACTCTTCCTTCAGGTTTCACCTGAAACCCTGTTATCAGTGTTCTCTTGGCTACAGTAGGGTCAGATGGTCTCTCGCACAGGTAGCAGGTCTTGGTTCTTTATGAACCTGGAGGGTCTTAAGATACTTCAGACATCCATTGTTGCTCTCCTTTCATCCTCCAAAGGTGTTTCTAAGACCTGTGCAATTTCTCCACTATCACAGCCAGGATATTGAAAAGATAGCCATGTCTCAGGAAGTCTGCTCAATAGCCCCACCCACCTTGACTAGTCTGCATGGACCCAGATGGAATCATTACGACATTTTTCTAACTGATTCTACCTCCTGATGTTCCCATATCTTTTTCTGGCTGTAGCAATCGTCTCCATCTCTTTAGGAGCATGAATTGAGTTGCTCATGGCCTTTAAGCTCAAATTTCTTCCCATTTCACAATTCAAAAACAATTAACGGGGGCCTATCAGTTTTACCTCAGGTCATTGTACTGTCTTGCAGAATTTTTCGACTGGACTTAGACTAATGTGCAAACTGGAAGTCTGGCTGCCATTTCTATCTACCTTCAGCCTCATGGTGTGTCTTAAAGGGACTGTTTGATGACGTGCCCTGGTAAAACTGTGCCCCTAAGAATCTCAACTACTATTATCCTATAATAAATTTCTCCTGAAGCAGACTACCATATTTCAAAAAACAATGTGACTGATTGTGGAAGCCAATCTAAACCTGAATCTAAAATTGAATTTAGAAAGTAGGGGGGAGGGAGTCAGTCTTAGTTAAGACTCACTTTCCATGGGAGCACACACAGGGAGGCTGTCCCCAACCCCTCTGTGGTTCTCTGATGGAGAAAATGAATGGAAAAATATTCTTTAAAGATTCAGAGATACCAGATTCCAGGCCACGTGAAGTGTCTGTGTCTAGCCTCATCCACAACATCTGTGAAAGGCTTCTTAACTTACATTTTTGTTGATGCCAAGGAAAGCGTATGTTGTAGTGTGATCGTCTGCTCGTGGGACACATGCCTGTGCTGTGCGTGGGACACATGCCTGTGTCTTTCTGCATCCCTTTTCCTAGAGCTGCAAGAAAGCCTTTTCTGCTTCAGTTTGTACTCCGTGGTCAGATGGTTATTTGGTAAGAAAGGAAGATTCCAGTGAGCAGGGCGGGATGGAGGGGTGGACATACCCATCGCCTTCCTTCAGAGTTTGAAGCTGACGAGTTATCTATCATCTTCTGTCTTTTTGGGTGGTCTGCGACTTTCACTCCATCAGTGGGTTACACACCTTCCATGTTTCTCCTGTGGTGTCTGCATCATTTCTCTAGCAGGAGATCCCAGAAAGAAAGAGTGTCTAGAAGGGGTTTCGGCAAGCAGATTCAATGTCTGACCAGGCGTGCTCTGTTCTGCCATTACATGATGTGCCTTTTTGGCTTTATCACTTTGTGAGCTTTATTTCGGGGATAGTCATTGTGGCAGCTGACCCACAACCCATCTCACTCTTTGTGTTCACGTGCCTAGGGGAGCGAGGCTCGTAGCTCACATGGAGGCCCAGTGGGAGGGGCACCTCTGCCTGAGCTGTGTCATTGAATGTTAGGCAGCTGAGGAAATTGATGCCACCTCCCTTGGGTGATGCCACATTCTTTGGGTGACACACAAATGTGCTCTGCTTTCGACCACATCGAGAAAGCTCACTGTCACATCACCCTTTCCATGCACGGTGAATTTACAGTGCTTCTCAGATAAGCTGAAGTCATAGTGTTGGGGGAAAAACTGTGTCTGTTGCAAAGGAAGAAATATATAAAAATATAAAGGACACATATATCATTGCAGAGGATACATATGAAGGGAAATAAGTCGATGATTCTGGAGCTAACTCGAATCATGTTTTCCATGCCATCTGCCTCCTATCCTTGCCATAAAGAATTGATGATCGTATACTATAGGTTTAGAAGAACACTTTTCCTTTCAATGTTCCATTTTCCTACACAAAGTGCCTTCTTTAGTGTCAAAAGTCTGTATTTCTTCAGCATTGGCCGACTAATGACAACCTGGCACCTCTTTAAACTCTATTTGCAAAGTTGGATTCTGGGATTCTGGTTAATGGACTGGACCACAGTGAAACCACCCACGTGCAGGGCTGAGTTTGGATGTAAGATTCTGTTCCTGATGACAAAACCATGGTTTCCTTATGCCAAGTGCGTACTCTTCCCAGTAATCCTTGAGACCCCTTCGCTAGTCAAGAGTTCTTTATTTCTTTTCGTGTATGTGCATATGGGGTGTGTACTCGTGTGTGCTCGCATGTGGGTGCTTATGTGCATGTGTGTATGAAAGCGCTTGAATGTGTGTGCCTGCGGGGATTGAGTCCACCTTATTGTGAGCTTGGGTCTCTAATTAAACCCAGAGCATACCATTAGGGTCAGTCTGCCTAGTTAGCTTGCTCTGGGGGTTCCCAAACTCTGCCTTCCAGAGCTGGAATCACAAGGGGGGATGCCACACTCACCTGACAATTTTAAGGTAGGGCTGGGGATCTGAACTCAGGTCCCTTTGCTTGTGAGCAAAGGTTCTAACCAGTAGATCATCCCCTGAGTCCTCTCCAGACAATTTTTGATGTAGAAGTTACAGCTGTGTCATGGATTTCTTTATCCCCAACATTGTTCCATGTCACATGTGAGCAGCGGACACATTCTTTTCTGTTTGGCTCTGCTGCTGATTTCCCTGAGTAAACATTTGTCATTTAATAATTCATCCGCCTCTGAGCTCTAGCCATAGGACTTAGACGTCTGGTTTTTCCTTCCTTCCTTCCTTCCTTCCTTCCTTCCTTCCTTCCTTCCTTCCTTCCTTCCTTCCTTCCTTCCTTCCTTCCTTCCTTCCTTCCTTCCTTCCTTCCTTCCTTCTTTCCTTCCTTCCTTCCTTCCTTCTTTCCTTCCTTCCTTCCTTCTTTCTTTCTTTCTTTCTTCCTTCTTTCTTTCCTTCTTTCTTACTTTTTCTCCTTTCTCTCTCCCCCTTCTTTTTCTCTTTTCTTTTTCTTCCTTTCTTTTTTTTCACTTTTTCTTTTTCTTTTTTCCTTTCTTTCTATTTCTTTGGGTTCTCTTTCTTTCTCTCTCTCTTTCTTTCTCTCTTTCTTTCTTTCTTCTTTCTTCTTTTTCTTTCTCTTTCTCATTCTTTTCTCTTTGTAGCTTGCGCTTACCTACAGCTCACCCAGGACTAGCCTTGGCTCTATGACTAGTCTCCTATCTCTGCCTCCTGATGTGGGTTTACAAGTCTGCACAGCCACACTTGGTCTCCTTTGTATTTTTATTCAGATGAGATATAATCACCTCAGTTTTTGTTCAAGTGCACCAGAGATCAGAGAAATTTTCAAAGAATTGATGGGCTTAATTTCCCTTTGATCCTAAATGCCTGATGTGTTCTATTCCTCAGAATAGGTTTTAATTCATATTTGCCTGTATCATGAGAATGGTTTCTACTTGTAGGATCAGTTTTCATTTGGAATTACAGGGCTGACTCTCCCCTGGAGTGTTGTCTTCTATTTGTCATCTAGTTTTTTTTTGTTTTTTTTTTTTTTATTGTTTAGTACGGTTTGGACAGCGGGGTCATGTTACAGTTTAGATTTGTAGATATGTCATGAAAGTATTTTTTGTTTTGTTTTGTTTTTGTACGTGTGTGTTGATTGTGTAGATCAGAGTGCACTGTATGTGGAGGCCCAAAGGTAACTTAGGAATCAGGCTGAATTGCTCTACTCCTTACTGCTTTGCTCTGGGGTTTCCCAGGCTCTGCCTTCCAGGACAAGAAGTGCAAGCCACAGCCATTTCTACCCAGAGATTTCACCTGGGATCTGGGATCTGAACTCGGGTCCTTCTGCTTTTGAGGCAGGGGCCTAACTCCTTGAGCCATCTCTCCAACTCGAAAGTATGTTTTCACTGATGGTCATCATGCATTCTCCAGTGGTTCCCCTCATGCCTCCCTTCCCCTGGTCACATGCCTGAGAGCCATTATTCAAAGAGGTATAAAATGCAAGCCTGACCTTGTTGATTTCTGCTATCTGCTATTTCATGTGTCTGCAGAGCACCCTCTGGAGAAGATTCTGGCCCCATCTGAAAGCAAGTGTGGTCAGGGCAGGAAGTCGGGGGTCCCTGTGCACTTTCCCTGCCATGAGTGTCTACCTTCCAGGCAGGTGGTCCTATAATCCGAGGGCTGAGCTCAGAATCTTAGAAGATGCTTAAAGTTTTGCTCCCTTTTCTGTTTTCATTGTCTTCACACTTAAGAATTTTTTTATTCTAAAAGAAAGCAGTAATATTTCCCTACATGATGCTAAACTAAAATCTGAGAGGTGATCCATGAACACCGGCTGCTCTCCAAAGAAAGTAGTCAGAGTCTCTGCTTACCAGGAACTGTCAGCTCTTGTCTGTGTCGCGTGTGCACGCGGGGCTTATGTAGGATGGCATGTGTATGTGGCATGTTGCATGCATGTGGGATTTGTGATGGATGGTATATGTGTATTATGTTTGTGTATATGTGTCTATGTGGTGTTTGTATGTGTGGTATGTTTGTGTATAGTATAGTACATGTGTAATATATGTACTATATATGTGTGATGTGCATATACATAGTATATTTGCATGTGATGTGTATATGTATAGTATGTTTGTGGGTTTAGTATGTGTGTATATGCGTAAAGCGCTTATGTATGTGTGTGTGTATATGTGGAGTGTGTATGATCTATGTGTGTGTTTTAATGCAACCATCTTTTACAACAGTTACATTTAGTGTGAGGATTCTGCTAAACTAATGTCCTTGGGGATCCTGAGCTCAGCTGAGTGTATACAGTAGACTCCAGACCGATTGCAGCGGGCACCCACAGCAAACTGGCAGAAGTGTACTTAGTTTGCCTTTACCACAGCATGATTCTGTGGAACTAAAACTAGCATCGACTGTTTTCTCTTACATGCTGACTGACAATTTAAAAATATTTCCATTAGGTCACCTACGGACTTAGAAGACTAGTGCAGAGGAGTGCGGGGGGGGGGGGGGGGGGGAGGCACAGATTTAATCGAGTCAGTACAATTATGGGGTTGCCAAAGGTTTACCGAGATAAAGCTGGTCAGTATCAAGAATGTCAGTATCCTTCTTGGTTCCTTCTGCCCGTGCTAGCTGGGGCTGATACAATGTCTCATATGGCTGATCTTTTTTTTTTTTTTCTGTGAACATGTTACTGTGTTGCCATTCCACAGTGCATGATCCTCTAGAGCAATTTGTGACAGTGTTTCTCAAAACTATGGGTGAGTAATTACAAAGAAACTTGAGCAAATGTTATGGGGCCCAAGAGCTACCACACTCACGGAGCTGTGTTGGAAAATTGAGAGGAAGTTGTCAACTGTTCATTGTGTGTGCTTTGGGTCTGTTCTCGAAATCACCCAATTCTTAATTTGGAAGCAATTTAATATCCTCTGTGGTTAGATTAGGCATTACATTTTCCCTGCACATAATTCAGTTTGTAACGCCACATTCTCCACAAATACAAGCCACGCACCGCATGCTTTAAATGACTTGATGTCTTGGAGATCTAATTTTGGTATATTTGTGTCTCAAATAATTCGCCAACTCAATATTTTGGCTGAGCAATCCAAGTCAAATCGTGGTCCAACTCGCAGGCACTTACACTGGATGTACAGAGACTTGACAAGCAATTAGCAACGAATATTTAAATGTCTTCATTACCCTTGCTTGAAAAATGCAGATGGTGTCTGGGTGGTCGCCCTCCTCTGGACCCTGATTCTCTCTTTCACTCACCTGCCGGCTGGAAACCTCTCTCTGGTCCCCACACCCCTCTGGGCTCACAGTCTGCCTAAAAATCAGAAGGGCTCCCCAGGTGGAGAGCAGGTTGCACGTGTGAAATTTCTGTGCACATTTCATGATTTGGGGAGGATGTCTCCAAGGATCCTAAGGGTATCTATGGGCCTCAGGCACACCCACCCAAATGCCAAGGCTCCACAGGGATTGCCTCCAAAAATACAGGCAAAAATGCTGCTGCTTCGAGTTTCCTAGTACCTCTGTGAGGCACGGTGGCTGAGCTGGAAATGGTCAACGAGCCAACACCCCACACCTCCCACACGCTCATGTGTCCAAAGGGAGGGGAGTGTTTAAATCATTATAATTTCCAGAGCTTCATTTCCAATTTCTTTTCTTTTCTTTTCTTTTTTAAAACAGGAAAAAGCAACGCTGGAAAGTCTGACTCAGCAGCTGGCAGTGAAGCCGGGTGAAGAAGGGAGATTCAGCCACGCCATGATGGATTTCAATCTCAGTGGAGACTCTGACGGTTCGTGGTCGTCCCTGTTAAGGACAGGCAGGAAGGGCCCATCACACTGATCCTGAGAAAGGAAGTTCCCACACACGGAGGAGTCCCATGTGCTAAGTCCTCCCACATACCCCACTGAGTCATCCTTGGGGATCCTCTGGCCTAGACCCTCACACAAGCCAGGATTAAGATGTAGATCAGAAGAGCGCCCCTACACACAGGAGTTTAGAATTCATCCTCCAGGGGCTAGGGGTGGGGCTTAGATCAAGATGGCAGGATTCTGAAGCAAATACCATTGGCCGACCTCCACCTGCCTCTCACTTCCTTATTTCCTGTACCCCAGACTTTCTTTAAAAAAATGTTTGGCTCTCAGATCATTTTGCAGGTTTTATTAGTTAAACTCTGAGTGCTAGAGGCACATGGCTGAGAGGATATTCTCTGGGCATTTTGGAGTCCTTCTCTCCTTACTGTGGACTACACAGGTAAATGCCAACTCCATAACCCAACATGTCACTTGTCTCACCAAGGTTACAACGGAGGACCCCATGCTTCTCTCATATCCACCCGTTTTGTGTCCCCCTGAGCAGGCCAGGCAGCCAGTGTGGCATCCAGCTGAACTGACACAGCAAAGAGGCGGCAGTCGCTCTCATACAGTACCACAACCAGCACATGCCCACCAGTGTTAGTGGACATGGTGTGCTTTGAAAGGTCCTTTATGGGGTCTGGGGATGACTCAGTGGGTAAAGTACTTGCTCTATAAGAGTGAGGGCTGGGGTTCAGATCCCCAGAACCCACATAAAAACCAGGCGGGTATTCCAGCCTTCTAGAAACTCAACACTCAGGAGGCAGAGACACCAGGACTGGGACACAGGAGGCTAGACTCACTGACTGGCAAGCTTCAGGATCAACTGGGAGACCCGGCCTTAATTATCCAAGTAGCTAGAGTTTGAAGAACATGTCTCATGTCACCATCAGGCCTTCACAGACACATCTGAATAGGTAGACGCAGCCTCTTACACATACCACCACTCACATAAAAACAAAAATAAACAGTTCCTCACTATCCCAATTCTCAACTTCATTACAAAAAAGATTGCACCATGGCAAACTTGCAAGCAGATCGGTTGCAGATCAGAGAGAGCTCTGTGCATCTCCAACACACACAGCCTGCTCCATGCCTTTCACCCATGTTTCTCGTCCTCTGTTGCACCTTCCCAAAGCTAGTCAATGGCTTGAACATTTAAATTCATAAACTCATAAACAGAACTTTTTACAATCAGATATTCAAGAAAAGTTTGCTGTTTTTTTTTTTTTTTTTTCTTTCCCTGGTTGCAGAGCTATACAGTCATTACCTTCTATTTTCCTCCTCCACCAGACAGGGCGACCTGGCCTAAATACATACAGAGAGCCTGCTTAGATTTGATGAAATCCCAGATGGCAGCTTTTACTGCTTATGTAAGCTGTAAGGTGTAAGAACCAGAAAAGGCAGATGTGCACACGATCGTTTGCTAGTTACAGACCCATCTGGAAAAGGCGTTGCCACAGAGCAGTAGTCATGTCTGTCAATAGCAGACAGTCACCGACAAGAACACATTCCATGAAGCTGATGCTGGAATGATGAAAAGACCCAGGCAACCAGCAGTATGACATCCACGCTCGCGTAGTGCTTGCTGGTGAAGTGTAGTTACTAGTGCATGCAGGATAGCTTCAGTTCCCATCAAGGCCAAGGAGCGTGTGATGAATGAGAAATCGGGAAAAGTGTTACTAGGAAAAGGTGTTTTGTTTTTTTTCGGGGGGGGGTTGCTGTTGTAGAGGTAATTTTGGTTGGTTCTCATTCCTTCAAATTAAGAAAAGATAGATGAAAATGAATGAGTTCAAAGTAAAAGCATGCTTCCATTGCCAATACACATTCTAGACGGCCCCAAGGAGTGTAGGTTGATGCCATCTTTGGTAAGGACAACCAGTGAGAACTCTGTTGTTATAGTTCCGCGGTTTCTTCCACCTCCCGCCCTGCTCTGCATCTTGACGCTGCCGAATCTCAAGAGCCTTGGAAGCCATGGGCCGCCCCGCCAAGGCTTCTCCGAATCATGCAAGGCAGGAGGAGCAGTTTGTTTCTGGGCATTTCCATGGGACTCCTGGGGTGTGTTTAAGTCTGTGACTCTCTGAGTAACGGTCAGGGTTAGAGGGAAATGCAGAGGAAACACAATTTTTTCACTTGAAGAAAACTTCTTGAGAAACCACAGCAATATCCTCGTTAACTCCTTCTTTCCTTGGCAATGCTCCTTTAGGGGAAAGATGGTCATTGCACTGTTTCTCACGTGGAGGTTGGCACATTAGGGGCTGGAGAGATGGCCCAGGGGTTAAAGCCTCTGCCTGGAAGAGGAAAGCAGAGGACCTGAGTTTAGATACAGATGCCCCATAAAATGCAGAAATGGCAGCAGCCGGCACTTCCGGCCCTGGAAGGCAGAGCCCGGGAATGATTCCAGAAGCCACCCTTGGGCTGCCAAAAGCACACACAATGCCCTCTGATACATACATACTATACATATACATGCAGACACACGGATATACACGCACACATACACATTCAGGAAAAAAGGAAATTAGCACATAAAAAAATAAAAAGGAAAGTGTTTACGTTATAGTGTAACCTCCAAATTCCTCAACTTAGCAGTTTTATGCGCCCTGAGAGGCAGGAAAGGGAAGGAGTATTTCTGTTCTACAGTCTTTGAGTTTAGTAACCTTTACCAGGCCCATCTGCCATGTCAATCAGTGATCCCTGGCTTCATCAGGTTTTTGTTCCCATGTTCCTGACATGCCTGTAGACCCAACTCAACTAGTTGGCTGGGAGCTCTTGCAAATAAACAGTCACAATGTGCATGGTCTGGGGAAGAGAGATTAGAGATGGATTAAAAAATATCAACTCATGTACCACGACCAGACTGGTCGATAACCTTCCGAGGCAAGCATCTGCCTTGGGAGTAAGAAGAGTGTTTATAAGAAGCACTTTCTGTTTTCAGATATTTTAAAAGACTGAAAAATAGTTCTGCAAAGAGGAGAACTACTGGCAGGGTCGAAGGCCAATGTGACTTGCTGTTCCCTGTTTCTAGGAAGTGCCGGAGTCTCGGAGTCAAGAATTTACAGGGAGTCCAGGGGCCGCGGGAGCAATGAACCCCACATAAAGCGTCCAATGAACGCCTTCATGGTGTGGGCGAAAGACGAGCGGAGGAAAATCCTGCAGGCCTTCCCAGACATGCACAACTCCAACATCAGCAAGATTCTGGGTAAGGTGCCCTGGCAGGAGGGGGCGATGTGCGGAACCCGTGCCCTTGTTCTGTGCTTCGCCGTGTGGGGACCAGAAACCACGCTATGTGCAGAACCGAATGTGTGTGGGCGTACGTGTGTGTGAACAAGGGGGCACTCCACTGTGTGTGCCTGAGGAGATCCGAGGGTGACATTGGGAATCATCCTGGATTGCTTTAGCCTTACTGCTTTGCTCTGGGGTTCCCAGGCTCCACCTGCAGGGCTGGAATTCCAGCTGCCTTCACACCCACCAGTGGGATCTGGGGGTCTGAACTCAAGTCCTTTTGCTGAGGCAAAGTCTTCGAAACTGAGCCATGTCCCTGGTCCTCAGAGTCCTTTAAAACTGTAGAGAAAGTGCGTCTCCCGTGAGCCACTAGGTGTTGTTATTCATTATTTTTAGTCCCTTCCTTCGTGAACCACGTGCAGGCCCCGTGTGCGTCCCAAGGTCTCCTTCCCTTACAACGTGGTTGTGGACAAGGATGTCAACTTTGGTTTTGTTGAGCACATATTACAGTGCGTAGGGAGGGATGGGGCCTGACCTTGAGAACATCAGAACTTAAGATCTAGAAGGCCCATTCTTTCTACTTTTAGTTGCCCTGGGTCTTGATGGTGCTTTGGGGGTACTGCTTTGGAGCTTTGAGTATTTCACGTTCCATTGAGAGGAGGTTTAGCCTTCTACTGTGATACTCACCTTACAGAAAGTAACAACAGACACTGTTGTAGACAGGCACGCACAGGAGCCATGGGTGGGCAGAAGGGCATGGATGGGGAAGACGTCAGCGGCAGACTGGCTATGTCCAGTCCAGAGAGGTGGAATGAAAGGAAGGGTTCCTGGTGTTCAGCTCTTGAGACAGTTTCAGCTGAGCTTTGTTAAGATTCATAATGCACTTGGAATTAGATGATGATGATGATGATGATGATGAAGAGGTGAATTTGGGGGTTTTGCAGTGGCCTGTGGGAGTCCTAGGCATGTAATGTCTTCCATGAGCCCGCACTCGGTGCACATCATGGCTGACATCCAGTTCACACTTGCAGTGTGACCAACATAACCAGATTTTAATTTTGTATTTCACTCTTTGTTTCTAAAAAGACTGCGAGTAGTACATGACAGTTACCCTAAAAGATTGGTGTGAAGTAAACCTGGTATCCATGAATATCTATGTTTGGGATACTTATTGTATATAATGAGGCCAAATTAAAAACTATAACTGATGGAGAAGTGAATATTTTCACACACCTACCACCTGTGATGCATTTTTCCTCTTAAGACTACATTCTTTCTTCCTCATGAAGCTTCCCATCCTTGAAAATACCACATCTGCTTCGTTTGGAAACAATATAAAAGGAGAAGGCATTTTATATCAGTGTACTTTCCATTTTGCTTTATTTTTCATTTTTACTCCTGAATGAGAAATCCAAAAGTGTGAAAAGTTTAAAAAGCTAAACGTAATGATATTGCTGAAAGACGTTCATGTCACTTAACCTTGTGCCCAAGCACTGAAACCTGGCCGCCACTAGTCAACCTTTTGCCTAATTAGAAGAGACAAGTGGCTTGCAGGGTGATGGGCAGACGACCCCTTTGCAAACACGGTGCAGTGTGCTGAGAACCATGACTGGCTCTCTCCTGATTTGGAGGAAAAACTATCAGCATCCCCCTCATCTGATTTTACTCCCCCCAGGCTATGTGCAGAACAACTGTAGCCTAACTTCAGTGTTTCCGAGAAAACTCTATAATTAAAGATCCAGCATTTAATGTTGGCTAACGATTAATCACCAGAGTACTTTAACCTCAGTATTTAGTCCTAGCTTTAAGTAAATACGTGATCTTCAAATACGCACAAGACCGCGCTGGACGGCCTATCTCACAGGCAAGTACAAAGCAGGCTTGATGTTTTTCCTCCTTTGCTGATTGTTTTGGATAACAGCCTCGGCAGCATGCTGCTAATTCATTCTGCTTCAAGCAGGCGCGTGAGCTCGGCTGACATTTTACGTGGTCTCTGGGGATCCTAGTTGACATTTTAAGGGGCTTCTAAGCATTTTATAATACCCTAAAATCTGGTTTTAATAAGCCATTCTGCTGAAATTGTTAACATAAGGAATCACCTTTTACTGTTTGGCACCAGATCAGGGAACGGGGGACATCTTTTTCTGATTAGATATACAGTAGTTGAGAGTGAAATGTGCGCATTCACCGTGCGCCCCACGGAGATGACAGCACTGCCCAGCTCAGGCCCCTAAGGTGTGTTGTCAACTGTAGGCGGAAAAGTAACACTTTAAGTGTTTTTCTTTTATTTTGACATCACGTTTATTATTTCTATTATTATTGTTGTTGCTGTTGAAAAATAGCCTTTTGTTATCAGGAGGAAAACACACTTGTTTCCCCTCTCTCTGCAAGAAGTCCCCTTTTGTGAAAACATTGGGCACGTCTCTCTTGTACAGGGGTGCAGAGCGAGCTGCCACACATACTCCAGTCAAGCAACAGTGCTTGCCACTGTCTTCACAGAGCATGTTTCTGGGGTTCGCCAGCTGCTGCAGTCGGTAGCTGTTGAAACCCAAAACCATGCCTCGGGCGGGCTACCCTGTCTCAGGGTTCTTAAAGATGAAAACTGGCCGAGGCTCCTTTTTACACACAGCCAAGCGGGGTCACGCACCCCTCTGTGCCCGGGAGTACTTAGATTGGCAGAACTCATCATTTCAAAATTGAATAATTAGCTGACCCACGTGTAACCAGGCCATGGTGGTCTGCGCCTGCATCCCCTGCGCAGGCTGGGGCAGGAGGGTGGCAAGTGAAAAGATCGGTCTGGGCCACAGACAGACCCTGGGTTTAACAGACTAAACCGAGGAGATAATGGTCCAGCGCCAGAACACAGTTTAAGGTTCTATGCTGCTCTTGAGAGAAATTATGCTGTAAGAGTTAGCCATTCCGTGGTCCCTTATTCATGGCAGATTTGGAGCCAGTGTAACCGGACAATACGCCTGGCTTTTACCCTGTCAATTCTCTCCTTGTAAGATACCTTTTCCTTTCCATTTGTGCCAGACTAACTTGAAGGTGCTTCTATCTGCCTTTCTTTCATTGAAACATGGCCGCCCTGTGTATCTTCCTGGCTTTCTTTCTGATCCTGTCCAAGTCCATTTTGAGGCAGAGCCTTCCTGACACCCCTGCACCTCTTTTTCATGTTCCCATATCTCCCTGTGCTTCCCAAAATCATGCTTAAAATCATACAACGATGTTTACTGTGCCCCCACCTCCACTCCCTCTGGTCCATACCTCTACCCCAACACTGCACTCCCACTGGGAGATATGACGGGTCTCTGTGAGCAGGTGCATCCAGCCATAAACATCCCTGGCCTTTGGGTGGGTAGGCATCATAGGCCCAGGGAAGGATTTCAGGGATCCCTAGCTTTCTTGATCATGCTGACCTCTGGGCTCAGCGGTGGAGTGGAGAGAGTTGGTGGAGTTCATGTCTGCTGTCTCTAGTGTATTCCTTCAGTAGCTTTTTTCTGGCCATACTTTTACCTCCTGACAGGAGGGTCAAAACTTGCTTCTCCACTCCTTGATTATGCATCCTGGAAAAAAAAAAGTTTATGAAAAGAGTAAATCCAGTCTGATGGAGCTCCCACCCTAGCTGTGTATACAGATGACCTCAGAAGCAGGATTTGCAGGCCTTCTACCTCTAGGCGTGACACTAGGCAGAGTCTGTGGTGGGACCCACTGGCTAGGACTACATTGGAAAAAGGAAATCTGTTTATATGACCCTGTAATATATTGATTAAGGAACCACTTAAAAAGCTTCTCGGGCCTTACGTAGATGGTTTAGAAAGCAGGGGGGGTCTGGTACTTGCATGGTGGGCATTGTCAGTCCATTTTGCCGCCTCTGAAGAGGTGTGGGGATTGGGTGGCTCTAGTAGTTATTTGACCTATAGCTGGCATTGCACTGCTTGCTGGCAGAGTGGTGCGATAGGATATCATGTGATGAATAAGAGAGCCCTCCCACTCCCTTGCCTCCTCTTCCCCCTGGGATTGAACTCAGGTTGCCAGATTTGCAAGCAGGCACCATTATCTGAAGGGTTAGCTCACTGTCTCTCTTCCCATAAGTCTAATACCAGCATAATCATACCAGTAATACTCAGTGAGTCACACTGAGTGCATCTGGCCTTGCCATCACCTCCCACCTCTAACATCCATTGTCAGATGAGATTTCTATCCCTAATAGTGTCGGCAAAGGTGAACCACCATTATGAGGTTTATTTCTTGGGGGATGAAACTGTACTCCCGGATCTTGTAGGCTCCATGCTATGTGTTTTGTATGACCAAGTCGAGGTGAGTTGTTTACTCTTCAGAGCAGCACACTTGACCCCCACGAGGACTTGAAAGTTTATCTTTAAAAATCGAGCACTACAGCTCGCTTCTACTCGCGTGGCTACTGTACAGAGCTTTGCCTATAGGCTCAAGCAGTCGGCACATCTAAATTGAGAATTAGCATAGGCTATTTTTAGTGAAGCTTCAAGCTTGTTTTTCTCAATCCAAGTTGGATCAAAAACAAAATTAACAGTGGAAAGAAGGGGGAAAACACTTGGGGACATAACCACTAATGTAGACTGTGTCATGGGATGAGATATCTAGCTGTCTCCATATGTGGTTGGAAGGGATGTAGGCAGAAGTTCTTCCTTGGTGTATATGTAATATTCTATTCCTGGTCTCTGCCACATTGTCTTATTGGTGGGTATTTGTATGATAGAGCACCATGTTATTTTAGTGCAATCTTAGAAAAAAAATCTGCTTCTGCATCAGAGATCTCCAAGCCAGTAGCTACTTGGCCACGTAAGTGACTCCGTCTCTGTGAACTCAGCTGTCTAGGCATGAAGGGAGCTGCGACTGCTGTCTATCTCCTAAGAGGGGGATAAAAGTAGAAATGGGATCGACACAATTTCATGAGCGGTTCATGACTCTGATTATTAATTGTACTTGTTTGAAGTAATTTCTTAACTGTGATCATTCCAATAGGCATGTTGTAAGCATGTTGAAAACAATGAGAACATGCCATATCAGAGCTTATAAGTAATATGCCATCACATAAAAAGACTCAAAGACAACTAGACAAGACTCTTATTTATGTGAAGGTTTATATAATTGAATTAAATTATATATATTGCAGGAGCGAAAGACATATTCTCTCCAAACTTTTAAGAGCATAACGTACAAGTTTGGTTAAACTGTTCGCTCATGCCAAAAATAATCTATTGCCCAATGTTCATATCTTTGGATGCATCGTTTCTTTGCGCACCACAAACACCTCTGCTCCGTGAGATCTCGCCTTTCAAGTCAGAACTCACTCTCAGAAACATGTTTATGTATTCTGGCTTGCGGCCAGCATGCTTTCGACTTTTCTTGTTCTGCCTTCTCTGTCTTTGTTTCCCCCTCCTCGGAGTTCTTAGAAGCCACGGAAACGGAATCCTAACCTCCTTGTCTCTCTGTGCAGGATCCCGCTGGAAAGCTATGACCAACCTGGAGAAGCAGCCGTACTATGAGGAGCAGGCGCGACTCAGCAAGCAACACCTGGAGAAGTACCCGGACTACAAGTACAAGCCCAGGCCCAAGCGTACCTGTCTGGTGGATGGCAAGAAGCTGCGCATCGGCGAGTACAAGGCCATCATGAGGAACAGACGGCAGGAGATGCGGCAGTACTTTAACGTCGGGTAGGCAGCCCCCTTCCGGTCCTTCTAGGTGCAGCTTGAACATTGGTCAAGCATGTGTGTGCGTGTGTGTGTGCGTGTGTGTGTGTACATGCTTTAGAGAAAGACCCTGTGCTCCATTTGGAGACTATACTTGTGTTCCACCTTTCATGGGTCCTAAATGTGTGTGTGCAGAGCAATCATCTGTGTGCACATGCATGTGTGCATGCTTAAGGTCATGCATAGCAAAGTTGCATCCTGAGTTCAGAACCCGGTCCTTTCATGGATGGGCTTGTGCATGCAATGGTGTGCACATGCCTGCACACTTAATGTGTGTGCACACCTGTGTGTGTGTTTAAGGTCATGGTCAGGAAAGTTCTATCCTGAATTTGGTGTTCCACCCTTGCATGTGTGTGGCTGCACATGTCTGTGCTTGCAGGGGTGTGCATGAGTGTACGAGCATGTGTGTGCATGTTTTAGATCACAGACAGGAAAGTTCCATCCTCAATTCAGAACTCAGTCCTCGCTAGTACGTATGTGTCTGTGCATGCATTTTTGTATGTACATAGGTATGCATGTATAGTTTATATGTGTGCACATTTAAGGATACAGACAGAAAAGTCTCACCCTGTGTTCATAACTCGGTCCTGTTTTATGAGGTGTATGTGTATGTACATGAGTGAGTTTTTGCACATGTAAGCATACATGTGTGTGTTTAAGGTCACAATCAGAAAGGTTACATCCTGAGTTCAGAACTCAGTTCTTATATGTGAGTGCACATGCATGCATGTTTAAGGCACCTGCATGTGTATGTGAGAGCATATGTTCAAGTGTGTGTGCACACATGTGTTAGTGTGAGTGCATGCATATACTTTCACATATGTTTGAGTGTGCATGAGTGCTTTTTGGAAAGTTCCACCCTGAGTTTAGAACTTGACCTTTGTGTGGGGGGGGTGTACGTGTGTATGCGTGTGAATACACTGGTATGTATATATGTGTGCCTGTGTGCCTTCTTATAATAAAAGAGTTTCATGGCTGCCCTGCACCCTCCATTTCCTTGTCTATGCATGTAACTACACATGTGTGTGTGTGTGTGGTATAGGTGTGCATATGAGCATATGTGCATGTGAAGTGCACATACATGTGGGTGCATATGCATGTGGGGGTCACGTGCGCATGTGTGCTCTGCATAGGCGTCTGTTCTCTGGGTCGCAGATGGAAGCAGTAGCACCATTTTTGAGGAAATAGTAAACCCGGAATGAACGAACATTTTTGTACCCTCTCTTATGGGATCAGCTACTGATCTGCAAGGACCATGAGCTCAAGCAGACAAGTCCCATGGTGACAGACTTTAGGAAGTACCACAGGCTAGACATGCATGAGGCTAGCTCTGGCTCCTACCCTAGCAGGACTGAGACCATTCTAGTCAGGAGGTGGCAACATAATAGCATCAAGTTCTGCTGCTTTCTGACATGTGAAGTCATTTGGGGATCTTTCTCTTAAAACCAAAATGTCTCTAGGCGTAATCATAAAAGGAAAATCTGTTTCTTTGTGTCTTTTGTGAAGGAAAAGTGAATTGAAGGAAGGACTTGGGTTTGTTGCTCAATCTTTCTAGCCCGGGTAGGAGGATAATGAAACAGGCTCCTCTTGGCTCCCAATGGGAGGTTCCTGCACGTGGGTGATTCCCACAGTTGACCTGTGATTTCTAAAGCACCAGATAGGGTAAAGCATTGGAAATCAAGGAAGGATGTAATTCATACAGATCCCTGGGAGACTCGTACCTGGAGTTGGTTACTGAGCCGACATCTCACGTTGTCTCTCTCGCTCTCTCTGGCTCTCCGTGGCAGGCAACAAGCACAGATCCCGATCGCCACCGCGGGGGTCGTCTACCCGGGAGCCATCGCCGTGGCGGGCATGCCTTCCCCTCACCTGCCCTCAGAGCACTCGAGTGTGTCCAGCAGCCCGGAGCCCGGCATGCCCGTGATTCAGAGCACTTATGGGGTGAAGGGAGAAGAGCCCCACATCAAGGAGGAAATGCAGGCCGTGGACATCAACGGGGAGATGTACGACGACTTCGACGAGGAAGAGGATGACCCTGACGTGGATTACGGGAGCGACAGTGAAAACCACATCGCAGGACAAGCCAACTGATGAGGGCCAAAGACTTGGGCAACAAAAGGACGCGCGGAAGCCCTGCCCGATTAGTCCCTAGCAGTGGCCAAACATTAACTTTCTCATACACTGACTGTTACTTAACTGTTAGTCTAGGACCTCGGCCTCAAAAGGCTTGGAAGGAAAAAAAAATACAAGCAAATGACAATATCAACAGCAAGAGATTGAAATAAGCTATGGGTAAAACAAAACCAGTCAATTCAGCTGCTACATCCAAGCACTGAAGTCTTACCCGTCAACTTTTTTTTTTTTAATAAACTTAATGGCTGTTTGTTCTACAATGTTCTAGAAATTCTCACTCAGGTACACAGTGCCAACAAGCGGCTTGTGAATGTGTTTTGTTGTTTTGTGCTACGATTTTTAAGAAGAAATAAAGTTCTGTTTGTTTTGTTTGGGTGGGGGGAGGGTCTGGGTTTGTTGGGGTTTTTTTCCCCCCTTATTTTATTTTTCTTTTTGTTGTTGTTATTGTAATGCACCTGACAGAAAAAAAAGGAAAGAAGCATTTCTCTTCCCACCAACTTCTCCATCTCGGGGCTTTGCAGGTGGACGTTTGCTCGTGGGTGGGGGAGGAGAGCGCAAAAGAACATGTTCTTACTTTCCTTACCATCTACCACAAACTCAGCCATCCTATTCCAGAAAGACCTGTCTCTGTTGCACACCACACTACATTCTTGAGCAAGTGCCAAATTTGTACTGAAGTGTTGATCAAGTTCATTACTTTTCCTCTTTCCTGCTCCTTCTTACGTTAGGACAGTATTATATCCTAGACAATCCCTTGGCAAGCCTGAAATGCCAGCAGCTGGTGAGACTTTTTCTTTTTTTTTTTTCTTTTCTTTTTTTAATGGAAACTGTAGGTGCTGTTCTCAGGTGAAGAGAGAGAGAGAAAAAAGAAATTTAAAGAAAAAAATATTTTCTGATCTTGGATTTGTGTGTGTCTTTGTGTCTGTGTGTGGTTGTGGTACTAACAGGAATAACATTGGGCCATTGTGAGTTAAACCCACATCTGGGGATGAAATCCCACATCCTCCTGCGTGACGGGTCTGAACATGAACTTGACCTCGACTTTGCACTTCGGACGACAACGTAACTGAGGACAGGGCTCAGACGTTTTATTTTTTGATTTCCAGCGTGATTCCTACTGGGTGGATCTGGTGGCCCTTGTTTTATAGAGTGTGCATGTAAGACATGGAAGCCAGAGGCCAGGTGCTCCCAGACGTCCCTGGAAGCTGGTTCTACTAACGCTTGCTACTTGGTGACATATATCTATATATAATTTTTTGTTCCATTGTTTGTTTTTCTTGTGGCTACTTCCGACAAAACAATCTCCATTTTTACTGAATACATCTGGCCCTTTTGCAGAAGTATAAAATCAGCTTGTTTCTCCCATACCCCATCCTTACCTGACCAGGACACAGAACCGATGATTTTTACAAGATTGTTTGGGGGTCATCCATCCATGTAGTGAGAGGCCTTTTGCATTTCATGAGTGTGGGCTGTGCACGTCCGTGAACCCTGAAGCCTGCCCAGGCTGACCCGTCCTCACTGCGCCCCTCTGTTTTGCGGCGATTCTCCTCAGCAACCAGGGCCAGCTCTGGCACACCCCATGTGCACAGCAGCAGCTGAGGACAACAGAGACTGCGATGTCCCCACATCTGTCCAAGCAAACGCAGAGTCACTTCAAGTTCACTGCCAGTATGTATCTCAGCTTCCCACAGTGAGAACCCCAGACCCATACCCACGTGCGCTAAGTCGGGGTTACTCCAGCCATGGTTCCTCTGTCATACCCCAAAACACAAAACTCAAGCTTGATTTTCATATAACACAGAAGACAAAAAATCATCCTTTTTGTTTTTCTCTCTCTCCAAAGACTTGCTCTGAAGTCTTTGCTTGGAGGAGCTGATTATATTCTGCACGTCAGAGATTCGGTTTCGTTTGTTCTGTTTGTTTGCAATGACTGTATTTTCATTTGAACTGCCTCTGTTTGCTAGTATTGTAATGATGATGATGATGGTGAAATAATAGTAATAATGATTAATAATAATAATAATAATGGCCAGCTGTTCCCAGATTAGTAAGTTATGTATAATTTATTTTATTTCTCCCTTTCTATTTTATTCTCCTCTGATTTGGAACTACAGCAAATAAGCTGTTAGATATTTAAAACTAATTTTTACTTCCAGCTCATATATATGTATGCATATATATATGTATGCATACATTCACCCAGTGGTTGCTTCCTCATCTTTGATTTTCTCTGAGTTAACCATTTTGGCCCCAACAGTGTAACTTCTTATGTTTAATCCAAAGGGGTGAATTTAAGAGGAGGATCTTAATTAACTTATGCTTGTATCATTCATTTCAGCTTTTTAATTGTCACGGTCATCTAGAGCCAATTTTCTTGGTTTTGTTTGTTTTGTTTTAAAGCACTCTAAGGAAAAAAAGACACTTGTTTTTATATGGTTATAATGTACAGTGTGAAAACAGCTTTATAAAAGAAACATTCTCCATCTCTGCTAACTGATTTCTTCTGACGGACGTGGGCTCACCTCCTTCTTGCTGGATTCTTGCTCCAGGGCTGCTTCATGTTCATTTCATGGCCTTGGGCAACACGAATACTTTGTTTTAGCTCCAGGTAGAAGCTTCTGAAGGTGTCCATCAGTGCCCGAACCAATCCCAGCACACCCAGGAGAGCACAAAACACAGGCTCTGGTCTTTGTTTCTTTGTTTGTTTGTTTGTTCTATTGGAAGGGAAAAACAAAATCGTTGCCCCTGACCTGCAGCTGCTGAAATTCAGAGGTTAATTCAGTTATGTCCACAGCTTAGTGGCGTCCTGACAAACCCACACAGCAAGTCCCCAGCCCCCGTGTCCCCAGCGCTCTGCACTGTCCCTTTTCTCACTGTGTGTCCGGTTCTCTTTGCCCTAGTTTTCCCAAAAAGACAACAAAACAAAGATGATCCTATTCATGTTTAAAGTGCTTTGAAGTCACTTGATAAAAAGGTGCTGTGACTAGCAACTTACTGTGTTAACACATTGCCTTCATGGCTTTTGATTGGTTTGTGATTTTTTTGTAAAGGATCCTAAAACCTTGTATTCTCTCTCTGGCCCATGATGACCACGAAAGATACAATGAGAGCAAACTGAACGAAGCAACAACAGCACCCCCTCTTCTTCCTGACTCTCTCTCTCTCTCTCTCTCTCTCTCTCTCTCTCTTTCTCTCTCTCTCTGTCTTGTTCTGTTTCTTTTTCCTCCTTCCCTCCATCATTTCCTCTTTCTTCCTCCTTCCTCTCTCTCCTCCCCCCCCCCTTTCTCTCACCAACACTGAAGAATGATCTCGCCAGAATTTGGGGGTTTAGAGTCACTGTAATCACCTCCTCAAAAAAATGCTTATGTTTTGATATTAATCTAAGAAAAAATTCCCTGGAGAAAAGAGTCTAAAATTGTTCTTTTGTAAACTCAAGATAATTTGGCTCATTACTGTAACCAGATAAAACTATCCTTTAGAAAATTTGCTCTTAAATATCAAGTGAATTTTTAAAGTTCACTTGGTATTGGTATCCAATGTGCAAAATCCCTTCTGAAGAACATAATGGTTGAACCCAAGTCCTCTCATACGGAATAAATACTAGAAGGTATTCTTTAGTGAGACCAATTTCTACCTTTAATTTCTGGAATGAAATTTACCTTAGTTCATTCCTAATTTTGTCCTTTTCAGACATTTTCTTATTCCAAAAGCTCTTTATTCTCAGAAGAAACCTTTTCCTATTGCACTTGAAAGCATCAAAAATAATTCTACTTGCATTATTCTAAAGGGTAAATTATTGAACTGTAATAAGCAACTGTATATTTACAAACAGGTTTATAAACCATGTGTCTTTCAAATTTATAGTAAAGATAAAACGTATGTGGTCTACAAGGAAAATATGAAGCCCACTCAAAGTGGTCGAGCTTATTTCTGCCTCACAGGGCATGGGTGTTTGTGTAACCAGGCCTACACAGTATTTAATTTAACACTTCCTATAACTACCAATTCCCCGGGTTGAAGATGACATGTTGTTTCCTGCTGACGGATTCCCGTTCCTCTCAGTATCACAGACTCACTCAGACAGTATTTGTACAGCTCCGCCGGCTCTAAAGCGCTTAGTCTTTCTAATGTTTTGGATTTTAAGAGTAAAAAAAAAATTAAAAAAATAATAAATAGAAAAGAGACAATCAAATGCCTGGGGCTTAAAACGAAGTATGTGCAACCTACCATCTCACTTGAAATTTAATAAAATAAATAATTGTGTAAATATAACATAGAGTTATAGATTTATATTTTGTTCATAACACATAGTGTAATATAAGTTGTATATTTTCATGTTTTGGGTTTTATGTTATCATTCATGCCACAATAAAAATAAAATAGGAGTTGATGGACTCTTAACAAAAAAACAAGATGTGGGTTGCCACCAACCTATTTGCTTTAGATTTTTTGTTTTGGTTTTGGTTTTTTGTTTTTGGTTTTGCATTCTCTTTTTTCAGTATTATGGCCATGCAAGGCACCAATAAAAACAGCAAATGTGTTCTTTATCTAATAGACTGTGTTTCTTTTCACAATCCCACGATGGAGGGGTGGCCAGTAACTTAATGATGTCTTGTCCATGTAAGGACACCAAAATGAGAATAAGTGTGGTATTCCCAGGGCATTCCAAACTTGCTCACATGCATCTAGCCAGGGCTCCAGCTTCTCTTTGGTGTCAAAGAGGGCCTCTCTCCAATGGCACTGAGTCTAAGCTACTTTCAGTATTCCTTGAATATCATGGGGGGGGGAAGAAGAGGGGACTCTTACACCTCACAATAGCTTGGTGCTTTGGTCTGTGGGACGACCTCTGTGAATTTCAGATCAGAAACACTAAGAACTGTAGCTCTCATCTCACTAATACCTAGTGTGAGAGACTGATGAGCTAATACACTAGCGTCTGCCCTCAAATGTTTAAGCAAATGTACCCAACCTTCCAAAGGACATTTTTGCTTGCCTTTTCCACCACTGCCATGGTTTTCTGTCTCAGTATTTCTCCATGTTTTAACTGAGAATTTTCATCTAGTTTCGTTTGTTTCTTTGCTTGCTTGGGTTTAAGAATCAGCTGGATAAGACCTGATCTAAATGCAGGTGGAGCATTCAGGAGGCATGCATGTATGCCTGCTATATAGAGGAGGTATACCAGTACCATAAAGGTATGAAACCTTTATGGGCTTTAAGTGTCTTTCAAAATATTCAAGACTACCACACAGAGTGAGTCTTTCCCTATCACCAATGAACCGAACAACCAAAACAATACTGGCAAATGTGGACAAGTTGCCCATCTCTTCAATACTCCAACAAAACCACTTTTAGTTGTTGAAGGGTGATTTGTATGTGGGCTTTCTCTAAAAAAAGAAAAGAAAAGAAAAGAAAAAGACATTTGCTCTTACCAAATTAGAAGTTCTAGGATCATCTCTACTCCTAACTTCCCTCTGACTAGCCTAAATATGTTGCAAAGCTTTACCCCTAGAGTTTAGAACTTTCGGATACAGATTCTTCCGCCGGTCCCTACACATTGCTCTAGGGAGAGAATCAATGTCCTTACTGAAGAGCAGCACCAACAATTCCTCAGCTCGGCTGTTGCTAAACATCCAGGAGGCAGGGCTGGCTTCTCCTTCCTGCCTACCGTGTCTCATTCCTCGCCTGTCTAGTGGGCTCCTCATGTTGTACAGCATGTTTCTGCATGGACCTGAGGGTCCCTGTGAGCAGGAAGTGTCCTGAGATGCAGATCATCCCAGGCTCCTTCATGCGTGGCTACCACCCTTACCCTCTTCTAGCAGAAGTTATTCTAACGAGACACTGAAATTATGACCCCAAAGCAGAAACCACAATCGCCTAGGCTTTGCATAACAAATCAGGGTTACTATGAAAAGATGTCCACTGTGGGAAGCTGGGAAATAAGCAGACCCCCTAGGATGAGAAGGGCACTCATCCCCAGACACTTCCGAGAAACACCAGGTCCCCATGTGCACGACACACCCACGGCCCTTTCTCCTTGTCAAATAAAGGGGTCTTCATGGGTTTTACTTTCTGTGGGAGTATTTAAGATTAACTCCTAAGAAAGGAGCTGTCTGTCACTGCCAAGGGCCTGAATAAGCAAAAATACTGGCATTGATGAAAAAAAAATACCATGTCTTCATTTCAACACTCTCACCTGCCAGTTCTAGTTGGTGAAGGACAATCACGTATGGATGTTGCCTCTTTCAAAACAAACAAAAAACAATTTAAAGACACTCATTCTCACCCAGTGATCTCTGATATCATCTCTTAACTTCTCGCTATTACCAAGCCTGTTGTCACCCAGAGGCACAGTAAGCTTGGATCAGTTCAATGGCTGAAGGAAGGATGGCCTACGAGAAAAAAATCCAATTTATTTTCTGAGTTTCTGAAGCACTCTAATAGCCACAAGAGAAGACCTGTTTTATAAGTACTGTAATTAGTATGTAAAGTGTATTCCATAGTATTGCTCAAAGATCTTTAAAATAGTTACATTTTCTTAAGCAGGCTAAACATCTGTCTTACAATTTGTTACTCGACTAATTTGCTTAGCAAATTATTTTTACCACAAGAAATGAGCTAATTCAGCTCTGATCTCAACTTATCTTCATTTTCCAAAGCATCAGGTTCGGATACATGGGATTTTATGATCCGTAATGCCTGTTTTTGCAGTTGTCAACCAAGATAGCGCAGCATGGCCCTGGGTGGCTCTCCCCACATACAGCAGAACATACCAGTCACGTTACCCCTCACTGTCGTTACTCCTTCGACTTCAAAGAGGAAATATGATATGCAAGACACTCCACACAAGTTAGGGCCGAAGCAATCATAACAGGACTTTGCATGACCTGCGCTATGTCCAACACATTATTGACCCCACAAAGTCTAGCATGGACTAAAGGCACTAGGATCCTTGGAGGCTAGGGACTGACAGTCACAGTAGTGTTCCTAAGCTTAAGGGGAACACAGGAAAGGGTTCTGGGAAATGCCCCTGGATCCTTCCACCTCATTAGAGGAGGACCCAGAGGAGAGTTTGGCATGCACAGTAAAGGATGCTCCAGGGATTGGGGGGAGGCACTGGGGGATGGGCAGGAGGGGGGAGAGGAGGGGGAGTAGGAGGGGTCGGGGGGAGGTGGAGGGAGGGAGGGGACCGGTGTACCTGTTAAGTTTGTATGAGCAGAAATAATAATAATAAAAGAGGAAATATGAAACACCAAGAAAGATACAGCACCTATAGGAGTGCAGTAGACCTAAGTCAACAGTGCCTGCTTGGTTTATTATTGAATTTAAGAAGACTCTGGAAAGCAATCCTCATTACGCACACACTGGAAAACATACTGGAAATAAAGTCTTTGTTAATTAAAAAAAACTGTTGTGCTTATTGCTTTTAATAAATTGGTATGGATCTGATAGAAAGAAGGGTGATCCAGAGAACAAACTCAGATGATTTTATCACTGAAGACTGACTGTGCAGCTGGCTTCTAAAACCCTCAACCTGCAATAATTTCTCCTTCTGTTTTGTTTTCATTTTATTTGTGTGTGTGTGTGTGTGTGTGTGTGTGTGTGTGTGTGTATCATAGGGCACTATATGTCCCTATAGAGGACCAAGGGTGACTTCAGGAATCATCCTGGATTGCTTCTACTGCCTTCTTGCTTCACTCTGAGATTTCCCAGGCTCACCCATCAGAGCTGTAGTAGAGACTGCAACCATTTCTGCCTGGCATTTTTACATGGGACCTGGGATCTGAACTCAGGATCTCTGTTCACAAGACAGAATCTTAACCCCTGAGCCATCTCTCCAGCTCCCTCTTCTTGTGTTTTAAATCTACTGATGATCAGAGAGGAGCCACAAACTGTGATTTCACCAGCTGGAATTTCTTCTCAACTATAATCTCTGTAAGTAGATCCTAGATAATTTAAAGGCGTGTCCTTGTCTTTAGAAATGAACCTTTCTGTCTCCTATTGGGAGAGGACACGGGAGAGAAGTAAGCACTCTGCATTTCACAGCAGGTGTTTTTATATCTGGAAAGTGGACTGAAATCTTGGGTGGTGTTGGCCCCAGAGTACAGATCTTCAAAGAAAATGTTATATTCGTTCCACTGCAGTCCTGCCAGTTCCTTCCTTATCCACCAAGTCCCCAGGTCTGGAAGTTGTTCTGGTGACAGTTTGGACTGTCACAAGCATCTTGAGCTCAGGCTTAAGCCCTTTGCTGAGTGAGGCTTTGCTTCCTGCTATTGCTGTCAAAATTTCAAAAGTTCATTCAACTTCTTATTCCTCTGGGATTCTATGAACTGCCTCACGGGATAACCAAGTGCCCTTCCCGTGAGCTGTCATCAGCCACTGACTGAACTTTTCAGATGCTTCCAAGCTCTGAGAAAATGTTGACGAATTTTACAGTTCTTTGAGGAATTTTTTTTTATTCAATTGTGCGTGTATGCGTGTGTGCGCATGTGTGTATGTGTGTGTGTGTAGAACCACGGATGAATTCGGGAACCACCATGGACCACCTCTACCTCCTCCTTGTTTACTCTGCCTCAGGATTCACAGGCTCCGCCCTACCAGGACCAGAAACGCAGGCCGCCCCCGCTTCTGCCCAGCATCTATACGTGGAGTCTAGGATCCAAACTCAGGACCTTCCGCCTGTAAGGCAGAGGCTTAACCACTGAGCCACCTCTCCAGCCCCCTCTTTGAGGAAATTTTTAATACACAAAATCAAAGAATGCACTATGGAAAGACAGGTAGACACACTTCTAAATCAAATAAATCCATCAAAATTAATAGAATAAGAAAAAAAACAAGGAGGTTGCATAGATTTGTTTTGTTTTGTTTTAACAATTCAATTTCTATCAGCCATTAAATAGAGCATATGAACCTGGTCTGTCTGGAATAAAAATAATCAAGTTTGTGTCAAAGTTCACATGCCATTGGTACTTAGCTTATCAGATTTGCCATATGCTCTTTCATCCATATTCCAAAAATTTTAAGGCTTTAAATAAATAAGAATGTGCAACATTGACAGCATATTTTCACAAATAAAGACAATCAAAAAGTAAAAAAAAATAGGGGCTGGAGAGGTGGCTCAGGGGTTACGCCTCTGCCTTGCAGGCGGAAGGTCCTGAGTTCGGATCCTAGACCCCACGTATATACGCCGGGCAAAAGCAGGGGTGGCCTGCATTTTTGGTCCTGGTAGGGCGGAGCCTGTGAATCCCAGGGCAGAGTAAACAAGGAGGAGGTGGAGGCGTCCATGGTGGTTCCCGAATTCTCCTGTGGTTCTATGCACACACACGCTCAATTGAATATATAAAAAAATTAATAAAAAAAATTTTTAAAAGTTTAAAAAAAAAGTAAAAAAAATAGCACAAATTTAACATTTTACAAATGAATATGCATATATATTTATATATGGGAAGGAAAATATGCACATATACACTTACATTCATGCATATAGGTTGATATATATGTGTATGCATATGTGTGTGCACATATGTGTACATGCCTGTGTTTATGTACCTGTGCATGTTTCTATCGCTATGTATGCATATATGTGCATATATATGTGTACATGCCTGTGTTTATGTACCTGTGCATGTTTCTATCGGTATGTATGCATATATGTGCATATATATGTGTGCGTGCCTATGTTTATGTACATATGCATGTTTGTATCAGTGTGTATGCATATGTGTGCACATGTGTGTATGCATGCCTGTGTTTATGTATGTATCTATGTGTATTGCATGTATGTGTGTGCATGAACGTATACATGCCTGTGTTTTGCAAGTATTTATCTGTGTGTATGCATATGTGTGTGCATGCCTGTGTTTTGCATGTGTCATTATATATGTATATATGCATGTGTGTGCATACCTATGTTTATGCATGTGTGCATATGTGTATGCATATGTGTGCGCTTGCCTATGTTTATGCACGTGCACATGTATGCATCTGTGTGTATGTACAGAGTGAGGAGGGAAATTCTAATTAACAAAAACATCTCTTACATTCCAAACAATCCTCACAAAGAGGGTATCATGGATTAGGACATTCTGATTGCTGAACTGAAAGGAGTTTGCCAGCTTATCATTAGAAATAACCTTTTGTCATCCTAAATTCTCAGATGCATTTCGCACTGAAGGGATCAGCAACCACAGAAAGAGCCACTTTTTTATAATTTTATAAAATCCACAAGGGATGTGCTATCTTCGTCTTTGTTCTCTCAGTCTCAGAGCCAAGTTATATAAAGATAATTTGTGAGGGGTCAGGGAGAGATGGTGTACCTGGGACTAGATCACAGGACCCGTGGCTCAGTCAAGGAGTGAGCGGGGCAGAGCCGGAGGACGGATGGTATTTACAAGGACCACAAAGTGGATCTTCCACTGTCAGAGGCTTCAGATTGACTTTCAGTTGCGCTGCGCCCATTGATATGATAGGTCTAGACAGGATGTAATGCACTCTCTCTTCCCTCTAAGTAGGTGATGTTCCAGCTGAGCAAATGAATCAGACATTAAGCAACAAACCAACGCAGGAACCAGAATTGTCAACGATATGAGATTTCAAATGAACATGAGAATTATTTTACTATTTATCAGCCAAGGCTCTCACAGGAATGAGAAAACTTGGAGATTTATAAAAAAAAAAAAAGTCTTTAAAATTTGGTTTTTGGGGGCCTGGGGAAATGGCTCAGTGAATAAGGTGATTATCCCACAAGCTTAAGAAAGTCTAGCAGGCATGGCAGCTGCCTATAATTCCAGCACTCTCAAGGAGGCAAAGATCAGTCCTCCCCAGGGTAAGCTGGCTAACTAGTCTAGTGCTTGGTGAGTTCTGTACTAGTCCTCCTTAGTAATAAAACTGGAGAGGCCACTGGATGCCAACGTTAGACCTCCACACACATGTACACATATGTGCAACATGTGCCCCCACTCACACCTACATATAGAAATGTTTGAAATTTTGTTTTGTTTCACTTGAGATGGGGTCTAGACACCTTGTACAAACTGGTGTAGAACTTACAACCCTATTTACGCTTAAGAGTTCCGTCATGTGCCACCTATAGGTTCAGACTGAACTCCTCACTGTCCTTTAGTGCTTAGAAAACAAAAAGATGCCAGAGACAGGAGACAGACCTTAGGCTCACAGCTGGTCTCTCACTTTGGGACTCCCACATCCTGGTATATGGAGTAGACACTGGAGAGCTATGCTGGAGCCAACTGTGGACAGACAGACTTGAAATGCTCTGTAATGTGACAAGACCTAAAACCATAAAAGAATCCTTGTGAAGAAACAGCAAAAATACCCATTGTAAAGGACTTATCTACATTATACAAAAGATCTAATCTAAAAAGTTAAGAGCTAAAGAAAAAATAATAATGCAAAGAAAGAAAAAAATTACATGCTTTTAAGCTGTTAGCAAAACAAGTGAAGGACTGGGATATGGTTCAGCACTAGAACACTTGTTTAGCATGCATGGGGCCCTGAGTTCAATCCTTACACTAACAATGCCCACACACAAAAGAACAGAGACTCAAAATGTTGGACTGGCAAAATGGCTCAATTGATAAAAAGCATCTGTGTGCAGACAAGGAGACCGGAGTTCAGCCCCCAAAGTCTACACGATAGAAGGAAAAATCCAACTTCTGAAAGTCGTTTACTGACTACACACACCAATGCACACATCCCCCCTCCCCCGCAACACTCCCATCTCTCTCAAGTAAATATCAACTACTTAGGCTCAAGTTTGAGCCCAGGAGTTCACACCAGCCAATATAATTCTGTCTAAAACAATAAAACACAAAGCAATCAATTAAAAGGTCAATTTATATTTGTTCTCTTTTCCCAAAACTAAAGCTAGATTACTTGTAACTGGTCATGAGATATGTGGGGGACTTGAATACAGTACTAGACGACCATTATTTCCAGAGTAGTTTTTCAGTGAGTCGACTAAGTCATTTTGGAATTATATAGACACAGATATCATAATGTTCTCATGACACCTGTCCTACACAAGAAAGGGATAACAAAACAAGTGCTTTAGTTACTTTTTGTTGCTATGATAAAATACTGTGAGCCAAGCAAGTTAAGGAGGGAAAGGGCTATTATTTTGGCTTACAGTTGCAGCAGGATAGCATCCATCACAGTAGGGGAGCCGGGGTGGCTAGTTCGCACTGCATGCATATTTTAGTAGTAGAGAAGGAACAGGAAGTGGAGGCGGACCAGGGAGTCTCAAGCACCTCACCTCAGTGACATACTTCCTCCAGCAAGACGCCACCTCCCAAAGGGTCCATAGGGATCCCCATGCAGCGCCATCTGCTGGTAGCTGTGTGTCACGCACATGCACCTGTGGAGAACATTTCAAGTTCGAACTAGTAAGTACTGGAGGAAGACTGAATGTCTAAGTGTCCTATCAGCTGACGCAGGAGAATGAATAAAGGAAATGCGACGGGGAGGAAATCAAAAGGGAATAAGGAAGACTAAGACTGCCCCTGTCACCACACAGCAAGCAATTGAGACTGACATTGATGAAACGTGAACAAAACCAGGGTCAAGTTTAGTCTTCTCGGTCGCTGTGAGACAACATTCAGCACAACTTAAGAGAAAAAAGGGAGATTTATTTGGCTTGCGGTTCCAGAAGGGAAACATGACCCATGAAAGTGGGAGTCTCATAGTAGAAGGGGTGGAGGCGAGGCAGACGCTGGAGGTGGCTAGGGTCCACTCCTATTGGAAGCAGGGCAAGAGTACCCCATCTCAAGGCCCACCTCTGTGACCTGTCTTCCTCCAGCAAGGCTCCACCTCCTAAAGGTGCCATGACCCTCCCCTATAGTAACATCAACCAAGGTTCAAACACATGGGCCTGTGGTCACCGCTCACCTTCTAGCCATAATAGACGGGTCTCCAGTCGCCCCAGAGCTAAAGGCTCAGGGATCCCCATGGAGCTGCAGGAAGAATCCTATGGTAGATGGATGCAAAGTTGGGGTCACCTTCACGCATGAGTGTTCAGAGCATGGGCTGAATTTCCACAGACCCTGAAATGGCTGAATCTTTCAGTCTGTCCCAGAAAATTATTTTCTTCCTCTGAGAAATACAAAGACTCTTAGGCAGAGAACAGAGTGGAGGGGATCCACAGCCACATGGTCCGTGGCTAGGGAGCTCAAGGGAAGTCAGTACAGCCTGCTGTGGACATGACAGTATGTTCTAGAAGCCCAAATGCACCGGGTCTGAGGTCATTCCTTCCACTCTTAAGGATGATGGATAATGCATCCTACTTAGTATCATGTAGTGTGGGAGATGCCCAGGGCAGAGCCGGACATTAAGCAAGAGTTTAATTTTCATCTCATTTTAACTCTCGTGTGTGTCTGTAGGGGCGGGGGGCTGTGAGTGAGTGCATGTGTGGAGGTCAGAGGCCACATGCCGGAGGTTGACTCTGTCCTTCCGCCATGTGGGCTTCTGGGATCAAACTGGTCATCACACTTGGAGGCAAACAGCTTTACCCCCTCAGCCATTTCATCGACCCCAAGAAACGACTATACACACGATGAAATAGTGCAGTGGGCGGATGGGTAATTTGGACATGAAGCTTCATGGCAATGAATTCTGTGCTCTTATTTACAAGAACCACCACCTTGTAAATTCATTGTCGCCGTGGGCTGAGTCTTCCCCATCAGCCATTTAACCACCTGCAGGTTTGCTCAGGGCTTAACGCAACCATTTTTTTATATGTGTGCATTTTAAAAAGGTCCCTTGAGCACATTCTGCCTCTCCTTCCTTCCTTCTTTCCTCGCTGGCCACCAGGCCTGCCAAGTGGCTGCATTAGGAAGGAAGTTGGCCAATTTGAAGAGCTTAGTAAATATTGGGCCTCGGTTTCTATTTCTCCCTGAGAGTAGCTCTGTGGAGATGCAGCCATAGTGATTCTGATTCTCGAAGGCTCTTTTGTCTCTCTCCTGACAGAAGGAAAGTCGCATGTGGGAGGTGGGCAGGCCCAGGGTCACCCGTTTTATCCTGCCTGAATGAAGAAGGTCAATATCTTACCCAGCAAGGGGAGGAAATCACACACACAGCTCCCATAGAGACAGTAAAGACGCCTTCGCAGCTTATTGAAAACAGTGCGGAAACTTTTCCTTTATTTTTCTCTGAAAAAAATCAGTATTTAAATGACAGATGAAGGCAGATGATGGACAAAATGTATTCTTCCTAAAGCATCAACCAGCTTTTCTGAAAGAGCTGGTACACCTGAAGACTGAATTCAAATAGTTGTAATGACGAGGGTGATAATCACAATAATAATGTATCAGTTTATCAATAAGACAGCAGAGTTGTTCTTTGGAACCAGGTTTTCAAATTTTCTTACAGAATCTTCCAGAACCTAATGCTGGAAAAACAACCAAGAATAATAATAAAAAAAAAGCATCTTAGTTCATTTTAATACAATATTGTTTCTTTTTTTTTAACAATTTCTTTGAGACTTGAAGGAATAGCAAATGATAGTTTCCAAATGGCTAATGGCACTTTTCTTGAATAGTTTAGCCAAGTAGAAACTGACTTCAGTTACACCGATAATCTTCATGGCAGTTCAGGAATGTTTTTTTTTGTTAATATATAATCCACGTCGTTCTGCAAATGGTCACACTGTCAGTGAAACTGAATTGCTTTTGATGAAGCCCAGCATCTGAGAAGACAGAGCTGTTCTTCTGTTAGACGAGCATGGCTACCCCAAGGCACACATTCAGAAAATAAAGGATTGTCCACTTAGGATGCCAACACCTTGGACCTCAAAATTCTGAAGGAACCATGCAGTGAGATCATTAAATATATATAGATTAAATATACATACACAGACACACAGACACAGACACACACACACACGCACACACGCACACACACATGCGCACACACACACACACCATTTTTTTCTGGTTCCAGTAATCAGACATAGGGCAGGCAGGCAGTAGAAACCAGAACAAAAGCAGAAATTGTCACAACGGCATTTCTACATTTGCAAACTTATCACTACACATAGTATGTTTAAAATCAAAGACTATAATTAATAGACAAATATATTTTTAAATTTTCTTGTTTCTATTATTTTACGTGCTATTTCTTTAGGAAAGACAGAGAGAGAGAGAGAGAGAGAGAGAGAGAGAGACAGCACTAGGCCACAGTACACGGGTAGGTGTCAGAGGATAACTTTCAGAAGTCAGTTCTCTCCTTCCCCCAAGTGAGCGTCCAGGGACCAAGCTTGGATCACCAGGTTTAGGATAGGTGTCTTAACCCACTGAGCTATCTCACTGGCTTCAACTAATTTTTTTATGGAAAATTTTGATATCCTAACTAGACAAATCAACATTTAATTTTTGCTTTCTAAGTTGTTTTGTTTATGAGCTGGTCTTCTAGAAGATTCTCTGCCCCATAGTGACAGCACTGAATTCAGCCATAATGCTGTGTATAGAGAATTTTCTTAAATTCCAGCTCACGATCCCAGGGGATCATGTAATTGATGTTGGGTAAAATTTGATTAAAGTGAGACTTCTGAATGTAAGGAACACAAATCAATTGACAATCAAACACATAATGCACCAAGGTACCCAGGCTACGCTTACCTGCCTTGCGTCATATGATGTCACTGTTTCCTTGGTTCTCCAGTTCCACGTGTGCCCTTTGTTCCACGCATGACGTCACACCACACAATGCCAACGATGCTGCCTGGAACATCTCAGCTCTGACTCAGGATGATTATGTGCATCAACTGCAAAATCTTTGTGGCGCATACCAAGCTTGTTCTCAGAGAAACACACAGTTCAATTAAAGAAAATGATAACTTTTAATATTCTCTACTGTTCTTTCTCTTCATGTAGCTCCTAATTAAACAACCAAACAGCTTTAGGGGACAATGAGTTTTATTTTTACTTACGAGCATTTAGTTGATAGTTCAGCGTGGCTGGAGAGCTCATACCAACAGCTGTACATACCCACAGGA
Source organism: Typhlomys cinereus (assembly GCA_023101885.1). Lineage (NCBI taxonomy): Eukaryota > Metazoa > Chordata > Mammalia > Rodentia > Platacanthomyidae > Typhlomys > Typhlomys cinereus. The sequence continues at coordinate 859,328 of JALPQD010000322.1, forward strand.
ACTGCCAAGAGCAGGACAAACCTTCTTTCTTGCTACTTTGCCAGCCTGTAAGACAAACTACCAAACCAACGCTGTCCATCTTATTTACCTGCCTGGAGAAGGGTGCCGCCCACTGTGGGCTGGGTCCTCTCACTTCCGTTAGAAAATCTCACCACAGGCTCACTCAAGATAGCCTAAACTACCAATTCTTCACACATATGCCTAATCTCTCTCTCTCATGCCCAAATAAATAAGAGCTTTAAAAAAAGAATGATGTAAGATTTCCATTACATGTCTATATGATCAGAAAGCCTAGTAGGGCAAGCCAAACTTCCTTTTAAACACAAAATGCCTTGTGGAAAGGTAGACCAGATAGACCACTTTCTCCATCAGCCCCTGGGCTAACTCCTATATCTGCTGCAATGACAAACCACCCACTCAAAACAGCTGAAAGAAGATAGAGAGGGAGCTGGGCAGAATCTTGAGGCAGATGGTCACATGGTGTCTACAGTCAGAAGCAGATGCAGCCAATTGCCAGAACTCCACTCGTTTTCAACTTTTGATCAAATTCAGGACCCAAGTCTGGAAACTAGTGCTGAGGGCTTCCAGGGCTGAGTCTCAATGAACCTAATCAGGACATTCCCTCTACGGTGGCCTCAGCGGCTAAGCTGGACTACCTGATCCCTCACAGGCAGGCCCGGAGCCCCTCACCAGTCTCTGGCAAGTGAGCACAGGTTGAACTGGCCCTGGGTTTTGGCCATCACAGGCAGAAACAAGCACTCTAGATGGGAATCTTTCTCAGACCGTGGGCACACTAGCTCGAGAAAAGGCTTCCGCCACGCTGCCTTCTCCAGCAACCATTTCCTTCACAGGTTAGGGTCACCTCCCCGCCATGCGTGAATTTCCTTCCTCTCCTAACACGTGCCAGCCTGGCACAGGAAGCCGAGATAAAGCCCTCTGAATACTCTGCGTCTGAAGCTCGAGGTATTTAGAAATATTCCGAAGAACATGTTCACAACTTTTAAAGGGCATTATGGTCACTTTGGCTAAATAAAAACGAGCCCTCCAGAAAACACTATTTTCGGATGACAGAGTGATAATGAAAGAAACGTGCTCTAAGGGGACCACAGACCCGCCTTTCAAGCCGAGATGCAGCCATACAGACGTGAGTGAGATCCCAGAGGAGCAGACTCGGGGCTGCGCTCAGAGCATCCACGCCGGGATGGCTTGGCCCACGTCTGCCAGGAAATCAGGCTTTATTTGAAGGGTTTTCTTCGAATGTCTTCATGTCACTGACATTGTGCGGCGAGGGCTGTTAGCATACAATCTAACAGAATCCGCCTGCGGATGCGGGGACAGAACGCGGTGTTTATGCTGGCATTTTAAAATGTGCTATCTTCTCCTTGTGTTCTGAATATTTCTGTCATGGAAATGTGCTTTAGAAAGAAAGAAAAAAAAAACAAGAGGAGTATTTCTGGTGACATTTTTGATCTTACACGTGGGACTTGCCCTACTGTAAGCCCGGCTCAGCAATCTGGCACGGGGTACAGGAGATTCCAGCCTTGACCTCTGTCTATGTTGATGGAAGAGAAGAACCTATATTCAAAAACATGCTTGTAATGATGGGGGAAACACATGTATTCTTGGGTGAGACAATCACACTTGTGGTCTTTGGAGAGACGCTGGGTTGTGGTGAAGCTGTGTAGTGGGTGGTGTGGCTGTGGACAAGGGTGGGGGTCAAAGTAAAGTTAATCAATAGCACAATAGATTTCTCATGAATATACTTTCAAAATTGTCTCAAGGCTCTTTCTTACTGTTCCTCCGTTACTTTTAGTTAAATGAGATCTATATGTGGATCTACACTTTGGCGTTGGGATTCTATTTGCTAAGTCACTGATTGGCAGACAATTGTCATATGCACAAAGAAATGAGGGGAACAAGGGAAGCAAAAACACTCATGCAGGAGGCACATCTCCAAGAATCCACAGCGCCTCCATTCTCCCTTAAAGGAATCAAGTCAAAATATCTGGATCTTGTTTTATGGAAGATATTCTTCCTCTTTAAAGAAACATACATGGAAGCAGGAAAGCCCCCATCAGGGACAAATAAAATTCCATGTAAAAATTATTTACATAGCAAAGACCTTGGGTACTTCTCTCATGGCTGTGACAAAGTCCGTAACAAGAAGCACATTTAAGGGAGGGCAGATTCGATTCCAGCTCACGGTTCCAGCTTATAGTTCATCGTGGCAGAGAAGTCGAAGCAGTAAGGTTCCTGGGAGCAGTAAGGTTTCTGCACGTCAAGAACAGACAATGGATGAAGGGGTGGAGTGCATGATTTGTTGCTGAGTGCACTTGCTCTTTTTCTCCATGATTCTGCAGTCCTGGATCTCCTGCTCAGCAGTGGTCTCTCTGATAATTAAGGTTGGTCTTCCCACAGTAAGGCAAAACCATCCGAGGCAGGCCCAGATACCCTTTCCACATGTCAAGCTAACAAGGAAGACTATCGGTAGAAGGTCTGATGAGTTCAGGTACAATTAGGAATGAACTTGCGACAGTAGATATCATTCACAAATGCTTGGCCCACCGATATTTCTCAGTAAAAGAGGAGTTCTTTAACACCTAGAAATGCTTGGGTCCATCTGCCAGACTTCACTGGTACCACTAAACCACCACAACTTGAGGTAAAAACAAAATATTGACACAAGTTAAAGATGGTAGTCATTCACTGGACAAAAAGAAGTTACAAATCCACAGAATGTAAGGATGGTGTATATCCATAGGAGAAAATGATGTTATATGTCCATAGAAGGTAATGAAGGCGTGTATCTAAAGTCATTAAGATATTCATCCATAAGAAGCAAAAATGTTGTAGATCCACTGGAGGTAAGGATGGTGTATATATATGCTCAAGAGGGAAGGATGCATGCCCACAGGAGGTAATAAATCTTCCATATCCACGGGAGGGAAGAAATGTGTCCATCCACAGAAGGTAAGGGCATTGCACATTCAAGTGAGGTGAAAGTGTTGCATATCCACAGTAGGTAAGGATGGTGTGTATCTACAGGAGATAAAAATCTTCCATTTCCTCTTTAGGTAGGAGGTAAAGGTGCTGTCTAGCCACAGGAGGTTAGAAAGTGTATATCCACAAATGGAAACAATGATGCATATCCAGAGGAGGGACAGTACACACCCACAGGACATGATTGATGGTGCACGCCCACAGAATGTGACGATGGTGCACAACCACAGGGTACAATGATGGTGCGTATCTCCACAGGCATGATGATGGTGCATATCCACAAGGTATGATTCTAGTGCACACCAACAGGATGCGATGATCATGCATATCCAGAGGACTTGATTGTGGGGCTATATACAGGGTGTGATGACGGTGTTTATCCACAGAAAGTAAGGAAAGTGAAAATCCATGGGAGGTAAGGATGTTGTATATCTACAGGAGATAAGGGTGTTGTAGATCCACATGAGGTAAAGAACAGTACATATCCACAGGAGGTAAGAGACATAGATCCTTGGGAAGTAAGACTGGGGCATATCAACAGGAGGAAACAAAAGTGGTCAACCACAGGTGGTGAGGATGGTGCGGATCCTCAAGAGGAGGGAAGGGCGGTGTAAATCACAGGAACCAAGGTTTCTGTATATCCACAGGAGGAAAGGATAAGGTATACCCACAAGAAGTAAGGATGCTGTGTATCAACAGGAAATAAGGATGAAAGATAAAAACGGTGTGTATCCACAGGAGATAACAAATAGGAATATCCACAAGATGTAAGGATGGTGTAAACATCCTTACACAGGTAAGGATGTAAACATCCTCACAATAGGTAAGAATGGTATGTACCAACAGGAATGAGGATGGTATATATTCACAGATAATGGAGGTGTATAATAACAGGAGGTAAGGATGATATACATTCACAAAAGTTAAGGGAAGTATATAGCTACAGAAGAGAAAAATGGTGAATATCCACAGGAAGTAAAGATGTCACATAGCCATGGGAGAAGAGTATTATGTATGCCACAGAAGGACACCATGTACCAATAGAAGGATAATATATATCCACATGAGGCAAGTAAGGTGTGAGGACGGGGAATGTCCACAGTAAGGCAGGTTATTTCCACAGGGAGTAAGGATAGTATGTACCAACAGGAAGTAGGAAAAATCCACAAGAAGCAAGGATAGTGTGTACCAATAGGAAGTAAGGATGATATATATATCCACAGGAGCAAATGAAGGCATATATCCACAGGATGTAAGGATGATGTATATTCAGAGGAGGAATGGATGGCCTATACCTACAGAAGGTAAAGATCTTGCATATACAGGAGGTTGGCCATCCACAGGAATTAAGAATGCTATATATTCACAAGAAGTAAGTACACTGTATATCCACAGAAGGTTAAGAATGGTGTATATTCATTGGAGAAAAGGAAAATGTGCACCCAGGAAATGAAGAGGATTGTATCCATGATTAGCAACTATTTTTATATCCACATGTAATGATGGTACATATTTACAGGAAGCAATATTGAGGTGTATCTATATCTGGTCCTGGTAGGGCGGAGTCTGTGAATCCCGGGGCAGAAGGAGGTGGAGGTGTCCATGGTGGTTCGCGAATTCGTCCGTGGTTCTACACACACACAGACACACACACACACACAGACACACACACACATACACACGCACACGCACATACACACGCACATGTGCACAGTTGAATAAATAATAATAAAAAAGATATAAGGAAGATGCATATACACAAGAGGCAATGATGTTGCATGTCCATTGGTGTTAAGAATGGTAGAAATCCAAAGTAGCAAGTAGGGTGTATATCCACAGGAATTAAACATGTTGCATATCCAGGGGATGTATATCCACAGTAGACAAGAAAGGTCTATATCCACAAAGGATAGTGTGTATCCACAGGAGGTATGGAAGTTGGCAATACAATGGAGATAAAAATGGTGTGTATCCATAGGAGCTGAAGAAGGTTTATATCCACAAAGGATGGCATATATCCACAGGAGGTAAGGATGATGCTTATTAGGAGGATATGTTGTCTTCAGGAGGTAAAAAGGTGTGTATCCGTGGAGGCAAAGATGATGTAAACACACAGAAGTTAAGGATGTTCTTTATCCATAAGTATCAAGATGGTAGAAATTCACAGGAAATGAGAAAGGGTAATATACAGGAAATAATGTGTATCCACAGAAGGTGAATGGTGTATATCCCCAGGAAGGGTGATTCAGGGAAGTAACCATAATATATATTCACACAGGATAGAAAGGATATATATCCACAGTGTGTAAAGATGGCATATTCACAAAAAATTAGAATGGTCTGCATCCACAGGAAGTAAGAGATATATGTTGATAGGAAGTAAGGATAGTGCATACCCCATCCACAGATTGTAAAGACTGAATATATTCATAGGAGATAAGGAAGGTGAATCTTTATAGGAGTCAAGAAAGGTGGATATACAGAGGAGTTAACAGGGGGTATATCCAACACAATGGCAACTATCTACAGGACATAAAGATGTTATGTATCCAAAAGAGGTACAGCCACAAAATGTATATTCACAAGAGATAAGGATGATATATACACACAGGAAATAAGGATGGTGTATATCCAATCCACAGGAGGTAAGGATTGCATATTTCCACAGGATATAAGGATGATATAAACATGAGAGGAAAAGATAGTATATATTAATTGGAGTAAGAATGATGTATATTCACAGGAGGTAAGTGATTTGTATCCACGGAAAGTAAGGAAGCTGTGTGTACAAAGGAGGCAGCAGAGGCATAAATGCAAAGGAGATAGGGAAAGTGTCTATCCACAGAAGTAGGATTATGTATCTCCACCGAATATAAGAATGGTATAAATCCACAGGAAGTAAGAAAAGTGTATATCTACAGGAAGTAGGATTGTATATCTCCACAAGATGTAAGAGTGGTGTAGATCCACAGGAGGCAGAATCTTGTGTAGTCACAAGAGTAGGCCATCCACAGGAGCTTTGAGTGTTGTATATCCACAGAAGTTAAAGGGACTGTACATCCAGAGGAGGTAAGAAGGCTTAGCAGAAGGCAAAATGCATATACACATGAGATAAGGATAGTAAACATCCACAGGAGTTAAAATGATAAATACCCATAGGTGGTAAGGATGATATAAAACCACAGGATACAAGGATGAGGTATATTCACAGGAGGAGGAGGTGTATATCCACAATTACATGGGTATTTCCACAGGATATTCTATGCCCACTCTAAAGCACGAGGTAAGGATGGTATAATATCCACAATAGGTAAAGAAGGATATACCTCCTGTATATCCACAGGAGGTCAGGATGTTGTGTTTCCAACAGGTGGTAATGATGATGTAATAATCACACAGGAGGCAAGAGTCTTGTATACACACAAGTGATAATGGGGATGGATATCCACAAGAGGTAAGGATAGTGTGATTTCCACAATGGTAAGGAATATGTATATCCACAGAAAATACAAGGTTGGATATCCTAAAGAGAAAAGGATGATGTGTACCTAAAGGAAGTAAAGATGATGGGTATCCAGTTCAGGAGGATGTATATCCATAGGAGTCAAGTATTGTAGAAATCCACAAGGCATAATGAAGATGTACATCTATAGGGTGTTCTATATCCACAAATATTAATGACTGTTTATAACTACAGGAGGTAAGGATGGTGCATATCCACAGAAAGTAAGGATGATATATATATATCTACAGCAGGTAAGTAAGGCATGTAAACACAGGAGGTAAAAATAATTGTATCCACAGAAGTAAAGACAGATTATATTCATAGGAAGCAAGATGGACTTATTCACAGGAAGCAAGGAAGGTATACATCAATCAGAGGTAGTAAGAAGAATGGATATCCACAAGTGTTAAGGAAGGTGCTTATCTAGAGAATCAGATAAAGTGAGTTAAGGATCATGCATAACAAGAACATAAGGCCAATATATCCACAGGAGGTGAGGTGTACATCCATAGGAGTTAAAGAAGGTGTATACGCACAAGAAAAAAATGGCTTATATTCATGGGAGATAAAGATGGAGCATTTCCACAGGAGGTAAGGTTGATGTATATCCATATGGTAAAAATAAAAGGGTGAGTATCCACAGGAGGTAGTGAAGGTATATATCCGTAGGAAGTAATAAAGGTTTAGATCCACAGTAGGTAAGGATATTTTGTTTCCATGGGATTTAAGTATGATTTGTATTCTCAGAAGGAATGGATAGTGTATGTCTACAAGGGGTAAGAATAATGTATATCCACATGAGGTTATAATTATGCATACTCATAAGGACCATGCATGTCCACAGGAGGTAAAAATGTATATCCACAAAAACAAAAAAATTATATCTACCAGAAGAAAGGATAGTTAAAATCTACACCATGAAAGGATGGTGTGTATCCACAGGTAGTCATGGTAATTGATGTCCGTAGAAGGTAATGATCTTGCATATCCACAGGAAGTAAACAAGGTGGCCATCCACAAGGATAAAGATGTTCCATATCCACACCAGGTCTAGATGTTGTATATCCACAGATTATAAGGATGCTGTATATCCATGGGAAATTATTTTGTATATCCCCAGGAAGTAATGGTGGGGGCATGTTTATGGTGACAAGGAAGGATTATATCCATAGCTGGTAATGATGGTGCATATCCACAGAAGGTAAGGAACATGTATGCTCACAATAGGTAGGATATGATGTATATCAACAGGTAATAAGGATGCTGTATAACTATAGGCTGTACCAATGATGTTTATGCACAGGAAGTAAGGATGGTGGAAATCACAGGAGATAAGGATGGTATATATCCATAGGAGGTATGATGTATACTCACAGGAAGTTAGGAAGGTATGTGCAAATGGAAGGTAAGAATGGTATATAGTTACAGGATACAAGGATAAAATATATCATTGGAATCAAGAATTGTGGAAATCCATAGGAGTTCACAAATGTATATACCTATGGGATGTGTGAACATGTATATCTATAGAAGGTGGAGTGTTATATATCCTCAGTAGGTAAGGATAGTTTGTATCCACAGCAGATTAAGATGATTTGTATCCATAGGAAGAATGAATATCTACAAAAGATATGGAAGGTATGTATCCATATGTAAGGAGGTAAGGATGTTGTATAACTATCTATAGGAGGTAAGGGTGGTGTTGTATATCCACAAGAGATAAGGATCCTAGAAATTTAAAGGACATAGTGATTATATATGTCCTAGGAGGTAAAGGGGTATATAGAACCATAAGAGGCAAGGGTGGCATATATCCATAGGTAGAAAGGATTATGTATATCCACAAGAGATACAGAATGTGTATACTCACAAAAAGTAGTATGCTAAAAATCCATAGGAGTTAAAGATTCACAGGAAGCAATGAAGGTATATGTACACAGGATATAAGGAATATTTATATCCACAGATAAGATGGTGTATGTTCATAGGAAGTAAAGATGATGTATACCTTATAAGAGGTGAGAATGGTGTAGATCTACATAGGAGGAAGATGATGTATAGCCAATGAAAGTTAAGAAGGTGTTCATCCATAGGAGGCAAGGACAGAATATATCTACAGGATTTAAGGAAGATTTATATACATAAAGGCTAAGGGAGATGTATATCCACAGGTGGTTAAAAAAGTATATCCAGATGAGGTTATGAAGGGTATATACACTGCAGGTAAGAATGGTGCACCACTACAGGAGGTGATAATTTTGTATTTCCACAGGAAAGATGAGAATACCATAGAATATAAGGATGATGTATTGCAACTGCAGGTAAGGATGGTTATATCCACAGGAGGCAAGGATATACTGTCTTACTTACATATATATATATATCCACAAGAATTGTGTTTATTCACAGGAGGTAAGGATGGTATTTATCCACAAAGGTAAAGATGGTGTATACCCACAGGTGCTAAGATGGTGTATATCCATAGAAAGCAAGAATGGTGTATATCCACAGGATAGAAGGATGGTATATATCTATTCAGGAGGTAAGGAAGTTGTATATCCATAGGAGGTAAGGAAGTTGTACATCCATAGGAGATAAGGAAGTTGTACATCCACAGGAGGTAAGGTTGTATATCCACAGGAGGTAGGAATGGTGTATATCCACAGGAAGTAAGGATGTTGTATATCCACAGGAGATAAAAATGTTGTATATCCACAGGAGGTAAGGAGGCTGTATATCCACAGGAGGTAAAAATGGTGTATATCTACTGAGGTAAGGATGGTGTATATCCATAGAAGGTAAGGATGTTGTGTATCCACAGGATGCTGTATATCCATAAGAGGAAAGGATGTTGTATATCCACAGGAGGTAAGAATGATATATGTCTACCGAGGTAATGATGGCGTATATCTACAGAAGATGAGGATGTTGTATATCCACAGGAGGTAAGGATGTTGTATATCCACAGGAGGTAAGAATGATATATATTTACTGAGGTAAGGATGGTGTATCTATACAGGAGATGATGTTTTATATCCACAGGAGGTAAGGATGTTGTATATCCACAGGATGCTGTATATCCACAGGAGATAAGGATGTTGTATATCTACTGAGGTAATGATAGTATATATCCACAGGAGGTAAGGATATTGTATATCCACAGGAGGTAAGAATGACATATATTTACAGAGGTATGGATGGTGTATATCTATATAGGAGGTGAGCATGTTGTATATCCACAGGAGGTAAGGATGTTGTATATCCATAGGAGGTAGGAATTATATATATTTACTGAGGTAAGGATGGTGTATAACTATATAGGAGGTGAGGATGTTGTATATCCACAGGAGGTAAGAATGGTGTATATCTACTGAGGTAAGGATGGTGCATATCCACAGGAGGTAAGGATGTTGTAAATGATATATATCTACCGAGGTAAGGATGGTGTGTATCTATACAGGAGGTGAGGATGTTGTATATCCACAGGAGGTAAGAATGGTATATATCCACGGTTGGTAAGGATGTTGTATATTCACAGGAGGTAAGAATGATACATATCTACTGAGATAAGGATGGTGTATATCTACAGGAGGTGAGGATGTTGTATATCCACAGGAGGTAAGGATGTTGTATATCCACAGGAAATAAGAATGGCATATATCTACTGAGGTAAGGATGGTGTGTATCTATGCAGGAGGTGAGGATGTTGTATATCCACAGGAGGTAAGGATGATGTATATCCACAGGAGGTATGGATGTTGTACATCCACAGGAGGTAAGAATGACATATATCTATTGAGGTAAGGATGGTTGTGTATCTATGCAGGAGGTGAGGATGTTGTATATCCACAGGAGGTAAGGATGTTGTACATCCACAGGAGGCAAGAATGGCATATATCTACTGAGTTAAGGATGGTGTGTATCTATGCAGGAGGTAAGGATGTTGTATATCCACAGGAGGTAAGGATGTTGTACATCCACAGGAGGTAAGAATGACATATATCTACTGAGGTAAGGATGGTGTGTATCTATGCAGGAGGTGAGGATGTTGTATATCCACAGGAGGTGAGGATGTTGTATATCCACAGGAGGTAAGAATGGTATATATCCACGGTTGGTAAGGATGTTGTATATTCACAGGAGGTAAGAATGATACATATCTACTGAGATAAGGATGGTGTATATCTACAGGAGGTGAGGATGTTGTATATCCACAGGAGGTAAGGATGTTGTATATCCACAGGAAATAAGAATGGTATATTTCTACTGAGGTAAGAATGGTGTGTATCTATGCAGGAGGTGAGGATGTTGTATATCCACAGGAGGTAAGGATGATGTACATCCACAGGAGGTAAGGATGTTGTACATCCACAGGAGGTAAGAATGACATATATCTACTGAGGTAAGGATGGTGTCTATCTATGCAGGAGGTGAGGATGTTGTATATCCACAGGAGGTAAGGATGTTGTACATCCACAGGAGGTAAGAATGACATATATCTACTGAGGTAAGGATGGTGTCTATCTATGCAGGAGGTGAGGATGTTGTACATCCACAGGAGGTAAGGATGTTGTACATCCACAGGAGGTAAGAATGACATATATCTACTGAGGTAAGGATGGTGTGTATCTATGCAGGAGGTGAGGATGTTGTATATCCACAGGAGGTAAGGATGTTGTACATCCACAGGAGGTAAGAATGGCATATATCTACTGAGGTAAGGATGGTGTGTATCTATGCAGGAGGTGAGGATGTTGTATATCCACAGGAGGTAAGGATGTTGTACATCCACAGGAGGTAAGAATGGCATATATCTACTGAGGTAAGGATGGTGTGTATCTATGCAGGAGGTGAGGATGTTGTATATCCACAGGTGAGGATGTTGTATGTCCACAGGAGGTAAGAATGGTATATATCCACGGTTGGTAAGGATGTTGTATATTCACAGGAGGTAAGAATGATACATATCTACTGAGATAAGGATGGTGTATATCTACAGGAGGTGAGGATGTTGTATATCCACAGGAGGTAAGGATGTTGTATATCCACAGGAAATAAGAATGGTGTATTTCTACTGAGGTAAGAATGGTGTGTATCTATGCAGGAGGTGAGGATGTTGTATATCCACAGGAGGTAAGGATGATGTATATCCACAGGAGGTAAGGATGTTGTACATCCACAGGAGGTAAGAATGACATATATCTACTGAGGTAAGGATGGTGTCTATCTATGCAGGAGGTGAGGATGTTGTATATCCACAGGAGATAAGGATGGTGTACATCCACAGGAGGTAAGAATGACATATATCTACTGAGGTAAGGATGGTGTGTATCTATGCAGGAGGTGAGGATGTTGTATATCCACAGGAGGTGAGGATGTTGTATATCCACAGGAGGTTAGAATGGTATATATCCACGGTTGGTAAGGATGTTGTATATTCACAGGAGGTAAGAATGATACGTATCTACTGAGATAAGGATGGTGTATATCTACAGGAGGTGAGGATGTTGTATATCCACAGGAGGTAAGGATGTTGTATATCCACAGGAAATAAGAATGGTATATTTCTACTGAGGTAAGAATGGTGTGTATCTATGCAGGAGGTGAGGATGTTGTATATCCACAGGAGGTAAGGATGATGTATATCCACAGGAGGTAAGGATGTTGTACATCCACAGGAGGTAAGAATGACATATATCTACTGAGGTAAGGATGGTGTCTATCTATGCAGGAAGTGAGGATGTTGTATATCCACAGGAGGTAAGGATGTTGTACATCCACAGGAGGTAAGAATGTATATATACTGAGGTAAGAGGTGTGTTCTTGCAGGAGGTGATGTGTAATCCATAGGAAGGATATTGTACATCCACAGGAGGTAAGGATGTTCATCCACAGGAGGCAAGAATGGCATATCTACTGAGGTAAGGATGGTGTATCTATGCAGGAGGTGAGGATGTTGTATATCCACAGGAGGTAAGGATGTTGTACATCCACAGGAGGTAAGAATGGCATATACTACGAGGTAAGGATGGTGTGATCTATGCAGGAGGTGGATGGTATATCTCCAGGTGAGGATGTTGTATATCCACAGGAGGTAAGGATGTTGTATATCCACAGGAAATAAGAATGGTATTCTACTGAGATAAGATGGTGTGTATCTATGCGAGGTGAGGATTGTATATCACAGGAGGTAAGGATGATGTATATCCACAGGAGGTAAGGATGTTGTACATCCACAGGAGGTAAGAATGACATATATCTACTGAGGTAAGGATGGTGTGTATCTATGCAGGAGGTAAGGATGTGGTATATCCATAGGAGGTAAGGATATTGTACATCCACAGGAGGTAAGGATGTTGTACATCCACAGGAGGCAAGAATGGCATATATCTACTGAGGTAAGGATGGTGTGTATCTATGCAGGAGGTGAGGATGTTGTATATCCACAGGAGGTAAGGATGTTGTACATCCACAGGAGGTAAGAATGGCATATATCTACTGAGGTAAGGATGGTGTGTATCTATGCAGGAGGTGAGGATGTTGTATATCCACAGGTGAGGATGTTGTATATCCACAGGAGGTAAGGATGTTGTATATCCACAGGAAATAAGAATGGTATATTTCTACTGAGATAAGAATGGTGTGTATCTATGCAGGAGGTGAGGATGTTGTATATCCACAGGAGGTAAGGATGATGTATATCCACAGGAGGTAAGGATGTTGTACATCCACAGGAGGTAAGAATGACATATATCTACTGAGGTAAGGATGGTGTCTATCTATGCAGAAGGTGAGGATGTTGTATATCCACAGGAGGTAAGGATGGTGTATTTCTACTGAGGTAAGGATGATGTGTATCTATACAGGAGGTGAAGATGTTGTATATCCACAGGAGGTAAGAAATTGTGTATTTCACAGGAGGTAAGGATGTTGTACATCCACAGGAAGTAAGAATGATATATATCCGAGGTAAGGATGGTGTGTATCTATACAGGAGGTGAGGATGTTGTATATCCATGGGAGGTAAGGATGTTGTATATCCACATGAGGTAGGAATGGTGTATATCCACAGGAGGTAGGAATGGTGTATATCCACAGGAGGTAAGGATGGTGTTTATCCACAGGAGGTAAGAATGGTGGATATGTATTTTTTCTTTCTATTGAGATTTTTGGAAAGTAAAAGGTAACACCAACGCAATGGGCCTACCCAAATATTTTCTAATTTCTACCTTGGTTCACCATTGGAATACTTACACGGCTATAGTTAATTTGCTTCCAGAAATATTGTATGTTGCAGAGCTAATTGGAAACTGGTATTTGTAGTAAAGCTCCTATTCCTAGGAAGTGTAGTATCAACACTAACTTGAGCAAATGTACTGGTGAAATTAATTTGATTATCAATCCTTCTGAGGTTGTCTTATGATAAAACCAGTAATTGCCTGAGATTGCCTGAGCTCAGAATTACATACTCAGAATTGCTGTATATTTGGGGGGATTTATTGTTTTTATTTACTTTGCTTTTATTTTTTGACACAGGGCCATGCTACATAACTATAAAGCCTAGGCTGGCTTTATAGTTAAATGGGGGAGGTTTAGGTATAGACAAACCTGAACGTATGCTCTATTATCATATAGATAATCATAGACCTGATGACAGGTCTGAAGACTTCAGGCATATTCTATCTTCCAACACTTTTCACAGGATATTATGTGCCACTTAAATAGAACTATGAGATACAAGCTAACACTAGAAAATAGCTAATGGAAGAGACCTCGTCTGCTATAGTTCTTTGCAGAGCCTTGAGTTACTACATATAGTGGGGGACAAGACAGTCCTGTGTTCCTCAAACTGGATTTCCCAGGATTATCTGTAAAAATGTGAGTCCACACTTCTTACCAATATCCTCCTTTTTCTTGGTGATAGAAACTAAACTCGATCCACACACTAGCCAGAAAGTGCTTCACCACTGAACTGAATCCCCAGCGCTGATGGCCCCTTCCAGCACTACCTTGTTCCTTATGATTAGCCAAAGCGCCATGAGCACTGGGCGCAGAAACCAAAGCCCAAAGGGAAAAGGCTACACCAAGTCATGGCTATTTTCTCCTCAAAACACTTGCCAGGGACTGAGGAGAAGGCTCAGGGGTTAAAATCATTGTCTGACAAGTAAAATGACCTGAGTGCATTATCGCAGGATTCCATTTACAAATGCTGGGTGTATATGGCAGGGGCCTGTAATTCTAACCCTGAAGGAGGAGACTGGGAAACCCCAGGGCAAAGCAATGAGGAGGTGGAGCAATCCAGAATGATTGCTGATGTCACTCTTGGATTTCCACAGGCACACACACACACACACACACACACACACACACACACACACTATACACACACGCGCACACACACACACACACACACACACACAGAATTATCTTTTTAAGTTGCAAAATTACACAAGGTAGAATAACAAAGGGGCTCCCTGAGGTTTTTATCATTAATGAAGCAAAGACTGAACACTTTTGCTTTCACATTGACTTTAAGGTAATGATAAATGCAAATTTTTAGACCAAATTCCATCATGATGTAGTTACTGTCACAGGCTATCAGATGAATATGTGCATCTGATTGATATCTGTATTGATCAATGTCTATCCTACAACCTTTCTAATAAGTGCATTCATAAACATAGAATATATAATACATATATGGTTCATTATTAATAAAAATACTGTGATATGAGTAGATATCCCATGGAAGGACCGGCAATGTGGGAAGCAAAACAAGCAAGTAGAACCTAGATGCAATGGCCCTCGCCTGAAATCTGGGCACTGGAGGGAGAAGAAGGAGGGCCGGCAGGAGTCGGTGGCTAGCCTGGTCTACATCCCGAGTTCAGAGCCTAGGACTCCAGCAAGCAGAGCCTCTTAGGGGCATTATTGCATCTGAGCATGCCACATAGCTCTTTTGGGCTCCACATGTCAACTACTGTCCCTGAAAATTTTAAGTAACTTCTAGGAAAGATGGTTCATGTAATAAATTCTGTTATTTTAAGAAAAAGTATTCACAAGGGAGAAGAATGAACAGTGGCCAGTCTCAGGGAACCAAGGTCAGTATCAACAGTGTTGTCACATGGCACCATGAGGGGCACCTGCGGTCTTCCTCCCCAGCCCCCAACTCCCTGTCCAACAGCTCAGAAACCTAAGACAAGAGGATCCCAGCAAGGCCTGGGGAGATGGGCCAGGCCATACAGTGCTTCCATGCAAACACCAAGACCTGAGTTAGGACAGAACCACATTAACAGGGTGTGGTGTCCCCTGTCTGGTGTCCCAGGAAAGTGGAGACAGGTTGGTTCCCTATGGCTTGTTAATCATCTAATCCAGCTGAGTTCCAGGTTAAGTTAGAGAGCTTGTCTCAAACTATAAGGTGGAGAGGGAGGGAGGGAGGGGGAGAGTGAGAAAGAGAAAGAGAGAGAGAGAGAGAGAGACAAAGACAGGAAGACACCTAACATTGATTCCTGGCCTCCATAAGTACATACATGCATGAATATGCAAGGGCACACATATATTTATATAAACGTGCACACACACCACAACACACACACACACACACATGCATGCATGCACACAGAAAATAAATACTTTGCCAACTACCTGATCAGTATTTCTCAACACTTCCAAGGTTATCAAATACAAGGGAAATCTCAGAAACTGTGATAGCCCAGGGAAATCGAAGGAGACATAATGCTGGGATGTGACGTGTTCAGTATGGAATCCAGAGCCAGATAAGGAATTAAAACAAGATAAAAAAGCATGAAAGAAGCACAAATAAAGGATGGACTTGGTTGGTACAAGTAGATCAGCATTGATTATCAATTTTAACTACTGCACTGTGTCACTGTTGGGTGTTAGTAATAGGATTTAGATGACCGTTCTCTGGCTTGTCCTTACCATTTTTCTGTACATTCAAAATGTCCTAAAACTTTACACTTATTTATAAACTGTTTCATTACTTTATCGTCCTTTCTACAGCTATCCATTAAGGATATCAGAACATGTGGTGCCAACATCCTTTGTATCAACAACCTCCAATGCACATAAGCATCCATGTATGCATGCATACATGAACATACCTACACATGCACACACTTCATACATGATACATGTATGCATATAAGCACTGTGTGTATGTATGTATGATATATTTATTTCCACATGAATACCTTGATGTAGGCATCTTTCAGTCATGCAAAAGTGAATATACCTCTTGGTAAGTACTTAATTGATGGTATTGTCACAATATACTGGATGCTTCTTTTTCTAAATATTTATTTCTGTGTCTGTGTGTGCGTGTGTCTGTCAGAGGGCACTATGTATCCCTGTGGAGGACCAAGGGTGACTTTGGGAATCATCCTGGACTGCTTCTACCTCCTTTTTGCTTTGCTCTGGGATTTCCCAGACCCCACCCACCAGGACCAGAAGTGTGGGCCTCCACCTGGCATTTTTATGTGGGACCCAGGAATCTGAACTCAGGACCTTCTGCTTGTGAGATAGAGTCTTAACCCCTGAGCCATCCCTCCAGCCCTGAATGCTTCTTATGTCTTAGTTACTTATTTGACGACCCTGTATTAAAAATGAAAGCAAAGAGTTATTGAAGAAGACACCTAATGTCAACTCCTGGCTTCTATACGCTTGCCTACATATGTACACATGAACCATGTGCATCCCCGCATATAGGAACAAATATGCACATACACATGTAAGAAGCCAAAAAAAAAACTTGAATAGTAGACAAACCTGGTCTCTAGCAAAGTACCTACAATGTGATTCTAAAGCATATTTCACCTCTTGTGCAAAACACTAAAGCAGGCGAGTTTGTGAAGGTCGAAGGTCACTAAATGCATGTGACAAGTCCATCATGTCCATTTACCAATAACCTTCATTGGAGTCTGCAGGACTCCAATAGCAGCCATAAGAGGTAAGAACCATTATGATGGCTACTTGATCCTAGACAAAGCAAACACAAAATATTAATCTGTAGCATTTCAAATGCCCACTGTCCAAGGCTGGGGCTTCATTACTGACCATCATGGTGAAACAGCACATCCTGTCCTAGAGCTTTTTCACAACTCACAAAACTTCTAAGTCCATTCGAAGTCAACTAGACTTTTTAAATACTGTCCTTTCTCCAAAAGTTAAGCCCATGTGGACACTGAAATCTGCCTTGAGAAATAGCTTTCTTCTTTTCTTCACATGGGTGCGTATGGGATACAAGTGTGTGTATGTGTTTGCATCGATGTATGGGCCTGTGTGTGCACACATGTGCGTGGAGGCCTGAGGTTCTTGGCAGGAGTCATCCCTGATTGTTTTTGCAGCTTATTCTTTTTGAGGCGGGGTCTCAAATTCAACCCAGAATTCACCTGTACAGCTAGTCTGGCTAGCAGGTTTGCTCTGGAGATTCCCAGTCTCTGACTCCCAAGGATGAAATCACATTTATCTAGCATTTTCTATGGGATTTTGGAGAATCTGAACTCTGGTCTTTTTACTTACATTGCCTGCTTTTTGCCACTGAGCCACCCCTCCAGACCAGAAACTAATTTTCTTCCAATAAATGTATGGAAACGCTATCTGACCAGTTGAAGTGGAAAGTTACTCCATTTGGACAGACAGAGCATCACGTACCATGCATGATTGTTCATTTGTAGAGTTTACAATACACAGCCTCTGTGCTAGGATTCTGGTTCTTGTTGCTTCTACTAAAGTCTGATTTCAACATTTATGACCCCTCGGGTTGCCTGGGCTTGAGTAGGCTTTTCCAGACAGGGCGGTGATTTTGAGTTTGACTAGCGCTTGGACTTTTCAGTCTGGCTTTGAGTGAAAATCAATTTATACTCCTAGCAAACGTGACAGCGTGAGCCAGGCAATTGAGTTCACCCTTGAAACACAATGGGGGACTTACTGCATCTCACGGAAGAGGTGAACAAAACATTTTCTTCTAGCTTCAAATATATCCTTCTTGTACCATGGCAATTTGACAAGTGTACACTACCAGCCAGAATCCAATCAATGATAAATAAAAGAAAGGAAACCAGAAGCTGCTGCAGAGGTTAGATGCTCTGTGGAGACCGGGCCACAGGGTGCAGAGATGAATGGTGACTCAGAAGCCACGATCCTAACCCCACGACTGAGCTGAGCGGCTTCAAGTCAACAAGTAGCGCTCCTGATATTTGATATCCAAATTTGGCCACGTCCATTATCCTTGGTAACCAGTGCAGAACATCTTGCCATTTGTGCATCTTTGAAAAGTAGTCTAGAGAAAGGGGAGCCTTCTGTGAAAGTTCTGAACACCCATTGAGCACCATAAGCCTAATTTAAAATGAAAAGAATTTGAAAATAAAAAAGTTGGGTGGGAGGACACCCCTTAAGAATTCAACGGCACATCTTCCTGTTGATTTAGATTCGTTGTGTTCACTTTAAATTCCAGTTTTGCTAAGATTGTCTCCTTGATAAACAGATTCTTCTATTTTATAATTTAATTTTGGTGTGTGTGCATGTGTGTGTGTGTGTGTGTGTGTGTGTGTGTGTGTGTGTGTGTGTGTATGTGTGTGTGTGTGTGTGTGTGTGTGTGTGTGTGTGCCAATCAAGGGCTGGGGAGATATAGAAGTTAAAGCACTTGCTTGAGTTCAATCCCTAAACCACATAAATGCTGGTTTGACTTGTCACCCTCCCAATAATTCCAGCCTCCGAAGACAGAGCCGGGCATCTCCTGAGTGAGCTCTCTGAAGAGATTAGTTGTATCAGCAAGCTCAAGGTTTGACTGAGAGGAAACAGATTCCATTACTGAAGGCTCAAGACAGACTCTGATCCACTGACTGAACCAAAACTTTTCATTAATACATTTATAAAAAGGCTTTCTCCTGAAACTCAATTTCTCTCATCTTTAGGAAGACACCGATACCTAGTCATACCAGTTAGATCAAATCCCCTGGAGATGCTTCTCAGAGAAGCCAGAAATCAACCGCTGGAGCTTCTGGAGACTGCCCATTGCCCGGGTCAGTACTGACCTAACCCTAGGCACATACCTGTGTCACATGATGCAAACTTCCCGCCACACTGGAAAGGCTGCCTTCATCTGTGGGCTTCCTGCAGAGATTCCCTTCTTCCCACGCTGCCGCCTGTGTGCTCTCTGAATGCTCTCCCACCTTTAGACCAAATCATGGCCCCCAAACTCTATGACCTTATTTTCATGAACCTCCATCATGATGTATGCAAACTGTGCCATATGCAAGCTAATGCACAAGCCGACCCCTGCTCCTCCAAACTTCAGCGTGCAGTAGCCCCCGTTCTGAGGAACCTGTCTGCCTCAGTCAGTCGAGAGCTAAAACTTACACCAGAGGCTGGGCCTGAGGCCCAGTGTCAGCTGCTTCTCATTTTCCTTAAAATCTGTTTCTCGTTACAGCAACAGTCAGGATACAGATGGGGAAGTCACTTCTCTCTGAACTCGAAACGTAGCAACATAACAGATGAGGAAGCTTCTCCATTAAGTAGCTCTCTGCTTGGGAAAGAACCAGATATCTGGGTTGGGGAGATGACTCACCGGTTAAATCCTCTGCCACACAACCAAATGGACTTGAGTTCAGATCCCTGGATTCCAGTAAAAATACCGAGGAGCTGTGGTAGCCTGCTTGGAATTCCAGCCCCGGGAAGGCAGAGCTTGGGAAGCCCCAGAAAAGCTAGCTCGCCAGACTAGCCCTAACAGCATGCTCTGAGTTTAGAGACCCAGGCTCACAAAAACAAAACAAAGAAGGAAGAACTATGGAGGATGATTCCTGGTGCCACTCGTGGGCCTCCACAGGTGCACACACCCATGAACATACCTGCTTTCACCCATGTGCAAACACAAGTGCAGACACATGCATGCACATACCCTATACACACACACATGAAAAAGGGGAAAAGGAATCAAACATCCTTATCGTTTACAGGATTAGTTCCTTCAGATAAACATGGAATTGTTTTTCAAATGGATACTTTCTATTGATTGAAAATGTTTTCTCATCTTAGGTCTCTGTTTCCTGTCTGTCTACACTGCTAAAGAGGAAACACATTTACCCCCAAATAGCACAGTAATGTCCACTCGGTAGTGTTCAGGACAATATCTACCCCTCCCTTCCGACAGTTATCTGCACATTTGAACTTTAGACCTCAAGAAGCTGTGGGGTTTCTGTGCTGTTTATAGCAGACGTCCATCTCCGTGAGGTAATTTCACATTCAATTTCTATCATTACTCTTCATACAACACAAACACAGAACTCCGTGATGTTATTGCATGTCATAAATGTCATCATAATTTGTCTTCACACATCATAAATATCTTAGTTTGTGACATTATGATACCTTCGGGTGTCTCTTTCCATATTTATGGTAATTACATCAAAGTATTTACTATAATTATGTCATTTGATGAAATTACAGTAATTACTTCAAAAAAATGATAGCCCATGACTAATGAATTAAAATAGCATGGAAATCCGCATTAAAAATGACATTAAAATAGCGCTAAGGGTCTGAGATAACCCACGAGAGCAAGGAAATTCATTATGGAATTTTTAACCTCAAATCATCCCTCCCCAGGCCTGCCTGGTAGAGGACTCCATTCTTATTCTGAACTGAGAAGTACAAGAACACACCCAGACAGCAACAAAAAATGGAAACCTATTTCCCAACATTAATTTTGTTAAGTAAAAGAAATCAAAATTAAAACGAAGACAGCTTCTATACTGGAAAAATAAATTTGAGTTCTTAGCTGTGTTAGTGTTAATATTAGTATTCTTTTTCTCTTAATGATCCAGGTTTACAAAGATGGTATGTATTAGGCAACAGACTAGGAAGGTACTAAACTCAGGAGGGACTGACAGAGACAGACCCTCCCCTAAACTCTGATTCCCAAAGGTGCTGGATTCAAACTGTGTGCCTCAGACTGGTGTGGAGAATACCTTACTCACTGAGTCATCTCCCAGTCAGTCCTCTTCTGATGTTCAGGATTTATCTCTTCAACAAACACAGAGTGAGTGGATACTTAGAAGACACTGAAAAATATCAACGGGATGAGTGACCATCTGGATGCATCTGACTCAACTGGAAAGACTCAACGTGGCCTCGTGGTGGTTGGTTCTCTTTGCTTGGGGGATGTCCAGTCAACCAGGAGGCATATCCGGATGTACCTGGAAGGTCATTTCTAGAAAGGACAGCCCACAGAGATAAAGCCCACCTTGATGTGGGTGGCACCTGCCGGCAGGTGGCCCAAGATAAAAGGCAGGGGATAAAACAGCAGGTACCTGCCCTCCCTTTGCTTCGAGCAAGTGGGTCCTTGCTGCTGCTGCATCTCCTCGTTCCTTTCAGCCTTCCGGCAGCAGCTCCACCCCCAAAGCCCTCCAGGAGCTGAGCTATCCATTCGCAGCTAGCTGGGGAAGGAGGTATTCAGCTTGTGGGGGACTGAGAAGCTACGGGCCCCAGCCCCTTTGGTGTGTACACAGCCATTGCTAGGCTACTCTAGCACACAGCTGACCTCACAGAGCCCCTTTGTGATGCGTGCCTGCATTACACTGCTGCTGTTCCTCCGCTCCCTGCAGTTCTTGACTCCAGAACTCCACACCTCTCTCACATCTCTCCAGCCAAAGTCTGTCTGACGCAGATGTGAATAGTACATATGTCGTCATCATCACTGACCGATGCACCTTCTTCCCTGTACATATATACAACAGGGTGAATATCATGACTATCTGTGTCTTAGATTTGGCTTGATAATCTGTGGAACTATGTGTACAATTGTAATTATGTATTTGGTTGTAATAAACTATACAATTGGGGGCTGGAGAAGTGACTCAGGGGTTAAGCCTCTGCCTTGCAGGCGGAAGGTCTTGAGTTCTGACCCTAAAACCCCACGTATAGACGCCAGGCGGGAGTGGGGCAGCCTGCATTTCTGGTCCTGGTAGGGCGGAGCCTGTGAATCCCGGGACAGAGTAAACAAGGAGGAGGTGGAGGCGGTCCATGGTGGTTCCGGAATTCACCCATGGTTCTACACACACATACGCATATACACATGCACACATGCACAATTGAATAAATAATAATAAAAAAAGAAAAGAAAAAAATAAACTACACAATTATGTGTTTGTAACAAGCTATGTAATATGTGTTTATATTTCACTTTGTAAGATTGATGTGCTTGGTGAAATAAAAACAGATATAAGATGTTTTATATGACGAATATCACACAAACACGAATTGAATACCTAGAAATGTTGCCTAAAGGGCTCTCTGGGTAGTTCAGAGAATAAATGCCTCCTCAAAAATCTGGCCATCTGAATTCTGACCCCAGAAACCCACATGACGGAGGAGAACTGACTTTGCACAGTTATCCTTTGCCTCTACCTGAGCCATGGCATGCTTGGGCTTCCCCTCTCCCCCACTCCTTCCCTCTAGTAACCAAATATTACTGAATAAAAGTCAGCTGAAGGAAATATATTTATCTTCTTCTGGGGTATCTCTCTGTGAATTCCTTTGATTTTAAACTTCAGACTATTTTATTTTGTTTTCTACATTATAACTAGAACATGAGGCCTTCAACCATGATTCTATACTGTGTGTCCAGCAAAATTGCTAGTACTGAATACTAAGTGATAGGCTCTCCACACTAGGTGGGCAAATCGTTCAGGCCGCAGCTTTCCCTGGCATGTAGAAGAAAGGGGACCTGCATGTGCTCACTTTGGGGAGTGTGTGGAAAGCAAGCAGAATGGAAACTGGGCCCCGTTGCTGTGCACACGGTTCCTACCAAGATCCAAGGTTTACTATAAGGATTTGAGTTCAGAAAAGAAATGTGGATATCAGAAACTTCCTCAGCAACTCTTGTTTCACAAACTTTTTGGCACTGATTAAAGCACCAAGAAGCCCTCCCTGCAAATGATACAGAGCTTTTCTTGCCCACTGTTTGGCCTGAAGAGAACAGGACACAGGTTAGCACCCCACAAGTGCAAGCGAAGCAAGGTTGAAGTCACCATGGACCTGGTGGACTTCTGCCACCACACAGCTCAAGATCTTGTAAAATCTCTAATAGCCACACCCACTTGGTACAGCATGAAAAGGACTCATTAATACGTGTGGAAATTTTATGAAGACTTGAAACCAAAAGGAAAAGAAAACAAAGACAAAAAAGAACCTTGTTGATTTGGGAAATTAAATGTCAGATCAAAACATCCTATCTTTTAGCCAGGAGCCCGTTTTAAGACAATGTGTCAATATCTTAGATGCATGACACTATGACCTTTGTACTTTGGGGGGTCAACAAATATAGGAAAACACATGAAGAAATTTTCATTATTTCTGTCTCTAGTCCTTTCAGATGCAAAAAAATATATAAAGGTTTGCAGAAAAAAATCTTTCTATAGAAAAAATTTTGGTTGAATGTGTTTAAAGATATTTTAGTTTTTGTGTTTACCCAATTATGTTCTTAACCCTTCTCCACGGCTCCAGGTGTGTCTCTGTATGAATGCCGTATTTGCCATGATCACTCGGAAGGAGGGTTGGCCTGAGAGGACTGGAAGTGAGATTCGTAGCCTGGTCTCCTTCGGTCATTTGGTCACCTCCAGCTGAAGTCAGCAATGAGTGAAATTCATTACCATCTGGCCAGTTTCCCATGGTCTCAGGGACAGAACTCATGGTCCTAGGCTAGTCCACACTCGACAGATGTCTGGGTCATAAAAATCACAACACTCCTTGGCACCATGTCACCCCTTGTTGACAGTACTATCGACGGGCCAGGGATGGAGGCGGAATAAAGAATGAGCTGTCTTCATCCCTTGCAGCAGCCAGTAGCCACACACTCCGTCCTTAGGATGCATGCTGCGGGGGGGAGTTGCCGGCCATACCAGAAGGCACTAGAAATGATACTGATGAACCCACCCCCACTCCTGATGGACTGTCTTACACAGACACAATGCTGGATGGAATGGCTACCCCCAGACATCTTTCCTACCGGACAGCAAATAAAATTCCATGCAATCTTCCTCTCTCAAGTCTCCCAAGCCACTTGGGGAAGCACGGAAGGCCAGCTATCTCCACTGTGATTTCAGCACAGCATGTGACTCGAAGCTTGAAATGCTCCGACCTCATCTAGCACCTCTCCAAGGCACCCCAACACTTCTGCCAGACAGACACATGGGTTGCCATAGATTTAGTTCCTGAAATCGCACCTGCCCTTGGCCTTTTCTGCAGATGGCTCTGAGTGCTTGGGCTAAGTGATGATTTATATACTTGGGCTAAGTGATAGCTCTGTGTGCTTGGGCTAAGTGATGAGTCTAGTCTGCATGCTTGGGCTAAGTGATGGCCTTATGTACTTGAACTAAGTGATGGTTTATGTACTTGGGCTAAGTGATGGTTCTGAGTGCTTGGTCTCAGTGATGACTGAGTGCTTGGGCTAAGTAATGGCTGAGTGCTTGAGCTAAGTGATGGCTGAGTGCTTGGGCTAAGTGATGGCTGAGTGCTTGGGCTAAGTGATGGCTGAGTGCTTGGGCTAAGTGATGGCTGAGTGCTTGGGCTAAGTGATGGCTCATTGCTTGGGCTAAGTGATGGCTGAGTGCTTGGGCTAAGTGATGGCTGAGTGCTTGGGCTAAGTGATGGCTGAGTGCTTGGGCTAAATGATGGCTATGTACTTGGGCTGAGTGAGACCTCAGGTCCTCACCATGAGACTGCCTTTGCATCACTGCTATTCTCTCCACTGGCGGCTTCAAGGCCATTATGCTTACCTTCCTCATTTTTGGTATTTTCTTTTCTTTAAGAATATTTAAAATGATACTTTATTTTTTTCCTTTTATAGGACAGTTCCCACGCTGTTCTTGTGAAAGTATACCTATCTGCCATGAGTAATTTCCATCTTTTCAAGCATGACCCTTTTCCTAGATCTTTCCAGGCCATTACTGCCTTCCTCACCTCTGCTAACCTCTGCAAACTACTCCAAGCATCCACTCTCTCCCTTCCACCACTATCACATCACTGCTCAGCCTGATCCACTGATTTCTACCACCAAGCATGACGTCACTCTATCTTCTCTCATGTCCCCACTTTGGACACCAAAATCAGCAGTTCCGACCCATCAGCTCTGTTGGATCTTTATATTTCACTATCCAAGTCATCATCTCTGACCTGTCAGCTCTGTTCGATCTTTATTTTTCCAACTTCCCTCCCAACTGCACTCAGCTAGGATGAGTTTGCCCACTGCTTTCGCCTCTTTCACTCTCTACGCTAGACACATGGGGTGACATCTCAGCTTCTTGAAATCCCAACGATGCCCTTGCTTGGTGATTGCACCCATCAGGTGTGGCATGAGGGCACCACATTCAAGTGACTGACTGGCCTCAAGTTGAATTTATGAGCTTATTACAAAGGAGACCTCGGCAAGATCTGAACCTTATGCCTTGTTTCCTGGCTAACTCATTCTCTCACTCGCTTAAGACCTATTTCATACCTGTCACAGTTAGGCACAAGTGTCAACTGATGGTTGAGGGTTCAGACTCTGGGCACATTTGTAGAGAATTGGTAGTTGAGTTAAGCTCAGAGGGAACCTGCAGGAGATTGTCTAGTGAATGGGGAAGTAACAGCCCATGGTGGGTGGGACTAGTCCCCAGGTAAGTGAATAAGATGGAGGGAGCTGGTTGAGGAAGTTGGCATCCCTGTGTACACTTGGCCAGACAAGCTGTTCTCACAAGTAAGAATCATCCCTTTCTCAACTGTTATGTGATGTGGCCAGTTCCCTCGGCCCTGTGGTGATGGTGTGAGCGCTCCTGCCAAGCTGGATTAAGAGCCATAACTAGACCATCATAAGAGAATAAACCCCTTGTTCCCTTAGGCAGTTTTGTCATGATTTTATCAGCAACTGCAACAATACCTAAAAGCTGTAACATTTTTACGCTCCTTCCAGAAACATGCCAAGTACCATGGGTAAGAGCAGAAGCAGAGCAAGGAACTGCATCTCCTCCCCGCCTTGCACCCAGCTGTCTCCCTCCCTCCTTGGCATCAGGGTCTCTGCCTAACTAGGCACTCTGCTCATCCACCACACATCAAAGTGTTGTTTGTCTTAGAAGCAGAAAATACGGTTTCACGTGCTCATCTCCATCTTCTGTAGCATTTTTTTCTTCCCCTCTTCCCAGGAAAAATCCTTCCGAAGCCTACACTGTGTCTTTCTAAATTATGTTTGGAGATTTGGGGTGCACCAGTGATGTACAATGGCTGGCCAGCAAGACATGGATTTTCCCGACTCCATCTCACGGGCCCTGAGTTGCAGGAGCATGTCGCCACACCTAACTTTTACATGGACCGGTGTGGATGGGATTCGGGTCCTCCCATGTGCACAGAAAATACTTTGCTGGCTGAGGCCTTTCCGCAAACTTAACTAGCTGAACTGGATCCACTGTGGCCGGTACTAAGCAAGATGACAGGAACAGGTGGGCACGGCCTGGTAGCTGGGAAAGGACTCAGAGCGCTATGTCATCATTTGCTCAATGATGCAGCTGTTCACACTGCGGCTGTCCACGCCACGGTCCACTCATGACACAGGACGGAATGGCAGGGGAGTTACCGTCAGAGTGCATGGGGCCAAGTGTTTTCTGTGGCAGACGTTAGCAGTTGTCCCACTTTCCACATCTGTTTCCTGACAGTCAGAAGGCCATGCATGGGCAATCTTCCCATTGGGAGGGGCCACCTTTTTATTCATGGAGTCATAACTTCAAGTGATCACGAATTAAGTTGTGCCTCATTCGCAAATGTGCTCTTCCCATTTGAGAGAGAATTAATGTGTGGGGCTCCATCACCTTGGACAAATTATCATTAGGCGGGCCCTGAAAATGCATTGGTAAGAAATACTTAATGGATGATATGATGCCATGGTAAATACGCCACAGCAGTGTCATTATTATGAAACCTGTATGTCCAACTAATCCATGAATATAAATGATCTGTGTGTCGACTGCACTTTATTGGTGTAATACCACTAACTATCCCAGTGAGAAAATGGAAGGGTGAGCTCCATTCTGTCGGCGGCTCAGAAAACTGTAGATTCAGATCGTGTCTCATGAGCAAGATTCTCCACTTTGTTCTGCCGTATCAGATATGATAAAAGCATGTGCTTATTTTCTAGTATCAATTAAGATATGATCACTATATCTATAATTGATTGTAAGCTACTTGGTGTTATAGCTTAGTGCTTTTCATAGACTGTTGAATGAATTCCCGACTTCTGTAGCAGATGACCCACGAAAGGACCAAGAAGAGACTTGACTGGGAGGTGGGGAAATGTCTGGGGGTTAAAGCCTTTGCCTCCAGAGCAAAAGGACCTAAGAAGAGGTCCTGAGGAGAATATGATGGTGGCCTGCACTTCTAGCCCTGGAAGCTTCTAGCCCTGGAAGGCAGAGCCTGGGGAACCCTAGAGCTAAGCAATAAGGATGTAGAGCAATCCAGGATGATTACCAATGTCACCCTTGGGCCTCCGCAGGCACACACACATGTACATACCTATCCACATGCAAGACATATACCCACAATGGCCAAAAGAGACTAGACCATGAAACAGCTCAGGTGTCAATGCTTTGATGCTGATGTATGTCTCCAAATTCAGACATCTTTGTTACTAGTCATGGATTTTATGAACAGCCAACTTGGGAGACAAGGCAGGAAATTTGGAATAATCAATCCTCTCATACCTGAGTGCTCTGTCCACTAACGCTCTGCTTTTCTCAGTCTCTCTCTTGGCAAACAGAGAGAGCCCTTCATTATCAGAGGAGTGATTCACCGTAAGTGCAGAATTATTCTAAAAGGCTTCTCACAAAACCACCGCAATTGGATGTTTGGTTTTATTATCCCCATTAGTAGGAATGTGGTGGGAGGCATAGGATTATTTTCCTCCTTTCAGCCCTTCTTATCCCGGTCTAATGTTTAGCTATTGAAGTTGGAAGATTGTATTTACTTATGCTTAGCTTCCATTTCCCGATATTACCTCTGCCCACTTTTGCCCACTTTTAGGTATTTTCACCAATTAAATAAACATGTATATGAGTACACATAAAGCTTCCAGGCGATTAGCAGCAATGTCAAATGCTGAGGGAAGGTGTTACAGCTTTTCTTCATGCTGCTGATAAATTCATGATCAAACAACTTAGGGGAACAAGGGGTGTTTATTCTGGCTCACAATTTTACAGTTCATGGTCCAGCTTGTCAGTAGGGCTCATACCAACATCAGGTGTTAAGAGAACTGGCTACACCGTAACCACAGGGATTGTTGAGATGGGGCAAACCTTCTAACTTGCCAGCCTACAAATCTACCAAAGTACTCCAGAGTATTGAACCAGCTCTCTCCATCTTATGGACCTACCCAGGGAATGGTCCTCCCCACTGTGGGCTGAGTCTTTCCTTGGCAATTAGACAACATCCTGCAGGCTTGCTCAGGATCTGTGTTAGCTATTAATTCTTCACAAATGTGCCTAAAGGCTCAGCCATCAATTGTCAAGTTGACACCCATATGTAACTGGCCCAAATGGTAAAATCGAGAAGGATGGACAAATTCAGGAGTCCAGGGGAAAGAGTGTCTGCATAGAAAGAGAAAAGTGGCCCTAGTCTGAAGATCTACTGGCCTTTCATGTTCTGCTCCACAAGCAATAGAGACTACAGCTAAAACTCAGTCCTCCTTTACAAATTTTCCATTTTTCTGAAAGCGCGGGGGCGGTGGGGAGAACCCCTAAGATGCATTAGCAGACACACTCAACCCAAATATTATCACAGCCTGTCAGTGTCTGAGTGGATTCCAGCTGTTTTGAGAAAGTTGTAGAGCGCTCAGAGACTCAAAGTCAGCAGCCGGCTGATCTTCCCTCCCCTTCCTGTTTCCTTCTCACAAAACTTGTGTGCCCTGAGCACTGGTCTGTTCTGAATATGACCTCTGGGCACGAAATTAGGCTGCCACCGCACAGCTGACTAAGGTACACTCAAGACAGCAATGCTTTGCACACTGAGGGGAGATATGATCATTACTAGCAAAGTACTTTTTACTTAAAGACAAAAACCAGGTTTAACAGGACATAAGGAGGAAGTAACAGCATTGCTATATCGAAGTCGCTGTACTGAAGAGGTGAATTTTGAATTAAGAGAACACATGCTTGCTGGATGTATATAACTGACCCACAGCCATATCCTTATGCTATACTTGACAGAGGGTACACAGATGTCTCCCATCACAGACACCTAACTGTACTTGCTGAAAAGCATCAGGCCTCTACATCATGGGGGGCTGTCTAGTTGAAAATGGAAGACTCAGTCCATTATAGGTGGGAACATTCCCTAGGCAGGTAGATCAGAGGGAGAGAGCAGGTTCAATAGTCTGAGGTACTGAGCCTGAAGTGGGGCTTCAGGGAATCTTCTGGAAATCCTATTGTGTCCACAAATTTACTGAAGTTATGCATATTTCTGTAAGACCTACATGGAATTTGTTCTGTCAACATTTAACCACACAAAGGAAAAGATCACTAGAGACCCCAGGCCTCCTTGATAGACTGAGGGAGTCAGTGCTGATGGGAGGGAAGCTGCTCTCCTCAGTGGTCGACCCACTGATATGTGATTCACACTGTGGCAAGTGCCCAGCACAGCCATTGATGGAAACTCAGAGGAAGCTCAGTGTGCCACACAAGAAAAGGACATGAAAATATGAAGAAGACTGGCAGAGAAGAAGGGTTGTAGTGTGAAAACGGGGGCAAGGGAAGGTGGCTTGGAGGATCAAGGTATGAAAATGCCATAAATTCACCATACTCATATATGAAACACCCAGAGTATAAGGAGAAATAAATTTAAATTAAAAAAAAAAGTCTGGTGTGCTTTGGCAAACTCATAGCCTGGCAAGTGAGGTTTGTCCCTCTCTCAGAAATTCCTGTGGATTTTGTGTGGCTAGTTTCCTGAGCTCGATGTTGGTATGAATCTCCTGCCAAGCTGGATTATGAATGGCAACCAGAATTGTAGACAAGAATAAACCCCCTTCCTCCAAACTAGAAACTGCAACATCTCCCCTCAGTATTTGATAGTGATGCCAAGCAAGAGGAAGTGTTGAATCTTAGGCGTTTGTTCCCAGTGTCTGTGCACTTCCACCCTTCAATCACTTCAGGTCTGCAGGTACTGGGGGTGGCTAGAAACCTAGCTGTTATAGTTGCATTTTGGTGTCAGCTTGGCAGTTTGGGGTACAGCTGTGGAGAGTTAATGGCTGGAGTGGTCCATGAGCAAGTCTGTAGGTACTTGACTGATTGCTGTGGAAAGCCCAGCCCATAGTGGGTTTTTCCAGTGGTGGACCAGATAATAGGAGGTGCAAGAAGGAGGGACTTGCTCTTCCCTTATCTTGTGTCAACATGCTGTGGAGTCCACTCTACGAGCATCACTTGCTTTTAGAGCATCTTGGCCTTCTTTTTTGCTGCTGCTGCCTCTGTCCTTGGCTGACTTGGAGCTTCACCTTTCCCACCATGTTCTTGCTGTTCCCGCTGCCTTTGGAGCCTGGCCTCTAGGCCTTGCTGCTGTTCGCTGTTCATCGCTGATGTTGGAGCCCAGCTGTTCTTCACTGACGTCAGAACCCAGCATCTTCTACCCTCTAGAGAAGTGAAGGCTTGAGACCTTCTTGGGATTTTTTGGCTTTGTGGAACATTCCGATCAAGAATGAGGCCTCTGTGGGCAGCTACTCTGAAGGACACTATTTTTATTGTGAGTTATTTTAATAAACTCATTTATATATATTTCATTCTATTGATTCTGTTTCTTCAGGGAACCCTGACTAATACACTAGCTGAGGGGTTGGAAAGAGGGCTCAAAGCTTAAGCCTCTACCTCCCAAGCAGAAGGACCTGATCCCACAGAAAAATATCAGGTGGATTTCCAGCCTTGGAAGGCAGAGCCTGGGAAACCCCAAAGCAAAATTAAAAGGCAGTAGAGCAATCTAGGATGATTCCTTAAGCCATCCTTAGGCCTCCACAGGCACACACACTCAAGTGCCCTTTCCAAAAAAAAAAAAAGGAAAAGAAAAAAAAAGAAAGAAATCTAGCTGAATAGCAATCTCTTTCTCACAGGGTGGTGCTACAAGATATTTCCTGGAGACATAACCAAGCATCTGTTCACCTCAGAGAAGACACTAGAAACAGACCAAACGGCTGACTCCACCCGCGTCTTGCCGGTGAGCCAATGAGTTCACTGTTGTTCTTAGCAGAAAGTTTCCGGCAGCTGAGTTGCTGAGCCGCTTACCCCAACTTGGGTGGCCTCTCGTGCAAACTCCATCCCCACGGCTCCCAGCATGACGTACGTGCAGGCAGCTTCTCCCTGATCATTTGTTGCTTATGTCGTCTTAGGGACAGCCTTGTGAGTCTCCCCACAGCTACGTTTCTGAGCCTTGTATGTCCCCTGAGATTTCCCAGCATCCCCAGCTGTCCTCTGACCCCTAAGAGGGACTGTTTCAATTCCAAGAGAACACCCACACAGCGCAGGGTTAAAAATTCAATCCGATCTTAATAGATCTCAAATTAACCTCAATTAGAGCATCATCATTGTCAAGACTGTAACGTCTATAATCGTGGAGTGGAATGCCTGCCTCCCTCCACAGCGAGTAAGTAAATAGCACAGAAATGAGGGGAATGAAAGATTGGATATGAATTTATATTTACTTGATTTATGCATAATCACAGAAATTTGAATTCCATTCTGCATTATTTAACCTCTATTACAAAGAACAGAAAATCCAGTCTTTAAGCAATTCACTAACCATTTTTTCATCATTAACTCATTTAAACGCCACCTGTTGAATAGTAATTCATTGTCAGCCACTTCGGGAACTGTGCAAAGGTGCAAGGGAAGGGAAATTCACCCCACACGGGCTTGGTGAGATTTGCTTTGGGTACAGACTTATGAGAACCTGCAGTTTAGAGAGAGTAGTTTCTTTATTAAACACTTACTTCTAAAGATACAGTCACTGGTGGGGAATGGAAATAATACCATCTCTTCTGAGAATCTTGAAATTCAGCAGAAAGTATCTAGCAGTATTGCAAGTGCCCATAGGATCATGATTCCTGAGACAGCTACTCTTTTTACTAGGATCTGATGGCCAATTCTTGGATATGCACTTATACATCTGAGAGCACACAATGATGCATGTAATGGCATGAGGTGAAATAAGTAAGTTCTAAAAGAAAATACGGGTAGACAAGGCAGATGTAATAGAGTCGTATCTTTCAGCCTACATCCTGTTAAGGGCCATTGATTTAGTGCTAAGCTTTCTTTGGGTTAGTTCCAGAAATATTTCTCTCATATTATTGACTTCGTCCTTGTGGTTGTGTGTGTGTGTGTGTGTGTGCGTGCATATACACCTGTGTGCATTCCTGGGATATCACAGTGAGCACATAAAGTCACAGAGAACTTACAACTTAGAGATACTGAAGACTCAAAAATATGTGCATGTAAGGGAATCTCAGGCTGAGGTAAATACTATGAGAAAATGAATCAGGGTGATATGGAGAGCAATGAGGCCATCCCAAAGATGGCGATGAGCCGCACGCACCTCCTCAGTGTCGTATTTGCCCAGGAACTTAACTGACAAGAAATCAACAAGAAGCAGAGAAAGACAGCACTGGCAGAAAGATCTGGAGCAGCTCCATGCAACCAGCAGACACCAGTTATCAGGAGGAAAAGACCTTCCATGTTGCAAACAAATATGCAAAATAGTTTGAGGCCAAACTTCCTGCTGGCACCAGAGCCCTGAGTGAGAAAGGCAACAGAATTTGAACGTCAATCAGTTTTCAGCTCTAAAAACATTGAACATGAAGAAATATTTTGGAATGAATATAAACAAGCATCAGGGTCTTTTTTATGATGATGATGACGATGATGATGATGATGATGATGGATGAAATTCTGGGGAATTTCAAGGAAGTCATCCATATAATCTGTCTGCAGGACACACTGTTCAGCTTACTAAGAAGTGAGCAAAGGAACTACAGAAAAGGGGAAAGAAGTCCGTGGTTCGCCTGCCACAGCACAGCCCATGCCCAGTCTCTGGTCACTACCTGCCCTCTCTCAAGCGGTTCCATGCTGTCTCCACACTTGCTTCCGTCAATGTGAGAGGCTCCCCTGGGGTGCCTAACCTCTGTCCCCACCCCTTTCCTACAGAGCGGTTTCATGCAGCACAAGTCAGACCACTTCATTCTTGGATTCTGATATCACCGATCCCTTAAAGAGGCGAACACGTAAGCAACCTGGAAGCTCCTATGCCATCATCAGGCATCGCTTCTTTTCCAGTATTTGTTCTTTACTGATGATTTTTGATCTTTGTCAATTTTATACATGGATATAGTAGTTCATTTTGGGCATGATCTTGAAGCTCTTACAATTTTCGGCAACAGTGCCTCATGGCACGAGAAGTCATTCGCAGGAGCTGGTGGGGGAGCAGCAAGAGCTGAGAGGGGAAGGACAGTTGTTTGAACTTGCTTTCTACTTGCTAAATTCCAATGAGCTCTCGCTGTCTGTCTTTATCTGTCTGGCCATCCATTCCACCTATTATGGACTGGGTTTCTTGCATCAATTATGCAATTAAGACAATCTCCTATAGGTTTCCCAGAGGTCTGCCTTCACTAGATCATACCTCATAGGTGTACCCAGACACCTATCTCCTAGACTCTAGGTTGAAGTGGAGACAAGACACTACACTACCTAAATAAATATCTTCATGATTTGCCATTGACATTTCTGTTTACATAATTTGTGGGGTCATGGCAAACTGAAACAATAGCAAATACTGAGAAACTTTATGACAAGTAGTAATTATTCTGCAATATTTTTATTACGCAGAGAATGCTTTCATATGTATAATGTAAATACTGCAGAATGCTATGGCACCTCTCATATTTTAATGCAGTTTTTCTGAGATCAATATTCTGAGATTCCATAGGATGAAGTAGAATCACAAAGGAACCAAAGATGGTCTTTAACTTTTAGCAATTTTCCTTCCTCGGTCTCTCTAGTGCTGGGCTTACAGGCCTGATTCAAGACATCAAACAATTTTTTAAAGTGAATATCTTTGCTAGAGTTATGAACAGTTGTTTCTCCTTTGGATTAAGTTCACCACAACGTTTATTTATCATTGCAGTGTTTTACATTGAAAGTATGTCCAGTTAAGCCCATTAATTAACCAACCAACCAACCAACCATCCAACCAATTAGTCAAACCAATCAAACCAGTCAAACTAGCCAACCAAAAAAACAATCAACCAGCCAGCTAACCAAAGAAACTCCTGGTTGATGACTGATACATTTTTTTTAACATACCGGGCTAATAAAGCCAGTGAACTGTTTTCATAGAGTTTGTACAGATTTTATAAATCAATCTGAAGAAATAATTTCTCTCATTTTTAAGAATCAATAGCAGCTACACTCATCACCTTTTGGCTCTTGGGGTACTGGTTCAAAGAGAGTCTGTACCATTCAACAAGTAAAAAGGTGATTATTCTATCCTGTGAAGACATCTTGGGTACATTACCTTTCAGGGAAAGTAGTGGGTCTGATAGAGTAAGAATCATGTTTTGTCAACATTGTACTAGGATCTAAGAGTGTGAAATCGTGGCTTCTGGAGAATATAAACAAGTCCTGGAGTTGAAAGTCAAGTAAATTAATTTCAGCTCTCGACTTAAACTACTGCTGAGAAGTACTTCAATTCCTGATCCTCCTTCTCCACACAGATGCAGGGTTACAAGAAACTCGAGCCACGCTCATTTGTTCTCCCTCTGGAGAGATTTCACCTGACTGCTTATTTATCAGTTTCATTCAACACA
This sequence comes from Typhlomys cinereus, assembly GCA_023101885.1. Lineage (NCBI taxonomy): Eukaryota > Metazoa > Chordata > Mammalia > Rodentia > Platacanthomyidae > Typhlomys > Typhlomys cinereus. The sequence continues at coordinate 894,703 of JALPQD010000322.1, forward strand.
ATGGTTTCTGAAAAGTCTCTCTCTCCCTCCAGTGCCCCTCCTGCTTCGCTCTTCCCTACCACTGTTGTCCTTCCTTCAGTTTTTCCTGCCTTTGCTCTTTAGTTCAAAAAAAAAAAAAGCACAAAACAAGACAAGAGAATTAATCTCTTGATCCTTTATAAAAGAAAGGGAACGACTGCAAAACAAGTTGTCAATACTTTCCTGGGGGATTACCGCAGTGCTTCCACACGGGTCTTCCTTGTGCTGAACATTCCGTTGCTTTGGCACGCACCATGTTCACAGAGGCCAAGGAACTGCGTGTTTTAGGATGAAGCTTCGGCTTGTGGAGGATCTGCCTCACGAAGTAGGGGGATTATGACACTGAATGATTTTATGACAGATCTATACAATCATGGAGCTCCAGTTGGTTTTACTAAATGGGTAGGGTGGGTGGGGAGTCTTCAACAAGAATACATCAGATTCCTTGATCCACTCGGCCAGACTGTTCATATCTACAGAAATTATTATGCACTGCCATTTTATCAGTGAGGCGCTTAAGGGACACGAGATCCAGGCATCTTGCTGGACCTCGAGAGTCTGCCAGAGCAAAGCAGGAGGCAAACTGGGTGGCTTTAACTCCGGAGCTTGATCTTATGCTTCCTTCCACAATGACAGTTCAGTGTACAGAGCTGCTAGCTGCTGCTCTCGCTCCATTGGTCAGTCTGTCTGTCTCTCTCTCTGCCAGTTAGACAGTTAGGCTGTGACTTTGTTTCTCACACAGACCCGAATTGTCCCCTGTCTCTTGGCACCTGGAATAAGCCAGCCTAGAACCTCTGACACACAGACCTAAGACCACCATGACTTATATGTCCCTCGCTTTGTGTCCCTAGGCACATAGTCTGGGTCATGCGATGTGGACTTTACCCTCCAGCAAACCTCTAAGAGTCAGGAGCCTCACTTCGTTCCCCCCCCCCCACACCCTGATGCCCACCATGCCACCTGTGGCAGGAAGAGAAGCCTCACTTTGTTTTTAGGAATTGAAGACCCTTCCCCTCTCAGATACCCACCATGTTCTCCATGGCAGGCGTTAAACATTCTCAAGCCCCCTCAGCCTCCAGGGTCCCACCAAGACTGCTTCATGGCCACTAGCCTAACAAAGCTTTTCTAAAGGGTGACTCATGCCAGCTTCCTTCCTGCTGACCCGCTCTGTCTTCCAACACAACACCAAAGGTCACAGAAGTCTGACTCAAAGCAAAAGCATCTAGTCAAAAAACTTCATTCCACAGCTCCAGCGAGGCTCCAGAAATCACAGGAGGCAACAGAATGTTTAAGCGGAGATGACAGGGAACCTGAAGGCTCATGGGAAGAACTCTTACCTGCTCAGACGCACCATGAATATTGGCAGAAAGAAAATAAATACCCGAGAGTTATTCAAAATCCTCCCAGTCTTGTCACATTGCTATGATAAAATCAGCAGAGGAAGAGGATATTTGGACGGAATCGATGGTCACCAGCCCTATCTTGTCATCAAGTGGATTTTGTGGACTTCTGTCTTAAATCGGTTTCAAGAAATAAACACAGCAAGTGAGGTCCCTGCACCCCAACCTCATGCAGTTTGTCTTAGAAGAGGAAGGGCAGGCAGGGGGGAACAGGGGTGTCTCTGACCCAAATATATCAAACACGTTCATTGAGCCCTTCCGTCGAGGGCGAAAGAACAGGAAAAGTGGTGGAGACAGAAGGCTGATAAAATATCAGAACTTTCAATTGATTGGAGAGAGAGCTATTCACAAGAGTGGAAATCTGTCAAAAGATAATGCATGGTCATTTTTCAAAAGTGATACAGAAAACATGTCCTATAATGATCGAGAGAGATAAAGCCCCCTTCTGGAAGTGGAAAGGAAAGAAAGACTCAGAAAACAACACACAGACAAAACAATATACTTTCAGGCAAGCGAGGTGGACAGGACAAGATAAACAAATTGCTCTGGCAAAATCACCTGCCACGAGGCACGGGAGAGATACCCAGATGGATGAGACGGATTAGACCGCCTTCCTCGGCGGCTGTTGAATCTTTGGCATGTGCCAGGTGCTTTTATGAAGTCGTTGCTTCTCTGGTTCACAGCCTAACACTTTCTGCATTATCTAGCTTGTTAGAAAGGTAAGTTTCTGACATCACACATACTCTTAGAGAAGTTGCATGTGCATGCATGAGTTCGTGTGCACGTGTGTACTTGTACATTCGTTTGCACGCGTGCCACGGGGTTCCTGAACAGATCGGAGGACGATCTCTGGTGCCATCCACACCTTATACGGTTTGACACGAGGGTCTCTTTGTTGGGGATCACTGTGCATACCAAACTGGCTATCTCTGAGTTTGGGGGGAATTCTCTTTTCTCCCCCTCCCTTTTCCTAGGCCGTAAAACACCGGGATTATCAGCTTGCACTGCCAGCTTTACATCAGCTCTGAGGATTTGAACTCACATCCCCGTGCTTGCACCACAAGCCCTTCACTGACTGAGCTAGCTCCTCAGCTCTGAGAATTTGCATTTTATCAAGATGCTAAAGCATCTCTGAAGGCACCCTGCTGTTTGGGAAGCAGTGTGGGAAAGTGTGTTTACCTGGCTAATGCGTATAACATCAGTACCAGAAAACAGTTGTTAATATTCACGGGGTGATGAGGGCAGAAATAGATTGAACTCGCTCCCCATCTGTGGTCAGTGTGTGACAGAGGATGATTCACACTCACACCCTGACCAGCCATGCTGTGCAGCTGTCTCAGTAAGTTCACCAAGTCACACTCTCTCAGTCAGTTCAGCTCAAGATCAGCTGTCAGTCACAGAGGAGCACAGCGTGCACTCTTTCCCAGCAGCTCCATCACTGCTTTACAAAAGAGGCAAAGGAGGCTGGGAGACAGCTAGGAGTTAAGGCCTCTGCCTTGCAAGCAAAAGGACCTGAGTTCAGATCCCTGGATCTCATGTACAAGCACCTGCTGGATATGGAGGCCACGATTCAACCCTGGAAGGTGAAGGAGACTCTAGAGCAAAGCAATATAGAGGTAGAGCGACGCAGGATGATTGTTGATGTCATCTTGGGTCTCCACAGGCATGCACACTCAAGTGCCCTATTGTACGTGCACGTGCGTGCACACACACACACACACACACACACACACAGTGAACCTACACGGCAGGCAAAGGACACAAAGCCAGGCCCGAATCATGGAAATGTCACTGCTTCTGTCACATCGCATGAGCATAGGATCAAGTCCCTCCCTACTCTGTGCTTCGACAGGTCGCAGCTACCAGCCACAGTCCACTAGGATCTACCACTGTGGGGGGATGATGGGGCCTGCTGTAGTTTCTCCTTCCCTCCAAGGGCCAGTACAGTTTGGGTGTCCCAGGCTCTGCACAAGTGACCACAGCGAGGCCAGCTGGACAGGTCCTGGCCTCTACTAACGCCCCCGCCCCTTTCAGATCACTGCACTCTGCTTTTCTCTTTCTCTCTCTTTCTGTCGAGTACATACACCTGCACATGTGTGTATACATGCACATCTATGCATGCACGTGTATGCACCCACGGCTGTGACACTGCACGTGTGTGGGTGTTCAGTGAGAAGTCTCAAGTATGGTCTCTGCCATCCACCTTGCTTGAAGACAGGTGTCCTCTGTCCACTGCTGCGTATGCCAGGCTAACTGGTCAATGAACTTCAAGTGAGTCTCATGTCTCTGCCGCCCATCTTGCTGTAGGAAGATTGGGATCACAGGATCTCACTAAGATTACGTGGATTCTAGGCATCCAAATCAAATCCTCGGCTTGTGTGGTGAGCACTGTACCCCTGAGCTAACTCCCTTGCCCATTTCTAGCTACTTCCAATATCTTTTTAATTAGTTCTTCCTACCAAATGCCTTTGACTGAATTGCTGATGGTCCCTTGTTTTCCTAACCACATCCACTGGACGATCAACTTTGACAAATTCCAATTTCCTCATTTGCATCAGGATAAATGTCACATATTACCAAGATCATATTACCAAGAGCAACTTGCCAACCAAAGTGATAAAGTTACCTGAAAAATACTTTCTGTGTTTGTTTTTCTTCCTTATTTATTTCTTTTTTAGTTTTTGAAGAGAGGGTTGCATGTAGCACAGGCTGGCTTTGAGCTATGTAGCTAAGGATGACCCTGAATTTCTGATCCTTGTATTTTTTCTACCTCCCGGTGCTGACATCAGAGGTGTGGATTACATCCCAGGTTATGCAATGCTGGGGAGCATACGCGGGGCCTCTCACCAACTGAGCTCCATGCTGAGTGCACCCCCATGTTCTTGCGTTTTTGCGGGGGCTGCAGAACTAGATCACTGTAAACTACAGACCCAGAGTCAACGTGAAAGTCAGCAAAAGGCAAAGATCCTCAGCTACTTTCACTTCAAAGTCGAAAACCAGCTCTGTCTTGCAAGAAATTTAGGTTAATTAGAAGTCTGCAAAAGATTACATTGAGAGTGATGACTTATTTTTAGTTCAGGTTGATATTACTTGACATATGGATATTAATAACGTTTACATGAAAACTTTAAAACCAGGAATGTGAGAAATTTGTCACACACCTTGGGACTAACTTTTGCCCAGAAGTTGAGCACTCTCTCTCATGACTGAAAGATGAATACAGGAATCCAACAACAAGCCATTTCAAGAAAGGACTTGAGCACGTGTGTCAGCCTGCCTTGGTTCTTTCTAAACTTTGTTGTCCTTCGTTACAAAGTGGGAATTAATGATTTTTGCATATGAGTTCAGTAGGGAGTAAATGAGTGAATTGAAGTAAAACACTGATTTTAGTACCTAGAATATATTAGCTACTCAAAAACTTATACTTGTATAAGGGTGCAGCTGGAGAGATGACTCAGAGGTTAAAGCCTTTGCCTTAAAAGCAAAAGACCTGAGTTCAGATCCCCAGACATCATGTAAAAATGCCCAGCAACAGCCTGAAATTCCAACTCTGGAAGTTAGAGTCTGAGAATTCCCAGAGCAAAAGAGGTAGAGCAAGTCAGGATGATCCCCACCTTGAGCCCCACAGGCACACACGTGCAGGCACCTTCTTACACACACACACACACACACACACACACACACACACACACACACACACAATAATCTGGTAGCTTCCCTCTTTTCCTTCAGGATGCACACTACAGTGATTGAGGCTCATTAAGCCACATTTATCTCATTCGAATTGATTTATATCATACATTACATTTCAAATAGGATGGGATTGCATCCATACTTCCTGGAATATTTAATAGATGGAGATATAGATATTACAGCATAGGATGTGGTGTTGGATTTTAGCAAAACAACCACCTGATTCTGGCCTTTGTGTGTTGCTGACTGAACGAAGAGCCACATTTCAAAACATGTGACTTGAGGAAGCTGTACAGGTCAATATCTTTTTTCGTTGTCAACAAGAGTAAAACGGGCTCAGTGAACCAAGTGCTTGGCACACAGGCATAAAGGCCTGAGTTCAAACGCCACACAGGAAGCTAAGCACGGACCTGTGTACATGCGCATGCGCATGTGCGTGTACCTGTGTGTGCCTGTGAGGTCAGCACCATGGAAAGTGGAGATGGCAGGACTGGCTGGCTGGCAGCTTCTGGTTTAGTGGGAGACCCTGCTCCTAGGGAGCAAGGCACAGAGTGACAACAAGGGTGCCTAATGTCCCCTTCTGGCCTCCATGCGGACACATAAGACACACGCACAGAGGCATGTGCACATGCCACACACATATACACATACTCAGTGTCTTCCTCTGGTTGCCTTGTGAATATAAAACACACATGCACACACACACACGCACAAGCAGGTGCACATGTCACGCACACATATACACATACTCAATGTTTTCCTCTGGCCTTCTTGTGAATATAGCACACACATATACATATGTGCACATGCTGCACACATACATATACATAAACACAATGTCCTCCTTTGACTTCCTTGTGAATATATACCTTCCACTACACACACACACACACACACACACTCACACACACACATATGCATTGTGCAATATATACACATATACACACCCTCATGTATATGTACGTACAGACACATATTTACATCTGCACTTATAGACATGTATATACACTGCATAGTATACATTCACATGCAATCATATATATATATATACATAGACCCTTACACATGTGTGTTTACATACACATATAAACATCTGCATGTATACACATACATACTTGCACATAAATCCATACATACATATACACATGCATACATATACACATTCTTGTATACCTGCATGCACACACATACAAACACACACATATAAGCACACACATATAGAAATATAAAATTACTGCGAAAACTTCACTTAAGTCTCCAGAATGAAAGTAAGTGAAGGAAATGATATGAACAAGATAATGTGTTCTTATTTTAAGGTCAAAGTATTTAAAATACTGCACACTGAGTTCAAGTGGTTCCATGTGTGGAGAACAAGATCCTATGACATAAACAAATTTACAAATCAATACCAGGAACTTCTAAAACAGTAGAAGAAATACTTTTAAAAGAAAATACTTGAATTAATCATCCATCCCACAGACTGAAAATAGGTTCACATCTTGTAATTTATCCATTTTGATAAAAGATTTTGAAGGTGAGTCTCAAAATGAATTACCAGCCAGTTGAAGAATGGCTTGGAAACATGTTTCTCAGTTTTACCAATGAAGAGTTGGTGTGAAGAGCAAGATAAAAGTGTGTGAATTGGTGATCATGCTTTCGGCTACCTGGAAGAAACTGTTAGATCCTTTCAAAAGATCTTACCTTCTTAATATTGTGAATCTAGACTGCAATTCCCAAAATAAAAGGAAAACCATCTGGATGTTTATGTTTAAAAAATTATAACAACATTTCCACTGGAAAATGACATTTTGAACTTTCTCTGCTCTGATCAAAGTGGGAAAAGAAAGATAGAAGATGTAATAGTTCAAAAAAAAAAAACCTTATTGCTGCAAATCTGAAAACCAAACAATAAGTATTGCCAAGCGACAGTGATTTAATATCATCAGCTAACAGCAATGCCTGGTCTCCACGTGACTGCTCCCACGTTCCTCTGATCAAAGTTCTGCACGCCATTGTTGGAATGTTCTGTTTCTCTCTTGCAAGCAAAGTCCACTGGAAGATGCTTGATCCTTCAGATGTCTTAACAGCAGCCTCGGAGCTCTGGGAATCCTGTCCTGCCAGCTCAGGGGAAGGACGAGGGAAACTTATTGTATATTTCCACTTCCCGGAGAAAGAGGTATAGAAGTGCTGTTCATCCTAATTAGGACTGTGTAACTTGAAGCGAGCTAAACATATTTAGCGCAGAGTGTAAATATTACAACAAAACAGGCTGGGCACCTGGGTCTCATCTGGATTTCTCCAGAATCAGTTAACGCATGCAGGTAAACACAGGTGTAGGACTTTCCCACTTGCAGTTTGCTTGTCTAAAATCATCTGCTAAATCATCTTGCAATGGCCACTTTCATTAGCAGTGGCCCAAGCTTCCACAAAATGGAGTAACTTTTGGCTGCGGATGAGGAAGCTTGTAAATATATGCACACATGCATGCATTCATGTAAGGCAAACACATCTATCTGCAGAGAAAACCTTTTCAAAAACAATGCTGAAAGACACATGGAAGCAGGCAAACCTAACTGGTAGGGGTTATTACTGTGAAGGATGTTTTTCATGTATTCTACAGAATGAAAAGGAAATGGTATGAAATGGAAGTGCAGAGACCCTTAGCTAGTTTATTTATCTGGGAGCAACACCTCTCTAAGACCAAGATGCATGCTGGGAACTAGGAATTCACTGAGCCCTTGGTGTTACCGGAGAGACGTGTGTGTGTGTGTGTGTGTGTGTGTGTGTGTGTGTGTGTGTGTGTGTGTGTGTGTGTGTGTGTGTGTATGTAAGAGGGCGCTTGAGTGTGTTTCTAGAAGATCCAACAATAACTTAGGGAATCATCCTGGCTTGCTCTACATCCTTATTGCTTTATCCTGGGATTCCCCAGGCTCTACCTTCCAAGGACAGAATTGCAAGCCAAAATCATATCCACCCTGCCTATTTTGCAGTGGATCTGGGAATCTGAACTCAAGTCCTTTTACTCGTGAGGCAAAGGCTTTAACCCAAAGATCCGCTTCATCAATAACTTGCTGAATGCCAAAGATTTTGGCACACATATGCTTTCCACATGAGCTTAACATAGGCCCCTTACACATGAGAATGTTTAAAGAATTTAAAAGCACCATGAAGCAGAGCTGAGGCTGCTCTGAGAGGTGTCCACTTGACCTCGTGATGCATAATCTGTCAGTCAGGATGATCTAGTAATGATGCACAACTTGCCAATCGGTGTGATCTAGTAATGGGATTTCTTAAACTTCATCCATTCCCAAACTCTTTTCACCTGAGAAATTATGACCATGACCCTGGGTATGTAGTTTTACAAATCAAACATTTATTGCTAAGAAATTACAGACAAATGTATTTTAAAATAATTCTTTCTTATGCAAGGCATTTTACTGTTTACCAAAGATGAAAGCATATTACAAACTAATGAGCTGGATGTGTTTGTTTATTTTTACGTCAAGAATAGAATCTTGGCTGAATGTTTGGTACTGCAGGACAGAGAGTGTCTATGGTGTCCGTCAGAGTTGAGTGATATTTTGATTTTATGAACATCAATACTGAGAACACTGTTTTGCAGAAATACTGAGTACAAAATGGCAAAAGTATGTTTAGGGTCATTTCAGAAATTGCTGGAAACTCTGCCTTGATCTCAAGCCAAAATTCATTTTATGATTTTCTTTAAATGAAATATACTAGAGTCAGCAACTCAAACAGCACTTTTTAAAATTATGCATTTTGACACGATATAATCCAAAGATTTACTAATTTGAAAGAAGCTGAAGAATGGGGGTAGGGAAATATTAAAAGCCTTTGTGTTCCACAATTAACGTGCCATATAAGAGACCTTTCTATGTGTGGGCAAATCACTGCAGTTCATAACATGCATTTGTCTTGGATCTGAGCCGAAGTGATTTAGGCAAGGATTACTGGTGTAGGGCACTAGGAGGGCATGCACGGTACAAAGAGCACATGTGTGTGTTCAGAAGCAAGGTTGCTATGAAATCACACGACACAACACAGCTGAGCAGTGCAGAAGACATCTTGGGTTCATCACAAGTTTATTTGCAATTAAGTTTTGATTATTGTGCATTCAGAAATCTTCTGCTGCTACCATATCTTTCATGACCCCTATGTTCAACTACTTGATCTGGGGTCACGCCCCACAGTTTAAGCAGTCAAAGTTAGGACTGACTAAGATGAATACAATCACCCAGATCAGGCTAATATGAATCCAAGCATAGATCTTGACATTCCCCGGGAATCATTGAGAAATAGGTCAAGGTATTGTGACTTAATGCACTTTCTAGAAAGAGCTGCTTCTTACCTGGATGGAGGTGGGAACTAAGGAGAAAGACTGAGAAGGGCAAGAGTGGAAGGTCGGCAAGGGACCATGACATTGCAGTCTCTGTGGCCACCCATCTTTCTTGGAAGTGCACCCCGACCATTGTAGCAGGTGGGGTTCTGTGTCTTGCACAGGGGCCACTGTTCTACAGCTGTTGCATATTTACAATATTTCCAAACACATTGCCAAGGTAAGTTTTCTGTTACAGTAAACTCGAACTTTGAAATTCTTAATCAGTTACATCTGACAGAAATTCAGGGTGTCTTTGCCAAACCTAAGTATGTCACATGATGTTTACAGATTTATTTTTCGTGCATACGTGTGTGTGTGTGTGTGTGTGTGTGTGTGTGTGTGTGTGTGTGTGTGATGCCTTTAGAGTCCCAAAGATGCCAATGGGACTCATCCTGGATTATTCTACCTTTTTATTGATTTGTTCTGGGGTTTCCAGGCTCCACCTTCCAGGGCTGCAATGGCAGACCTCTGCTATATCTGTCTGGCATTTTTACACAAGATCTAGGGATCTGAACTCAGGTCCCTTTGCTTGTGAGACAAAGGCTTTACCTGCTGAACCATTTCCCATCCTATTTATAAATTCTTTACTTCCTCCTGCCACCTACCACATACACAAGAGCTGGGGTCGGTGAAATAGGTCAGTGGGTACAACGTACCTACCCTGCCAGCCTGGCGAGTCAACTTTGATTAACTTGGAACCTGCAAAAAGTAGATGCAGAACCAATCCTACTGAATATGAGTGGCCCCCAAGAGACTCAAGTGTTTGCCATCTTAGCTGATGCTGACGTTTGGTAAGGTCGAGGTACCTTCAGGAGATGAACCTCGCTGGAGGGCAGGGACAGGGAGGGGGAGGGCTTTGAGGCTGCCGAGCCCCGCCCTCCTCCTGCACTCCCCGCCCTCCTGTCTGCTCTGGCAGTTTGTTGCTTTCACTTGCAGCCAGCCCTGCTATCTTAATGGACTCTAACACCCCTCTGGAGCCCTAAGCCAGGTAAATTTCCTCTCGCCCTCAAGCTAGTTGCATGAGTGCTGTCTCACAATAGCAGAAAGAGTAATTGCCACAGATGCCACATACATGCCATGGCACATGGTCTAAAATGTACAATAATAACAATAACAACAAAGTTTATAAGAGCAACAAGTTAAAAGAAAACAAATGATGCAGGCGGGCGGCTCCAACACAGTCCACAGAGTCACCACCTCACCAAACATCACAATCCGATGCCTCTTTCCCTCCTTGACTTCTGCCAGCATCTTTTATTATTAGTTAGTACAAAGTACTATTATTATTAGTTAGTACAAAGTACTAACATGACATGTTTGAAAGATCTAATGTTCCTCCACCCTGCTCCAAGCCAGTCACTGCAGACCAACTCTGCCCACTGTCTTCCCATGGGGCAGATGGTCTTTGTCTAGAAAACATGGTAGCAAATAATGCTCTGTCAAGAAACAAAGGTTTGTCTTCCAGTCATTGCTCCATCAATGAAGAGTCCCATGTCCTCTGGAGCATCGCCTGATTGTCATCTGACTGGCATCTTTAGGGTACAGATCTAGGAGCTATTTTATGATAGGACAAAAAAACACACATGCAATGATACCCCAGGAAAATCTTCTAAACTACATGTCTGTAAGGTCTGGGATGTAGCTTATTTGAGCCCTCACTTGAGCCTCAAAACCTCATGAACTGGCTGTGGAGGACACACTGTAATCCCAGCCCTTGGGACGATCAGGAGTTCAAGGTTATCCCAGCCACAGGCTACTAGCCTGGGCTCCGCGAGGCCAGCGGAAAACAGCACTGAGGACGGGAGCAGCAGCAGAGTCCAGAGTCAGTGACGTCATCACCTGCAATCCCAGCGCTGGGGACGCAAGGACGAGGGGAACTTCGGTTCCAGCCTGACATAAACTGAAAAGTTCTGTCTCAATAAATTAATAAAAGGAAAGAATACCGGAAAGAAGATTACGGAAAGATGATAGATGGTAGATGATAGACAGACAGATGAAAAATAGATGATAATTGATAGATGACATAGATATATAAGTAGATGGATAGTAGATAGTAGACGGACAGATAGATGATGATTATGTTCGATAGATGGTAGATAGATGACAGATTGATTATAGATACATAGATGATTGACAGATATACAGACAGAGAGACAGACAGTGTCTTGGTTTGAAATATGACTTTTGCCCATAGGCTCAAGTATTTGAACATTTAGTTGTTTGGGAAGGTCATTGTACCCTTAGGAGGTGGAGCCTCCCTGGAGGAAGGGAGCCTCAGGGGATGGGTCTTGAGGTGGATTAGCTCCGCCCAGTTTCAATGAGCTAGTCTGCTCTTGAGTTTGTAGTTTGAGTTCTCTCAGCTTCTTTGATGGGTGTGATGGACTGCCTCCAGCTTCTGCCAGCCAGCCATGCCTCTTCCTGTGTGAGTGGTGTCTCACAGCAACGGAGAGGAAAACAGGAAGAGAGAGATAGATCAATGACAGGTTATATGTATAGATAGATGATAGAAATATAGATGATAAATAGATAGGTAGGCAGATGGATAGATGATGGACAGATGATAGATAAAAGGTGGTGATTGATAGGTAGATGATGGATAGATGACAGATACATGATAGATGATAAATGATAGATAATAGATGACAGATATAGATACGTAGATGATAGATAGAAAGATAGATGGATAATTGATAGATAATTGATAGATGATAGATAGATGACAGATAGGAATACCAATTCTGTGATGACATCTAATCTTATTCTAAAATTTAAAAACTTAAGCATTTACATTTACATAAAAGTGCCCACAACACACACATTACCAAAGACCTCATTCTCAGCAGAATGCCTTTGTCTTTGTGGAAGCGTTGGATTTTTATCTAATGTGTGTCAAAGTTGATTTAGGAACAGACAAGCCCCGTGAACCCCACAGACTATAATCAAAACACAAAACCCTTGCAGTAGGCCGGTACCAAAACCTGCTGTTCTCTTACCCAATTTTTCCTATTGAGTTCAAATGTCCAACTGTTCAGTGGGCTCAGATAACTTCACCAGCAAAGCTCTTAGTTTTGGCATTCTCACATTCCAAATTAAAATTACATTATATTTTTTTGGGAAAGCCCCCCACCAGCACCATCTGTGAACTGAATGGTGTCATTACATCAAAGTACTGCAATTAGAACAATAGGGTGAAATTAATGCCAATGTTAAGTACAGATGTGCCAGATATGACGGGTAGTTGAGACACGATCCAAACTGACAGCCACGTGCAACATGGAAAGTGTCCAGCCATAACCCCCGATCCAGTTGGCCAACGGATGTCATGATTGCCTCCCAAAGAACATGTTGAAAAGAGATTTATTTGGCAAAAAGAAAAAACTATTTTGAAAAGACTGTGGTCTATCCTCGGTTACTCTTGCAATGCTCCCATTATATCCAGATAGACTCAGGCCCCAAGAACATAATGTGAAGGCCACAGAACATTCCATAGTCAAGCCACAAAGTTCCACCCACCTTTATTTTTATGTTCAGGGGTACACTGAGGATTGTATTCCGTGGTAGATCCGGTGATATTAGCAGGTTTGAGGTGTTGTGTTCCATTTGGCAGCCGAGACAGTGATGAGGAACTACCCACCATGGGGGTTTCTTAGGACTAGTTGCTAAGGGCCATATGGCTTACTGTTCAGGACCACCAAATTTTGAAGTATGTGACTGCTGACAGGGTGCCTTTTTGGGTAGGACTGTCCTATGTTTTTCATCACTGTGGATGCCGAAGAGTCTGCTTCTGTCAGACAAAGGTTCTTTCACCTCCCTTCTTCCATAGTAAACTGGAGTGGCCAATGCAGGGGCCACACAGATGAGCAGTGGCCACACACTCTGTCAGAGCTTAGGCTGCAAATGGAAATTGCAGTTTTTATACTTGAATACTTCTGCTGCCATATGTAGGAGTTTGTAGCAGCAAATGTAACTCAAACTTTATTTTATTGGTGTGTGTGAGCTGGAAACCTCACAATGGTAACTTTTGCTTAAGTAAGTAAGTTTTAAAAATGAGACAACATTCAGAAAGCAGGAAAAACAGCCACTAGGACAGCAGCCATCAAGGGGATGTCATCTCAGGTGCTTTTTTCCTGTCGTGGCTTGAAATGTATTCCCCCCAAACTCGTGTGTTTGGCACCTTTAGGAGATGGGGCCTTGTGGGAGGAAGGCAGTCACAAGAGGTGGACCTTGAGGTAGGTCAGTCCCACCCACCCTACTTCCTGGTGAAATCTGTTCTTGCAGCTCACAGCTTCCAGAAAGGACATGACTTAGCTTGTCTCCAGCTTCTTCCAGGCAACCAGTCACGCCTTTCCTGCCATAATGGGCTGTATCTCCCCTCTGGAACTGTAAGCTGAATAAATCCCCCTTTCTCATTTAAGTTGCCTGACTTTGAGTGTTCTCACACAACAACAGATAAGAGTAACCTGTACAGAAATTGGTACTGAGAAGTGGTGTATTGCTGCGAGATCAAGAGCATCTGGTACTATAATGTGAAGTGTTTTAAAGTTGAGAGAAATTGATACCAGAAAAGTGGCATGTTGCTGTGTGAGACTGAGAATTTAGTACCAAAAAGTAAAGTTGTTGTTTGTGAAGCTGAGAGAAGTTGGCACCCAGCAATATGGTACTGCTGTGATAGGGTTAGTGTGCCTTTAAAACTGTTTGTTGGGAGAAATATGAGAACTTTGGGACCTTGTGCTGGGGAAGTCTTTGCATCTTGGAGAGTAGGCCAAACTGGTCATTCTAGTGAGATTGAGGCTGCTAGAGAGGCAGACAGTGGAAGCCCAGCTTGTGATGGTCTAGAGGGGAGCAAATACTGTGTTTGGAACTGAACAAGTAGCAAATGGAGCCATGTGTTAGTAGAAAGTTTAGTTTTGCCCTCATCCTGAGAGCTTACCTGAAGTTAAATTAGAAGGTTTGGCTGAAGAACTGTCAAGGCAAAAGCAGTGTGTCGCAGCTACTTTTTAGCATTCTTGTTCAGAGTTATAAAAATGAGAATCAGGTAGAAAAAAAGTAAAAACTGGGTTCTGATGAAGAAAAACACAATGGCAAACTTGAAGAGCTGAGCCAGGAAGAAATAGAGAGCAATATGGTGACTATTACTAAACAGATTAAATCAAAAGCCTGCTTTTCATTTGGGTTACAGGAGAGGCCTCACCCTGAGGGCAAGACCCTCAGAGAAGGCTCTTACCCAGAAGAATGCAAATCCTCCTGGAAGGAATGAGCTAAAGGGTGGAGCTCCAAAGAAAAGCTCTGTTTCTCCTCCAAAGCAAAGGCCCAAGAACAACTTTGTCTACAGTCAGCACAGAGAAGCTGAACCAGTTGAGTCAAGGAGGCCAGTCTCCACCTGGAGGCTATAGCAGAACTTGGCAAAGTCATCCACAGGATTCTGGCTTTAGAGAAATCAAAGCTCCAAGAGCAAGGAGGTCATGGAATCCTTCCTCCAAGGTTTTAGAGAATGGAGGAAGCCAGGCAGCATGCGGCAGAACCCTAAAGTTTAGAGGCTCAAGAAGGGCAGTTTATGCTATGGAGTTAAAGACTGGTTTGTCATTGAGAAATGAAGGTTTTAGAGGTTTCAGAGCCAATGTGGGATATCTGCCAACCCAAGAGAGTGATGTGTTCTATGAACAGCTGCATTGGAGGGGTAGAACTGAAGCCTTTTGGAACTGAGATGATTCAAGGAGAGGCTCATCTGTTGGACTTGGAGTTGCAGGATTTGGAGTTTGTCCTGCTGGTTTTAGGTCTTGTTAAGGATTGATCTTTTCTGAATATGTCCTTGTTCCTCCCTTTTGTAAAGTATACCTTTTGATTTTACAGGAGGTTTTGAACTTTGGATTTTTGAACTGTGTTGGGACCACTGATGTAGTCTGTGTTGAGAGACTTTTAAAGTTGGACTGAGTATGGTTTATATAATGAGATGGCAATGAGCCTCACTTTGAGTGTTTTCTCACAGCACCAAATAAGAGTAATTGCTAGAGTTCCCAAGTTTGTCTTAAACTGAGGGCACAATGACATTTCTCTATAGAGGAAGAGGCTGTATCCCAACAATAATACATAGCCATGTTCTTTCCTGAAAGGGCTTATTTCTCCCTTCTTTCCTTTATTTTGTTCAGTATTCTGCATGTCAAGATCTAAAGTGGAGAAGGAATTCATAGCACTGCGATCTTTTGAGGCAAAGAATGAGGCCTTCGTTTTTTACCTTTTCTGAAAAGTGTCCCCAAGAAGGGACACACATGCATGCCATGTTTCACAGGTAGAGAGAGGTCAGAGGTCACTGTATGGGTTTCTGGCCATTAGCTCAGGTCCCAGGTTTGCACACAGGCACCTTTCCTTCAGATCCGTCTCACATCTCACTGAATCATCGTCATTTTTTTTTAACCAATTGTCATTAGAGATCTCTAAAGTTACTTCAAGTCACTTTACAGAGATTAGTATGAGCTGATGTTACTATTTTCCTCCAAATACTCATATAAACATAAAAATACTAGGGACCCCATAAACAGATCTGGCAACCTGAGCTCATTCTCTGGAAGCCCACGTGGTGGAAGGAGAAAACTGACTTCTGAAAGTTATCCTCTGACCTCCATCTCTGTACCATGGTATGCATGTGTGTGCCTTCTCTCTCTCTCTCCTTTCCCTCTCTCTCCTCTCTCTCAGTGTCTCTCTCCAATGAATAAACAAAATATTATAATGAATAAAAATAAAAACAATGAGCTAACTTATAATAATTTGGCACACCTTCACATCTCCTGAGAGCATCGCTCATCCACCTTGGATGAGCAAGGATGACCCCAACGGCATGCTCATCATCTCCTAACAGTCTTAGGTAACTGCAGGCTAAACTATAACTAAAGGCAAATGTCAGGGGCTGGGATTGGGGAGAAACTTATGCCAGCGGGCTCTGGAAGTCTAGCAGAGGAGAGCGTCATTTTAATGAAGAACTCCAAGAGAAGTGCATAGCTTTGTAAACCCAGGGAGATACATTTACAATTCTTTCGTGCCCTCCACACAGTGAGGCAGGAGGATGGCTTGGTTGCAGGAGACAGAGGTGCTAGTGAAGTGGTGCGACTCAGGACTATTCTGATGTGGAGGTGGGAGGGTGGCTTGGTTATCAGGTCTCCAGGCAGAAGTCATGAGTAAGAGTCGAGGTTCAGAGCAGCTATGGTGAGTAACAGTGAAAGCAAAGGCTGAATGGAAGAGACCCAGATCCTCAAACAGCTCCAATCAGGTGTCTCCGCACCCAAGGATTGCCTCCTGCCTGTCTAAGCTTGAAGGGAGGGGTGCTTCATGGGTCTTGGGGCTTCCTCAGCACCCTGGCCCTTCACATCCACTCCCTGGACATCAGAGTGCACAGAGGGAGGACCTTGGAGACTCAGCAGGAAGTCAGGCATCTCAAGGAGAGACCTAGACAATGACAGACTGCACCGCCACCTGGGTCTTGGATGTAAGGCCTCAGAACTGTGAGAACACAGACTTGGGCTGACTGACCAGCGAGCCTACAGCCTTCCTCACACCAGTGGCAGAGACTCATCCACCCATGATCCCCTTGAGGGTCATGACAAATATACTTTCTCTTTGGCCCATACCCCAAACTCAGGAGTCACCTGGGAAAGGAAACAATTGGGTTTAGCCCAGGAAGGACACCCTGCGATGGACACCCTCCCACTCAAATGATCAGAGTGACCACAAGCCTGGCAGGAGAACGTGCCCTTATGGGACTCTGACTTTGAGAATATGTCAGAACCACGTTGAGATCCATGATACAGAGACATTGGCATGAGGGGAAGACTGACGAAATATAGTATATTAGAGCTGAGGGCCAAGGGAACCCCAGTTAGTGTTGGGGTGATAGAGTGTTATTGCAAAGAGATAACTTAGAGTCAGGGAGAGAGTCACCTTGGACTGCACGGTGGGCAGAAGTCCACAGAGAGGAGCCCCCAGGTCTGGAGGGATCTCAAGGCCTCCAGACATCACTAAGGAGTTTAGGCATTGCTAAAGAAGTGGGATGGGGGAGAGGGGGTCCCGTTTCTTAGTAATCCAACACAGAAGGGAGCCCCAGTTAAACATGCAGGGTGCATGGCCTCTGGGCCTTTTTGATTTGTATATCCGTGTTCTGTACATCCATCTGTCCCTCAGGAGGGATCCCATGGGGGATCATGTCTTTGTTAGTACTCCATTTTGGCCTGGGTGGATTTAGCTTGTTCTCTGGGAAGCTCGACATTATCTCTGGTGTTTGTTGACTCTTATCCAGAATGTCTACATATTTTAAATTCAGTGTTTTTTTTTTTTTCTGGAGTACCTGCCTGACATATTGCAAGAAACAGCAGGAAGTTTACACCCTTGAATTAATTTTACAACTGTCACATGTTGTTGGTTTGGGTGTTGCTATTTGGGGTAGGGTAAATGTTATATAATAACAACTGTGTTTGGGAATATTAATATGCCAACAGCAGCAGGCATTGAAGAGCCAACGATGTGGAGAGGTGGTCTCAGTCCTTTAAGTAGAAACATCTGAAAATCTGTCAGGCCAACAGGGACATTTTAACAAGATGTGTGGGCATTCATTTGCGTCAAAGAACAAGCTGAATTCCTGCCTCACACTACACACGAACTCTACCTGAGGGGAAAGGTACATATGCAAAGCCACAGCACACAAGTTGAAAAAGTAGGTGGAGTCTTTTGAAATCACAATCTAATGATTCTGTCATTTCTGATAAATTTAAATATTAAAAAGGAAATGTGTAACCACATGCATATATCCAAAAGAGGAGTGACCCTTTGAAGGAATATTTGGCATATATACAGATGGCAGGGTGGCAGTCTGTTCTTAACTTTTTTAAAAAAAATTTTGGTGTGCATGTGTGTGCCTATATGCACATCAAAGGGTACGGTGTGTGCCTGTAGAGCCCAAGGGTGACTTTGGGAATCATCCTGGATTGCTTCTACCTCCTTATTGCTTTGCTGTGGGATTTCCCAGGCTCCACCTCCCAGGACTAAAATCACAGACCACCACCATATCACCTGGCATTTTCATGTGGGATCCAGGACCTGAGTGAACTCAAGTTCTTCGGTTTAGGAGGCAGAGACTTAACCATTGAGCCATCTCTCCAGGTTGCTAGCATTCTTAATTAAAAAAAAGGAAAAAGAACAACTCCTAAAACTTTGAAGAAAGGAGACAGAATAATCAGAAAATGATGCTGTGCACAGTCTCAGGCCACATGGAAACATTTCCCACCTTAATCCTAACACGAGAAATGCAAATCACAAATGTTTCAGTTTGGTGAAGATTCAGAAGTTTGATCACAGTCTGCTATTGACAAACTCATCATGGCCACAGGACCATGGGGGATGGAAAGCATGATATGGTCTTGGCGGGCGAGAGTTAACAGCTTCTAATGCAACCCTCCCCCCATGACCTTTGCCTTTTGTGTAGAAAACTGAAATATTAAGTCAAAGAATTCCCATTAATAGGAGAAAAAAATGCCACACGTGAGGTCATTAAACTATTGCATCATATGAATTGTGAAATGTCAAGAACAATCCGAAGAGCCCCCCTGAGGACCGTCCTGGTAAGTTACAATATACCCACCCGCAGGCAAGCATCCGCTCAGAGATGTGGAAACCACAGTCTCCAGCAGTAGACAGAGAACAACATCCACACTGAGCTTTGAAGTTAGAAAGCAACCTGCAAACTAGTTTACAGTACGTAGGATCCACAAGCTATCACTTGAAGAAGGTAAAGAAGACTCTAAGCTTGTATACATGTGTGCTTCTCATTACAGAGATGGACAAGCTAATGTATAGGATACGTACATAGTAGGATCCATAAGCTATCACATGAAGAAGGTACAAGAGATATGTATGTGTGTGTGTGCTTCTCCATGCAAACAGAAATGGAATAAGAGAGAAAGGATGAACTCAAAACACTGCAGAAGATTGGGCATGGGATTAGAAGGCACAAGGCAGAAGGGCTAGAAGAGAGCCGCATCCTTTCCTATACTTTGGATATTTGAAACTCTTAATGGTAGACAACTTTTAAAAGCTTCAATTCACAAGGATAGATCAAAATGAACAGATTCAACTGAGCCTATCTTCACTTGAAGGGGCAAACATAACCAGAGTTTTTAAAAAAACTTATTAATGTGACAGTTAATCACAAATGTTGAGGAAACGATTGAAGACTGAGCCTCTGGGAACATCTGTGAAGAGTTAAAGTAAACCCTGGTCAGGCGGGAGATTATCTAGCAGAAGTGGGGAGACTTGGCCCACAGTGGTGAGGCCATTCCTGAGTGGGCAGATAAGGAGAGAGCTGGCTTAGTAATATGGCACATACCAAGGGAGAAGCTATGTCCCTCTTCCACAAGATTGTCAGGAGGAGGTGAGGATATGAGAAGATCCACCAGTACTAAGTCCTTTCAAAACCATGATTTCATCTCCTTGATGATTCTTTCATGTTACTGAGCTAGAAGTCTGTGGCTATGATCTTACTAGACCCTGTAAAGAAACATTGAGAGGCATGTTTATTATCCATGTAATTCCAGCCCAGAAATCAAGTAGCAGAAAGTGTGACTGGCTATGCATGGTCACACGTGTAGAAAAGGTGACAGAGGGAAATGAAAGAGTGTGTCTCAGAGTCCAAGAGACCAGCTGCTAAGGAATGCTCTGTGCACCTATCCCGTGCTTAGGAGTCCATAATACCGTGTGTGCATGCATGTCCACAGATGTAGAAATGTGTATTTTCATATATGTGAAAGTGCCTATGCGTGCATGTCTATGTATATGGTGGTGCCTCTGGGTGTGTGTGCATGTATGTGGAGGTGCCTGTGTATGTTTGTATGTGTAAGTGAATGTGTGTGGAAATGCCTGTGTATGTATGTATAAGTGCATGTATGTGGAGGTGCCTCTGCATGTTTGTGTGTATAAGTGCATGTATGTGGAGGTGACTACTGTGTGTGTGTTTATGTAGGTAAAAGTGCCCTCCCTGAGTGTCATGTATGTACGTGGGTGTCTGTGCATGTGTGTGCACTCATGTACGTGGAGGTACATGCGTGGGGGCTGTGCATGTAGGGACCAGGGGTCAGTCTCAGGTGTCATTTCTATCCGTCTTGCTTGTGGTAACAAGGCCTCTCGCTGAACTAGGACTCGCTAGCAGCCTTCCTGGTGTCCGGCCTGATCCAAGGATGTGTCTGTCACCCCCTCCCCAGCTTTGTACACATGGCCGCTAGGGATGGAGCGCAGATCGTCCTGCTTGTGAGGCAAGCGCTTTGCTGTCAGCCACTCGAGGGGCTTCTGGAACGCCATCTTTCTTCTGGACCCACTTCCTCCCCCATCTTTCCTGCTCTGCTCTGCATGCTCCTGCTATGAGTAACACATCAATACTGAAATAATGGGTGATTTAATAATACCCTATAATGCAATACCCATTAGTGCAATACAAAATAATATTATGAGATTTTATTAGCTCGTATTAGTAAACACAGATTGCATTAAAAGCTGTTCCTGTTTTATTTTTGAAAGGCTCGGGTCTCATAGACGCGTATAAAACACCCCAATTGTGCTGCTCTGAAGCAGCACAGTGAAGCCTCCCGTGGAGTGGGTTATGTTCAATCTCATCCCCTCTTTCTTCTCAGGGAGGATGAGGACAGGGTGGGTGGCCATGGGGGTTCTCTTTGTTCCCCGGTAGAGGAGACAGTTGAAGAACACTTCCCACAAACCTCTCTGACCTCCTGCCCTTTGCTTTCTCACATGCGCTAGGAAAACATCAAATGTAACTGCTTAGCATTAAAAATTAGACATTATCTCACATCAGACTCTACCTAGCACAAGGTAAAGGGGCCTTTTGGCAGCTGGCCAGGTAATTAACTCAATACAGACAGACACGAGAGCGCTCAAGCCTCCAAGAGTGTCCTGGCCAGGCCTCCCAACTCGCTCCTCTCATCCCTGCTTACAGGAGTATCTGTCAAAGGATGGGCTTAATATTTTCACGCTAAGCCATTTCCCTTTTGAATTTTTTTAACCACCCCCTACATGGATTTGGGCTCTTCCCTTTAACAGAATCATTATCGCGCCAAGGTGAAGGGGGAGGGGGAGAAGTCCCACTCAAAATAATGTCATATCTATGTTTTCCTATGCTAATGATTCCACACATTACCAGAAACCACCCCAGTGACCGTTTCTAATGTCTACTAGTTAATATACTTGTCCTCTATCAAGCAAGGGAGAGGATCAGGCCTCTGCAATAGAATCCAATCCAATTGGCAGATTACAATTTTTTACTTTGCGCATAATGGATTTTTAATGGCTCTAAATGGGGAATGAAATGTTTCAAAGGTTGGTTTGTTCAGACGACCATGAGCATGACAGTGATACTTATAGATTATAGATCATAGCAAACATGCTTTTGACTAATGGCCGGCTGCTTCTAACGTACACATGTGTCAAGTTATTTTTTCATACCAAAAGTGTTAATTAATCAATAACTTAAAAAGGGGCCATTCACCAATACCATACAAGCCATGCACAAAAATGTCTGGCAGGCATGTCCCAGTGTCCCTGTTTTTATGCAAAGTGAGGAATCTTTCAAAGGTCTCCCCTCCTGTTTCCTAGCAAATGTCTCTTAAAATCTTGGTCATGGACTGGGAAGATGGTTATGGGGTAGGGTGGTGGGGTTTAAGTCTTTGCTTCCAAAGAAAAAGGACCTGAGTTCAGATCCCAAATCCCATGAAAATACAACAGACAGATATGGAGCCTTAAAGGGAGCTCTAGAAGGCAGAGCCTGTGAAACTCCAGAGCAAAGTAATAGGGAGTTAAAGAATCCACGGTGATTACCAGTGTCACCCTTGGACCTCCACAGATACATACACTCAAGTACACACACACACACACACCCCACACCATACATATCAAAACACAGACAAAAAACAAAAACCCCTTGATCACTTTGCTTTACCCATCATCCAATTTCTTCTCCCTACCTGAAAATACTAAATTTCACCTGCAGCCTTTCTGTGATTGTCCACTTAAACCCTTTCATCCAGAGAAGCAGGGGGGTCTGAAGACAATCCAGAAGGAAGAGAACCAAACTTAAGGGCCATAGTAATGAGGATAATTCAATTTCTGTTGGACACCTAGCTTGACTAGGAATCACACCCACCTCCCCTCCTCTCTACCTCACTTCACTAGTAGCTCTGGAATATTCATTAGCAACTCCTGGACTATAAAAGACTGTGGCTCCACCCATCCCCTTACCCCTACTCGTTCTCAGCTCCAGGACAGCTCTGACCTCTCCTAGCCATGTGCTCCTGGCTGCCCTCCCTGTTCCATCTGCTCTAATGTTCCCCACCTTAATGTTATAACTTCCTCCTTGCCTCGTTTGCACTGAACATCTAAGAGTTTTCTTCCCTCTTCTCTCATTCTCAAAAAAAAATCCCTGCTTTCAACTCTCAGTGCCTCCTGGTTTCAATCTTTGGCTCTGGAACACAAAAATCCCAAGGAAGAAAAATCCCAAATCGGTAACTCACACCTATCACCGGGGAGGTGGAGGTAGGAGGGTTATGAATTCAAGGTTGTCCTGGGGATATACTGTGATTTCCAGACCATACAGGCTACAGGAGACTCTCCCAGACACAAAACTAGCCCACCAAGTACAACTTGGCCGAAGGAAAAGAAAGGCTTCAGGCAGCGTTCTGGCACCAGGGTAGGAGAGCCAAAGTGAAGACTGAGCTGGAGAAAATTAAGGGTCTTAATTGGCTTGGATGGGTGAGGCTAGAGGTGACTAATGCCCCTTCCAGGAAAGAGAGTTCTGAGCCTAGGGGCAGCTGAAGAGCTGGGAGGACTCTTCTAGAAGCTCCATGTCTGCCCCTAAGTCTTCCTTCCTCAGAAATTGCAGGCATAGTCCCTTCCTCTTTTCAGTTGTTACCCTGTGACTTTCAAAGATTTTGTTGTTGCTGATTTTTGCTGTTTGCTGTGTTGAGGCAGAACCTCCATCTATGCTTTTGACATCACAAGACGGACTTTAAGCACTTTGCCTTGTGTCTCCATTTGAAGTCCACATCACGAACACTGGCCCCCTGTTACACACTGTGCACATGGTGACACTACAGTACCCTGTGCCTCTCTCTCCTCTTCCACGACAGGGTCACAGAGATGATGTCGTGGAAACCATGTGACAAATGCCACTTGCCTGCACGGTCTGAGGAGGAAGATGAGAATTTGCTCACTGGCTCTGTACAAATGGAAGGACGTCCTCCTTCCCGTGCCAGCTTCTGTCCCTTCTGCGTCTGCACAGTGAACACACGGCACGTTCCCACAGCACATCAGCTGATAGAAGCGGCATATAGTTTGCTTTTTGATTTTAGTTCCACACGTGAGCACTGAGCTCATGGACAAGTTTGCCTACATAGTTGCTGATAAATGACCATCAAACAGCTTAAGGGAACAATTTCTTTACAACAATCTGGTTACATTTCTCAGTCCAGCTTGACAGGAGAGCATGCACCAACACCAGGGCCGAGGGAACTGGCCACACCATCACCGCATAATGGCTGAGAGAGGGACAATCCTTACTTGCCAGACCAGCATGTCTGGCCAAGTGTACACAAGATGCCAACTTCCTCAACCAGCTCTCAATATTTTATTCATCTGTTCAGGGCCTAGTCCCACCTACCATAGGCTGGGCCATCAGCTAGACAATCTCCTGCAGGTTTGCTCTGGGCTTAACTCAATTACTAATTCTCCACAAATGTGCCCAGAGTTCAAACCCTCAACTGTCAAGTTGACGCCTGTATCTAAATATGACAATGGGATATGCAGATTCTGTGCTTTTGAGTCTAGCACAATACATTCTTGTCAAATGAATAAGCAAATTTGCACAATATGTTTAAATAATTACATTTCTGAAATTCTATAATTATGAATTATATATATATAATTTATCAATAAGCAGCAAAGCTATTCTTAACAAAGAAATGTTATTTAGGAAATTAAGCTTCTTTGAGATGGAAAACAACACCCTCAGGCTCTAGTTTGAAAACAAACAGAAAAAGAAGCCCAGTCACCAGGTCTAGTCACCAGGAAGACTGGCCTTATCTAAAGCCTCGGTTCAGCTGGCATCAGGAGTGTGATACACTACCCCCTGCTTTCACGTGTAAATGTAATGTGGCATTTGCCCGCAGCTGGTTCCTCTTTATCCTGAGCATTGCTCGCCAGCTCATTCCCCGGGGACGTCTTTTCATGTAGTTTGTCTAGGTAAAAGGAGTTCCTCTCTCCCCTCCCTCTTGGTATATCTTATTCTTCCCTCTTCCCCCACATTACAACTTTACAGTTTCTTCTGACTTATACCTTGGAGACACATAGTTTTCTGTGCATGTGTGACACCCCGAGACCTAGTCCTAAAGGAGTCTGGTGTCAGTGGATACATGGTATTTATTTCTAACAGTTCACGTCCCTGTGGGTTCACATACTAGAGGGGTTGGGGGAAGAACACAAACACTCCCAGGTTCGTTGCAGTGAGCTCCTTGGTATCCAACAGCAATAAGCAGACTATTTCCCAACACACGGGTGGCCACGCAGAACCTAATGAAAGGGGATCAAAACGATTCTAGTTGTCACACGCTTGACTGATCTGTATGTGAAGTGCGTGTCTTGATTTTTAGGTGGTCCTGGCAGTCAGGGGACCTTTTTTAAGGCATGTGTGGGTTTTCCATGCAAGTGGATGTTAGAGAGTTTTAGAGCAGCCATGCTGGAATGGTCTCCAAAAGTCTTGGAAGGTCATCTCCAGGGCTGGGGTTACCCTGAAAGAACACCCCCTAAAGTCTCCAACTGCCCTCAACCCTCTGTTTGTGAAAGGATATAGAGATTAGTTCACCATTGCAGGTAAGTTTAAGCCCCACCTTGAGGTCCACACAAGATCAACTGGGTTGGGCCCCAATTGATCAATGAGATGTAAAGAACCAAAAAGCTCCAGTCAGGTTTACAGAAACTGGAGCTAACCAATGAGGAAAAGCCATGTTTCCCTGGCCTGCCTAAGCCCACAGATAACCTGCCCTGGCAGCCATCTTGGGCTTCCTGGCCCCTCATGGGACTCCACATCTGGAGTCTGTGAGTCCTTTCCCAGCTCCTTGCCCCTCCTGGATTCCATGCTGAGTCCATGAGTTCTCCAGGGATCTCTTGTTCCTCACGATTCGCATCTGTAAATTCCATTCTTTCTCTCCTCTAATAAACTCTGCCTAAATCCTCTATGCATGTTCTGGCTTCAATCTTTGATTGTCAAACACAAGAACCTGGACACATACGGTCCCAGAGTGACCAGGAAACCAGAACCCCAAGTCATGTGTACATGTGTGTAGGCATGTGTACACGAGGGAACTTGACTGTGTGTGGCTGCAGAGGCCCAGGGGTGACATCAGAAATCATCCTGGGTCACTCTACTGTTTTCCCAGGTTCCACCTTCAAGGGCAAGAAGTACAGGCCTCAACCATACAGGTGTGATCCCCTGAGCCAGCTCCCTGCCCCATGGCTAATGCACATTCTTGGGCTTGCTAGGCCTGGGTTTGATCCTGCTTCCTCTTCTGCGGTCTTTAATCTTGAATTTCCCCCTGAAAGTAACTCATCGTTTTTTTTCTGTTTGATTCTTGTGTGTGTCCAACTGAGAGAAGTACTTTCCAATGTAAGAGCTTTCATTTACCTGCCTATTTCACTCTTGCATTGCACTGTCCAAATACATTTGTACATGGTTGCTGATAGAAACTAAAAACAAAGTCCTAAGAAAGATGCTATGAATAACAATTGATGTCAGGATTCACATGTTCCTAAAACACAATTGCAAATGAAATACTGGGATCTTGCTCCCCTATTGCTGGCCACACAGCCAGGTCTCTCAGGGGCGCACTTAATGGTGATCTCAATGATATGCCTTGGTGCAGTGGGTCACACTACACCACCCTATGCTTCAGCTCCAGCAGCATCTAGTGCAGTAGAGGGCTTCGGGCCTTACAGTCTGTGGAGCGGGCAGCCAGCATCCGTCCAGCCATGTGGTGATTATAACTACTGTTGAATCGTTTGCTTTGGAGATTAACAGCACACAAGGTAAAGTGTCTGTTGGCTCCGCGCTGAAACTTTGTCTACCAGTGGATTTCTTCTAAGTCACTCAGAACATGGTGCTTGACACAGCTCCTTGTATCTTTAATAGCAAATGTCAAAGCCCGAAATTACACATGTGGAGAAAAGCTCCTATGTTCCAGGAGGAAACATGGGTAACCACACTGTGCCTGCCTTCCTGACATTTTTCCCTGTGATGTTTTGCTTGTGAACCATTCACTTATTATTTTAATTAAAGGCATTCTTTCTGAGAGCTGAGGTTGCTGCAAATGACTCAGAGCAGCCAAATGTGTCAAAACATTTAGGGATCTGGATAAAATAATTAAAAATTGTATGGAGACTCAGGAGAGCTGGAGCCAAACAGTGTCACCCAAGGAGAGTGTCATCTGAAAGCAGGCAAGACAGGCTCGTGTGCTTGGGACTCTGAGCGCGCAACTGTGCCACGAGCGAGACACGCGCTGCAGCTCAGGAATGATGGGAATATGCGCGCACATGTGCGCGCGCGCGCGCGCGCGCGTGTGTGTGTGTGTGTGTGTGTGTGTGTGTGTGTGTGTGTGTGCATGTGTTTGAAAGAGTAAGAATGTGTGAGAGTGTGTGAGAGCAAGTGAGTGTGTTCCACAAATGAGAGATGCACTGCAGCTCAGAAGCAAGGGCAGTAAGGGAGCATGCGTGTGTGACTGCATGCAAATATGTATATCTAAGTGTGTGCATGTATGTTGAGTGTATGTATGCGTGAGCATGTGTGAATGTATGTATTGAGTGTAAATGTGATTGTGTCTGAGTATGTATGTATGTGTGTATTAGCATGTATCTGTGTATGTGTGTGAATGTGTATGCATGGGCAAAAGGATGGGTATTCTTAGGAGATACACATGTGTATGTGGTAGATATGTGTATGCATGTGATATGAGTGGGTATGTGTATATGTGAGAAGTGTATGTGTGTAAATGTATGGGTGTTCGTAGAGGCTACATGTGTGTGCAGTGGACCTGTGAGTGTGGGTATGTGTGCCTTGGAGGGCCCACAGAGCATCCTGGGGTTTGCTGTCCCCTGCAGTAGGCTGGAACACACCAAGCAGGCCTCACTGTGGGCTGGCAGGCCATGGGGGTCCACCCGTGTACACCTCCCAGGTTCTGGGCTGACAAAGGCAGGCTCCATGCTCAGCCACTCTGGGTGGCCGAGGAATTAGCTGGAAGTCCTCTGCCCGCTGCGACGCCTCCTCAGCCCCTGCCAGGGCACACGGTAAGGAAAGAGGAGCGCGTCACCATAGCAAGTTACACTGTCACACTACGTGTCCCAAGAGCTTCCGGTTCTCGAGTTTTCTCTAATGGGGTGGGAATTCCCACCGCATGCTGCCCTCAAACTGTTCGCTGAGAAGGCAACTTGCTTCTTCCTCTAATTCGAACCTTTGCCAACCAAGCTGCAAGAGAAAGGCGACAGAACCAGAACCAGGCCAGGTCTACCTGAGAGGAGCCAAGTATCAATGCAGACGCCTGTCCTCCTGCTGTGACTCGGTTAGTCCTTCTCCTCACACTGTAGCCTGCGTGCTTCACATACCAACATTTGAAAAGCCTACATCATAGTTTTTAAAATGTGGGGAGGAGAATGTGGAGAGAGATCGCTTCACAGGTGAGATGCCTGCTCACTAACCTGGGGGCTTCATTTCCATCCCTCGAAGTTCACATGGTGAAAGAAAACTAACTTCCAAAAGGTTGTCCTGTGACCTCCACCCGTGAACCATGACATACATGCATGTGTGTCCCCCATCTCTCTTTCTCAAATAAATTATTAAAAAACAATGACTAAGGCCAGTGATATTAGCTTCACACATGGGCTGTGACATATGAATACACACAAATAAAACTTTCAAAAAATTAAACAACAGAGCTGGAGAGATGGCTTAGGGGTCAAGACTCTGCCTCAAAAGCAGAAGGGCCTGAGTTTGGACCCTAGGTCCCAAGGAAAAAGGCCAGAAGGAAACAGCAGCAGCCTGCACTTCTGACCCTTGTGAGCAGAGCCTGGAAATCCCAGAGCGAAGCAAGAAGGAGGTAGAAGCAATGCGGGATGATTCCGAAAGTCACCCTTGGTCCTCCACAGGGACACACAGTGCCCTCTGATACACAGACACAGACACACACACACTGAATGAATGAATGAATGAATGAATGAATGAATGAACAAACGAACGAACGAACGAACGTAAATAAATTAAATAACAGCAGCAACAATAGCGACAACAAAACCTGGGTGCTCCAGAAGATACTCTTCTATGACCACTGGCTCCTGATGCCCCTCTTAGGGACGTACCAAGTATGGGTTCCAAGGCAAATCGGCAAAGTGCAGTCTACCATCTCCATGGATAACTCATCCTGAGTTTGAGGTTGTTTTCAGCTGTGTCCCTCCATAGCTCACTGCTGCAGCGTAGCACGATAGCTCCTGCTAAGGCCTTGACCTTTAACCTTTCTGTGTTGCTTTCATCCTCTCTACTGAGAGATCAACCTAAGTCGATTCCATCTAATTGAAGATTTAGATAACTCTTCTTACTGCCCCAGAAAGGGAGGCCCTTAGAGTAGAAATAATAGCATAGTTTCTAATAGGCAACTTAAAGAAGACAGGCTGGGCATGTTTGGTCTCCTGGGAACCTCACCCACCACACAATTCTGGGAGTGGATTCAACCCCCCCCCCATCTATCCCTTTCCAGAAAGGAAATAAGGAGCTAGGTTCCCCCAAAGCTGGTAAATTCCTCTTTTCTAGAAATAGTGTAGTCGCCAGAAGTCCACTCCCAACATAAACAGACAAATCAGACACAAAAGGGCTAAAAATGCTCATTTAAAGAAACTAACCAATAGAAAAAAATAAAAAAACACCTTTCAAGCTTGCCTAGCCTTACAAGTACCCTCGAACCTACTCCTCCCTCCACTCAGACTCCAGGACTTCCTCCCATTTCTTTCCTTTTGCTATCAATGAATCCTGATTTAATCTCTGCATGCATCCTAGGTTCAGTCTTAAACCCTGGGACACAAGAACTCTGAAAGAAATCTGGTTTCAGAAACAGGCCAACAGGTCTGTTGCCAGTCAGGGTCTCCCATGCTTGCTCAAACACAGAGCAAAGGCTCCTTTGGATCTTCACTCCACTTTCTCATGAACTCAACACTCCTATTTTGAGCAAAGATCCTACATCTTAATTTGGCACTGCTGACTCCCCATCTTTAAAGAAGACTTTGTCAGGCTGCCTACAATGTTTTACTTAAACATTTACAAATATTTATGGACTGGGCTGGGAAGATGGCTCAGTGGTTAAAATCCTTGTCTCGCAAGCTAAAGGACCTGAAGTTCATCTCCCCAGATCACACATAAAAAATGCTGGGTTTGGTGTGGTCTCTATATGACTGGTTGGAGTTCATAAAACCTGCACCTTAAGAATCACATCTATGTAGCCAGCACCCTAATGGTCAAGCCTATTCCGCAAGCACCCTAAGGATCAACTCTATATAGTATGCATCCTAAGGGTCAAGTCTATACAGCCAGCATCCTAAGGATCAAGTCTACACAGCCAGCATCCTAAGGAAAGATCAAATCTATATAGATGGCACTTTAAGGGTCAGGTCCACATAGCCAGACTCAAAGCTCAGAAAGTACAAGTGCTAATTTCTTTTGAGACCCGTACCTAGAAGCCACCGCAGTGCTGCATCTACTGGAGTCTATTCATCACGGCTGCAAAGGCCATGTGCCAGAGTGGAGAGCTCCTCTTGCCAAGGAAATCATCATGGAAACTTGGGGTCATGTTGAGACCAGCACCTCCATCAGACTGGTTTTGACCAACCATTGCTTGTGATGCTTTTGTCAGATGTTGTCTATTATCACTACTGTTACCTGTGTGCATGATGTGTGCATATGTATATTACTACCACTGACTTCTGTGATGTGTGCATGTTAAGTGCATGTATGTATTATTGTCAGTATAGTCTATGCATGTGAAGTGTGCATGGGAGTGTGTGTGTGTACTATCATTACCATAATCTGTATGCACGATGTATATATTTGTGTGTATATGTGTACTATTATTATTTGTGTACACTATTATAGCTGGTATATGTGATGTGTATACTATTATTACTATACTCGTATGATGTATACATGTGAGTATTTTGACTACTGTTTTTGTGTGTGATGTACACATGTAAGTGTGTGTAGTCTATGTTCATGATGTGCACTATTATCGCTACAGTCTATGTGCATGAGGTGTGCATGTTTGCCAGGGTGGTGCACATTGAAGGTCATTGGACAACTCTCACATTGAAGGTCAGAGGACAACTCTCTCTCCACTTTCATGTAAGTCCCAAGAATCAAACTCAGATCAGTAGACCTGCACGGCAAGCACCTTTATCTGCTGAGCCATCCCTTCACCTCAATGTTTTCAAGATTTTCTAATACTTGATTACTGGTGACTAGAAATAGTCATTAAATTTCAACAAAATTGCTCAATTACTTTAATGTATCTTTTTATTCTTTTAAATATTTATATGTAGGATCACATCATCTAAATAATGAAAATATTTTCTATTATATTTATTATATATTATTACTATACTACTTATTAAAAATAATTCTCATTAACTTATTTTTCTTGTCTTATTGCATTGTTAGC
This sequence comes from Typhlomys cinereus, assembly GCA_023101885.1. Taxonomy (NCBI): domain Eukaryota; kingdom Metazoa; phylum Chordata; class Mammalia; order Rodentia; family Platacanthomyidae; genus Typhlomys; species Typhlomys cinereus. The sequence goes on from JALPQD010000322.1 coordinate 925,992, forward strand.
TCTTTAATTGAATCTTAGTAGAAGGGGGAAACTTCATCTCTAGGTTTAAAACAGCTGATTTCACACTTTGATAAAATCTGAAAATTGTTCTATTTCTTAGATTTTATTTTTCAGCTTAAAGCATTTTTATGTCTACTTGTAAGATTTAATATTTTAATATTGGGTGTTATCTAATGCTTTCAGTGCATATTGAGATGATCGTTTTACTCCTATTTCTGCTCCAGCCCAGTGGGTTCCCTGCTCCTGGGGAAGGCCCCTAGACCATGCCCCAGGCCCCAAGTCATCTTCAGGACCTTCTACTTTCAAGGCAGGGGTAAACCCTGAGCCATTTCTCCAGCCCAGTTCTCTATTTTTTTAAAATAGTTTGGGTAAGTTATTCTTTCCTTTGTTCCTGCCTGCCCTACTTGAGGTTAAATCTCTGGCAAATGAACAAAAAACAGAACTTCTTGATCCCTGTCAAATAGCTCTTATTCCTTTTAAATCTGCAAACCTATAAAAATATTATTTTTTTCATAAAAATTATTTAGAATGCTTTTGACTTCTGAAACAGAAGGGATTTCAGATCAGTGCTTCTACACATGCATATTATTAGCACATCTTTAATTTTATCTAAGTGAAAAAAATAAGCAACATTTTAAGAGGTTGAAGCTCCCTTGCATCAAATATCAATAAATATCAATAAACAGATTCATTTGTTATGCAGATTCTAAGACAAAGACTTAAGAGTCTATAAACATATCAAAAGCACCAAAGAGTTCTGTTTTCTAGCCATGCAGTGTCCGTGATACTGTTCACACCTTGGGACATTCTGACGGATGTTTTCAGCTTTAAAATCACTGTGCAACATCATCTTGACAAGACTGTGTTTCTCACCCTGATCTATTAGAGCTAATAAGGTGATGTGCTAAACAGCTGCGAACCAGTTACAGTGCTGCGGTGCAGGTCCTAGCTCCAGTTGTGAAATCTGAGTGGGCTTTAGTATATGAATAATTCATTTCCCTCCAGTTAAAATGCAAGAACCCCTATGTGCATCTCACACTTGTTACACAACGTGAATCTCTCTTGTCATATTCCGGGGGGTTACTGAACCTCCCAGCCCACCTCGAGTGTCCTATCAGGGAGTAGGGTGAGATGGAGTCCACTTTCCTACCCTGATGTAATTAGCGCCACAGTAAAAATTCCTTTTAAAACATACTTTTCCAAAACTAATCAACATGATGGAAAACCACGAACAGGAATCATAATTTCCGGCAGATGACAATAATTGACATAATTTATGACAGATGCTATGGAAGAAGAATAGAGCTGGGGAAAGGTGATGCATGCTGCAATGCATAATGATTTCTGGGTTTGTTCCTCAAGCCGAGGAACTTGGTGCCTTAAAACCACAGAAACAAAGGGCCAATCACCGTGCCTCAGGACTCGTCTTTGCACAAGGACAGTTAGCAAAGCTAGCTGAGAAATGCACTGAGTAAACAGAACCCGGTGACATCATAAGAACACAATGATTGCCGGGTGGGAGAAACGGCTGGGGGGTTAAGACTGCCTCACAAGCAGAAGAACCTGGGTTTGGAGCCCAGATCCCTCATAAAAATGCCAGGTGGACATGGCTGTAACTTGCACTTTTAGCCCTGGTGGGCAGAACCTGGGAAACCCTAGAGAGAAGCAAAAAGAAAGTAGAAGCAATCCAGGATGATTCCCAAAGTCACCCTTGGGTCTTCACAGGGACACACAGTGCCCTCTAATACACACACACACGCACGCATGCACATGCATGCACAAAATAAGTTTTAAAAATTTATGAAAAGTGAAGTAGCTCAGTGAGTAAGGCAAACTGCAAAGCTGGAGCGCTCACGAGTCCCATCCCTGGGAGCCCACATGAGGCACGTGCGCACCCTCCCTTTCTAATAAGTAAAAAAATAAAATCCTTTTTTTAAGTATAAAAAGAATATGATGATTGATCTTAAAATGAAGGAAGATCACATTCTGTCCAAGGGCCTACACAGAGGGGTGACACCCCCCAGGAACTAGACCTTGGGGTACCCAGGTGACCTGAGACACACCAGCTTCTGTCTGGTGACTCTGTTGCACAACAGTGACCCAATTAAAAGGGTATAAACATCCGTCACCGTCACCAGGGCATATGTGACTCACAGCAGCTGGGCTGCAATTACAAATAAACTTGTCTCTTGGCTGCAAAGCACAACGTGGATTAAAGAATATGCTGAACTTGACTTCGAATTTCCTAGATTTTTACATTTCACATGTCAACTTTTATATGGTTATGGTTTTTTTTTTTCTTTTTCGTGCTTAATTTGCTTCTTCATTTGGATAACACTAATGGGCTGTTATTGACGAGCGCCTTCAGTCCAGCTCGCCACACACTGGGCAGGATTCATAAAACGTTCCCATACGCCAGCTGAAATTGGTAGTGGTTTGGAGGCAGAGAGCCAAATTCATCAAAAGGATAATGGCTAAATATATTTTGTTTTGTTTTCTGAATTTTAATGACAGAATGGAAGACTTCTTCATTATTTATCTATTTTTGAATTTTATCAAATAGTTCCAGTGGTAATTACCCTACCTCTGTATTTATAGAAAAGTGGTACATTATCAAGATAATAGCCTGATTCCATATTTATGAAGTATCTGTTAAAATTATAAATATAGATACAAGGAACTGTGTGATTAATGCCCAGGGAGGGCCATTTACAGGTTAAAAATGGGGGAAACCACAACTAGGAAGCACCTTTAGTGAAATTAGCATTCTATATTTGAACTGCATTTGGGAGAAAAAAAATCTCATTCTTCCAAAAAGCATGCAATTTATTTTAAAGGGAAATGTGCCCTTATTCTTATTAATCAACATTATATAAGAAAAAGAATACAATAGGCATTTCATTACATACTACGGTGCAAATTAAGTTATAGTGAACATCAGAATTTTCCTTTCCATGGTGGTAAAAATATGTCAATTAACCCTGGTACAGACGTTGGTGACTCAATGTTCTCGCCCTTCAATGTCATTTCTGATAATTCTTAGTCTTATTACTTCTAAGAGATCAGCAAATAAATCCTATTTTATTCTATTTATTTATTTGTGTGTGTGTGTGTGTGTGTGTGTGTGTGTGTGTGTGTGTGTGTATCAAAGGCCTCTGCGAAGGCCCCAGGGTGACTTTGGGAATCCCCCTGGATTCTGCGACCCCTTTTTGCTTTGCTTTGCCATTTACCAGGCTTTTCCTTTCAGGGCCAGAAGTATAGGCTGCCACCATCTCTGCCTGATGTTTTTACGTAGGATCTGGGATCTGAACTCAGGACTTTCTGTTTGTGAGGCAGAGTCTTAACCCCTGAGCCATCTCTCCAGCCCATAACTCCTGTTTTTATTGAGAAGGAATTTGAATGTAAAAAGTATATGAGGGCATACAGACTTTTAAAGGACAAGGACTTAGAAATGTAGAATAATAAATGACAATGACATTCGAACTTTTCAACATTAAAAAGGTAGAAGCAAACTTCTTACGAGTCCACTATGAACACTTGGTAGTAAGCTGCCGCCTAAACACTTACCATCGTGCCCATGGACGACAGGCACTCGGCCGAGAGGCACAGCTCAGCCATGCAGAGGACCACGACTGGCCGAAGCACCAAGTGAAGGGGACTGTGGCTAGCTCGACACTGAACAGGATAACTAAACTACGTCCACCCCAGCCTCTAAGAACCTCACAAAAGGAGCGTTAGCAAGAGCACGAGAGTCCAAAGGTGGAGAGGGGTGCCCCACAGTAACCTCTGTTCATTCTAGGGCTGTGTCCCCAAGATCTGGTTCACCACAGCAACGAGCAACGTCTGCATCCACAGCCCTCCACAACGGCTGGCCCAACAACACTTCGCCTAGAAAGGGGAGTGAGGAAGACTCCCTAGAGACGAGGCAAAACCCTGAGAGATTATTTGGAACTGGTGCCAGAGGGGGACCCTCTACCCCATGGTTTGCCCATTGGCTGGCGTTCATGCCCCGGCCCTTCATAACCCCACCCTTCATACCCCAACAGATCCCTGGATGGAGCCCAATGGATCACACATGCAAGGGAAGTGGGAATGGAAGGGAGACAGGTTGGCGAGGAGAGTGAGTGGGGTGGGGTAAGCTGATAAAGTTTCTCTTGTTTATTATACTGAATAAATTCAGCTGAAATCTCAGAATAGACCAATGTAAGTCTTCAACATGGAAATATCTGTGAGCTTCTCTTCTAATGGAAAGTATTGTCTGTTGCAAAGTTGAAATGTTTGCACGCATCCATCTCTTGGTCATAAGTCTCTATGTTAGTCATTCGCTAAGATAAAGTTCATCGTGACTGTTATGGAGGCAGGGCGGGGGGAGAGGGTCGAGGTAGGAGAATTGCTGAGGATTCCTGGGCTTCTGCTTAGCTTCATTTTCAGTGAGAGACACTGTTTCAAAGGAATGGTGCACAGATAACAGAGGAGGGCACCTTACATTTTTCCCAGTCTCTGCAAATGTGTGCAGGTACTCTGACACACATGTGCACATACACTTCACATGCACATCCTCCATGCACCATTCCAGCATTGTTTAGATGGAACATCTTTCTTCATGACTCAAAACAACAAACAAACAAAGACTGTCTCTCAACCAACTCCAGATACATATAATAATAATCAAAATTCCAAAGCTTTCCAGAACATAACTTAGGAGATGCATGCACAAACAACTTTGCTTGTCAATCACGTTTTTAGAAATTGCTTGTGATGCATAAACCAGAGCACTGGCCAGTCTGTAGTCTGTATGATGTGGACACACATTCAGTGGTAAAGCGATTAGCTGATACGATAGTCACACCAGGTCCTATGGTTGGTCTTTGTGGCAGGAGCGCACCCTGTCTTCAGCCTCCACAGTTCCAGAGGTGTCACTCCTACCCGACTCCTCCGTGAATGCTTTCTTTCCAGTGTGTTACATGCTTCCATCTGGGGCCTTGGTGGTTACACAAAATTACCCTATTCTATTTCTGGGACTCATCAGGGACCCTTTCCCACCCCTTCCAGAACATCCTGCCCCTAGGGAAGCCAAGTTCCCTTGGCATCTCTGGCATCTCCTGGGTACTCAGAACATCTGCTTTCTTTCACTGGAGTTAACATTTCTGTAACCAGGTGCCCCTGACTGCAGAGTGCTCATACCAGCACTGTGCATCCTACAGTCAGTGTTGAGTTGATTCAGCCAGGAGAGATGGGGGGTTAAGAAAATCCCTACAGGACTCGTGAAAACCTTTTACCTTTTAAGGTCAGCAAAGAGGCGAGCTTCAAGCAGAAGAAGATGCCTTTTATATGTGACATTGACATCCTGGTTGGTCTGCTGTGATGGTTAATCTTTATCATCTCTCTGGTAGACCTTAGAATCACCATGGAAACACCATTTGGGTGTAGATATGAGGATGGTTCCTAAAAGTTCCCACTGAGGGAGAAGGACCCACTCTGAATGTAGGTAGCATCCTTATGGGCTAAGGCCTACAGTGGATGCACAGCACAAAGTCCTAGCATTCATCTAACTGAAGATCCCATGGGACCAGCAGCCACGCCCACCCCTGCCATGACAGACTATAGCCTCCAGCAGCAAGCCAAAATAACCATTCTTCCTTAAGCTGCTCTTCTTGGGTGTTTTGTTACAATGAGTAACTAACGTTCCAAAAGTAACTAATATGCACAAGCAAAATGGTTCAATGATAAGAGCTGAGATGGGGAGGGGGGGTGAGGGACAACAGACGGTTAAGGATCTACCGGAGGAGGGAGTCAAGGAGAGAGGGGTTGAGTAGGCGGGGCTTGTGAGAGGCCCAAACATTCCCGTGGACACACCGCAGAGCAGTAGCTCACATGGACTGAGGAAACCCGTTCTATTCCATTTCATACCTCCGTGACTTAGTGGTGGGAGATTGACAGGAGAGTCAGAAGGCATGGGTAGGAGATTGACAGGACAATCAGAGGGCATGGGCAGCAGAGAACAAGCCGAAGATCAGAGCTTGAAGTATGAGGTGACAAGAGGCAGGAAGGTAGACAGAACTAGCAGGACACATTTAGGACAAGCAGAAGTTGGTGATGTGAGGGAGAGAGAAGAAGGGATGTGAAGAAAGGATGTGCTGGGTACCCAGCCAGACGAGGAACTCGGGGCAGGGCGGGTAGGTGAAGGGGGGCATGGGAAGGCAGTGAGTGGGTATGCGCAGGTTCATTTCTTGGCAGGCAACATGTTGCTGTGGCTCTGAGTGGAGAGGCTATTGAGCTGCAACCATTTTGTGCTTACTGTGACCCCGGACTGATCAGAGCACCGCGCCTCTGAGGACGGAGTTCATGTTGCTCTGGGTCACCTGGGAGCCATCACATGGCTTTGCAAATGGCAGAAACCATAGCTCTGGGTGACAAATAAAGTCAGCTGGCCCCAGGGGTGCAGAAGAGCAGACAGTAACTCTTCTGTAGGAGGAGGCGTGACAAGCTCCTTCCTGTTCCGGGCCCTCCGTCCTGGCATTAGCCTCATTCATCTCTCATTGGAGATCCCCGAGGACCCAATCCGCTTGCTACTCGAAGGCAATGCGCCCTTGAACTTTCTGCCAACATCATTAACCCTTGTGTGCTGTGACACACGAGTGGCTTCTCACAGGATGCAAACCCTCCACGATCCTGTTCCGTGGGCCCCTGTGCAATCGTCCCCTTTTTCCTCTATCTCCTTGACAAAGCCCTTCCCTGTTTGAGACCACATGTCTAGCTCTAATCTTGGCTGTTCTCTGCCCTTCAGTCAGATCCAACCTTAAAGGCCGCTCCCTGCCACCTTCCCCTCCAAAGCTGCCTCTCTTCCCTCTCCTCTTCCCTTCTCAGTGTTTTTTCTTTTCCATAAAAGTACAGATATGGGGGCGGGTGAGTTGCCTGTCCTGAAGGGCTATACCCTGAGCTGTCAACTGGAATAAAGCCTTTCTCCCCTCAGTTGCTTTTGTCCAGACACAGGAAAAGAAGCTGAAACAAAAGTCACATGTGTTAAAAGAATTCACTGGGGGATCAGGGGAGTAAGGAACATACACTAAAGTTGGAGCTTGTGGAGGTGAAAAGGAGCAGGATGCTTTGGGGTGACTGTGAGGTATCTTAACTATTTGCACATGATAGAAGGGACTGGACAGAGGTCACACCGGTAAGGAACACTGGAGCCTTCTGGAGGACTCATGGTGTTTGTTTAGACTCCATCAAACAAGGAATGGAAGTTGCTCTTGATTTCAACGTGAGAGAAGCGGCTAATGTGCCAGTGTTTGCCCTGGCAGCAGGCATGTGTGTGTGTGTGTGTCTGTGCATGCAAGTTCACATACATGTGAATGCCTGCGTGTCCACATGTAGTGTGTGTGTACATGTGTGCAGGTGAATGTATGCATGTGCACATGTGTGTTCATGCATGGGTATACATTCGAGTATTTGTGTGTATCTATATGTGTCCACATGTGTATTTGTGTGTATCTGTATGTGTTCACATGTGTCTGTGTGCATGTAAGTGTGTGCACATGTGTATGCAGGTATATATGTGCATGTGTGTGTGAATTAGCATTTGTTCAGTTGTGTGTGCTAGTGTCTGTGTGCATATGTAAGTGTGCATGTACATATGTGTATTTGTACGTGTATACATGTATGTATGCATTTGCAAGGGTTTGTGTGTGCACGTGTGTGCATGCATACAGGTCCATATGTGTTCAGGAAAATGTCTGAGTGTATTTGTATACATGTGTGTGTCTGCATGTCCATGAGCATGTCCATGTGCACATGTGCACAGACATGTGTGTGTGCATGTAAATGTGTGTGCATAATGCCTGATGCAAGGGAAGCATGAGAAGAAGGGGCAGCTCCCATGGAGTCAGGAGGGAAAAGCAGCAGGAATGAGCCCTGAGGCTTTGAAGCACATCTTCACAGGGACTTGGACTTTGTCTTCTCTAGACTCCCTCCTGGCCTGAAAATCCCGTAACTCACACACCCATGCTTAACTGGACTTGAACTGAGTGTAAAATACTCCTACAATATTTCTTTCTTTCTAGAACTCAGGCTGGTTATCCCTCTTAGATAAACCATGAGTGACGGCTTCTTGTAAGGAGAGAGATGTGCGTGGTTTGCTGAGACGAGGCTAGAATACCACCATGGAAGCATTCTCTGTGAGTCAGAGGGCGGCGCACTGAGCCCTCAGTTCTGCACTGTGGGGACAGCAGTTTGGAAGCCAAGGCAGGGACACTGATGAAAATCAGGGCCAGCCTGGGATCCCCAGCGACCCTGTCATGAAACAAATAACGACAGCAAAACAGGTGTCCACTGTGACTTGAGGCAATGAAAAAACACGCAGCTTGAAATTTTCTTTCTGCTGCAGGATGATGCACTTGTATCATTTAAACTCACAGAAATTTAACAGCAACCACCAGGCAGATTTAAATGTGGTGGACTTACATGTTGCCAAAAGGCTAGGACGGAGTAGAATGTAAACCATCCTGAATGGTCATTAATCTGAGAAGGGAAAAAAATTGGGAGCCATGCAAAGGGATTGGGTCTGAGGAATGTTTAAACCATTTAGCCAAACCTCCAATAAAATAAAGATGCATGAATTGGGGAGACCTCTTTAGCAGGTGCTGTTTTTGCTTGTTCATTTGCACGGATGGATGGGCATTCTGTATTTTGAGCAAGATTCCATTCTATGGCCAAGGTTGGCTTCAAACTTACTATGTAGCCCTTCCACCTCAGCTTCCTGCATGTTGTGATCACAGACAGTTTAGGGGAGCGCTTACTGCGTTGCTGGGAATCCCTTTCCTCACTGCCTTTAGTGGTCACCACCAGACGGCACTAAGCAGGAAGCCATGTCGTCCCAAGACGCTCTCCGTCAGGTTCCATCAAACTGAGCTGGGAACACAGAGATCAGAACTCTCAGCTGGCCAAACTGCAGCTACGAATCATCTTTGCCCCTGCTAATGTCATATTTCTCATTTAGCAGTAAAAAACGGGGGGTGGCGGGAACATGGAAATCCATAATAAATACTTCAAAGGAGTCAGGGTACGGTTTCTACAGGCACTTGCTGACTTACACTCTCGGGAGAAAAAAACATCTCCAAGAATTCTTTCTTAGCTTCCAGCAAGGCCTTTGTGCACACTCTAAGTGTCTCAAGGACCTTATCTCTATCCCCAGTACAAACATGGATTAGAAATAGTTTCCAAACGATGTGGTTGAAGTTTGAAGCACATGAGCCCCTCGCTTCTCTGCCATGGCTTTTTGACTAAAATAGCTACAAAACGACACATCCATCGTGTTCCTGGGCGTCTGACCTCAGAAGCGTGGCCTTGTGAAGAATGTTAACCTATGCCACATGTCCAGTTCCTGCAGCAAACTAATTCTTAGCCACTTGTGAGCAGTTTCCACCCTGAATTCTAGCGCCAATTCCCCTGGGCTGAGTCATATCGCATGAATATTTCAGTCTCTCTTCTTTCATCACACTTTTGATATAGTTCTCAGTATCACCTCTGTTACAAGAATTAACTAAAAACAAAACTGTGAGTGTGTTCATGTGTCTGTGTGCACACGTGCACACAAGCGTGCACGCTTGTGCATGCTTACCTGAAATGAAATGTCTAGAGATGAATATGACGGCCGTGTTAGTATTAGCTGGGCATGATGGTACCAACTGTAGTCCTGTGTGACTGGAATAGGTGGCATTCAGAAGAGATGACAGCTGCCCCAGGCCAGTGCCCTGAGATGATCTGGCCATTTCTGCTGTGTGCATCTGGAATTTCTTTAAGCTGTCTGGCCTGGGGGTTGGGGGAGAAAGCTCAGTCACTAAAATGTTGGCTGTGCAAACTTCAATCCCTAGCGTTCATGCAAAACGTTCATGCAGCACTGCATAGCCGCAATCCCAGTGCTAGGGGGCGGAGACAACAGGATTGCTGGATTTGATCTCCAGCCAGTCTAGCTAAGTCTGGGAGATCCAGGGTCAATGAGAGACCCTGTTTCAAAAAGTTAAGGTGGAGAGAGAGACAGGAAGATACCTGATGTCAACCACTGGCCCACTTGCCTCCAACTACACAACACACACACACACACACACACACACACACACACACACACACACACATGCACACTGGCTATGGCAGAGAGAACCCATGAGAGGTCCAAAAACATGGAGAAAGTCCAGGTGATCCTGCTTCCAACCCCTGGTCACCCTCCATGCCAGTGAATAAGTTCATAGTGCTCATCCTTAAGCCCGAGCTTAACTGAGTCCCCACAACGCTTAGAGTCTCTAATTCGCTAAGTGCTAAGTCTTAAGAGTGACAAGCTATACAGCAAGCTCATCAAAACAATGGCAGAAATGGAAAAGCAACCCAGGTCTTCTGAACTCTGTAACAAAGAGCAAGAGACCCACGTTCTTTGATTTTCTTTCACTTCATGAAAACATCCTGCCAAATGCAGAGTTAGTCACCATGCTTCTTAATCTGCAGCTTGTTTAATCCAAAACTGACCTAATCATACAATTCTTGGATACAATATACTGTATGTGCTGGTTTAAACGACAGCCTTCTGTTGCTTGGTCATGAGATCACCCAGCCAGTCAGCCACTAATCTAACATCTGTTCATTTACAGCTTACTTCCAAAGAACAGGACTGCAGTTTCACAGCAAACACCTGTTTTATTCTGGTGTTCTCTTCTACGAGGAAGCACAAAATGGTCTGTCGTATTTCTCAGCACTTAAAGTGTTCGAGTCTCCTACAGGAATCTTTGATATCGGCAGACTCAACGGAATGTTAAGCATCAGAAACTCAGGTTGAGTTTTAACTGCTTGATCATTATGGTTGTTTGAAGCGGGGGAATAAAAACCAACCCAGAACTCCTGTAAAATGGCCTCAGTCTTCAGAATACAAGATCTGCTCATGTAAAAACAGTTCAGACCATAGCAATTTTCACCTTTCAAAGATGTGGTGTTTATCTGGTATGAATCCTGGAGATAAAGCACTGTTTTGTTTTGGGCACATGATTTTATAACTTTGTGGGTCTGATATAAGATCTCACTACAGAACAGTAGGACTTGTAATTCATTTCTATATTAGAAGAATATTTGTTTGGGAACTTCTCAGAAGTCTGTCTCATTGCTTTTGACAGCTTGACAAGGCTTGTTGCCATGGTAAACGTTTGTGATGTTGTATAAATATATCCCCAGGTCATGGGTATCGGTGTATTTTTTGGACATCGACAGCTAAGAGAGAAATGACTAAACATCTTATTTAGAAGAGAAGGATAATGCAGTCAACACACAATAATTCCAAATAATAAATATGTTTACCCCGTAAACCAGGGCTCTATTTTCTTAAGCATTAGACTTATGTTCTCCCAAGCCTTTTAGCTATAAAAGTCCATTTATTGCCAAGGCTTTCCCTCCCTTAAAATATTCTTATTACCAGTCATTTTGCCATATTAATGGCTCCACTATTAATAGAGTGAGAGACAAGGGAGCCATTCTTCTTCTTCTCTATCTGTTATTCCATTAACTAAGCCTGCCAACCTCTGACGGTCAGCGGCTCTCTAACGAGCCGTGGGGGTGTATCCGCGGAGAGGGGCACACTCTGACAGGACAGGAAAAGGTCCAGGGAAGCACTGCGGAGAGAGACACGCTCTGCTTTGAACACCCCATCCTGATTGTGACCTGTCCTGACACCTCCTGGATTCTTCTGCTAAGACAAACCCCAGTCACTTTGGGAGCCAGCGCGGCTGTCTCAGGGGATGCTGGGACTTTTGCGTTTCCACGAGGTTTACCGCTACTGCTCCCCACATGAGAGGACCCTGACCCGTGATGGATACCATCGTTCTCTCTTAAGTGGCTTCCTGTCCCAGAGCCTAGATCACCCGTGGCTGGAACCTGTGGTGAGAGTCCCAGATGCATTCCGGAAGCACGTGCACGTGTCTACAACGAGGTGCCTTCACGATGGGCTTACAGAAATCCTAACAGCCCCCCCTTATGTGAGCCATGCTGGACCTTCCTGCATACCAGGCAAGCACCTGTGCTCGCCTGTCTAGCACCTTGAAAACTGTACCTCACATTCACATCACACAGGGCAGCATCATTTCCTCTATCTAGAAAGAAAACGAAAACTAAAGGCCAACCCCTAGGGAATCTGACCTCATTTGACGTTTTTAATATTCCATTAGGCTTTTATTGTGGCAAGCTGCTTTAAAAAAATGGGTCTTCTTTGATTATCACCCAAATTGCTACAAGGTATATGGGCCAGTAGTATTTTGCCAGTGTGTGGGGGAACAAAAGATTGTGAGAGATGGAGTGAATCGCTCTGTATGTAAGGAAGGCGTTCTTTCTGTGGAATAGCATGACCCTCTCTACCACATGGACGGCGTCTCCTATGCACTCAGCTTCCCTTGAAATCTGCTTGCTGCCCTCCAGTGAGGTCTCTTTCCATTAAGAAATCCTCCGTCTGCCTGCGGTGGCCATTGCGCCGGCTGGGTGGAGGTTGCAGATTCAGGCAACTCCACTGCGGGGGTTGATCTCTTTGGATGAGATGCCCTGTTTTTTTTTTTTTTTTTTTTCTCTCTCCCAGTTTTTTCCACACTGGAAAGTGAAGGGACAGAAATAGGAAGGATTTGATGACTTTGAAATGAAGCACATGGCTCCTTTGCTTTTGAAAACATAGCACCTCTAATTGTTGCTGTGATTTAGCCCCGTTAATTTGTCTGCAGGAAAATGAAGCAAAAAAAAAAAAAAGTAAAATTTGCTTGAACTCACCTCTGTTCCCTCATTTACTTTCAAAGACACACACACACACATAAATCAAGAGGAGGCCCAAGAGTGTTGTTGTGTCACCAAGAAAATTCCAAAAGAATGGGTTTCAGCCTTTCTCCTTACTTCTTCATTTGACATTAATGTTTGTCATTTACAAAGCTTTTAACTTTCTAAATTAAAAAATGCAACTTAAAAATAGAGCAGTTTTCTGCTTGTAGACAATCTCATGTATCTCTCAGTCTTCACAGTAAGAATGACACAAAAATGTAATAAAATCTGAACTTAACATGTGAGTAAATATGTCCAGGCATCAGACTTCACGAGGTATCAGTTTTCTAATAGTTTTCCTTTTAAAAAAAGAAAAATAGACAAAAACTATAGTAGATTGCATGAGTTTTCAAATGAGCAATCCACTTTCTTCATAGAGTTGATTGTGAAGTAGTCTGAGAAATAGTTAATTTTGAAAGGATCACATTTGCCCATTACTTTAAGGCCACAGGCAACCATATGACTGCTTCTCGCCAGTGAAATCTGCATGAAAGGAAAGCACTGTGCTTTCAGGTAGAGGCATGTCGGTCAACTGAACAGCTTCCTGTTTGCAGCTGGCATGCGCGCACGGAAAGACCAGGGATGGGTCCTTGAATGACCACCATTAAGAATGGGCAGGTGTCAGGGTTGAAGCAATGGGCCATCAGCAAAGCTCTTGCTGTGCAGACATTAGGAGCAGCGATTAGACCCACAGCGCCCTCAGGAAGGCCCGGCAGACCTGCTGCCACACACGCGTGCAACCCAGAGCCCAGGAAGCGGGGACTGTGGATCCCCAGAAGAGCATGCTCACTCCACCAGCTGACGTGGCCAGCTCTGCATGTAACTGAGAGATGCTGCCGCAATCTATAATGCTGGGGAAAGTCTGGGAGATATACTGTCAGCCTCTGGCCTCCAAATGCACGCATGCGCATGCGCATGCGCTCCTGTTCGCACACGTAAACACACACTGTTGTGGCTAGAGTCGAGTGTCAGCTTGTCAGTTATGGATTGTTCAGGGCACAACTGTGGAGGGTTAATGGTTGGAGCAGGCCCCTGAACAAGTCTGCAGATACTTGCTTGAATGATGTGGAAAATCCAGCCCACAGTGGGTGGTGCTTTCCAGTGATGGACAGATAATAGGAAGTGCGAGGAGGAGGGACTTGCTCTTCCCTTATCCTGCATAGATTTGCTGCTAAGTCCACTCTTGGAGTGTCGTTCACTTTTCAGAGCATTGTTGCCGCTGCCTCAGTCCTTGGCTCCATCCTTTCCACCTTGCCGCTGTTCCTGGAGCTTGGTCGCTGGGCCTTGTTGCTGTTCGCTGTTCATTGCTGAGGTCAGAGCCCAGCGTCTTTGACCCTCCAGCGAGATAGAGGCTCGAGGCCTTCTTGGGATCATCCTTCAGCTTGTGAAATATTTTGGTCATGAACCAAACAGGTACAGGCAGCTACTTTGAAGGACACTGCTTTTTCAGTGAGTTGATTTAATAAAGTTATTTGTATATATGCATTTTATTGATTCTGTTCTTCCAGAAAACACTAATGTATACACACACAGACACACACACACACACACACACACACACACACACACAGTTACGCAACAAGGAAAAACATCACTACTCTTAGGTGAGTGCTTGTACTTGAAGCATTACTTATCCTTCCCTCACTGATACCATTTTATTTGTTTACTTATTCATTGTGGCTAAAGCAGGATTTATTGATAGGGTGTGAGAGAAATAGGTGGAACTCATCCACAAGGGCAAGGGAGCCCCTGATCCCATCTTAAAAAGAAGGAAGCAAGGTCTAGGGGAAAGAGAAATCTCGTTTGCATCTGAGTAACAACATTGCAAATGAAGTTTCCTTGTTCCCATGTCTTGAGTAGAAAACTCGATCCAGAACACTGTGTTCCTCCCAAAACCCCAAGATCAAATACTCGATCCACTATGTATATGCTAAATATGTGCAGACACAGACTAATTCTATCTTTTGAGCAATTTGAAAAATCATCATCTGCCATTGTAGTCTGGTGGGATGTTAATGGCCACAAAGACTAAAGGGAGCAAAAGAAGCCACTTACAAATATGCACTCTCGCGACTTTCACAGGATCATGAACGGCGAGGTCTATCGAGTGCACGTCCTCATTCGGAGGATGAGATCGGGAAAGGGGCTCCCAACCAAGAAGGCATTGTCCAGAACAGTCTGAGACTTGATGACTGTTAAGAAGCTTAGAAAGTCCTATGGTCATTTACAGGAATATGCAGAGATCATTGATAGCCAAACACGTGGCTCTATGAACAAGTGAAATTGTTCTTTGCCCACTGGCTTCTGAGCGGAGACAGGTTCTTAAAAGGCTTGGGGATTTTAAAATGCTAAAGCTATTTTAAAAGATGAATTTAATAACTCGGACATGTCAAAGTCACACATATTTCACACTCCGTTTTCACTGAGCTCCCATCGACGGGGGTGTTTTTATGCTCTAGTGGAACAGCTTTCTGTGTCATTTCTTTTGTCTTTCTGGCAGCTCGGATCCTTTTTCTTTAAACTTTAACGGAAGCCAACTTCTTAGATGCTCTACGCGTGTCCTCGACGGAGCAATCACTCAGGGCTGATGGGATGCACACAGTTTTGTATCAAACACAGTCTCAGAAACAAGAGAACACACACTGCACATTGCAGGCTGTACACTACACGCGCAGGGAAGCTGGAAGTTTCTTTGTGTTAGTTTCATCTTCCTGCTGCTGAACCAGGACAGGACCAAGCACCTTTGGGGATAGCGGGTTCCTTCTTGCTTACAATCTTGGTTACACTTCCTCTACATGACAGAGAGTCACACCAGCATCAGGACCCGAAGGAACTGGCCACACCAGGTGCTCAGGGACTGTAGACAGCGGAACATACTGTCTTGCCTGCCAGCTTGTCTGTATGCTGGTATGCCGAAGTCTGCCCAATGCTGAGCCAGATCTCTCCATCTTATCTACCTGCCCAAGTAGTATTCTCACCTACCATCAACTGCGCCTTCCCACATCAGTGAGACAATCTCCCACAGGCAGGCCCAGCGCTTGCCTTAACTACTACTCCTTCATATATATACTCATATATATATATAAACTGAATACGCAAGACTCAGCCTTCCATTGCTACCCCGGTGCCTCAGTTTACCCTCTAACTCCAGATGGATAATTGCTGCGTGCCTCATTTACACTTGAGGACTAGCTGGGCACGGATGAAAATGTGCTTCTAAATGACATGTAGTCTGTAAAAAGAGCCGTGCTATATATATATTTAAGCTATATGAAAATGAAATGTGTGTCTAAATCACTTATAATCTTGCAAAAATAACTTCACTGTGTATATTTAAGCCCATGAATCTGACCTGTAGATAAAGGAGACAATGGCATTTAAAACAATTATGTGCCTGGCTTGACAGCACGTGCCTGCAATCCCAGAAGGTGGGGTCAGTGTGGGGCACAAGTTCTAGGACAGCCAGCTTGGGTTACAGTATGAGACCCTGTCTCAAAATAACAGACGAGAGAAAGCAAAACAGAACAATTATACTGTAACACTTGGAATGAGGATCATACTCAAAATTCAACCAAGCTTCCAAGTGTTAAAGTGAGTTACAAGTTGGTCTCACTCATCAGACTTGCTGCGCTTCAGAGACTAAGCCTGCACAAAAGAAAGCCTTTATTTTTTATGACAGAGCTAAAAAGAGACTTGAGCATCTGAGTTAAGATTTGCATCACGTGACATTTCTGGAAGCATCTTGGAAGTGGCAGTTAGTTTTAGGTATCAACCCAACAAACGAGAGTTGAACCTATGGGCTCATCCGTGGAGACTTATATATTTAAGCCAAGCTTCTGAGCAAGTCTGTAAAAGGTCATCAAGTCGATATGGGAAGATCCAGGCTTTGGTGGGGAGACTGCTCCATGGGCAAGTAGATAAGATGGAGAGAAAATTGTCTGGCATTTTCAGACTGGCAAGCTAAGAAATATGTCCATCTCTCAGCATGTGAATATGGTGTGGCCAGTTCCCTTGGACTCTGCAGATGTGATGGGGGAATAACCTAGAACCAGAACCTAGAACCGTGATGGGGAATAACCTAGAACCAGGAGCTTGAATCTTTTCCCCCTAAATTGTTTGGGTCACGTATATATTATGGCAATGGGAAGGTGGGTCTGAGGCTCTTGGTATTGATACAAGTGGCCCCGGGCCACTTAGCATCATTTGTGTCTCAAGTGATCTGTCCTCAGTACTGCAGTCTCTCTCACGATGGCCACCCAAGGACGTATCTTGGCTTGCCATCCCCCCGTCAGCACTTAGGAGACTACTGGTACAATTGAGGCACGTTAGGTACCAGGATACCCAACTGCTTTCTGATTGGATACAAGGAGAGACTAGCCCTGGAACCAAATTTCATAATATCAACTCTAAGTACCTGATAGTAAACCACCCACAAAACACTTCTCGTTATGCTATAGATTAGAGAAGATCTCAGCATTCCACTAAGAAGGGTCCTCTTGCAATGAAAGAGGTAAAATTCAGAGAACCACAACTGGCCAAAGGTGCAGAAAATAGACGACCATGGAGTGCTTGACCCTGAATAGACACCATACCCAACCCCTCTTCCTCCTCCATGCCAAAACTCCCCGAAGCTTTGGGAAGGAGGGAAGTAAGAGCATTAAGCCAGCGGCTAGGAGCAGTACTTCTGATGTGTCCACTGGTCGGGTTGGGACTGCCCGACCCCAGCACTCACTGCGGTGATGTCCACTTCCACAAGACCTGCACAGTAGTTGCTAGAAACTCTCTACTGTGGACAGGGAAGATGAAAAATGATACACTCCCTGAGGTCCATGAAGGTTAATGCCAGGCAGGCTCAGGGGAGCTTCTTTATCTGTGATTTATCCACTAACGGGTCATCCTTGCCCCAGCAGGTGTACAGCAAATCCCAGTGCAGATGTCCCAAATGAAACCCCGTGGGCCAGTGGGCCAAAGGGCCTGAAAGTAGGGGAGGAGAGGAGAGGGGGTGGGAATGGGCAATGAGGGGGCAAAAACACAAAGACTATCTGTATTTAGGGATCAAAGTGTCAAAGAATAGAGAAGATTCAAAAACTAAAAGGAAGGGAGCCAGAGGGCATTTCTCCTGTGGGTCTAGATTGCAGAGATAATACTCAACAGAGCTCAGGTTTGTATCCAGAAATGTTCGTCCAGGGCCAGAGAGATGGCTCAAGGGTTAAGCCTCTGCCTCCCAAGTGAAGAACCCGAGTTTAGATCCCAGATCTCACAAACACCAGGCAGACATGGTGTTCCAGCTCTAGAAGGCAGAGCCTGAGAAACCCCAGAGCAAAATAGCTGACATGTCAATGACCCTCCCCCCCAAAGCCCAGCACGGATCACAGGGGAGAAGGCTTCAGGCAGTAGGATCCTCAGAGGCAAGGAGTGAAAAAGTCATAATAGAGTCCCCATGTGGTGGGCAGTCCAAGAAGGGACCCCAAGTTATGTCACTGAGTCCTGAACCCTCACTAGGGTAGAGGACTCATAGGGACGTTCAGCACCCACATAAATGGATGCTTTGGGGGATGGGAGGGAGGAAGCATGAGACACCAGGAGATGAGGAGGAAGGGAGGGGGTGAGGAGGGAAGAAGAGGGGAGAGTACAATGGGGGATGATGGGGGAGGGGAGGAGAGAGGGAAAGGAGAGGAGATTGTATGATTAGGCAAAAATAAAATGTGTAATTAAAAAAAAAAGCAAAAAGGAGGTAGAACAACCCAGGGTGATTCCCAAAGTCTGACTTGGGCCTCCACAGTGCCCTTTGATCACACACACACACACACACACACACACACACACACACACACTGAATAAAGGACACACACAAAGGAGGAGGAAGAAGAGGAGGGGGAGGAAGAGGAGGAGGAGGAGAATTACTAATTCAGGCACCCCACTTCTGTGATTATTAGTCAAATTTCAATTAAAAAAAACTCACAGGAAGGTTTCAAGTTATGCTGACTCCAAAGATAATACATGTCAGCAGAAGTTAGGCAAGCAAAGAAAAGGACACTAGACCATTTCGATGAAACCCCAGCGTCCTGCATCCACGCTAAGGATAGTACCTTTCCTTTACCCTCTGACCCCGGCAGCAACATGAGCGCAGCTCATGTCTCAGGCACCATGCAGCAGTGCTCCCAAGCACACAGAAGCACACAGCCCGTGGGGTACTGTACTGCGAGACACATGTCGATTACATCTCCACTGTGGGTCGTCAGAGCTAAGGCTGATTCCGTAGCTTCCCTTCTTTCCCAACAAAAGGAAGCCGTTCATTCACACTGTAATGTGCCCTCTGTGAGATGTAATCTCAGCCGCGTTAATGCGTTACAGATGACCTGCTGCGGAAGGCTTCTGACCCGGGACCCACCAGTAACCATGGGGCGCTGGCCTGTGTGTATCTAACTCCTTTCCTAGCGCTTTCTCAGCCCCTGAATAAAGGACACACAGACCAGAAGTAGACCCAGCACAACTGGAAGGAGCTTGTGGGGGCCGATGGGAGAGGCGCTGTGGAGAATAGGCTGATGGCCAGAGAATTCTCTGCCCTGATTTCTCTTCTTCCTAAGACTTCTGGACGTGTTAGCTTTTGGAAAACAAAGCATAGTAGGTCTCATTCGACCTAAATCGGCAAAATAGAATGTTCATTAATTCTTCTTTTCTCTGCTCTGAGTGCTGCAAATAAGAAATACAAGAGAGAGCGAGACTGAACATAGCCAAAGGAAAGCCCGGAGCTTTAGAGGTGACCGAGACCCCAGTTTTATCTGACCACCCCAAAGGTGACCTCCTTGCAGAATGGCCATTGCGGACAGAAGAGCAATTCTGCATGAATACAATGCTTTTTTTAAAAGGCAAAAGAGGGCTGGAGAGGTGGCTCAGGGGTTAAGCCTCCGCCTTGCAGGCAGAATCTGGTCCTGAGTTCGGATCCCAGATCCCACGTATAGACGCCAGGCAGAAGCGGGGGCGGCCTGCGCTTCTGGGCCTGGTAGGGCAGAGCCTGTGAATCCCGGGGCAGAAGGAGGTGGAGGCGGTCCATGGTGGTTCGCGCATTCGTCCGTGGTTCTACACACACACACACACAGAGACACACACGCGCGCGCACATACACACGCACATGCGCACAGTTGAATAAATAATAATAATAATAATAATTTTAAAAAGGCAAAAGAAAACTCCAATGAGTTGCCTAGACCTGTTTAGAACTCCTAGGTCTAAATATTGTGTATTGTGACCAGGATGGAAGATTGAACAGATAATTACTGAATTATCCATCAGGCCCTCAGCTGCATGGAGTCTGAGTGAGCCATGCCAAGATAAATGCTTTCATTTACTTTAGAATTAAGCCCACCGCTCCAGCAGCATCGTATTACAGAACATGAGTTCAAATCCCAGATTGATCTTCAGGTGCGTGAATCTGAAAGCTTTGATTGAAAACATCCTCAACATTTTTAATCACCCTTTCTGCCTACCCATAACAGTAAAAGTGAAAATAAACCCCCGCACGACCTGGCCAAATATTTAGATAAAGAATGGATCCGTAACCGGCAATATCATGAAACGCGTTTGAGTTATGCTATATGCTATTTAAATAGTTAAACTGTCAGTCTGGGATTTTGTATATATTCCTCATTAGCTTGCCTCGAAGACCCCAGGGTAGGTATATCTGCATTTTAAAATTTTGTATTTTTCCATGGTTTATACACCCCATAAAATGCCTCGAGAACTTTATGGAGGATGTTACATTAATATGTGTTATTATAAATATGATTTAAATATAGAAAGCATTGCAGAGTGATTACTGTTCTGTAAGGCAGCGTGCATAAAGAGGGTTATCTCCACCCTGTGCTGGGGTTTCACAGTATAATATAATGAATTGTTCAATATAGTCTGCATGTCATTTGTCTCTGCTTCTTGCTGGGCTCGAGGGAAACTGACGTGCAAGCCTCTAACAAGGAGATCATAAATTGTAGAACAATAAACAGCCCTTGAGATTTTTAGATAGTATGTGGTTAGCCTGCTATCCATCTCAGGAAACTTGATTTAATACCACAAAGGAGCTCTCCTGACAATGCTTGACATTGTTTTAAACTGCTGCTAAATCAATTAGTGCATTGGAGAATCCTAATGTCTGCCGCTCCCCGGACCCATCCAGAGTGTTCTGTTCTGCTCTTTGTCTTCTTCCTACGAGGAAAAGATTTACAGAGCCACTGTGTGGAAGCACTGACTCCCAGCAAGTGCCCCAAAAGGAGGACCTGGGGCCTTCCTGAAACCATCGAGATCTGCGAGTGAGTGTCCCCTCCAAAATCCAATTCCATTTTCACAGGAGGAGACACTGGAAGAAGACAGATGCTACTCTAGAGTCAGAACTACAGGCCAAAGTTCTAAAAGTAAAAATGAAGTGTAAAAATTTAAAAATAAATTAAAACATATTTTTTCTTGTATATATTTCCTTTGGTGTATATATATAATGTGCCTTGTAATAGTCTTGCAATATACATATTATGTTACAGTACCTCAGACACCTGCTATGACTTTACACATTTACTAAACTTCCAAAGTAGAGCCCAAACTGAACAGCCAACAGTAAACTCTCCTGACGGGAAGAGGGAGTCTTGACAATTTCTTAGCTTCTGACTTTACTAAAAGGAATGGTTAGCGCTCCAGTTGGTTTAGGATGAGGAGGAGGAGGGCCTGAAAGTGACGGCACTCCCTCATCACCTCCAAGACGCTCCTCAGACGCATCTTTCTTTCCCTCTGTTGCTCCTGCGCCACACAGACTTTTTCACTCCTCACAGATCCTGCCCCCGCCCCAGAGTTAAATTGGCTAGAGGTGAGAGAGAGGACGCCCCCCAGACCTTCCAGACTTCCGCCTCAGGGCTCGTTCCTTCTGGGTTCACTCTCACTCCTCGAGGGGAATAAACCAAAGAAAATTCATGGAACGTGGGTCTCGGACGAAAGGAAGATGAAGCTTGCCTTTTTTAAGAAGGTGCTAACTTTCAGATCTGATTTAAAAAAAAAAAATGAGAAATACAGTAGTGTCATAGTTACCCTTCATGTTGCGTTTAAATTCATGTCAAAGGAGTTAGAGGAAGAAGGGGTTTTATTATTGACTAAAAATTAATTGTTCGTTACAGTTCTTATTCCAGCTTTACAAAAGAGCCCATAAGTGGCTGAGAGAAGGATAATTCTTACTGGGCAGACCAGCGTGCCTGGCCAAGTATAAAGAAGGATGTCAAGGTCCTCCGTCTTATTCACTTGTCCAGACTAGTCCCACCCACCATGGGCTGGGCCTTCCCCATCCACTAGACAATGCCCTGCAGGTTTGCTCTGGCCTTAATTCAACTACTGATTCTCTACAAATGTGCCCAGAACTAGAACCCTCAACAGTCAAGTTGACACCTGTGTCTAACCATGACAAGTAGCCTCTTCAGTGTGAGCAGGGACTCTCCCGATCAGGGCTGGTTTCCCTTGGGAGAAATGAGACATTCGTACTTTAATGTCCATGGTTTTCCTTCCAAGGTGCGGGAGTGTGCTTTCTTCTCCGTGTTTGTTCCCAAAGCAATCTGTTCTTCCCGTGAACTCTTGCTTGCCTAGGGAGCCTCGAGACAGTAGTTCCCCTATGCGCTGGAAGTCAAAGGATGACAGATCCTTTGTTTCCCGCTCCTAACAATAGAACGAGCACTTAAATTGCCTAGTTCATAATTTATAGCTGGGTTGAAACTCGTGTTTCTGATGCGTGGACAAAATTCCACTTTACTTTCTTCAGAATCTCATTTCTAGAAAAAGTGGGGGGTGGTTAAGTAACACCCTGCTCCCTCATCCCTTGCCCCCATCTTGTGTCCCCTCCACCCCCTTCAGGATCAGAAGTATCACTGAATAACAAATGACAACCAACCAACCAGAACAGCTCATGAAATGTCAGGTTCTGTCACTTGGTAATGATAAGGGTAATGATAATGGTGGGGTTCATGACATGACACCCCAAAAAGGTAACACCTCGCTTCCATCCCCCCACACTCTCCTTCTTAAAGCCAAAAACCTAGAGTGGTCCTTTTGTCATTTCCCTGACGTGACCGTCCTTTGCCAGAGAATAGGAACATCGTCACTCAGAAAACACAAGCACATGAAGTCTCAGCGAACAGGCTTGACTGAGCCTATCTCCCCCACTCTACAAAGGCTAGATCGCAGCCCTTCTATCAGATGGTTCACCCCACAAACACTCACCTGTAATCAACCCAACAACCAAACGTGCAAGATTCCCTGCCTCTGTGAAACCTGTTTCCAGAAGCCTCCAGCGCCACAGGGCTTATGCAAAATGCCTCTGCGTGTCTCTGTCCTGCCCATTGAGTGGGTCACTTACCCATCGAGTGAAGGGTAAAGAGCTGTGTTCTCATGCAGTCTGGCAGATGCCATCTGTATTTTATGGAAGAATGGAGGTGCTCAGTAGCTCAGAAAACGTCTAAGGGAACCAACAAAGTCAGTGCCAAGAGTAGGCAAATTTGGGTATTTTAGTAACTTCAGCGTTTTGATGGAAAGAGGGTGTGTCGTAAAAAAGAGGATGTTTTGGCATTAGGCCTCCTTTAACATTATTCAATCATTTATTCTCACACTTTCCCCCTTTGTGCTCTTACATATCAAGGAAACTTTATTATGTGCAGGTAGTTGCCCCAGGCGGCTGGATTTGGTTCAGTTGTCTCACATATCAGTGGCGATTCTGGGGACTAGAGAAACGGCTTAATGGGAGAAAGCGCTTATAGCGCAACCATGAGGACCTGAGTTTGAATCCCCAGCACCCAAGTCAAAGCCGAGCACAGCATGAGCGTGTGTTGGAGATGGGAGATTGGGAGGTAGGGGAGAGGGTGAGGGGAAGCGTAGCAGAGAGAAGAGGACTCCTGAGGCTCTATGGCCAGCCAGCCCAGGTATTTGGCCAACCTTAGCTTCAGTGAGAGACTGCCTCACAAAACTAGACAGGTCAGTAAAGAAGCAGTGTGACTCAGCTGCAGTGAGACTTGTCCTTACCAGACCTGCATGATGACCGACAGACCAAACTGCCCCATAGACGGACGAGCAGTCTCATGAGAGATAATTACATGCAGTGGAACCTTGGGGGATAGGGCTGGACGGGCAAGGGGGAATGCTCCTATCAGTGGGCAGTCTGAGGAGGGTCTACTTAGTCTGCCACACAGACCTGAACCCCCACAAGAGTAGACAGGGTAGAAGGGACCCTGGGGCCCAGAGAAGCGAACAGGCGGAGGGTGGGAGGGAATGGAATGGATTGATTGAAGGGAAGGGGGGAAAGGAAAAAGGGAAGAAGGAGGAAGGCAGAGATAAGTCCTAACATATGGTTATAAAACTCGGAAAAAACTAAAATTTTATTTAAAAAATGTACTCATTTGGGTTGGGTTCCTAAAAAAAGCAGTATAATGTTGACCTTTGACCTCTACATATATGCACAGATGCCAATGTCTACACACATACACATACACACACAGAGGTAATGCTGATCACAGAACCCAGTGTCAGTCAAGCCTATTCCCAAGTTTTCTTTCGTAGAACCCAGATAGCATCTTGCCAATCCGAGCTTCCAGCGAGTGTCCAAGCTCGCGGGAGAACACAGCGGCCCCCATAATGACCAGTTCATTCATCAGTTATTACAGAAGCCACTCTCAATGAATCAGGACCCCGCGGCTTAGCTAGAAGGGTGGTCTGCTGTTAGGACCCCCAGCAGCTGCTGGCTACGGTGTGAACATGTCTTTTCTGGCTTGTTTCTTGTCAGAAAGCTCAAGCCAAGGGGTGCAGGATTGAAAGGAGTTCAGCCTGTGAATGTCTAAAGAGGTTTTCCCAAAAGCAAAGATGTCTCCTTTTGTGAAAGTCAAAGATCTGGTCCTTCCAGTTGCTTCATGGTTGTATTTCTCCTTTCTTGGGAGAGCAGCCCTCCATGTGTGACGTCGGCATCGTGGAGATGCAAGGAATGGTGGGATCCTGAGGAAAGCTTCACCTTAAATCCTGCCAACATATTCTATTCGTGAAAGAAGTATGCCAAGGCGGGCAGGGTGAGTGAACTCTGGCAGAAGCAGGAAAGTGGTATATCAGAGCTTTCCATTTAGCTGCGGGATGGTGCTCGTCAATGGGAGGGTCCCGAGTGCTAAGCTAAGGCACTGAACTTACTCTACCAGAGACTCATCAAATGCTCTGAAAGACAGCACAACGGTGAACGTTCAGTCATTTTTTATTCCAAAATCTTCTCCACCAATTTGATATTTGGGTAGAGAATGCTTGATTCCTTGGCGTGTAAAAGCTGGAACATTTAAGATCAAAGTCTCCATACCCCAGACCACCTTTGCAGGATGCCCCCCCCCCCATCATTACAGATCCTTGCTCTTACACAACTCCTCTGGGTCTCTTGTTCTTACACAACTTCTCTGGGTCTCATGTTGATTTTGCTGGTTGATTTTAAAGATTCACTGAGCTGGGGCAGCTAGAACACATCCCAAACTTTCAAGGCTTGCATTTTATTTTTTGCTACCAGCTAGGCGGCCCATTGACATTCAGCGACGGAGTAACCGACATTAGGAAGGGCTTTCTGTGATTTCCCTGTGAGGATCAAATTTATTTTATAATCAAAGGCAACTTGATAAGGTCGTGCCTTACACACACCGGAGGGCTGACATGTTGGGGCTGCTGCAGAAGCTCGAGGGGCTTGAAAGTGGTTGTGTGGGTCCTCATGAAATGGCACTTTGTGGCGTCCTCTCCACATGCCACTTCTAAAGACCGGCTGGCAAATGACCAGCAGCATTGCATTTCTCCTTGCAGCGGGCGGGTGGTACCATGCGGCGGTGCACTGCTTCGCTGCCAGCGTATGGCCCTGCAGAGTTGTTCAAAATTCCCCTCTCCTCATTAAAGGCACACAAAAGTCTAAAAATACAGCCTCGGCTCTTTCATCCTTGGCTTTTGAACAAGCCTCTGGGGATGACTACCCGCCAGCTGATTCCCCTTGGTCAGGTAAGGACAGTGGAGCGGCCGTAGGCTCAGGGCGAAGCAGGGTGACAGAAATTCACAGCCACAGGACCGGAATCAAGGTATTGGGAAGTTGACTAATTCATCAGTGAGTTTTCTACTGTGGTTTATCCTGGAAGAATCTTTATCCCCAAACTCTAGTAGCTGTAAAAGAGGCGGTCAGGCAGCCAGGAGGTCTGTCATTGTAGGAAAAACGAACAAAGAAAAAATAGAAGAAAGAGTGGTAAGGAAAAAGAAACAAAATTACTGAGGTTCTGCTGGCAAGAAGTGTAGAAAAGAAAGGAAAAGAAAGAAAAAGAAAAGAAAAGAAAAGAAAAGAAAAGAAAAGAAAAGAAAAGAAAAGAAAAGAAAAACTCAAAGACACGAAAGGCTCGAATAAGCCTCCCTGGTTGGCCACACGACGCACAGTTCACAGCCCATGTCATGGGAGAGCGCGCGTCCGGTGAAGGCCAACTAGAGCACAGCATTTGGACACCTCTAGGATTCACATCACCTGAGAACTCCCAGCTATGGCAGTTGGTGCTGATAATCTTGGCTTTGGGGAGCAGGAGAACCCTGAGCTCACAGCCAGCCACACTGTAGCTGAGTTGGTAAACTCCAGGTCTCAGAAAGATAATTTAGAGAGCAACTGAGGGGACACAATGCTGCCCTA
This sequence comes from Typhlomys cinereus, assembly GCA_023101885.1. Classification (NCBI taxonomy): domain Eukaryota; kingdom Metazoa; phylum Chordata; class Mammalia; order Rodentia; family Platacanthomyidae; genus Typhlomys; species Typhlomys cinereus. The sequence goes on from JALPQD010000322.1 coordinate 952,507, forward strand.
TGGTTCCAGGGACATGCACACACACGCACGGACACACCTGCACACACACACACGCACGCACACACACACACACACACACACACAAAGGAGATACATCTATAGATACACACAGAGAAAAAGATGCACACACACAGAAGAGGAGATATACACACATCACTTATACACACACAGATAAATACACAGATACACACAGAGAGAAAGAGATGTACACACACACACACACACACACACACACACACACCTATTGCTTGATCTGATCCAACATGTCTCAGGCGAGGGCTGAGAACCCAGGACAGATGTGGAAGACTATCTCAAACGTTTGGTTGAAATCTGAAATATTTCTGTGTTTTAATTCTCTTTCAGACTGTTTAATCTGTCAACTATATCAGACATCTTGTTAGAGCTCAGATTTTAGAAAACACTTTTCTCCTATTCCAATTTTAAACGAACATGAATACATTTATTCTTGAGAGCCTTACCAAACACAGAAGTTGAAAGAGGATATGGAACAGGACTACAGAGCAGCAATGTGAAATAAGAAAAAAAAATATACTATGCTGTTAATGCGATTGACTAGGGAAAGAATTCTGGGCAGATGGAGAGCAAAAACAGCGGCAAAAATCATCATCATCATCATGGGTCAATTAAACAGAATTATCATACACGGTGACTCCAACTTTCAGCACAGAATTAGGGAGCTTTAGGAAGCAGGCATGGCGGGTTGTATACTGAAAAAAATATATATACTGAAAATAAACATGTGTGTCCATCAGATAGATAGATAGAGAGAGAGAGAGAGATAGATATGCACTCATACAGACCTTTAAAAACCATTATTCTCTAATTAAATCTGGTAGCTTATTTAGAGTCCTATGTTAGGTCTCAAGGGGAAGTGGTAACATTCACACGCACAGAACAGAAGTGTATAGAATCAGCCCTTCACAGGCTCCTGCTTTACATGACGCTGCAGTCTCTCCTAGTAATTATCAAAGCAATGACCCCATTTCCTTGCTGCTGAGAAATAAGCTGCTACCAGAGTAAAAGTCACTGTAGAAAACAAAACCACCAACATCCCAAGGTCATCTCACATAGTGCCACGTTCCCACAGAGACCAGGGAAGTAGGACTGTAATAATGTCAGGTGTAAGGCCCAGGAGTATAGTCAAACTGTCTGCTTTAATAAGAAGTTGGAAATGTGGAGAAGGCAAGACAGACCCACAGCACTCTGAGATGACTTAAACTCACACAGACCCCGGGAGCTTCTATATTTCAACAAGGCCCACCCTCCTCCAAATCATTGCACCATTCTTAGATTCCAGCTTTGTGCCAGGACGCGGGTTTTGAAGATTTCCCAACAATTTCCTTTCCCTGTAGCCCTCCTCGCTTCCCAAGTTGGGAAGCCCTCCTGCAGACACCGTGACCGTAGGTCTCTGTGAACATCACGGACAGACAGACGCAGGGACTGACCGCAGCTAGGTCGAGCGAGGGGAAGGGTCGGTCGCCAGTTGTGAAAGAAAATAACAAGCAGCCGTTCTTCTCATTGGAGTTGGCACGGAGCGTCCTTCCCATATCCAAATGCCTCGAGAACCGAATGTTCCTGGGATTCAGGCTTTCTGCAGCCAACAAAGCTCGGGTCAAAAAGTTAATTGGCTACTTGAAACTTTGCTTAGATATCTTTAAGGGAAACAAAAAGGGTTGCTTCTGGCAACTCACGTATGCATATAGCAGGAGTGATGGCTACACGGATAGTCCATAAGAAGGCAAATACTTCTTGAAGGAGCTTTCTTTCAAAGTAAGGTGGGAAAGAAAGAGTATTTGAAATAAAGAGCCTGCTCCATAGGCCCTTTCACCAATAGGTCACCTCTCACCTTCACCAGGTAATAATGGCTTCCGTGTTGCAGCTTCCCTGCTGCAAATGCGGAAAGCTGAACAGGTCCAGGAGCGGGGCAGGAAGGAGAAAGAATGGAAGAGAAGGGGAAAAGAGGTACAAAAGAAAGAAAATAAAGCAAAGAAAAAAGGAAGGGAGAAATCGACAGAAAAACAGAAGGAAGGGAGGGAGGGAGGAAGAAAGGAGGGAGAGAGAGGGGAGGGAGGGGAGGAAGGAAGGAGGGAGAGAGGGAGAGATGAACGAGAGGGAGGGAGGGGAGGAAGGAAGGGAAAAAGAAAAAGAAGAAAAAAAAGAGAAGAAGGAAGCGGAAGGGAAGGAAGGGAAGGGAAGGGAAGGAAGGGAAGGGAAGGGAAGGGAAGGGAAGGAAGGGAAGGGAAGGAAGAAAGGGAAGGAGAAAGGGAAGGGAAGGGAAGGAGAAGAAGGGAAGGAAGGGAAGGGAGGGAAGGGAAGGGAAGGGAGGGAAGGGAAGGGAAGGGAAGGGAAGGGAGGGAAGGGCAGGGAAGGGAAGGGAAGGGAAGGGAAGGGAAGGGAAGGGAAGGGAGGGAGAAAGGGAAAGGAAGGAGAAAGGAAGGGAAGGGAAGGGAAGGGAAGGGAAGGGAAGGGAAGGGAGGGAGGGAAGGGAGGGAAGGGAGGAAGGGAGGGAAGGGAGGAAGGAAGGGAGGAAAGGGAGGGAAGGGAGGGAAGGAAGGAAGGAAGAAGGGAGGAAGGAAGGAAGGGAAGGAAGGAAGAAGGAAAGAAGGGAGGAAGGAAGGAAGAAGGGAGGAAGGAAGGAAGGGAAAAGAAAAAAAGAAAAAGAAAAGAAAAGAAAAGAAAAGACAGGTAAAACTCTTTCAGAAGATCTTTGGTTATACTTATAAGGATATTCTGGAGCTGCAGAAGTAGAACACAGCTACATTCTCCTCCCTCGGGTTCTCTCTCCTTACCTGGCACCCAAATGCCATGGCCACTGAGGGGCATGAGGCGCAGTGGCTCTGTGAGATTGCAGTTAGACTCATACAAAAAGAAGTTTCCTTAATGCTCTTCCACTAGTGGACAGTTCCATAGAAAGGTGACAGGGTGCTGGGCAGGCAGAAATCGTGGATAGGGCCATCGACGGGCATCCAGGTAATGCCGACTTGGGTCAGCCCTGCGCCCAGCTGGTCAGTCCGCACCTCTGAACACACAGTGCAGCCCATATACGCTGCTGCTCACAGCTGCAGACAAGGTGATGAGGGGCTGGAGAAGGGATAGGAGGCTCTGGGGAGATAAGTGTGAGCGAGGAGGGTGGGGCACAGCCAGGCTAGGCAGTGGGCAAGGGCAGCCTTAAAAACTGGGAACTATGGGAAGCTCTCTATAAAGAGTGTCCAGAGCCAGGGCCCCTGTCAAGGACGGGGGGTGGGGACCACAGCTCAGCTCTCCAGGGCTGCCTGCCTGGGCTTCATTCTGACTGTGGTGTTTATAGTTAATGATGACAATACAATATAAGTGATCGTGACATTACTGGTCACATTCTGCAGTTCAATAAAATAAATATAATCAAATTGGGACGAACAAAGTTAACAGATATAAAAGGCCCCTGTCGGAGGTGACAAGCGCTGGGTGCAGGCCACCCCAAATCTGTCTCCTTGATACCTCTTTCCTGGCTTCAGGCAATGAGAAAGAAGACACGGCGAGATGTGGTATGGCTGTGAATCTTTATCAGTCAACTTTTATGTCTTAGGAAAGAGGGACAGAGCCCCTTCTGACTCAAGGCGGCCTCGCTGTGGATCTTTGTCAGAGAGTTGCATTTCTTAGGAAAAGGGAAATCAAATCATCCCCCTTGTAATGCAAACCTCATGCAGGCCAAGTCCTCCAGCCAAATTCAGAGTCACTTTCTTTCCATCAGCATTTTCTTGGGGGACACTCTAGGTTCACAAAGAACTCTGTATTTGCTACTCATACACTTTTTTATTACTGCCTCCTTCTACTTGGTTAGCAGAGAATTTTTATTTATCGATATAAACAGGGCCTTTTTTTCCAAAAAGATTTCTAGTTTTCACAGTGTTATCGCTGGTACTGACGGCTGCCTACAGTATGCGAAATATATAATTGCCTAAGGAAGAGCTCTCTAGGACCAATTCTTCTCCCTTATATTAAAAAGACGTTAGACAGGCTTGCGAAGCCCCAGGCTTCTGAACTTCATGTCAGCTCGGAATTCTTTTGATGTTCCAGATATTGTATTCATATATTTTTCTACATATATCAAATGATTTTTCCCCTGGGATTAGCTTAGTAATATATTTCTCCCCTGCCTTCTCCCACAGATGGCTTTTTGTACCTACTCTAGCTTTTCTTCTGTCACGTCTTGAGTTGCAATAATCATTCAAATGATTTAATATCTCTAGTAATTAGTTAGAGCCATCTTCTCAAGTTTCAAATTTTATCAAATCTGCTTTTAAAACTTTGAAACTGGTTGTAATAGAGTTTTATTGTCTTCTTTTGAAACCGGATGAATGGTCTTGTGTGCACTCTTGTTATTTCTGTTGTTAAGGCTTTGATACCCTCCTCAAGGCTTGCTAGAAAAGAGGTGCCCTTCAGCGTTCACCCCCAAATCCATTAGCATTCCTCCACATTCACTGTGCACCTCTTTCATCTCATCCAAAGCCCTCATTCAGAACTGCAGAGGAAATAGCAAAAAAAAGAAATCAGGAGGGTTTCCTTGCGCTCGGTTCTCGATGTCCTTGGACATTTTCTAATTGCTCCCTCGACCGGCCCTGACCATGGGCATCATCGTCTTTGCTCTCGTCAGTGAGGTGACGCTGTTTCTCTGGCAGGGAGAAGAGGGTTCTGTATCCTGGCTGAGCTTCCTTGAAGAACAGAAGGAGAGGCAGAGACCTGAGGGCGAAGACATGGCGAGGACGTTCCCTTGGTGGGAACCTTCCTCCCGGTGGCAGACTGTGGGCGACTGTCATTTTGAGTTACGTCCCGATGCTTTTCAGCAGCTCCCACAGCCACAGCGGACTTGGGTAAAGTTGAGACAGCGAGACGTATTTTGCTGGCTCTGTTTCTTCCCTGCCGTTTAGTTGTTTCAGATCTACAAGACTCGTACAGCCGCTCCTCTACAAAAGACGTTTCGCTTGCATGTGAACTAGCCTCGCGGTCATGCTCCAAGTAAAGATGTGAACTGTCACTTGGCTGCTGCGTATCAAAGCTCGGGACTCTCTTCTAACCCCTGCGATGTCACCGTGGTCCTACAAGCCACACTGCAGTTCTATTGGTCGGTGCCTTCCGAGGATTCAGACCCATGCTCGGGACATCTGGACGTTTCTGAGCCTACAGAAGACCCCTGGGAGGGAGTCGAGGAAGCTAAGTCTCTGCTGTCCCATGTTGAGAGGCTTGTGTCCCTGGAGGATTTGGGGGTGGAGACATGGGACTCTGGGTTCCGTGGTCTTCACTGCTGGGTGCTCAGGGGGCAGGTGGGGCTACAGGACTGACTTACGGCTGCCAGCAAATCCATGCTTGGAAGCCACCCCATCTCTCAGTGTCCTGTGAGCACACACATTCCCTGCAAAGCTAGACCCTCAAATGGAAGGAAAGACAGGTATGGGAGGAATGCTGGTCACTCTCAGTGGCACTTCTTGGTTATGGTTAGCTTCTCTCCCAGTTACCTGTTCCAGTCCCGTGTTCGTTTTCAAACAGACACTGAAGGCTGGGGACGGGGGAGAGAAAGCAGACACAAACTCAGACCCGTCTGTACACTGTGGAGCCCAGGTGAATAAGCTCCTGGGTCTGAGGGATTCCAGCATGCATGAAGTACTAATAAGGGGGTGTGGAAAGATGGCTCGGTGGTCAAAGCAAAAGAATTCCCCACATTCCATATAAATATACCAGGCAGGTCCTAGGGGTTAAAGCCTTTGCCTCAGAAGCAGAAAGACCTGAGTTTGGTCCCCAGATCCCATGTAAAAATTCCTGGTGGATTTGATCTGTAATTCTAACCCTGGAGAGCAGAGCCTGGGAAACCCCAAAGCAAAGTAACAAGGGGGTAGAGCAATCCCCGATGTCAATCTTGAACTTCCACAGACGCACATGCGTGCGCACACCTGTAAAAAAAACAGGTGGGTGTGGCGGCCTTGCCATCATTTTAGCCTCAGAAGGCAGCAGCCGGGACTCCCTGCAGCAAGATGATTCCGAACTAGCTCCATCGATCTGGGAGCCCAAGTTTTCTCAAAAAGAATATGGTGAAAGAGTGCTGAAGGACGATACCTGAGAACAACCTTACTCCTCCACAAGCATGTGCGCACCTGTGTGCATGTGCACCTGGACCTACACGCACCACATGTGTGCCCAGGCACGGACGCACGGTAGAATGGAGGGCAAGAGGGAGGAGAAGGTAGAGGACTTTTCTCCCCAAGACATCGCCAACCAAGGAGCAAACTCTGATTAGGGGAAAGCGAGGGAGGGAGGGAGGGAGGGCTGGAGAGAGAGAGAGAGGGAGGAGAGGAGAGAGAGGGAGGGAGAGGAAGAGAGGGGAGAGAGGGAGCGAGAGGGAGACAGAGGGAGAGAGAGGGAGAGAGAGGGAGGGAGAGGGAGGGAAGGGAGGGAGAGGGAGGGAGAGGGAGGGAGAGAGAGTTGGCAAAGAATCACTGAAAGGGATCTGAGCGGTGGCAGGAGATAAAGTTGCTTTCTGAGCTTTTACTGCTCAATTAATCTCCTCCACAGTTTCACTTTCTCTCTCTCTGTTGGTTCAGACGAGGGCTGTGAGTGTCCTTGTAAGCATGCTTTCTAAGACTTTCCACGCTGATCCTTCTCCAGAATAATATTGTGTTTTTTACAATTATGCCATTTTTCTCCAGATTCTCTTCCCCTGGCTTTTTAAAAATTTTTACCACTTTGACATGATTCTATTTTGCTAACTTGCTCTCCTAACTCTTGTACTTGGGTGCCCGCTTTGTCTTCTTGACTATTACCTGGTTTATCCCTTCTTCGCTTACATACATATCTTCTCTTTGAAAAATGACTTTCATCATGTTGCCTGGAAGTCAGGAGGAGACATGGTTGGGGAGGCACCAAAAAAGTGGCCCAAACCAGGGGACCCCAAGAACAATGACATCTTTATAGTCCTTGAATAACCCTCTGAAAAGCACCCCAAATCCCTTTCATGTTAAATCTACTCAGACTTTAACTCTAGAGACTCAGGAGACCACCAAAGTTTCAAATTTCCTCCCAAGAAAATGCTAATATCACTTGAGCTAAGAGCACATTGGAAGTGTTGGAATGACATGAGCTTCTCAGCTCCCTTATGAAGAGGAACATTATTTAAAATCCAGAAGCTCCGTCACATTCACTGGTAGATGCTGGGCAAACTTCCAGGTCAGAACTGGGCAGAGTTACACACGTCAGGGCTGGCGACGGGGGGAATAAAGGAGTTCCTTTCAGACAAGGAACATCAGCCAAATATGTCTAGTTTAATTTTTACCAAGAACTTAGGTTTGCTCTACATTTTCAGGAAGACAGGGGTGCTAATCTGTAAGGGGTGTCAAAACGTCTTTAGTAGGGATAAATCAAATATATAGCGCCCAATCCCTCAGAGATCCACAGGCCATTTCTAAGATTATTGGCACAATGAATACTGGTTCTGTTCATGCCAAAGTGGCAGAGGAAATAACAAAGGCAAAGAAGAAATATTTTCCACCAGCCAACAACTAGCTGGTGTCCACTCACTCGTCTGCACTTGGGGCGGGGGCGGTGCCGGCAGTTAAGTTCCGGGGCAAAACAAAGGACAGCCCAGTACTCTTTCCTGAGACAAATGATATTCCTTATTACAGATTTTAACTTCTTTCCCAGCACAGATCTCATTTAGCAAAGACAAGAGATAGACTAGAAAAGACCATGAATTTGAAAACATCATCAGAAGTGAGTGAGCAAGACTCTGGGTAAGTCTGATGCTTACTAATGTGGAGTTGCCTTTCCATCCTCTAGGATGATTGGAACAAATACTGCTTCGTGACTGTGCTGAAAGAGACCCAAATCACTGGCTGGCTTAATTTTGTCTTGACCATGGGCCCTGGCTGAAATGTATGTGAGGAAGTTTCTGGTTACCTAAATTCATTTTCCAGAGTCTAGAACATGCCACGAACTTCCACATAACTGTATATATATATATATATGCACAGAGGTAAAATCGCGCACCTTGGAAAAACCTGAAGCAGAGGTAATGGGCATTTGTTCATCTGCCTTTGGAGGAGAATAGACATTTTCATATAGTTTGACACAGCTCTGATTTCTCTTCCTTCTTTATTTCACAGCCAAACATTTATATTATTTTGGTCTTTGTTTGTGAACAGTTTTTTGGATCTATGACAGTATCTCATACTTAAGTTCTGCCACTCATATTTTTTCACTTAAAGTTTTTTTTTAATTTTTTCCCTTTTTCCCCTCTCTCTGTGCCACACTTGCTGTTAGGTTTTTTTTCTTTTTACTTTTCCTCCATCACTCACTGGTGGCAGCTCAGAAGCGGAGTGAAGAGAGACAAACTAAGACTGTGTGACTGTTGGGGTGAATGAGAGAGAGAGGGAAGAACAGAGAGAAATGAAAGACTTTCACTAAGACAAACAGAACTGGTGTGAGCCAGATACCGAGTAGGTCTGTTATGAGGATTCGAGTTTGCTTCTGTGTAGAGTCCCAGGCAATGCACTTACTTTAACAAACATAGATGCAAGAAGGGTTTAAACATGCAGCACTGGTGTGTTTACTGAAGATGAGAGTAAAGTAATAACAATAGAATATGCTAGAATAGGATGAGTAAACACATGGCATATGAAATCCCCAATCGATACACACAGCTCACTTTATTCTTAAAAGAGCATGTATTTACCTTTCCAGTCCACCCGGAACTCACCTGAATCCTACACAGCTCCCTGCCTTTGTGATGTGCAGAGATCGAGTTAGTGCACAAGACCTGAACTTGAAGACCCCAGCAGTCTCCAAAGTGTTCATTTTCCTTCCAAAGTGTTCATCACATATACTGATGAGGTATAACCAAGAATAAACCCTCTGGGGTGGGGAGAAGACTCAGGGCTTAGAGCCTTTGTTTCACAAGCAGAGACTTGAGTTTGGATGCTTAGATTCCACATAAAAAATGCCAGGCAGATATGGCATGGGTCTGAAGTTTTGGCCCAGCAAAGCAGAGCCTGGAAAACCCTAGAGCAAGACAATATGGAGATAGAACAGTACAGAATGATCCCCGATGTCACCCTCAGGCCTCCACAGGTGTTCTTGCATGCATGCTCACATAGACATGTAATACCCAACCACATGCCACTCCCCAAAAAAAACCCGGGTCCCTTATTTCCTGATGTTGTTTGAATCCTGTACTTGTTCAGCAATGAGAAGATGAAAGTAACAGAGTCAGGGGGTTTGGATTCCAGTCCTGACTGTCACTGGCGAGAAGGGTGACACCTCGCCAGCGATGCTGGCTAAGAGGAAGCAGAGAGCATCTGAGACACGCTCTCCAACTTCAAGCAAGCTGCCGCTCACTGTGGTGTTTGGATGTGAAGTGCCGCACACACCTGAGCGCTTGCTCCCCAGCTTGACTCTGTTGGGGAAGGTCGGGAAACCGTCAGAAGCACAGCACTGGGGAGATAGAGCCGCAGAGGGGGGCGGTGAGGGTTTATAGCCACACCCCACTTCCTGCTCTTGATGTGGCCAGATACGCTCTCTCTCTCCTCTCTCTCTCTCTCTCTCTCTCTCTCTCTCTCTCTCTCTCTCTCTCTCTCTCTCTCTCTCAGGAGTCTGAATAAACCTTTTCCCTTAAATTGCATTTGTCAAATATTTCACTGTAGCAACATGTAAAGCAACTAAGACATTAGCTAAGGGCTCCGGACCAGTCGATCACTTCATTCTCAACACCTTGTAACAAACCTAAAGACTGGTGATACACATCCCGTTTATAATGGGTTGATCATCAAGACATTCAGCGTATGACAGCACAAGGTGTGAATCATCAATCACTAGCTAATGTTTTCCCAGAGTCTATCAGATCTTTCACACAATTATTATTTTTGCATTTCATTAACTCTAAACATTTCAATAAGATGTGAGATAGACTACAAATGCTTTTGGGAAGATGGTCACCCACAAATACAACAATACATTCAGTCTTCAGTACAAAGGGGAAGGGAATGGTTTGCAAGTGTAGCACCAGACGAGTTATTTCATTCAACGGAGGAGAATTTGGAGGTAACGCAGGTCATCCCGAGGCCGAGGCAGCAAATATACCTTCTAGGAGCTTCGTTGCCAAGTCATCTTACCTGTGCCAAGTCCAGATGTCCTTCTGATTAGATGTAAGCAGATTCTCAAGCCTGTGTGTGACTCAAGTTTCGTCTTGACTCATGGTCTAATCATGGACTATTCCCAGATAAACAGACATGCTCTAGCAAAAGGGGAAATGCAATGGCCTGGTTAGCATGTGCTGAAAAGACCACATTATCAAAGTACGTAACATCAAGAATATTAAACAGGAAAAAATATGGAGAACTCACTTGTTTTTAATTAAAATTTTCTCAAATTCTGTACATGACCAAAATAGTTTCCATGAATACATGTCCCTTTGCATACATACACACATGCTTGAAGGAGTACAAAAAGCTCTCTGAAAACTTAAACCTACAATATAAGTAAATGGAGAGATAATTTACTGTAATTCAGTGCAGTTGATTTACAGTAACACAGTTAAACACAGTTGCCCTTTGGATCCAACAAATATTTCCACACATACACCTTCCAGAATGATCTGAAAGCTTTTTCTCTGTGAAGCAGTGTGATTCTACCTCCTGTTATAAAATCGTGATAAACTCCATCCTATTCCATGATGTTTCTCTTCCAAGAATAGTTTTATTTTCCTCTTTGAATATGAAATGGTAACATGTAATGTGACTTAAAAATTACACCTCACCTGCCTACTTCTTCTAAAACAATGACATTATGTCCAGCAGAACTTCTTTCTAAACCTCAGATTCAAAGAAGTGCCTGAGTGCCTTTATGGACTATGTGTCCTCTTCTAAGAGCGCTGAGTGAGGACAGGACATGAAGCTAGAAGCGTGGAAGGCGTGAAGCTAGAAGCAGGGGAAGGCATGAAGCTAGAAGCATGGGAAGACATGAAGCTAGAAGTGTGGAAGGCGTGAAGCTAGAAGCATGGGAAGACATGAAGCTAGAAGCGTGGAAGGCGTGAAGCTAGAAGCAGGGGAAGGCATGAAGCTAGAAGCGTGGAAGGCGTGAAGCTAGAAGCAGGGGAAGGCATGAAGCTAGAAGCGTGGAAGGCGTGAAGCTAGAAGCATGGGAAGGCATGAAGCTAGAAGCGTGGAAGGCGTGAAGCTAGAAGCATGGGAAGACATGAAGCTAGAAGCGTGGAAGGCGTGAAGCTAGAAGCAAGGGAAGGCATGAAGCTAGAAGCATGGCAAACTCCTGAAACACTATGTCTGAGTATTTCCATACATCATGGTCTGCCCACAGCAGTACTGCTGGATATGGCTACTTTGCCTTTGTTCCACTGCTCACAGTTGTAGAGCTATTTAGATATACAGGTATCAGCGTCACAACTAAAGGCTGAGCTCTGGACACATCAATGAGGAGTTAGTAGTTACGGTAGGCCCCAAGCAAGCCTGCAGGAAAGGATTTCAGTGATGTGGATGACTCAGCTCCTGGTGGGTGGGGCCATTCAAGAGGCAGGTAGATGGATGGAGGGCATACTTTGTTGGCAGACTTGATTTGCCCATTGCAGCAATCTCTGTGAATACAGTATGACCAATTCCTTTGGTCTCTGGTGTTGGTATAAACTTTCATTCTAAGCTGGACTAAGAACCATAATGGAGAATTCTAAGCAAGAATAACACACACACACACACACACACACACACACACACCGGTATCCCTCAGCTATTTGGCTGTCAATTTATTGGCACCATGCAGAGTAATTACAACACGTGCGTTCCCTGTGGAAGTACTAGCTGCTTTTCTGTGTATACACCCAAAGGACTTTGCTGACTTCTACCAGAATGGTGTGTGTGATGGGCTTCTATCTGGTCTGCATAGCAGGAAACATCTCGAGAGACCTTTTTACCATATCATCCCACTGGTTTCTCAGGTGCATCTGTCTCCTTGAAACATCTTTGCAAATTGACCCACTTCCCGACCATCGTACAAACCAACATGTTTCTAAACAGCCACAAGCAGATGGGTGCTGCCTGCCACTTGAATTTGGTTGTGAAAGTTCCTGGATGAGTTGGTTGATTGTCTTCCTTCCCCATCCCATCATCGACAGCCAATCGCTTCCCTTGCTGGGTGCTGGCCAAAGTGCAGAAATCCCTAATGAAGAAGGCGAGTGGTGATTAAGTTATTACAGGTCCCATTACCCCCTCTCTTCTCTCTTCTGCTTTTCTTTTCTTCTGTTGCTCAAATGGGGACATTGTCCACAAATGGGCTAATCATCCTGCCTGGCTTCATAATGCCATTAAGACACTTTCAGAACCAACTGAAATAGCAAAGCCGGCAGAAAAGTGAGCTATTAACAAAGCCCGTGTGAGGACAACTCTGATTATGACAAATACAATGAAATGTGCTCATTACAGGGACACAGGCGGGACTTCTAAGGGCTGGGTGTCTCTTTGAAAAAAACTCACTTTGATGGACTCGCAGAGTGAAGGCAGTCACCTGGACCCATCTCGACCCTGTTAGCTCTCACCTGTTCCTCCATGTGCATTTGCCTGTCAGATTCATATTTCGGCTAGAAACTCTGTACCTGCCGCTGGATGTCCTGTATCAGCAGCCTCAGCAGTGCTGGTACGTGTGCACCCTACATGCACGTCACCTTCTGAGAGAGGACAGCAAACGGGTTCCTCAGTAAGCTCGTAATGTTGTGCAGGAAGTACCGAAGAATACGTTTCCAAATCCATTAGCAGTTATTCTCTGCTCCTGACCCTCCCATGCACCCCCACCCCAAGCACAGGACGACACCAATCCATTTCTCACCTCCATATATGAGCCACCCTCATGCATAATCTTCTACAACTGGCCTATTTTCCCTAGCACTTATATTTCATTTATTTTTATGGCCAAATACTTGCCGGTTAATGGACACAATCCATTTGTTTATCTATGCCCTGATGGATAGGCATTTAGATAGTCCCTCCCTTTAGGCTCTAAGGAATAATCCATTTATGAACTGTATGTACAAATATGTAGTCGTATGTACCCTGAGGCAGATACGTGGAAATGGATTCACTAGGTGGCTCCAAGTAAGAAACTCAGTTCTGGGGTACACGGAACTGTGCTTTATGTTTGAGGAAACTGCCAGTTTCTGAAGTGGCTGTTCATATTGTTGCCACCATAGACACGGGGATTGTTCCTTTGCTCCAGGGACAGTTCCTCGTTTGGTTATTCGTGGCTGCAGGAAGACGCATGACCCAAGCAAACAAGGGGAGAAAGGGGGTTTTTCCTTCAGCTCATAGTTCCAGGGTCCTGTCCCCCCTTGCGGCAGCAAGTCGAGGAAGCTGGTTACAGCCTCACATCCCATACAGTGCAAGAGCTGAAGGCCAGGCTGGTGCATTCTTTTCTTTCATCCACATGTTAGAGTGGGGGTTTCATGTGTGCATGCATGTGTATGTTCATCAGTGGACTTTAGTGTGTGCACCTGGGCGGCCCCAGGGTGATATTGAGAATCGTCCTCCACTGCTCTTCCGCCTTACTGTTATGAGCCCGGGTCTCTATTGAAACCCAGAGCACCGTTAGGACCAGCCCGACCAGCCGGCTTGCTCTGGGGATTCCCAGACTCTTCCTTCCAGGGCTTGAAATTTACCCACCTAGCCCTTTTATGTAGGATCTGGGGATCCAAACTCATGTCCTCTTCTTTGCAAGACAGGGGTTTCAGCCCCTGAGTCATCTCCCTACCCCAACACATTCCTAACCGCTTGGTCAGCTAACTCTCTTCCTTTGCATTCCCTGCCCGGGGCATGGTCCTCCCCACTGTGGGCGGGTGTTCCCATGCTGATTATTGAGGGCCTTTATAGCAGAAGCATCTCACAGGCTGTGGCGCGTCTTCCTCTGCCTGGTCTCCCCTTAGCAATGGTATTCTTCAAGGAGACCCATCAGGTCTGTTTCATGATCTAGACTGTCATCTGTCTTTGCCAATGATCGGCATCACTTGGATCCACGTTCTGTCACTGACAGAGTGACAGTGACATCGACATCAGTAGATGTCAAGTGGAGAAGCCCGGTGGACCCTCTGGGCAGACTCTCCGCTTCTTCGTTCAATCTTTGACTGATTCTTCCATCTCAGCTGGGAAGCAAAGCTCAAGGCTGTAATCAGAAGTGGAGATACTGTTTCCAGCATAATTTACTGTTGCTTCAGTGCATTTTGAAATTGTGTTATACCTGATTATACTTATGCATTGTCCTGTATTCTTGGAGAATTGATTCATCTGTTATAAAGTGGTCCTGTTAATTCCTAGTAATGTTTCATGGTCTGAAATTTACTCTGCAACCAGTTTGACAATTATAACTCTCAGGGTACTTTACATATTATTGCTACATGGCAGATCATGGTATGTACTCGGTTTTTGAGTGTATATGTTGTGTGTTTGCATGTGGATGTGGGTGTGTGTGTGTGTGTGCACAAGAAGACCCTTGAGTGGAGTGTGTGAGCCTGTGGAGGTCCATGTGTGAGATCAGGATCTTTCTGGATTGCTCTACTTCCTTACTGCTTTGCTCCTGAGGCTGGAGCCTCCTGGGGCTGGAATTGCAAACTAACACCATTTCTACCAAACTCAAGTCCTTTTTCTTGCAAGGCAAAGACTTTGGTCCCTGACCCTTCTCCCCAGTCCTGATGTGTACTCTTATTTTTCCTTTTTCTCACTGTGTCTATAAACTTAAAGTGTTTCTTTAAATAGTGGTTAAGTTGTCTTTCTTTTAAGTAGCTAAATAAGCCTCTTTTACAGTGAACTTGGCAATCTCAATCATTTGCTTAAGACGTTTTCACGGTTTACACTGTTGCAATCATTAACACGGTAAGATTAAATTTGGGCACATGAAAAGTTGTCTTCCATTTGCTCTGTCTGCTTTTTGCACTGTTCCTGATTATTATCTTTCTACCTCACCTTATGTTACTTGGGTGTTCTGTGAATCCATTTTTTCCCACCATTAACTTATCATTAGCCACAAACTCCTGTTCAATCATTTCTCTGGATTTTTAGCTTATAACTGATGCATCAGATTGTTCTATAGGTTAATGGTATGCAGAATTATAAATAAGCTAAAGACCTTGAAAATTCATAGAACCATTTTTTTCATTGCATTCTGCCATTATCTTGGTCAAATATTTTATTTCTTTTTTATAATAAACACATAATAGATTTTAATTTTGGCCTCATACATTCTTATATTTTAAAGCAAGTAAGATATAAAAAATTGAATTATATGTTTGCCTTAATTCACTTCCTAGCACTCTTTACTTTTAATACTGATCAGAGTTTGCTCTTTGGTGTAGAGACATTTGTTAACAGGTCAGCTGAAAAACGTTTCTCTCGGCGTTTGTTTTCCAATGGGGGAAAATCAATTTTTGTTCACTTTTTGGGAGAACGTTTTCATCAGCCATTCTGTTTAGCTGACAAGCTGTTTCTCCTGGAAGTATAAAGATGTGCTCAGCCCCTAGGGGTCTGTAGTTCTGTATACCATCTTCTCTTCTCTTATATTTGCATCCTTAGCAGGTGTCTGAGTGGGTGTCCTGCATTCTTTCAAGGTTCTTCTAGTCTGACTGTTGGTCATTTGAGATGTGCTTAGATCTTTGCGAGCCTGCTGGGTCCTGGGTTTTGCTACATGAAGTTTGGTGTCTCTTGTCAATTTGAGAAATTCTGACATTTTCTCCAACAGTTCCATCTTTTTCTCTTTCTTCTCCTTCTAGAAATTAGATACTTTCTTCTCCCTCTCGATTCTCTTTACATTTAATTTTTGATGAATTCCATGGATTTAGTCTCAAATCCTGTGAGCATTTTGCCTGCTTATAAACTCGTTGAAATGTTCTTGGTATCTGTTGCTATGTTTTCTATTTATGGTACTTTTATTAGATTCTTTTTCATACTTACTCTGACTGTGGTTAAACCTTCCATCTCAACCTTCTTGTTTTCTACTGTTCCCATGAGATCATTTGAAAATATGAATTACACTTGTTCTAGAATTCCTGTTTTGATAGCTCCAACAAGTTCCCTACATGAATCTACCTCAAATGGGAGAGATTGTTTGCTCCGATATGTGTTTTTCAGAATGCTTCTCCGTCCTTAGCTGACACTTAACAGAAAGATGGAAGCCGCAGCTCCTCGGCTGGAATAAGGCGCATCTTTCTTCTTCTAAGACCTCCGTGTGAGATGCCTGGTCAAATTGAGCAGGATTTGGATGTATGGCTGCTGTACTTGATGCACTGTACTATAGCTCTCATATTTTAAGAGCACTCCTCTGCATTTAGAGTGAAATCTGTCTAGGCTCAGGGTTTTTTTCTTTTTTCACTACCTGCTGCAGCTTTGTATAGGGGTTTCTCCCTGTGCCAAAGGCACCATAGAAGGTTCTCTATGGTTGTTCTGAATTGCTTAAGTCATTGTACTGCTGTGAACTGTTACGGAAAGATTCAATTGTTGATAAGAATAGAGAGTCGTGTCACCAGCGGAGGCTTCTTGATGGGCAGTGCCCGGGACTGATCGCCCCTGCCTCTTGCCTTTGCCCTGTTCTGTGATGGTGCGGATCCCACCCCGCCCTGCTACCCCACAAAAGAAGGCTCCTCTTCCCTTTCTATCCCATGGAAGCAGAGAGCCTGCTTTAGAAGCTTATCAGCTAGTTAGGTTGTATTCTTAGAGCACAGTTGTACAAATCAGAACTAGTTCTTGTAGCTACAAGTCCATTATAATCACATATTTGGTCTCTCACATTTCTGTATGTGTGTGTGACATCTGTGTGTATATGTGTGAGGTCTGATTGTGTATGTATATTGTGATGTCAGACTGTGTATGTAAATATATGTATGTAAATGTGTGATGTCTGAGTATATGTATACGTGTGATGTCTGGCTATGTGTGTATGTATGTATGTATGTGGTATCTGATTATGTATGTATGTATATGCATATATGTGATATCTATTTATACTTGTGATGTCTGACGATGTATATAAATATCTGTATGTAGATGTGTGATGTCTGAGTGTGTATGTATGTGTGTGTGTGCATGTATGTGTATGCTTGACTGTGTGTACAAGTTCATATGTGATGATGTCTCACTGTGTGCAAGTATGTGTACGTACATGTGTGATATCTGGTTGTGTGCATATGTATATGTATACATGTGATGTCTGAGTGTGTGTATGTGTATGTATGATATCTGTGTATGTGTGATATCTATGTGTGCATAATGTTTGTGTGTGTGATGTCTCTGTGTGTTTGCATATATGTGATGTCTGTGCTTGTGATATCTGTGTGTGTGATATCTATATGTGTCTTTGTGTGCATGTTGCCTGTGTGTGTGTGTGTGTGTATGATATCTGTGTATGTGTGATATCTATGTGTGCATAATGTTTGTGTGTGATGTCTCTGTGTTTGCATATATGTGATGTCTGTGCTTGTGATATCTGTGTGTGTGATATCTATATGTGTCTTTGTGTGCATGTTGTCTGTGTGTGTGTGTGTGTGTGTATGATATCTGTGTATGTGTGATATCTATGTGTGCATAATGTTTGTGTGTGTGATGTCTCTGTGTTTGCATATATATGATGTCTGTGCTTGTGATATCTGTGTGTGTGATATCTATATGTGTCTTTGTGTGCATGTTGTCTGTGTGTGTGTGTGTGTATGTGTGTGTGTGTGTGTGCGTGTGTGTGAGATGTGTGTTTATGGGTACATCTGGACCATGGTGAGTGTGTGGAGGCAGAGGACAACCTGGACCTTCCATCTTGCTTAGACCTGCTCATTCCCTCCCTGCTGCGCAAGCCAGGCTGGCCCCAGTGTGTCTAAAGAACTGTGCCTTCATTTCCTACAGGCACACTGCAGCTATGGGAGCATGTACCATCAAGTCTGGTATTTATGTAGGTCTGGGCATCAAGCGAGGGCCTCATGCCTGTTCCAAAAGTGCTCAGCCCGATGAGCCATCTCCCCAACTGTATCCCACATATGTATCAAGACTAAAAATACCATGGCAGGGGCGATAACTCAAGTGGTTAAATCCTTTGCCTCTTAAAAAGACATGAGTTTGGATCCCCAGGTTCAGTGGTAAAATGTGGGGTGGATAATTTCTACCCTAGAAGGTGGAGCTTGAGAATCCTCAGAGCAAAGCAGTAAGGAAGAAAAGTAATCCAGGATGATTCCCTATGTTACCTTTGGGCCTCCATGGGCACACGCAAGAGAATTCTAGTATATATTCCACTCACATGCAACATACGCACACATACACAGATGCATGCATAAAGACAAAAAGAATTAAAATAACACACATTGAACTCAGGGCTTGAATTAATTTGTTGTGGTTCTTTAAGAGGATGATTTTGATTAAAAGTAGTCTAAGACTTTGGTCCAGTAAAGACAAAGAAGAGACAGTGTGTATGTGTGTGTGTGTGTGTGTGTGTGTGTGTCTGTGTGTGTGTGTGTGTGTGTCTGTGCAGTGTGTGTCACACAAAGGTGTGTGAGGTGTGTCTGTATATATATGTGTATTTGTGTCCGTGTGTGTACTGCATGTATGTGCATGTATGTGCATGCATGTGTGTGTGTATGGTAGGGTTGAGAGCGGTGCTCTTGGCGTACTCACCTGTTTTTTCCTCTTTCTAAAGTGCTACAAATTATGTTCTTGCAAATACTCCTAGAAGGCAGGCTGCATTTAACAGCTTTTTGCCTCTGGCCAGGGGGTGACATCCAATACCCGTCAGGATGGAGCCAAGGGCATTGCTGGAGCAGCAAAACTGAAAAAAAAATCAATAAACCATAATTCAGAACATCAGAGACTCTATATCAACCACTTGGAACTGGGCCAGCCTAATCTCTCCCCATCCTGAAGCTCAGGGAAATTTGCGGAAGA
Source organism: Typhlomys cinereus (assembly GCA_023101885.1). Taxonomy (NCBI): domain Eukaryota; kingdom Metazoa; phylum Chordata; class Mammalia; order Rodentia; family Platacanthomyidae; genus Typhlomys; species Typhlomys cinereus. Next base: position 971,448 of record JALPQD010000322.1, read on the forward strand.
AGGGGCGGTAAGATTGTAAGAGCCTAAAGGTGGGGAGGAGCAACGATATGCAAGATACTCCACACAAGTTAGGGCCAAAGCAATCATAATAGGACTGTGCATGACCTGTGCAATGACCAACACATTATTGACCCCTCAAATTCTAGCATGGATCACAGGCACTAGGATCCTTAGAAGCTAGGGATTAACAACCACAATAGTGTTCCTATACTTAAGGGGAACACAAGAAAGAGTTCTAGGAAATGCCACTGAGTCCTTACACCTCATCAGAGAGGAGGACCCAGAGGAAAGTTTGACATATACATTAAAGGATGCTCCAGGGATGGAGGGAGGCAGGCACTGGGAGATAGGGAGGGAAGGGGGGAAAGGAAAGGGAAAAGGGGGGAGGGAAGCAGGAGGGTCCAGGAAGGGGTGGAGGGAGGAAGGAGACTGGGGTATCTATTAAGTTTGTACAAACGGAAATAAATTAAAAAACACGGAAAAAAAAAGAAGGCAGGCTGCAGCAGCCAGCAGGATTAAGTTCCCTTTATCCCCGCGTCTCCCAGGGATCCAGTCTCCTTGCTAGCTACTCTCAGCTGCACCAGTCTCTCTCTGTCTCTCTCTCTCCCTCTCAATAAATAAATAAAATATATGATTAAATGTGAAAAATCAAGCTATCATTTTACCAGTGGACCCAGCTCACTTGGCACACTGGTCCTGCCGTGCACAGCGCTCACAGCTGGGTATGGCTTTTGGGGCCTATTTCTCCCCTGGCAGCCTTCAAGGGGCTTCTGTCGCTGTGAAAGCCAGCCTGGCTTACATTTACCAAGTAAGAAAGAGAACGGGATACCATTTGGGACACGGAGATGCTAATGCATCTTATCTTAATGGTCTTCTGTGTGGATGAGAACTGGAATTTGAAGAGGAAGGATGTGAGAAACGGGATCCTACTCTCCGTTCCACTCTACTCAGCTTCAGTCCTCTGAACTCTCTCTTACTTGAAAATATCTGTGCTTGGGGGAAAAGGTAAAGAAGTCTCAAGAAACTCAGGTGCATTCCCTGTACTTTTGTCATTAATGTAATTATATTAATCATAATTGGTGCTTCTGACCGGGGCCTCTCACTTGCTACCGGCTCTGTACTGCACATATTCTCTCACTAATAAGAAGCAGGGAGGAGCACACAATAATAAGCGATAGGCATAACAAGGTGTGTAATTATTATACAATAACCTTCTCTCAAGCAGCAAAGAAAGATATTGAGCAAAGAGCAAGATACTTGGGAATCCTTGCTGTGTAGCTATTATGACCTGGCTGCTCAGCAGTAATATCACATTTGCGAGGACTTAAAAAATTATAACATAAATTGTTAAAAAATAAGAGAGAAAGACATTGGGAAGAACTATAAAGGAAATGTCAATTTATGAAATAAGTTTTACTATTTTTAGCCTGATTCTGATTCCTTCTGTGGTAGATGATAATTTCCTTGCCCATGGGAGACTAGCGTTCAGAAAAAAAAAAATCTTCCAAAATTAGGTGAAACATTGTAATAGAGCTTACTTTTCCTGAAGGAACCGTTGAAATGGTAGTTTACGGCAAGTACTTATTAAACAAAATAGAAATACAAAGTTAAAAATTGAAAGCTCTTAGAGATAGCACCATTCAAAGATTTCAGGGCAGAAATGGAACAGTTCTGTACAGCTGTAAAGAAGTTCAAATTAAACTAAACATGACTTCAGGCTTAATAGCTATACTTACGTGCATGGGGGGTATGGGGAGTGGGTCATGCTACCCACATTCAGGTCTCTTTAGGCGAGCACCATTTCTTATGCTGTTTCCTTCTGACTCCAACATTGTAAGGGTATGGCGGATATCTTTTGCTGAGCAAAAGATGGAACTTGGTATATTTTCTAGTGTTCTGAATATAGAACTTTAGTATAGTCCATTTCCCTAACTCTGAAGGCAATTATGTCAATTATTAAAATCTCAAAGAAAGACTATTACTGAACATGGGGAGACATACTCATGAGTCCAGAGGCAGGATGGTTGTGTTTCAAGTTAGAATGGGATTTGTTCTAATATATATGGATGTGTACATAGATATGTAAATGTATGTGCCTAGTATACATGTCTGCATACATACATGTCTATGCATACATGCCTATTATACATGGATATATGCAAACATATGCATATATATGCATATATATCTAAACATGCATATAAACATTTGAATTTATATCCTTATTAAATCAATAAACATAGAGAGATAAAAATGTTTTTATCTTATAGCATCACCAAGTAACTGATTCAAGGATAAGATAAATTAGGATAAGCCAGCAAAAAGACATGATGAGATCAGATCCTGGAAATTACTGTAAATGTAAGGTTATTAGTAGCTTCTGTAATACATGTGGACAACTGGTACTTGCTGAATTCCTATGTACATTATAAATACACTCTGAAAATTGCCCATGAAGTTCAGGTTCTAGAATATGACCAAGTTCAGATGTATAAGAAACTCAGGACAAGTGGCATGAATATTTGATATGCTACAACTATTTCATCCTGGATATTCTAAAGCACTAGGAGTTTCTTGGAAACGACGTTTGTGGAGAACTCATAAGTGTTGGCTATACTGTGCTCACAGTAGTATTAACGAACCTTCAGCAGTCCCACCAAAGACATTCCCAAGCGACAGAACACAAGCGAGAAAGTAAAATCATGAATCCATGTGCAAGAAATGAACACAAGTCAGTTCCGTTTTGATTCTTTCTTTCTCTTTTGTGATGTCTGACATAATCAAGCTCTCAACTGGTCCCAGTAGCATAGTTCCATGATGCTTATTTGGGAAAACGAGCATGCAGATGGGTTATGGTTAGAGAGGCACGAACTGCATGCTTAGTGGCAGGTTTATCCCTCTCAGCGAGACCTTGATTGTCGATTTAGTCCAGTCCTAAGCCTTCCAGATCATCACTCTTTTGCCAGACTGGAGAGATGGCTCAAGGGTTAAGACTCTATCTCGCAAGCAGAAGGTCCTGAGTTCACAGCCTGAATCCCACATAAAAACATCAGGCAGCAACAGCTATGGCCTGCACTTCTGGCTCTGGAGAAAGGAGGTAGAAACAATCCAGGATGATTCCCAAAGTCACCCTTAGGCATCTACAGGGATGCTCAGTACCCTCTGATACATAGACACATACACACAAAAAATTTTTTAAAAGAATGCCTTTTGCCAAGCAGTGGATTATGAGTGTTCTTGTGCTCTTTGGATGGATCTAGCCTGATCATTGGTCACTGGCCTGCGATTCCTGCATTCGATCTCAGCGTATCTTTCTCTTTCTTCTTGCAGTTCTGGGGACTGAACCCACAGTCTTGCAGAAGCTCAGCTGACAGTCATTGAGCTCTCCATCTCCATCTTTTCTTCAAAAGTGAAGAAATCTTCCTTCCCGTGAAGATTGCAAAGCTGTGCTCAGCGGGGATGCAGTACCTCAGTCATCTACTTGTTGTTTTAGCAAATGGAGAAGGCTCAGTACACGAGGCTTCTCCACTCTTTCTCAGCTCCCCACAGACACGCTCCATGAGGCCACACAGCCTGAGGGGACCAGAGGGTATCAGTGGCTTATGCAACTTCTGGCCAGCTTACGACTGTATCCATAGGCGCAGCCTGTCAATCAGTAGGAAGCATTCAGGACTTTATCCTGGTTTCTCAGATAAGCTATTAGCCACTAGTCTTGTAGATGCAATTCCTGGATCCAAGACCCAGGGCTTTGAAACCCACAGCATAGCAGACAGGCAAGAGGTCAGCGTCAGCTCCCTGGAGATGCACTGTGAAGGCAGATCTGCAAATATGGTGCCTGCTCAATGGGTTTCACTTTCATACAGGTCAGCAAAATGACTGCCCGCATTCCACAAAATAGAGAAATACTGAGGTTATACCTGGTGATCCCAGAAGGAAGGCGTTACGGATGTTGTTCCAGGTGTTGTTCCAGGTGTTGGCACATGGGTCCACCTGTATGACCTCTTATCTGGCCAGAGAGCTTCATGACTCCTCATTGAACTGAAATCATCCATCTGTAATTTGCGGGAAGGACCACCGAGGCGCGTCGATCTCATCTGGTGTGCCATTAGCTAGGTGGCATTTTTCATGAAATGCTGGCAATGTGACCACAGGCCTGGCGGGTGATTAATTTTACAGCACTTGCAAACTTTGAGAGAGCTGTCCTAGAGCATGCTCCCTAGAAAGAGGGAGACAAAGTCATCAGTGCACCCCCCTGATGCCAAGAATTGGGACCTCTGCCTCTTCTAGGCAGGATGCAATCTCAGCAAGGCAACCAGAAAGATGATCCTGTCTGGGGATAGTGTCATCTCATGACACAATGACCCTGGTAAAGAATTTGGACTAAGAGACCAGGACCAAAGAGAGGTGATGGATGTATTGCAACAAAGGTCACATCATCGTCCAGTGGTAAATGATCTAGAAATTTGTTAATGTTGTTGAATTTGGCATCATTTTCTTCCACTAAAGAGTGCAGGTTTGTCAGATTGTCGGGTAATAATGTCTTGTACAATAACTTGCGTGAGATGTTTAATGAAAGCAATTACTGAGCCGTGTCTTTAGTTAAACATCATGTAATTGTGTTCCCACAACACAGCACATAGCCAGAGGTCAAAGCATTGTCAATGAAAGCAACTCCGATTCAAGAAGCTCCAGTGGCGGCTTACAATTGTCAGATGAACTCAAAGCAGATTGCAGGTATTTTGCATTAAAACATATTTTTGCGGTCTCTGATTAATAATGATAAATAATGCATGCATTGTTGTATTGATTTCCATTTGTTTAAGTGGCTCTGTGTTCAACCTTCTCTTAAGGTTAGGGTAGAGATATTCAGCTTTGCATTTGAAAGACCGTTGGCAATAACAGTGCTCTAGAGATCCCTATACAATATTTAGGGGTCATTTGGCCCATAGCACCTGTGTGCGCATGTGTTTTGTAGGTGTATGTGTGTGAAAGTATATGTGTTGGTGTATGTGTGTATGTCTGTGTGAAGGTGCATGTGTGTGTATATATGTGTGCATATGTGTCCTCCTTTTCTTCAGGTATAGGCCATCTGTCCTGTTGAGAAACTATGATATGTGAATAGAACACTATAGTGTCTACTATCAAGGACCTTACAGTCTCATGAGGACAAGCAATACGTCTCAGTCTGCTCCAGCTGATATAACAAAAATACTCACAAGCAGTAGAAATGTATTTGTTGCAGTCCGCCTGCATAGTTGCTGATAAATGACATCACACAGCTTAAGGAAACAAGGAGTTTACTTTCTTACAACAGTCCGGTTACAGTTCTTAGTCCAGCTTGACGGGAGAGCACACACCAACACCAGGGCTGAGGGAACTGGCCACGATAACGGCTGAGAGATGGACAATCCTTACTTGCCAGACCAGCATGTCTGGCCAAGTATACAGAAGGATGCCCACTCTCTCAACCAGCTCTCTGTGATTTATCCAGGGCCTAATCCCACTCACCATGGGCTGGGTCTTCCCCAGCAGCTAGACAATCTCCTTCAGGTTTGCTCTGGGCTTAACTCAACCATCAACTCTCTACAACTGTGCCCAGAGCTCAAACCCTCGAGAGTCAAGTTGACACCTGTGCTTAACTATGACATTCCACCCCTTGTCAACTTGACACAAAAACAATAGCACTTTTAAACTGTAACCTTTCCTTGTCCCCACAGATGTTAAAATATAAATACATTCCATGGACAAATTTAAAATGTTCTCTCATTAAAACTTCAGTTCCAATATTTTAAAAGTTCAAAGTTTCTTAACCTTAAAACAAATAAAACATTAAAACAGAAGGATCTACAATAAGAAACATTTAAATTAAAATCAAAGTCCAGCAAATCACCGCATCCTGTACTTCAATGTCCATCTTCTGCTGCTCATCACGTAATCAAGGCGGCTCAAAGATTCGAGTCATTCCCAGTCCCTGTCTGCAGCTCGAAGTTGTAAGAGCAGAGTTCCTCTGAACCAGGCTGAATCTCCACTCGCAGATGTCCTCAGCAGCAGTCCCACAGTTCTGGCATCTCAAACATAACTCTGGGTTCTCCTCTGCAGCTTTAAGCTTCACCATCTCTTGCAGAACTCTACGCCTGCCACTTGGTGCCAAGCTTCTGCTGCTCTCCATGAACCCTTCAGTAGTACGTGAAAACCAGTATCACCTGAGGGACGCTGCCTGATTCCGAAGCGAGGTTGAAACGCAGCTTAGTCCACTGGAGCCACAGCTGCACCAACTTCAACTCGCTGACGCTGGAAAAGCCTCTCTTCTAGGCAACCAAACTTGCAAAGGGCAAGAAACAGCTTTAACTTGGGCTTTCGGCCCCTGAAGGAATCTGAGCTTCCAAACCACGAACTTGCCATACAGTGGTTTCCACATCCTCCACCGTCTCAGTGCAAGTCACTAGGTTTTTCCTTCACTGATATTCATTTGTCCAACAGCAGCAGATATTCTGCTGCCTGCCCTTTGTACATCCAAACCTCCAAGGCTGCCAACACAGCTCTCCTCTGACAAGCAAACCAGTCCATCGAACTTATATTCAGTTTTACCAAAGTCCTTGTTTCCCTCATCACAAATTAGGCCCAAATAATCTCTCTCAGCAATTGGCCCACTAAACTCTGAAGAACAGTATTTGTAAATCCACAAGGTGAAAATTCTTCAGCATTTCCAACTGGACACAGCAGAACCGTTCAAAAGCCACAAAATCCACATGGTCAGATTTATCAGCAACACCCCACTCCTGGTACCAAATTCTGTTGCAGTTCACCAGCATGGTTGCTGATAAATGACCATCACACAGCTTAAGGAAACAAGGAGTTTACTTTCTTACAACAGTCCGGTTACAGTTCTTAGTCCAGCTTGACGGGAGAGCACACACCAACACCAGGGCTGAGGGAACTGGCCACCATAACGGCTGAGAGATGGACAATCCTTACTTGCCAGACCAGCATGTCTGGCCAAGTATACAGAAGGATGCCCACTCTCTCAACCAGCTCTCTGTGATTTATCCAGGGCCTAATCCCACTCACCATGGGCTGGGTCTTCCCCAGCAGCTAGACAATCTCCTTCAGGTTTGCTCTGGGCTTAACTCAACCATCAACTCTCTACAACTGTGCCCAGAGCTCAAACCCTCAAGAGTCAAGTTGACACCTGTGCTTAACTATGACAGTATTCATTCCACTTCTAGATGCCTGGAAGCTCAAAATCAAAATGCAAAATACAATATCGTCTGCATGTGTGTCTCCTAAAGACTTCTATGCTGAAGTCTAATGTGTAATGTGGTGGGACTACAGGAGGGACCTTTGAGACATGGTGAGCTTGAGAGAGGAAGCCACTTTACAAGAAGCCCAAGAGAAACTGTCCGTGTTCTTCTGGGCCCAGTGAGACGGCTCCATCTTGGAAGACCCACCTCGACAGACACAAACTCCTCTCGCTAATTGACCCCATCCCCTTGCAGCTCTGAGAAATGTATTTCTATCATACATATGCTCCTGGGCTTATGATATTTCAAGATGGCAGCAGGAAGAGAATAAGACGAGGATATTTGCAAGGCAAGATGGGTGGGACAGGAATCCAGGGAAGGATTGATACGTGGCATATTGGGGACAGGTCATGAATATTCTAGACTTTGCAGACTAACTGAAGTTTTGTGTAAATGCCAACATTTACAGTAACATGGGGACTCTGAAAGGGAGAGATAGGAATTGACTCCAGGCAGGGACCAGAGGGGTCTCCAGACAGCCCAGAGTGAGACTGTACTGAGACAAGTTTATTCTCAGCTAGACATGCTCATAAGTGTTTCACATAGGAAATCATCTGAAATCAATGACATAAAAATCATAACAAGGAACAGCAAAACCTCATGGGAACAAGGGACACATATGTGAGTAACAGGAAGGTGTACAAGGAAATACATAAAGATGTCAGCAATCCTAAACAGTCAACAATTGTAACAGGGCAAGGAGGTACATAAAGACAGTGATTTACTGCATCCTCATAGGGTCAGTAAATGTATAGAGTTAGCAGTATCTAAAAAGACACATTTTCTGCCACAAGGCTGGGTCTGCTGGGTCAATGTGGACCTTAAATATAGTTTTAGGGAAAAAGCATGTAGAGCTGTGTGATATCAATCTTCCCACTCCAAGACTAGATCACAGGACAAATAACAGATACCGCAAAGGCCAAAGAGCAAGCGCTAAGTCGCCACTGCTGTCTGTTTTGCACCAGCCTGATCTCTACTCAAGGGGTCCTGGAAAGGCCAGTGACAGCCCTTGCGGTTTTGTTGCTCACTTTTTATTGATGTGGCTCTTGGGCCACAGATCACAAAGGACGGTTACACATAATAGGTTAATTGAACAGTCAATAAGGAAAGAACCACCTAAGTTTGGATTTTAGATCGGTCTCATTGAAAAAAGGTGTGGAAAGGATATCTGAGGAGCTTTGGCAAGAGAGTGTGCCAGGCACTCTTAAGGTAAGACCACTTGCCAGGTAAGAGGACTTCATGAGCTTGAAACACCAGAGAGAAGTCTAGGTTGAAATGTTCAGTCGGGGAATGAATCATGCCTTAGTTTAAGTCACAAGTATGGAAAGAATTACGTGAGCATGCCAGAGGGAAAGCATCTTATCGACAGACTAGATGTGCTAGATACACATCTGTGTGCTATACCATTTGTCCTCATTATGACTGTATAGATAGGTTTTAGTAGTCCCATTTAAAGATACAAATCTTTATGCCTGTCTTTTCTATTCTTTTTTTTCTCTCAACATTTTCCTCTCTCAACCTTTTTCTCCCTTCCCTCCCTCCTTTCCTCCCTCCCTCCCTCCTTCCCTCTCTCCCTCCCTCTTTTCTTTCCTCCCTCCCTTCCTCCTTTCCTTAATTCTGTCCTTTCTGGCACTAGGAAGTGAACCTGGGACCTCAGGTACACCAGACAAGCACTCTAGCACTGTGCCCCTAAGCTTGAGGGGAGTCTGGATATAAAGTCAGCAGATTCGTTTTAAGGGTCTGGCTCTCCATCATGTATGTACTGGATTCATCAGTCCTGCTCATACAGAGCTGACAGCCCCCAGCCCCACTGCCCCTGGGGATGCTCTCTCCTTCCCACAGTGCCCCCCTGTTTTCCAGGGGTCCAGATCTGACCAAGCACCACTGGAGCTGTTCTCAGGACCCCAGGGGCCCGTTGCTACCTAGTGCCCACCTCGGTGTACTCTAAGTCCCGACACTGCTCCTTCCCCAGCTCTGCCCTTGTGTTTAAGTGACCCACGTGCCCTGCACTAATCCTGCAAAACTTAAAAATTCAGGCAGTTCATGCGCACAGAATTCAGATGAACCCCAAGACACTCTCCTGTAGTGCGGAATTTCTAAAAGTCAGCCCTCAGACTACAACTGTTCGCAGAGAGAAACTGGCCAATATTCATGATTCCTGGAACATATGGTGAGTCTTAGCCTACTTTAAATACCAAGAACATTTTTGCGAGACCTTCCCAAATGGTTTTGAAATTTTATTTGGGGTTTGGACATGTATCAAAATATGTATTTACCTGACAGCCCAGGGCCCTACCTAAGCCCTTGTGGTTCCCATGTTCACAGTGTGAGAGTGGTACACATATTCATCAAATTTCAGTTTTCACTTTTGCACTCTACCCAAGAGAACCTCGAGAGCTGCGCCTTACCCAAAGAACCCCAACATGCCTCTCTGAGCATAGCTCCCCTCTTTTCATTTGTTAGGCAAGAAAACCCAACACAAAACATACGGGAGGAAAGAGAGCACCCTGAAAACTTGTAAAAATATTTTGTGGGGGGTTTAATTTTGGTCCCATGGGATTTAATGTTTGGAAGGACTTAGTGTAATTTTTTTCCCTTCTTCATTCCCAAGGCATTTGTCAAGATGAGAAAACGGAGAGTCGTGTGTGTCCTTCAGCAACTCAGCTCTGGGAAGCAAGGAGACCTGCAGGTTAAGGGAGTCATTTACTCACCGGAAGCCAGGGGAGAAAGGAAAAAGGGGACTTCATAGGATTAGGTATAATCAAAGGCTCAAATCTTTCATTGTATAAGTTTGCCTATTAGAATAGACCTGTTGTTTTAAAAACTTCTGAAGAGAGAAACTTTGAGTTTATTAGAACTGAATCACTAGTTGAGAAATCCTTGGTCCCAGGGATCAGGAAGAAATAAAAAGACGCTAGCATGATGGGAAGATATCGTCCATCAGTTTAACAGTGACACGCCTGCTATGTTCTGCCACACTTGGCTTCCTCCTGATTTTCTGACCCTTGGTGTTGCCTACCTGTTTCTCCCACACGTCCTGTAAGATTTCTCACAGCATCTTTTGTTTCTCCAGAATTATACCCAAAGTTTCTAAATTTCCAGTTTTTTTTTCCTTCAAGAAATCTGTGCAGCTCGGCAAGGTGGGGGCAAGTGCCAGAGAAGAAAAGATGAAAATCTTCCTGTTGTGCACACGCCAGCTGACCATTCTCCAACTTTAATTTCAAGTGAAATGAAATGCGAGCCCCCCCAGATCCCCTCCTGACTGGGGACACGTCTCCATGAGTTCCTAGGAATAAGGTTTCTTGATAAGTATTCCTACAATATGAAATCCGTAAACAAATTTATTCACTTTCATTAAAGTACCTAAAAGAAGGTGATCTTTTCTTCCTCATAAGATTAAAATTATATTTGTTCCATGTAAATAAGCTATTTCTCCTCTCTCTCACTCTCTCTCTCGTACACACACACACACACACACACACACACACACACACACACACACAAGGTTTCTCCTGCTTTTAAATGTTAGATTTTTAAGATTCCCTTTTTAAACAGCAAATATAATATCCTAGATTTTTTTTCTTTAGAACTATGTTGCTTCTGTGAAACATTAGCTCTCTTGTGGATTTGTAAGCGCCGAGAGATGTGAATGTAATAAAAGAGGCCTGTGTCCCTGACATCTCCTGACCACCCGTCACTCGATTTTTAAATAGTAAAACACATTCTAATTAATAGCGATAATCCTGTGCCTTGAAAGATTTATCGGGTTGACTTTTGCCAGCGTACCACCTTACAGATCAGCAATTTACAGTGAAGCGAAATGAAAGAAGCCCCGGCTACAGAGAAATCTGGATGTGTGCACAGCTGAAGGAGCTACAGAACCGAAAATGGGGAGGGAGGGAGCTAACGAGGGAGCGATTCCTGGAATTGATGCCCATTGAATCTCTGCCCGTTTCTAAAAAAGAACCTTGAGAAGAAGGAGGAAAAAAACGTATCCTGGCAAAATATTGGTTTCCATTACTTTTCATTTTCTTGTGCCAGGATCAGAACCAGATGTTCTGCAATATCGCAAAGTCTGTTCTGTTGGCATTTTTTGGTTGTATTAACTTCAGCAACTCCTGGAAATTGTATGTGAGAAGATTCGCAGGTGTTTATCATCCAATTTTTCGGAGACTTGAGGGGTTTCATGGGGTTGGGGAGAAGTAGCAAAGGTGCCCACATACTGTAGGTGCTTAATGAGCTCACAGTCACAATGAAACACGAGTGTTTATTGGACTAATCTCATCATGTGTGGAACCATGAAGAAAAACTTTTTGAATTATTTATTTATTTATTAGTGAGATGACAGAGGAGAGAGGAGATAGAGGAAGAGGGAAGAGAGAGAGAGAATGCATGCATGTTGCAAATACATGCATGTCATGCATGTTGCAAATACATGCATGTCATGCATGTTGCAAATACATGCATGTCATGCATGTTGCAAATACATGCATGTCATGCATGTTGCAAATGCAAGAGTGCCACGTGTGTTGCCAGGGTAGAGGTCACAGGACAACTTTCAGAAGCCAGTTTTGTGGCTTCCAGGAACTGAACTCAGGTCACCAGGTTTGCCATCAGGTCCTTTATCCACTGACCTAGCTCGCTGACCTCTGATTGGAGAAAGTCTATCCAATTACTTCTCCTCAGAATACTATTTCTCCTCCCTCAAAAGGAAAGCACTCTGTATTATCAATGAGAATCAAGGCTTAAGATGTGTGAAGGGGAAAGAGTCCCCCCCTAGGAAATAAGGAGAGAGGGGTTCAGGCTTCAGTAGTGAAAATAGGTCACCATCAAGTATTGCAAGTAGTGAGATATCTGGTGAAGCTCATTCTCACTTTCTTTCCTGGGCATTTGAGACTGAGGAGATTTGATCTCACCAATCAGGGAGGGTACAGGACTAGCAGATAAATGGTAACCATCCTGCAAATGGGACACTGACCTCCCCCTCATTGCTTTCTCCTACTCTTATTCCATCTACCTTTGAATCTCATCTTATAGTAAGATCTTCATTTAAACAGCCTTTTTATCTTTGGTTAGGAGGTGACCTACAATCCCAGTCAGGATGGAGCCAAGGGCGGTACAGGAACAGCAAGACTGAAAACAACAACAAACCATAGCTCAGAACACCAAAGACTCTACATTGATCACCTGGAACCAGACCACCCAAATCTCTCCCCATCCTAAAGCTTAGGAAAACTTGGGGAAAATGGGGCGGTAAGATTGTAAGAGCCTAAAGATGGGGAGGAGCAACAATATGCAAGATATGGGCCGAAGTAGCCATAGTCAGACTTTGCATGACTTGCACAATGACTGACCTGTCGATGACCCCCCAGGGTCTAGCATGGATCACAGGCAGTAGGATCCTTAGAGGCAAGGAATTAACAGTCATAATAGTATTCCCATACTAAAGGGGAGCCCGGGGGGGGGTTGTCTCTGGGCTATGCCACTGAGTCCTTACACCTCACTGGAGTGGAGGACTCAGAGGGAAGTTTGGCATTCACACAAGGCGATGCTCCAGGGGATGGGAGGGGGGGAAGGGGGAAGCACTGGAAGAGAGGGAGGTGGAAAAAGAAGGGGAGGGGGAGGGTGCAAGGAGGACTGGGCAGGGGTGGAGGGAGGGAGAGGACAGGGGTACCTATTGAGCTTGTATGATTGGGGGGAAAATAAATAAACAAACAAACAAACAAACAAACAAATACACAAAGTCTCTGTAATAGTATAAACTATCTGAAAACATTGTTTTTTTGATATTTGGACAATTTGAAAATAAAATGTGAACAAAAAAAAAGATGTGTGATAGAGATGCAAATTTTAAATGCAGCCCACCAAGACATCCCAGGACTTTGAAAGTCAGAGGAAACATTGTTTCACTTGGCTGCAGTTTGAAGGCACCTGTCATCTCCCCCTTTCTCTCCTTAGTCTACGCTAGCTATAAAATAAGCAATTTCAAAGCTAAACTCTAGCAGATACCACTTGAACTTACTAATGAGTGGCTTATCATTTATCAGGATCTGTAGGTTTAAAAAAAAAGAGCCAAGCACGTGCAGATATGAACCCTGCAAAGTGTGGTGACTGTGTTCAGAGACATAGAAAGGACTGGAAGAAACCACGCCATGGTGCTGTCTGGGCTTCCGAGTGGCAGCTGAGTTCTCTATTCAGAGCCCCAAACTGTTGGAACCTGAGAGCTTCCGGGGCAGGCTGGACCTTGCCCCCTGGAAGGCACTGCAGGAGGCACCTATGGGGGCTAGAGCACCTCATCCCCAGGTGATAGGTGTCACTTGTGAGGACCCTTAAATGCAGAGCAATAGACAACAGCAAATGATGAAGACTCCAGAGCTCCTCTTGTGTTATACCATCCTGACTTCAGTGGGAGGTGGGGGGGTGGAAGCTGCAGATGTTATACTGCATCCAACCTGACTTCAGTGGGAGAGGGGGACTGCAGATGTTCCCATTAGTATGACACGTGGGGCATTGGCATAATTAATGGGACAAAGTTAAATACCTAAAAACTTTTCTGCTTTGTGGAGAAGCTTGTATAGATGGCATGCATTATAGTTTTGCTGAGGGCTGGAGTTGTGTTTCAGTTGGGCGAGCACTTACCTAGCAGGAACCTTGAGAGTCCTCCCTAGCAGGGCATGAGAACTGGGGAGCGCGCTCAGCACTCGGGTGGATGAGAAGCTCAATGTCAACCTGGGATATGTGAGGGAGAAGGAGAGAAAAGGGAAAGAGGAAGGGAAAAGGGAAGGGGAAAGGAAAGAGAAGGAACACAGAAGCAAAAGGGAAAGACAAGAAAAGGGGGAAGGGAAGTATGATGGAGATGGGAAAAAATGGGGAAAGGAAAAGAAAGGGAGGGGAGAAGGAAACAGAAGAGAGAGGGGCAGAGAAAAAGAAGAGAAGGGAGGAAAGAAACCTTAAGTTTGTCAAATACCAGTCTCTGAAGACAAAGCTGTTCAAGCTTTCTCGTGGCAAGCAGGCTCGAGAACAAGAATCCATCTGAGTTATGTATTCCTGAGACCCGACAGCTCCAGCGTGCCCACTGACAATCACCGACGACACCATTCATTGCTCCTTCATCCGTCTATTCAATCGATAAGTATCTATTGAGCAGCTGTTGTTTGACATTCTCCCAGTTGGCGGGAATGCAAAAGAGGATAAGAATCCTCCATCCTTATAGAATTTTACCTTTAGTTAGCTTTGATTTTTTTTCCCTCCCACTCAGCTTTGAAACTTTTTTCCCTTGAAGTCTCATATTTGGAGAAACAGACAGAGCCGAGGCAGCCGATGTCCAGTGAAGACCACGACAGCTCACCTGGAGCATCCCTCAAGGCGCAGTGACACGAACACCCGGTCCCTAGCAGGGGGTGCTATTTTGACAGGCTGTGCAACACGAAGGAGGCTACCCAGTCCACCTGGTGACAGGCATCAGGGTGTGCCTGCATCCCACCTCACTCTGCCCAGATGGGAACTGCCTCTGCTTACACTTCCACCCCGTGAGCTGCTCCCCCATGCCTTTCCCACCATGATAGGCTGAAATTCACTGAGACTATGAGCCAAAGTATACCGTCTCTCCCTTAGTAAGGCTGCTTGTCCCTAGTAAGGTGGCGGTAGCAAAGCAAAAGCTGTGACCATGGTGCAGTCTGCATTGTCCCTCTGGAGTCTTGCCCCAGTCTAGGCTAAGGAGGATGCTGAAACATCCCATGCTGAGAAAATAACTCTTTATTCTCAGGAAGTTGCTGAGAATAACGAACTGGAAGTGGGGAGGGGGAGTCCTCCAGGATGTGGGAAAATAGTAAACAACTGGGGTAGGAGAGTCAGTCAAGCCAGAGGTGCAGTGTGAAGGAGATTCCTGAGTAAGAAGTCTGAAGGCCAAGCAGTCTGGAAGAGGCCAGAGGGTCGTCAAGGAGGGCGAGGAGCAGTTCAGAGACCCTGATCAGTCTGGGAGAGTGATGGAAGTCTAGGAGTGGGAGAGAGACCCTCAGAGCGGTCCAGGAGTCTGTAGGAGACCCTCCTAGGGTCCTACAGTGAGCTCCAGGGGTGCAGCTTCCTAAGTCCCACCCATGTGGGCAGGGGGGAGGGGGGCTTTCTGGCGATGTGGCTGCCTTTTAGGCAGCTGTAGAACAGGTGCATGCTGGGAAAACCTTGAAGGTCTCACCTTACAGAAGTTGGCACCAGCCCCCACTGAGATAAGCTCCCAACTTCCCGCAGCCCTTTGTTTGTGGCAGGATATGGATATGACCTGCGCAGATGCAGAGGGACAGTAAATTCCTCACACGCAAATGAACTCAATTCCTCAGTTTAGCCAAATCTGGCCTGCCTGCCAGAGGAGCCCTATAATAGTCCAATGAGGTTCACCGAGACTAGCTAGGACTCACCAATGAGGAAAAGGCACTCCCCACCCCCCCCCAGCTCAAGTTTACAAATACCCCTGACCCTGTGGCTGTCTTTGGCCCCTTGTTCCTCATGGATTCCCTGTCCAGAGTTCATGAGTCTTCTGGACTTTCTTGCCCCTCGTGGACTCTGTGTCTGTGAGTTTCATCCTTTCTCTTCGCTAATGATATCTGCCTTAATCGTCTACACATACTCTGGTTTTGATCTTGATTCCCAAACACAAGAATCTGAACATACCCTCCTCCCCTGAAATGCCTTTGAGTGCCCCTGGTTCTATGAGCAACCCCAATAAGCTGGTTTGGTTGGCTTGTTGCTACTTTGGTCTGTCATGGATCTCCTGCCCCAGGTGGGAAGATGGTTGCATGGTTCATGCAACACACGGGCATGGCAGAAGCATGGTACCACCTACATTCTTTTTTCTAAGAGGTCACCTGAGTGTGTGTGTGTGTGTGTGTGTGTGTGTGTGTGTGTGCTGTGCGCGTTCATGAGAGCACTTGAGTGTGTGCTCCTGAGGAGGCTTAAGGGTGGCACTGGGAATCATCCTGGATTGCTCTACTTCCTTATTGCTTTTGCTATAGGGTTTTCGAGACTCTGCCTTTCAAGGCCAGAATTGCAGGCAGCTGCCATTTCTGCCAGGCATCATCTGGGGATCCGAACTCGGTTCCTTTTGCCTGCAAGGCAGAGGCTTTAATCCCTGGGTCATCTCCCCAGCGCTACCCTGCATTCGGTTTTACAACACACTGCCTCTGTGTGCCACAGGCCGACTATCAACAGGATCCCACCATGACCTGTGCTGCATTGGAGATCGTTTCCCTGGAGCTAGTGTTAGGTAGGGGTAGCTAGGAGCAGTGTGCTGGACACACATCCTGTTTCTGTGTTCTCTGGTTTCTCTCTCCTCAATGGTGGCATCTCTTCATCTTAGCAACACAGCCCCAGTTCTCAACGTTTTGCTTTTAACCTTTAACCTTTACTCTTTAACTTGTGCTCCCTTTAGAGGAAGAGATAATTATATGATGAGAGTTTTATGTGCTTTGACCATGTGTCTAGGCAGAAACAGAGGTTTAGCAACATCCAAGCTGGGATGCCGAGCAGTAATTGACAAGAGGCTAAGTAGAGGAAGACATGGGAAGTGCCTGAGCCTTGCAGATGGCTCCATAGCCCTCTGCTTGTTAACGATCACAATCATTAATGCCCTTTTGCACAATCTAGTATTTTTATTACATTAACACTAGGTTATGAAATGGAAATGCATATTAAAGATAGAGATATTTTAAGGTATTATTTCCCACTTCTGATACTACTTAATACTAAAACATTGCTTGACACATACTAACTAATCTTAGCAACTATCAGAAAAACATAATTTCACATGGCTTAAGTGCATTTTTCTAACATCAGCAAAGCAGGGACATACTGAAGTGCTCTAACTCTCACCATTCGATCTTGAACAAGAGCCCCACCAATTCCCACTGAAAAAGCGTACAAAGACAACCAACC
Source organism: Typhlomys cinereus (assembly GCA_023101885.1). NCBI lineage: Eukaryota > Metazoa > Chordata > Mammalia > Rodentia > Platacanthomyidae > Typhlomys > Typhlomys cinereus. The sequence goes on from JALPQD010000322.1 coordinate 988,673, forward strand.
AGAAATTGACTGGACATTGAGAAACACTGATGATCAAGAATATAAGACAAAGAAAAATTGGAATCCGGGAAGAACCACACCCAATGTATGAAAGTGATTAAGAAACTGTCTTCCCCTGGCCTTACTGAGGAATGGATGCTCCTGTGGGAAATAAAGGCAAATTGCAATTCTCACTGATTCTGAGACCCAGCACCCACATTAGCCAAACTTTCCACAAGGCATCGCTTGGGAACAGCTACAGACGGTGCTGCCTTGTGTTTGCATCTTAGTAACTCACATCCGTTCAGCCTGAGCAAACTACCAAAGGGTCAGTTGAAATACATTCTTGCTTGGTAGCCTGAGGTGGTTCTATGAGTTGACGGGTAGCAAGTGAAATAAAGGAGGAAGCAAACTTAGAACCCTGCTTGTGCATGTTCTACTTATTACTAACTAGCAAACTCAAAGGAGGCCAAAGTTAGAAACCACATGGGCTCCAGACAGGTGCACTGGAATCTTGGCTAGGAATAATGATGGGATATGCTGATTAGACCCAGCTCCTCCTAAGAACCTATATACATCAGAAAGCCAAAAGTCTGTAAATATCCTTCCTCGCTGAAAATCTCTCTCTCTCTCTCTCTTCTGAGGGACATAGAAGAGTCATCCTCAACCCCTATCATGGTTTGAATGTGAGTTGTCCCCCATGGATTTATGTAATTGCATCCTTAGATGATGGAAATATTTGGGAAGGTCATGCCACCTTTAGGAGGCAGACTCTTGCTGGAGCAAGGGATATCACAAGGGACAGGCCTTGAGGTTGGGTAGCCTAACCCTGCTTCCTTTAGTAATCTGCTGCTTTAGTAATCTGCCTCCATGAGGATGGATGTGACCCAAGCCGCCTCCAGCTTCTGTCAACCGCCATGTCTTTCTGTGCATATGGATTATATAATGGTTACTCTTTACTATTGCTATGAGAGAGCACCCAAAGTCAAGCAACTTAAGGGAGAAAGGGAGGTTTATTCAGCTTACGGTTCCAGAGGGAAGGGACAGTCTCTCAAAGCAGAGGTGGCATGGCTGGCTGGCCAAAGCTGGAGGAGGCTAAGTCACCACAGATATCTTGGAAGCTGAGAGCTGCAGACTGCTTTCAGCAAAGGGAGACTTCTCCTGGAGGTAGGGTGGGACTAATCCACCTCAAGGCCCACCCCTTGTGACTGCTTTCCTCTAACAAGGCTCCACCTCTCAAGGCGCCATGAGCCTTGCCAAACACATGAGACTGTGGGGGACACATTTCAAACCATGACAGATTATGTCTCTTGGAATCATAAGCCAAACAGATTCTCCTTCCTCTCTTCAGTTGCTTGAATCTGAATGTTGTCTCATAGTAGCAGAAAGAGCAACAGTGACGACCTGTCTTCTACCTTACAGTTTTGAAGTCGGGTCTCTAAACCCAGAGCTCACTGAAGTGCCCAGACTGGCCAGCCAATCTGCTCTAGGGATTCCCAGGCTCCACTTTCCAATACAGATTATATTTTTGATACATATCCACAAAGATAAGAAATAACAGATATAACATTTATACCTCTTAAATCATTTTAAAAATAAAGTAAGACAAAATAAGGAAATAGTAAAGAAAAAGAAAAGAAGGTTCGAGATACTTGGTTTGAATGAGTAAGTTGGCATTGCCCTTCCTGTGCTTCCATGTGGACATGACCAGTGAAATGATAGGACTCTTGCTAGAAAAGCACACACCCTTACCGAAATGTGATGTAGAAGGAAATCATGAAGAACATTGTAATGGTTACTCCTAACTACTGCTGTGAGAGAGCACCCAAACTCAAGCAACTTCAGGGAGAAAGGGAGATTTATTCAGCTTATGGTTCCAGAGGGGAGATATTTTCTCATAGCGGAGGCGGCATGGCTGGCTGGCCAAAGCTGGAGGAGGCTACATCACTGTAGACATCTTGGAAGCTGAGAGCTGCAGACTGCTTGCTGCAAAGGCAGACTTCTCCTGGAGGATAGGGTGGGACTAATCCATCTCAAGGCCCACCCCTGGTGACTGCCTTCCTCCAGCGAGGCTCCACCTCTCAAGGTGCCATGACCTTGCCAAACCCATGAGACTGTGGGGGACGCATTTCAAACCGTGACAGACATTCAGAAGGACATCCTGGAAGGAAGACTGGATTGCTCAATGTGTGAGGAAGCTGAGCCAGAACCAGACCGAGCAAACCTGGGACAAGGAGAAAGAGCGCCAAGTCATAACAACAGACTTCATGGGAAAGATTTGCCTCCTTCCTGGCAGGAGACTCCTGCCAGAGGGCCTTGAATCTCTTAAAATAGGTCTACGTGTGTAATAAAGCACCGATTAAAATTCACAACTTTAACACTTAAAATAGGTCTACGTATATAATAAAATACCAATTAAAATTCACAACTTTAACACTGAAAATACTTATCACTCATTAAAAAAGCAGAAAAGAATATCCTAAAAATATTCTTCAAAAAGATGACTAATGTTGCAAGATTCACTCTCTCTGATACTGAATATACTGTAATCACATTGAAAATAGAACAAGAGCAAATGGAGTATGTAAATCTTAGATATTACCTGAAATCTCATCTCAGGAATTATAAGTTCAATAAATGCAAAATAAGGTAACATTTTAGCCAGCAGGTAATAATTGGACAAATGAATCTTAAGAGTTAAATTTTTAAAAATTGCTTATTGGAATCATTTCATGCAAAAAATAAAAGTAAATCCCAGATTCATTAAAGTTCACTGATAAAATATAAAATCATTAGTTGAAAATGGATAAATTGTAGAAAGAGAAAAAAACATAATAAAGTTAAGGCAGGGAATGGAAAGAGATCTATGTGTTGCTGTTTCAAAGACAATACAATATTACCTTTAAAAGCATAAAAATTAAATAGGCAAATCTATTGAACAGCAGGATCACTCAGTCACCATCACTAACACAGAGAAAATTAACAAGAAAATGTAAAAGGAAAAGAAAACCCCCCACAAATAGGTGGAGGATATGAAGAAATTATTTGTCAATAATATTCAATGCAAATAAAATTGTTCAAACTCACAAGTTATAAAAGTAAATACTTATAAATGACCAGGATGACATCATTTTTGTCTATTCAATTAATATTTTGTCAAAATTAACACTTCAGGGGCTGGTGAGGGCTCAGTGGGTGAAGGTATCTAAATGCAACCCTGGTGATCTAAGGTCAAGTTCTGGAGCTCACGATGCAGAGGGAGAGAACTGACTTCAGTAAGCTGTCCTTCAGCCTCTACACTTATCACTTATCTTGTTCTCGCTCTTGTGTTCAAAAATAGAGATAGAGCATACATACTTAGTCATTGATTTCCTTTATTAATGTGAATTGATGTGATCATTTGTAAGACTGCTTTGAAATATGCATGAAGATATCTGAAACTATTTCTATCCCTCAACTAACTTTCTACCTGCAAGGCTAAGTCCTAAGGAAGTAAAGAAAAGATTCCCTGAATATGCAAGAATGTTCTAGAACTAGTGGTGGGATAGTTAAACTTATTATCCCATGTCCATACATGACTTTATTGCAGTGATTAAAACACTTTATAGGATATGATTTAATAGTAAATGAAAACCAAGAGCACAAGCAACCCATGTTGAATTACATGTCATATGTGCTGTATTTTAGTGATAAAATTCTGTGTATATTCATTGTGTACATTCACTGAGTAAAAATACTCAACACCTACTATGATGACGGAGACCATGATACACATGCCCAAAGTAACAGACGACAGAACCATTTATACACAATTTGATACAATGCATGATTCTAGAAGGTGCTATAAACAAATGCAGTCATATTTCCATGGTGGCAGATTGGAGGTTTTACAAAAGCACTTAATAGATTTTCCAAAACTGTGCATCACATTCATGTTAAGAAGCACAGGTGACTTCTATATCAGATTAAGTTTTTATCTGTTTGTTTGGGGGTGTGCACATGCATGCCGTGGCACAAGGATAGAGACCAGAGGACTTCTCTCTGAAGTTGGTTCTCTCCTCTTGCCATGAGGAGTTTCTGGAAATCATACTCAGAAGGTCTGGTGCCTGGCCTGCTAATCATTTCGCTAGCCTGCCAATCAGGTTTCTCATAAAAAGATGCACCAAATTGTGAGAGTTACTCCCAGGTGACAACTTGACACACCTGGTATGAACTAAGATCAGCTGAGGCCCCTTGAAGAGATTATCTGGACAATACAAACACCAGCCCTAGAACCTCCCTAGATCTCACTGGAACCTCCCAGTAACGGACCAGATAAAAGGAACCACAGAACAGGAGACTGGAAGAAGACAGACTCTTCAGAAATCCTCCAGCCTTCAGCCACATGGATGGGAGTGACTTAGCCTGCCAGCTTCAGCCCCCAGCCACATCTCTTCCACCATGAAAGTCTGTTTCAACCCTCTGGAACTGTTAAGTTGAATAAATCCCCCTTTCTCCCTCGAGTTGTTTGACTTTGAATGCTGTCTCACAGCAATAGTTAAGAGTAACTGTTATGAAATATAACTTCTAATATTGGTGTTACCAAATTGCTTAGCAAACAATTGCTTGCTGATCCTGTTTGTTATCATGTTGGAAACACCCTTTTATCCTGAGTCAAGATCAGAGCATTAGCTTAATTCTAGTGATTATCAGATTAATGTTTCCCCATGGACACCCCCCCCCATTTTTTTGGTCCACCCTTCTGTGTCCCAACAGGATTGCCAATATGCCAGATATTTGCCAGGTGCCCGATCTCCCAAATCACCTATTCCAAGACGCCTTCCCTCTGCCTCTCGTCCCTTCCCTCTTGGCACTCGGGTTCTGTCTGACACTAGCAGAAGCAAATCTCAAAACAACGCAACAAAGGTTTTCCTCACAGCTGCTTCCGCCAGATGGTAGATGAAGCTTCTGGAGAGTCTGTTCCCGCGTAGAGTCTAGCGCAGGCACACACAGCCCTCCGGCCCTTGTGAAGACACAGGACGGCTGGGTGGGAGAAGCTGTTCCCGGCAGAGACAATCTCTCTGCTGCTGTTCACCTGTGCCAAACGCAGGGGTCGTGTCCGGCTCTCGCACCAACATCTAGACACCAAGAGCTGAACCACTGTTAAGTCATACTGCTTGACCCTGTATCTCATCTGCTCTCCTTGTAGTGTATGGTGCCATTTCAGAAAACCCTTATGATCTCTTGAGACCCTTTTTTCCTCAATGAAATGAGCATTTTTGGATAAGGTGCTAAGGACCTGACAAAAATTGCTCAATTCCTAACATTGCTCCACCCCTCCAGCAAGCAGCCACCTTTTCTAAGCCCTCATTCCTGGACCCCAGCTATACTGACCCTGAGAAATAAGCAGAAGCGTCTAATGGCTGGATTCAGGAGGCTGATCGCCGTGAAGTGCCACTTCGGCATCAATTAGAGGGGCTCTGGCCCCTGAGCTGGCAGTAAACCACACCTAAGCTAGTAAGACGCAGCCAGGTAGCAAGCCCAGAAACAAATTTCCTTCCCTCCTCAATTGTGCCATTACTGTCTAAATCATCACCAGGAGTAACAGCTCTGACTTGCAATCCCATTGTCCTAGGATTCCAGTGGCTGTGCTGCCTGCAAGAGGAGGCAGGATCCCAGGATTTAGGGAGTCAAAACCAGTGCCTTGTTCTTCTCCCCACCTTTGATCTCTCAGAGTCTCTCCAAACATGGGTGGCTGACATTTTGAAAATGACACTTTCAAAGTAGAATCAGTCATCTCCCGCATCCAGACTTCAGTTCTAATCGTTCTTTCAAAATGTGACCCTGCACGCTGGTTTATTGGTATCTTTTTACTTGCAAGTCATGTTATTTTATTTCGGGAATATACAACTACAGCAAAGGTAGTGAGATACAGATGTGAGCATAGATGCACCAAACAACAAGCGAAGTCCAAAAAGGGAATCAGAGGCTGTCTGGGCAGTGGATATTCTACTGAAGAGCCATGGTATTTCATTAAGTGAAGGACACTCCTGCCCATTTAAAGGGATGGCACGCTGACCTTTCTGGAAGTGGGGAGAAAGCTCAACTCTTAATCTTTGCTCTACAAGTAAAAACTAACAATAGACCTTGGTCTTTAATTTGCAAGTGAAAATATAAGGGCTTTGTAATTCAACATTCATTTTCTTTTTATTATATGTCTGGAGTTTGTATGTTTGTATGAAGTGTGAGAGGGTGCTTGTGTGAGTATATGTGTGCATGTGTCACAGTGCCTGTATGTACAAGTGAGAATTGCTGAGCATTCCCCCTGCCTCCCCTCTTCCTTCTTACTGAGACCAGGTCTCCTCCCCACTGCTGTGAGAGCTAGGCCGTCTGCACTGCGGCTTCTAGAGTAGCTCATGTCTCCGCTCCCATTTCCCACAGGAACTTGGAGATCAGACACTTAAGCCATCGTTTCTGTATTTCCACTGCATCTGTGCACCCAGCTCAGGGTGTTTGGCCTGTCTGGTAAGTGCTGTACCTGCCGGACCATCCCCCAACCCAGAACATTGGCGTCAAACTAAGAAAGACTCCTGTCTGATTCTTCATAGATGACACCAATAAGTCACCGGTCTGGACACTGGAAGCCTCTGGGACAGTTATGATAACTATGGGAGCACAAAACTGGGGCATCTTCTAGCTGCTCTGTGGACATTCCTCTTGCCACAGATGAGCCGCTGCATGTGAGCAGGGTGAAGTCTTTTGTCAACTCCATCTTCCAAAACAAGATTCCCAGTCAGTAATCTTTGGACTTTAGCTTTCTCTCTCGACCTGCAAAAGTTCTAACTTAGCAACTTCTGTTCCACTGGGCGCCTTCCTGTATATTTGCCCAAGTCCACATGCCTGCCCCTCCTTGGATTCTGATCACGTCATTTCCTTAGAATCACCCCTTCCCCTCCGTCCATCCACACCAGCCCCTGGCTGCTGTGGCTTGGGTGTGGAATGAGCCCACAGGCTCTCGTATTAAAGGTTTGGTCCCCAGGACAGAGCTGTGCGAGGTGCAGAACCTTTAAGAAGTGGAGTATAGTGACGGGCCCTCGGGTTACTGAGGTGCTACCTAGAAAGAGACTTTGGGACTCTTCATGGTCCCCACTTCCTGGCTTGAAATGTAACCGAATGTGCCACTAGCCACTGTCATAGACACCAACTACATTCCATGTACTCAAGAAATACACGCCAAGTGACTGAACTGAAAACTTAGCTACAGGATGATGCTGTGAAGGCTGGAGTCGGCTGTGAACTTGAATCACCCCTGAAAGCAATCGCTGGGCCTCCCTGTGGGTGGGAGGATATGAATGAGGTGAGCTGAGGTGGGAAGACCCACTACCGTGCTGCCCCATTCCTGGGCGGGGAAGAGAGCTGCCTGAGCACTGGCATGTGCCCGTCCATTGGCTACTGCTTCTTGCTGACTGTGGACAGGATGTGCCCAGCTGCCCGGGTCCAGCTGTGGCGACTCCAGTGTCATCATGGACTCAGAGCACTGAGCCACTTATGGCATGTCTCGCTTAAGTCGTTTCTGGTTTCTAATCTCAGCAACTGGAAAGAAAACTGAACGGACACTGACTGCAAACAACTCCAAAATATGTGATGAAAGATATGTTTGTGCATGCATGCGTGTGTGTGTGTGTGTGTGTGTGTGTGTGTGTGTGTGTGTGTGTCACAGGGCACTATGTGTACCTGTGGCGGCCCAAGGGTGACTTTGGGAATCATCCTAGATTGTTCTACCTCCTTATTGTTTTGCTGTGGGGTTTCCCAGGCTCTGCCTTCAGGACCAGAAGTGTAGGCTGCACCATTTCCACTCAATTAGCTCATTTTTAGATACAACCAAGGACGGATGAGCTCGCTGTCTTGTCCATGTTCATGTACTTGCCAAGCCTGGCTCTGACAACACAGCTCGAGTTCTTTATTAACTACTGTGGTCACTAAGGATACTTTGTAAATTAGTTATCTCCTTTATGCCCTTAATTACTGTACTTGAAACATTTTAAGATGCTAAATATTTGATGAAATTGCTCCTTCCCCACCCCAAATTAAGAAGTACTTAGATAGTTGTCTAGATTCTCTCACCTTTTAAATTCTGCAGCTTGGACAGTATTTAAAAGGCGAGAAAGTCTAGCGTTCAGAAAACATTCTATTACAGAAAACATCCTGTAATCTTTTGGGCTCTTCAGCTGAAGACTGACTTTTTCAAGTTAACCTTTTGGATAAAGTGCAGATACTATGTTTTTCAGCCCATAGTTTGCCTGAGGGTAATGTTCTTGTTAAGAGACTGACGGAGCACAGATGACCGGCGTGTTTTAGTGCTGTATCTATTGTACTTTGCAGATCTGGAGATCACAGAAGTGAAATCTCTAGAAAACATGCCCTTCCAAAACCTGGGATAAGCTTCACTGAAGAACAAACAGGGAGGTCAGAGTGACAAGCTGTAGGAAAGTCAGTGTCTGGGGAAAAAAAAAAATAGGCTCCCATTTTGAGGAGGAACAGGTAGATTTTCTTAAACTTGGGGTCTACTGTGGATGTGTCCATGGAGGGAGATGAGAACAGGAGTAACTCTTGATATTGTAAGCCCACTCTCTAGTGTGGTTTGTGATTTAGGGACACCTTTGAATCCAAGTTTTCACCAAGAGACACTACTATAAGTCATGCCTACTTTTCATTGCAAAGACTAAAATACAGAGAACTTTCCTATATTACATTACAGTGCTACCAGTCAGACCCTGGAATTCATGGAAGTGCCTGTAGCAAGCCTATCCTGGGTTTTTCAGTAGTTGAGGTCCAACCACAGAGTCTTTTTTGATAACTTCAAAAACCACAAAACTTCAAAAAAAAAAAATAGAACTCAAAAAGTTAATTCTTCCATCTCTGAATTTGTCTCGGTTTCTCCATCCTGAATACCTGCTGTTTTAGTTCCTTGTCTTCTTGCTGTGAGAAATGTCCTGGCAGAGCAACTTGAAGAAGGGTTTCTGTCATCTCCCAGTGGGATGGAGGCATCTTGGAGGGGCAGTCAAATGGCCAGGGCTTGTGCGGCTGGTCACAGGGCACCTGCCGTCAGGCACGAGAGAGAGAGAGAGAGAGAGAGAGAGAGAGAGAGAGAGAGAGAGAGAGAGAGAGAGAGAGAGAGAGAGAGAGGGAATGCTGGTCCTCAGCTCGTTTTCTCCTTTCTCTGCCATCTAGAACTGCAGGCCAGGAAGTGACGTCACCCTCTTGTAGCCTCTCCCCACTAAATTGATCTGAGTAGTTCAGTGGCTCACAGGCTGGCTGGAGAGGCTAAATTCATCCAGAAAATCTTCCCAGATGCCTCTGGAGGCCTGTCTCCTAGGTGACTCCAGATCCGGAGTCCATCCCAACACTTACCATTGGACTTAAGCCCCTACATGGATTTATCCCCAGGGTTCCACACTCCCTATTGGTCACTTCGTTGTGGGATGCACTAAAACCATTTAAAGCTACCAAAATATGAAAAAACAATTAAGTGTGATGGAACAATACACAGTTTTAAAGGCTGGGCAGATGAGTTTACCTTACAGAGATATTATAAGTAATTACTTTATTCCAGCATTTTTTCTTCTGTGTGTGTATGTGCCTCTGTGTGTGCATGTACACATGTGTGTTTGCATGTGATGGATACACATGGGGGTGGGTGAGAGCACTTGAGTATGTGCACCTGTGGAGGCTCAAGGGTGATATCAGGAATTACCCTTCGTAGCTCTTCCATGATATTGTGAATCTGTGAATTGTGAATTAAGCCCAGAGCACATCACTGGGGCTACTTTGGCTAGCCAGCTTGCTCCGGGGATTCCCAGGCTCCTCCTATCATGTTTAGAATTACAGGGGCCTCCACACCCTCCCAGCATTTTTACATGGAATCTCGAACTCCAAACTCAGGACTTTTGGCTTGTGAGGTGAAGGCCTTAACCACTGAGCCAGCTCCTCAATTTTCCAGCATTTTTATTAAAGCTTTCCCTTAGATGGACATCTTACCTCAACATTTAGCCATGGTCATTTTTGATCAGCTTCAAAAGGATTGCAAGTACAATGCCAGTATAAACACATAACTCATGCCACTTACATAATTCGCAGTTTGTCATCACTGTTTATTTCAGCTTGACGTTCTATACTTTTTCTTTTAGGTAGTCAGACTTTCTCCAGGAAGGAAGCAGTCACGTGACATATCTCTAATGCGAGCATCACACCCGGCTTAATAACAACAAGTGCTCTTTTGTCACTGTGGTGGGCCACTGGAATATTTTCCTGCACAAAAATTAAACTTCAAGCCATTCATTGACAGTTCTGTCCTGCATAGTATGAGTTCCAAGATTGTTATTGGTCCAAAATAAAGCTGCAAAAACTTCCGCTTTTTATTGCCTATTGCAAGAATTGTTTGGAAATACTGAAGCTTTTCCTAAGGACTCCATGAAAGGCTTTGCTTGGTCTGAGTTGACTTTCCAAGTCGGTAGCTAATTCCTGAAGATGTTGAGATGTAGTATCATGGAAGACTGAGAGCTGAGCTGCTTCAGGATCTGTACGGCAGTCCTAGATAAATACACTTCATGTAAATTTCTACTGGTGTCTTGACATTAATCTGAGATTTCGTCTTTTTACCCTCAGTTACCTGAAGTCCTTCATTAAAAGCAGCTCAGTACTCCACATCTGCTTTTGCTGTCTCTTCAAATCAACTGTCTCTTCTTGGAAGACTTTTTTTGTTTGGGATTTATTTTCTGTGTTTTTTTTTAATTAGTTAATTGGTTAGTTTGCTTGTTTGTTTGTTTGTTTGTTTGTTTGTTTGTTTGAAGACAGGATGTCAGGGAACCCAAGCCTTGTGCGCCCCATGTAGCTGAGATTAGCCTTAAACCTTGATTCTCCTGCCTCCACTGCCCAAATGCTGGGAACAGTGCACATCACAGCATCTGGGTTTTTGTATTCTTGTTGTTTGTGACAAGGGATTGTTCTGTAGCCCAGACTGACCTTGAATTTGAAGTGATCTTGTCTTTTCTCCACCTCTCAGCTGTCTATGAGGTCTTAAGATACAATACTCTGGTGTCTGTCTATACGCTTCATATAAGTATATATAAAACATTATGTATTAGGTATACGATAGTACATATATTATATGCCTATGCAGTATTCAATATATATAATAAAGCTAGATTATATAATATATAGGAGTATATAATATCAGGTATATATAAGTATATAATCTAGGATGGTTCCCTGCATATCTCTCTGAATACCATCCTAGTTCTTAACACTTCAGCATGAATGCAAATGTTTTTGGCCTGCTTGCATTTGAAAGCACTTCCATAACTACGACTTGGTTGCTAGCCACTGATATCATAGAAAGTGTACACTTGTCCCACCACTGATGTAATAAAAAGACATACCCTTGTCTGCTAATTTTTTTACAAGAACTTTCCAGTGAGGGCTGTTTGTCACCTGCTGATTAGGTTTAAAAATGAATAATTTACATTATACTTAATTTTGCAGATGAAACTGGATGCAAACTAAAAATGAAAACAAATAAAATGATTGCTAAAATCAAGCTACTTGGAGAACAATTTGATTTTTTTTTTTTTGCAAATGGCCCTAAATAGTTGCACTTATAAAACTGACCTCCACACCGTAGTGCCTTGACATGTTAGTGTGCATGTCCGCCATGTGTGTCAAATGTCACATACCACACAAGAGCAGCAATATACAGCCTGGCCTATGTTCCCTACCACAAATTAAATCAGAAGTTGAATGTCATGACACCATCAAATTAGTGAAAGTTTCTATGCTTTCTGTATTTCTATACTTACTGTGGCCTGGTAATGGACATAAGAGTCAATTCCATACCCAGTCGGTGTTGGTCAGAGAGTGGGTCTAGGGGAGACTATCAGCCCTACATCTTTCTATCATCATGCCCTTGTGGTCTGCCCCACAGCACGCCACCACCACATATTTCTCACTGACTTCAGATGTGATGCCGCGTATAGTTCTCTGACTGCATTTGGTGCAGTGATGGGGGACACGTAAGATGATGGTCTCACGTGTCGCCTAGTGACATCCTCGCCACTCCGAGGCATCTGCACAATGACAAATCCCCTGGTAACCCCAGGAAGGATCTGCATCCATCAGCGCTGTCTGGCCACACCCATCCTGCTGCCCATGTTCATTCATATTTGCTGACTCCTTACTAGAAAGCACCTTCCACCCCAGCCAGACACCTGCCTTTTCTCCAAAAACATCTTTTGTTGCTTGAGAGCTTGTTTTCTCTACTGTCGCCTTGTCCAGAATGCAGCAAGGAAGATGCTTGCTGAATGACTCTGTCCAAGACCTCCCTCTTTGGGCCTAGTCCTCACAAAAGTCATCGCCACACGGTGATCAGTTACGATGCAGCGTTCAATGTGTAACCATCACACTTAAGATCAATATTTGCTAGCTCGTTGCCTAATGGTTTTTTTTTCACTTTTCTCAGTATATCTTTTTTCCATTGAGGGAAGTGGGGTCCCAGTTTACAACTTTTTGAGTCTTACAACCACGGGAAAGGAGTGAATAATCTCCCACATTAGCAGGCTTCTCCATGTAAAGATTCTTCTCTTTAAAATGAAGAATTTTATTTACAGTTGAGCCTCGTGTTCATGCTTTGCCCTCTCCTCCACACAGGCACAATGGACAATTCAGTGCTCATATTTAATTGCTATTTCATCTTAATTATCATCATCAGTAAACTCCAGGCTGAGGAAGAGAACTGATCACATCCCCAGACCTCTCTGGATGTGGGTGACACAGGTTCCCATTTACTGGGGCATTGTGTGGAGGAGACGGCGCCGGGTTTCGAAGCCTTGCCCTTTCTCCAGATAGCTTATTAACCGAGTTATGTGTGGCTAAGAGCCTCACACCTTCGTCTTACTTTAATTCCGAGTTCTCTGGGTTGCACCTCCAGCTCTGATCTTCTTTGTGGATCAGACAGAGCGAGTAGTGTCCCAGGTGCTTCCTCCCTCCAACATTTAAAAATCATGTTCTCAGTTTCATCTCTAGGGAATGCTTGTCCCTGCTCTTGGAGGGTTTCTGCCAAGGTGTGTTTTGTGTTGCTTCGGTACGCCTCCTCTTTCCTTTTCCTCTGTCTATATGCAAAGTCTCCTGTGTTAGTTATCGCTAACACTCAATACTTTCATGTTTCTTTTTGAAAATAATCTTACCATCATGCAGAGGCCAGAGGTCAATGTTGGGCATCACACCTCAGCTACCATCCATCTTTGTCATGAAATAGGAAACACGGTATCTCATGGCCTGCAGCTCCATGAGTATAGTGGGCTGACTGGTCAGGGAGTCCCAGCTCTGTGGGCTACGATCACAGGCATATCCTACCCTGTCCCATTTTATTCAGTATTTTTAAGAACAGGTGCATGTTTGTTTATGACTGTTCCCGTGCAGGCGCATGCATGGGTGTAGGGGTGCCTGTGCATATTTGTACATCGTCTTCGTGACTACTGTCTACCTCCTTGGAGACAAGGTCTTTCTCTGGCTTACTGCTCACCAATTATGCTCGACTGGATGCCCGGAAGTCCCCTGGGATTTGCCTGTCTCTTCTTCCCCAATCCGAGATGATGAGCACGCATCACTACACCTGGCTTGAGGCAGATTCTGAATGTGGCGCTTGATGCCTCACACTTTACTGAGCATCTTCCTCCTCTGTTCTTTCTTTTAAACTTTTTTTGTTAGCTTTGCAACCCAGACTCACTTCCAACTTGCTACTGGCTGAGAAAAACTTGGAGCTCCTGATCCTCCTACCTCCCGCCTTTGATTCCCCCACCCCAAGGTCCCCTAAGTGCTGAGATGGTAGATGTGTGCAACCACGCCAAAGTCTTCCCATTTTCTTTCTTAAGGTAACTAGCAGATTCTCAGGCCATTCTGCAGACCCAGTCACATTAGAAAATTCTAGATAATCTGGGCTCTTTGTGGAAACACTAATGTGAGAAATACAGCACTACCATTGAGCAAGCACGACTGTAAAGTTGGATCAATACATGCTGGTGACAAAGTCCAAGCATCCCTCAGTGGCTCACTATGCCGTGACAAGCACCAACGGAGCCCCACATCATCTCCTGCCTTGGCTTTCCGCACCCACATCATGCATCGGGAGCAAGGTGCTCTCTGTGCTAATCCACGGCACTAATAGGGCATGACAGACTCAGCGAGGATGGCGTATAATCTTCATCTCTCATTGACACACGGTTGCCCATATAAATTACACCTTGCCATTCCTTTCCCGCTTCCTCGTGCCCAGGGAGCCTGAAGGTGTGGAGGGACTCTCCTCCTAGACTTCAACGTGTCTAAAGGATGGTCATCTGCCACGTGGCCCTGCCTGGGGGTGTCTGAGCCATCACTGCTCTGTGGGCGCGCGCGCCTGGCTGCTTGCTTTTGTAGGAGGCCAGCCAGATTTGGTCTTTCTCACAACTTCTACTTCCTCTTGAACTTGAAGGTCAAATATATTTCTGGAACAGACCCGCTGAATCTAAGATAAACTTGTGCCCACAGAAATATGGCCCCGGGATATGCCTCTGCTGAGTTCCATGACGGATACATCAGATCTCTGCAAAGGATTCTGAGACTGAAGCAATGAAGACCATTCCTGTGCATCTGAGCACTGCCCAAGTCGTTTAGAAAGGGAAGCTCATTATCTTTCCAAGACCTCATGGGCAGAGCTGATGGTTAGTCAGGGTTTACACGCGGCGGTGCTTCCTGGACAGGGGCATCCTTGCAGGAAAGGAAGAGCGAAGCGAAGCTCTTCCTTAGAAGCAAGGATTGCTAAGATGCCTGTGTGCAGGGCCATCTCACGGTCCTGAGCCGACACAAGGTCAACAGAGCAAGCACCGGCCTTCATGTCTCTCTGTTTCCTGACTTCAGACACAGGGGACAAGCTGTCTCTCCGCTCCTGCCAACAGGCCTTGCCCACCCTCGTGGAGTGGACCCTCAAAACGATGAGCCCCAGTGGATTCTTTCTTTCCTTCAGCAGATATTTTATAGTAGAGACAAGACACATTAAACGGGTGTGAAAGGGAAGAAATGGAAAGACAATCAGAGAGTGAGAATCAGCTTCCCTGGTAGGCAGTGGTGATTCACCCAGAAGAGATTCTACAATGGTTTGAAGGGGAAGGGTTTTCATGGGGAATGTCGGTGTTAGTTAGATTTGTTTGGAGCGCTGTAGACACCACAGGGTCTCACTGTGTCTAGCTCAGGCTGGTCTTGAACTACATAGTCCAGGATGGCCTTAGACTCTAGGTAGCCTTGCCTCGATGTCCCAGGATGATAGATGTGTACCACCACTCTCTCAAGTCTGATTTCACTGGACAAATACGCAGAAAGGAACAAAAGTCTTAAGGTCTAAAGGAGCTGGAGAATGGGAGGGGCTATAGAAAACACGACTCAGGGGGGCAACTCTCATTGACAGGCCATCAGTGAATGGGTCAGACATTATTAGAGGCCTACTATGTGCTAGGCTGTGGAATATTAACTGAATTCAGTAGGATGAAATACATCTCAGTAAATTCAGTACCATGAAATATATGAACCTCTAAAGATGGAGATGCTTTTTAAAATAAGTCGAAAAAGGTGTGCCTGAAAAAAATTACTCTGATTTTCTCTTTCTTAGAGACCAGTGACCCCTGCCTTTGTTATCATGACAGTTTTGTGGATCCAGGAGTTGAACCCAGGGCCTCCTGCATGCTGACTAAGCACTCTCCACCCAGCTACATTTTGGGGCTGGTAATCTGTGAAGAGGCAAACATGTGCTGGTCAGGTGTGACGTCTAGGGAGACGGCAGGCTAAATTAATAAACTAGACCCGTGTAAGCAGAACTCTTCACAGGCTCACGCATGAAAATGAAGGCAGGCCCGACCTTTACTTAAGGCTTATCATCTGCTTGCTATTTGCTTTCATGTCTCTATTAAGCAAACTTTCCTTGAATATTTTATCACTGTGGCTTGTTGAATAACTTTCCCTGTCAGCTGAGAATGGACACACTTGAAGATCTCATTGTTTTATCTGCTGTTAGGAGAACGTGATTAAATTCTGACTCAGAAATCTACGCCTTCCACCAACTGTATGGTATTTCGGTTGACAATCTTTTAGGTTTAACTCGGGCATTTCAAAACTGCAGAAACAGGTAAAGTTGCTGCAATAAGCAAAAATTCTTTCCCATTCCAAACTTTCATCGAAACCCTATTAGGTTTTACTTTGAATCTGGAGCCCTCCATGTTAGAAAAGGAGCATCACTTTCCACAAATCAAAAGAGTATCACGAATCAAGGGCAGCAGCCTTTCTTAAATGAGTAGATTAATTCTTTTTAAATGAAGGTATTATTCTGTATAAAAACATCTTTTCTCTGAAAAAAATCTCAAAGCATATAGCCAAGGTGCTGATCTGTTTGAAAAGATGTTAGAAGAAGTGACATTAAGAATAGTACTTAACAATTGAAGCTCTTGGATTTCAGATTTCTGTCCCTAGAAATTGATTTTGTTTTTTTCTTATTTTTTTTTTTGTCAACGATTGTTGACAAAATGGCATACTGTGAAGGTTTATCAAAAAAATAACTACTGGAGAATTTATTTAAAGATAAACTGGAATCTAGAATCTTGCTGAATCTAGAATTTTGAAAAACATATTTAAGGAACACTGAAACCATATAGTTTTTAATTCAAAAAATGCATGATTTATTTCAGCTCAATTCCACACGCAATCTTTCAGTGTGAACTGCTTTAAGATGGATTATAAAAGGACTCCTTTTAGAACTTTAAAAATGCTTTACATTCCTTCGTATTAATTAGGGAAAAGACTGTTTATTTATGTCTGGAACCCAGGAACAACAGCGATATTGTTAAAATAATATCTCAATATACTCGATCAGTTTATAAGTCCCAATTCACTTATTTTAAAGCAGCATGCAGTTACATAAAATTCTAGGATACTTAATAAAAGGTTGTCACTTTTTTATACTTCAGTGGAAGAAAAAATTTGGGTTGACCTTGGAAAAGCAGGCCTCTTGACCTGATTGGCTAGCAGAGTTATCCTGTGATCTTGGGGTGGGCTAGCAGCTGACCTAACCAAGAACCTTGCTGGATTTTGTGGGACCAAGGCAAGGAGATAGGGAGGCAAGTGATAAATTAGGGCCGTGCTCACCCTTGCCAGGATCCAGCTGGGCCGTTCTCTACAGCCATACTGATGAACGCTGGAGAATTCCTAGCTAGTGAGACTCGCTAAGAGACTAAGACAAAGGAGCCCTCAAGTCTTGTGACTTTCTGGAACTTGGAGGACCCTGAGGTCAGCCGTGACTTCTGAGTACCCTGGCTTCCCATCCTGAGCACCATTCATCAGTGAGAAAGGTGTGCAGGGACCAGTCACGTTACATCTGCCCTATCATAGGTCACTGTTGTGAATCTTTCTGTCTTCACGCTGTGGTGACTTCTTTCCATTCTGTCTAAAGAAGGAAATGTACTCAGTTCAGCCCATTCTTTACATATGGACCTACCTAAGCCATTTGAATTTTGTTGCTATTGAAGACTTAAGAACTGCAAAAATGATCTTTTTCTTCCCATAATGCCTTCCCCACAAAATAAGTGATTGCAAGTTGTGATCTCAGGACTGCCTTTAACTGTAACATATTATTGTTCATCTAAATGAAAAACTCATGTTTCTAGAGGAATACTTTGTTTTTATCTGTATCTTAACTCCGATTTTATGCCACATTTTCCCTGAGAGAGAGCGCATTCTAGATTTGGATTGATTTATAGGAAACTTGAGTGTTTTATTTTGTTTCTAAAGTATCATGCTGAGCTTGGAGAGCGTCGTGGCCAAATGTCAAACTCCAATATCTGAGCTCAACCCATTGGAGTCTCTGCTTCCTCTCACAGCTCAGATCACTAGAGAGAGTCATGCTGGAGAGAGATGCATCTGCTTCCAGTCACCTTTCAAGCTAGGACTGGCCATGTTACAGACAGTTGTGCTTAAGCAGGACAGAGTTCCTGCGTGGTGCATACTGTCCTGTCCGTGTGTCTTTGACCTCTGTGCTCCCTCTGACTTCTGGCTAGAGGAGGTGATCCGAGGGATGAGAGAACTGTTGTCATGGTGAACAAGGAGACTCAGGAGGACACACGGAACAGTCTGCGTCCTTAGAGGGAGGAAGCAAAGGCCAAGAGCGTGTTGTCTCTCACCTGGACAGATCCAGCCCAGGTCCGTGAACGTGCCACCATCAGGAGAGCAAAACTTGGAGCACCAAGCAGCTCAGAGGTTAGCGAGGACTTCCTGGCAGGAAATGCAAAGCCAGTGATGGTGTGATCAGAACCTGGAGTGTGGGGTGAATGGATGTTTGGGTTCGGGTCCTTGCAGAAGGAACGCTGGGCGCCTGGGTGGGTACCCATCCAACCCCAAGACCTGGAGCCCTGGCTAGGATCCAGCCCCTCTGAGAGACCACCAGATGTGGGAAACAGTCACACGCCAGTTACTCTTACCCCACAGCCACTCGGCACTGGCTTCTAGGAGCAGGCTCAGCCAGCTGAATGTAGCAGAAGAATCTAGAAACCCTGCATTCACATTTCAACCTCAGACCTCAGCCTTAACTCTAGAAAGGTGAGCCAGAGGCCAAGGGAAAGAGAGAAAAGGGGCCACCCCACATCTGCATACATGGTTGTACGCTCTTCCTTTCTTTGGACAGGGATTGATGTGTTTAAGAGGAAGCGAAGAGAAAGCGCTAATGAGTCTGTGAAGACCGTGGTTCTGTCTATGTGCCTGCTGTGTTTTTTTCAATCCTGGGGACTCAATCCAGTGCATGTTTGTATTCACGTGAGGTATAATTCAATTAATATTAATTGTCAATACAGGGCAAATGAATGCAGGCCATCTAGCTCACTCACATGGAGAGGCGAGTTCTGAAAAACTCCATCCCTTCCCGGGGTAAGTTAGGGGAGGAACCCATTCCCTCAACAACTTCACGCTTTCATTGAATTATAACTGGCAGAGTTCAAAATTTTATCTCCAAGGGAGAAAAATTAGTTAAACAAATTACTTCAGGAACATACAGCCTAAGTGTCACTAAATCCTTCTCTGACAGGTGAAGAGACTCATACTTATAGCACGGCTTTCTCCATTATGCAAATTCTCTTCAGTATCAGAGTTTGGATGGAAAGATAGAACCACTGCACATGAATGGAATCATCAGGTTCTTGGTTGGCCGATGAGAACACAAGCGCAGAAGAAGAGCAGCTGCGTGTCCACAAGCAAGACTCCCTCCAAGGGATCTATCCCACTGACCTCGTCGCTCCTTGGTCTCTTCTGAACATCTCTGCTCACACCTCATTCTACCTGAGTGACTTCGGTGTTCATATTGGTTATTTTCTTTGTTGCTGGGAGATACCACTCAAAGTCAAGCAATTTAAGGGAGAAAGGGTTAGGGTTAGGGTTAGGGTTAGCCTACAGTTCCAGAAGGGAGATACAGTCCATTATGGCAAGAAAGGCATGGTTGGCTGGCCGAAGCTAGAGTGCCTAAGCCACATCCATTGTGGAAGCTGAGAACTGCAGAACTGTCAGCTACAAGAACAGAACTCTTTGTAAGCAGGGAATTAATCAACTTCGAAGTCCCCCCTGCTTCTGCCTTCCTCCAGCAAGACTCCACCTCTTAAAGGTGACATGAGCTTCCCAAACAACTAAAGATTCAGACACAAGAACATGTGGGGAACAAGTTACCTGTCACACCATGACGGCTCTTGCCCCTGGCGGCTGTGGCTCAGCTTGACCTCTCTGATTCCTGGCCCTGCCCCACGTGACCTCAAGAACTCACTTGCTCACAGGTGCCCTGAGTGACAGCTCGGTCTCTGGACTCTTTGCTCACCCTGACTCACTTCTAGCTGCAAGCTCCTCCAGCTGAGCCAGCTAGCATGCCTTGACCGGGATAGATCACCTGCAGGCTGTCCGCATCTGCCTTCTGCTGCTGCCAGGGCTCATGGGATTCCTGCGGAGGCCTCCGATCTACCGTGCAGGCTTGGGAACAAGCTCAGGCTGCCTGAGGGACAAACCCCACTGCATGTGACAGCTTGGTGGGGACTGGCCACTCAGGGACCCCAGACAAGAGTGAGTCTGCAGCATGACATTACTGAGCTGCATGGGGGGCAGGAAGCGTGGCATGCATTGTCATGTGACTGTCCTGTTCATTTTCACCTGGGCCTCTGCCTACTCTCTCATTGAGAGTTTTCTGTTTAGCTCCCTATTTAGGTTCATTATTTATCTCTTTTCTTGGCCTCTCAAATCACCTGATGTGGTCTTCACTTACTTTTTCTGTTTTTCTAATTATGTTACTGATTAGTTCTTCCTGGGGCTCTTGATGATTTAGTGGCTTCCTTTTGCCCCCCACTTACTAATAACAGGATCTGCACCTCGCCAACCCTGCCATCACCCTCCATCCATGGCTAGGCCTATAGATTCCAATGCGGTACTCAATCCTCAGCAACTCAGTTTCCTCTTCCTGGAACCAGATATATCAACAAACTCCCTGTGTCAGTTCAGATACAAATACCAACTTTACAACTGAGTACTGGGCACCCCTGTGAAGAATTAACAGCTAAGGCAGGTCTTGGAACAAACAGGTGGGAGATTGTGGAACTGATATAGGAAGATCCAGCCCTTAGTGAGGGGTAACAGTCCCTGGGCAGCTGGATAAGATGGATCGAGCTGGTTTAGTCATTGGCATGCAGACTTTGGCATGCAGACATGCTGGCAAACAAGAAAATTTGTGTTTCTTTCTCTGCTTTCCCTCCAGATATGGTGTGGCCAGTCCCCGCAGCTCCTAACGTTGGTACACACTTTTCCATCATGCTGATGAGGGGTTAACCAAGAATCATAATTAAAATAAACCCAGGGTTACCCCAAAACATTTGGGTCTGCAAGTTGACTCTGTTCATCTCTCGCCACAAGTGGGAAATCCCCCTCCCATTATTAACTCAACCGAAGAACATCTTTACCATCCCTACATCAAAACAGCCCAAATGTGTTATGTAGATGAATCAATAACAACAAATCAAACAGTCTTCACAACAGTGAATAATTTCAGAAATATATTCATTTTCAGATGGACAGTTTCAGGATTCTGCTAGGAGGTTCCATGAGCCACAGATCTGGCCTCAGGCTGGGAGGAGCTGGACTGGTTAGGTAGTCCTCTGGGACTGTCTAATCACTGACTCTGTTGTGGAGTAGAAGATGAGAAAGAGGGATGACCCTCTCCAGGCTACTCAGACTCAAGCTGTGAGTAACCTCCCAGCCACTAAGCAGATGATTCCCACCCATCCTAGAAGGTTTCCACTCATCCTAGAAGGTTTCCATCCATCCTATGTTCTCCTTTGACTGACAGTGAATGTAGTTTCAGGTGGGCACAGCAGCCGGAACTGTCTTCCTCCCTCACCCCCGATTTTTTTTAAATGTGATTTTATCCCCTTTCATAATTACTGTTTCAGATGGCAAGAAAAGGCCAGATTGGGGATATTTTTCCCTCCTGTGCAAGTATTTTCTCCATCATTTCCCCAGAAGCTTGTAACATTCCCTCTCCTGGAATTTAGATGCTCAGAATTTTACAGGTGGTTGTATTTATCTTCATCTCTGCCTTTTAGAATACAAAGAACCTTTTCTACAAACACATCTTTTTACCTGGTTTGAGTAAATTTTCTTTTTTATGAACTATTAACTCTCCTTTTTATTTCTCATGAGGGATCTAATCACTTTCTTTAAGTTTCTTGAATATTTTTAGGTTTTCCTCCACTCTGTTAACCTGCCTTTTGTAGGTGATGTATTTCTTGCATTTATTTGAATCTCAAACCACTTCAGTTTGAATATCATTCTTCTTTTCCCTTTCACCCTGTACTTGGTAGAGGAACTCTGAGATCTCTCTGAAAACAAAAGAGAGAGAGAGGGAGAGAGAAAAAGGGAGGGAGGGAGGGAGAAAGAACACGGAGAAGAGACAGAGAAAGAGATGTTTTGGAAAGAAAAAATACAATATCAGAGATGAGAACATTTAGTCTGCATAGCTGGAGAATGTGGACAGAGCGGAGAATCACGGGGGTGAAGAATCGGCGAGTGAAAAATTTGAAAAAGTTCATCGAGTGAGAAGACAGGGATGGTTAGCGTGAAATCTTTTAAGGGGAAATTTAGTGTACCATGGCAAATAAGGTGATGGAGGGAATAATAAGGAAAAATGCTTGGGGGGGCATGATTCTAAACAAAGGACCCCGGTGATTCTACAGGAAGGATTGCAAAGGTACAGGAAAATATGACAGGTCAGTAGACCTGAAGTGTCTTTACAAAATTTCAGCACATGTCTGACACATGTGTGTGCTACATAGCTATCTCCCTTCAAAATTATTGGCTATTTAAAATAGAGGTTTTATACATAAGCATGCATTTCATACTAAACATACAACTAAACCCTATGTCAAGAATACAAAGAATAATAGTCCAGCAATCACACATACGTAAGTTTTCATTTTATGACGTCATAAAATGCCATTTCAGTGTGGAATGTGATAAACTATGCTATGGTAAGATGCAAACACACAACTGAAAATGAAAGTGCGAAGAAGTATAACTAAAAATCTATTAGGAGAGGTTACATGTATGTTAGAATTGGTTTACCCACCTTGAATGGCAAAGGACAAGTAGAGAGAAAGGGAAGGACAGAGGGAAGGACAGAGTGGCCTTAAGCAAAAAAGAAGCTGAACACCAAGGCAGAAGCCTTTCCAAAAAGGCGTTTCAGTGAATGCAAATGCACTTAGCATTCAAAAGTGAAGAAGTGTGTTACCAGGAAAGCAAGACCAGACTCAAAGCTGCTGTGTGACATGTGTACACATACAAGTTGAAAGCAGATCAAGAATTAAATACTAACCCTGGAGGCACCAGTCAAGCTAAAGTGTGGCATGAAGACTCTGGTTGAGAATCAAGTAAATCACATCATGATGGAAATGGCCAGCACAGCACAGCACGCTGCAATCCCAGGAACCAAGACGCAGAAAGGCCTGGGCCGTGGGTTAGTCTGGGCTACATGGCAAGACTTAATCGTAAAGAAGAAGAAATATTACTGGTCCACCCACTGATGCGTGACCCAAGCCCTAGCAAGTGTTCAGCACGTGCCATCAACCCAGATGAAACCCAGCGGGCCACACATGAAAACAGACAAAAATAGGAGGAAGTCTGGCAGGGAAGAAAAAGAGTTGTCATGGGAAGAACAGGGGGGATGAGATTGGGGATTAGGGTGTGAAAAAGTCATACTTCCACTGTATTTATGCATGCAACATTAAGAGAAGAAAAAAGTACAAAATAAAAACAATATAAAAATAGCTCGTAATGATGACATAATAATACCCAATATATACACAATTTAAAATAAAATAAAGCCGGCGGCGAGCACCCAGGCCGACTGCGGCTTGGCCTGCGCCCCCCGCCCCCTCCCCCCCCGCCCCGGACGACCCCAGCCCCCTCCCCTGCGCCGCCCCGCCCCCGCTCAAGGTGAGTGAGAGAGATAGAGAGAGAGAGAGAGAGAGAGAGAGAGAGACCAGCCCAGCCCCCACCCACCCCGGAGCCCCACACGTCCCGGCGGTGAGCACCCAGGCCGACTGCGGACCCTGTCCCGGACCCTCGCACCCTCCCGCCCCGTGCGCCTAGCCACCCCCCTGGATCCCAGGTGAAGAATTCTGCCATTGAGCCAGGGAGCCAAAGAGCCCAGCCCAGCCCCACCCCACCCCACTCGGGAGCCGCCGGGCCAGCAGTACCGCACTGCGCAGCCGGCTTTGCCCCGGGCCCCGCCCCTCTCCGCGCCCACCTTCCCAGATCGCAGGTGAAGAACTCTGCGTTCAACATCAGACACTCTGCCTCTCTGGCCCACCGGAGACCTACGCACGTGGTCCACGGAAGACACACTGCTACTCAGAATTCAATAGAGCCCAAAGGAAACTCAAGCAAAATTCTAAGGAACAAAGGGAGCACAGGCCATACATCTGGACTCCACTACAATCATTATATCACGTGGGCGAGTTTCTTCTCATCCAGCCCAAAGATAAGTAAACTTTTTCTTTTCACCTTACTGATCCTTTAAAGTATCAATGCTGTAGATCAACTTTCTCATACAGCCACCCCAAAACATACAACTCCAGGGAGTACACCACTCACCCCTACATTTCATCAAGAAACTAAATCGTAAAAGTGCACTACCAAACTAATACTCACCCCCTGGTAACGTAACCTGATTTAACTGACGTACTAACAGCCTAGTAGCCTCATCTAGGATATAATACTAACAATACACAGACATACCCAATCCAAGGCAAGCACTAGTAATAACTGGCAAGCGTAACAATACTAACTACGTGGATTCAGTGAAAAACAGAAACTGAAAGGTCCTAAAAAACAAAACAACAATGTACAAGTCAAAGTGCAGATCCACAAGAAACAAAACCCAAGAAGACCAATCTCCTGCCGAAAGAATCAATCCCATAATGAGGGATTCCGACCAGAACAAATCCACAGAAAATCGCCATGAAAGCCAGACCCAACATAATGACTTTCAGAGTATGATCCTTACCATGATTAATACTATGAAAGAGGAAATCCAAGAAGAGTTAAACATCCGAATCAACCACTTTGAACAGGAACACAACAGACACTTGGAGGAGTTGAGAAAAACAGTTCAAGAAACAAAAATAGGTATGGAGCAATTAAAACAGTCTCAGGCAGAGTTTAAAATTGAACTAAAAGACAAGTTATCTTCAACCCAAAACTCAACAGAGAGTCTTATCAGCAGAACAAATGAGGCAGAAAATAGAATTTCAGATCTTGAAGACAAAGTGGGAGAATTAACCAGCTCAATGGAAGAGATTGTTAAAGCCAAAAAGATACTTGAGAGGAACATTCAAGAGATATGGGACACCCTGAAGAAGCCTAACATGCACATTCATGGAATACCAGAACAAGAATCCCAAAATACCACACCTGAGGAAATATTTCAATTCATCATAAATGAAAACTTCCCACAATTAAAGAATGAGAGGCCTATCCAAATACAAGAGGCATTTCGCACTCCAAACAGATAGGACCAAAATAGAAAATCGCCACGGCAAATAATAGTCAAAACACTCCACATTCAAGACAAAGAAAAGGTGCTGAGAGCTTCAAGAGAAAAAAAGCAACTCACTTTTAAAGGAAAACCTATTAGAATAACAAATGACTACTCAATGGAAACAGTAAAAGCAAGAAGAGCTTGGAGAGACATACTTCAAGTATTAAATGAGCAAAAATGCCAACCCAGACTGATATACCCGGCAAAACTATCTGTCATGATTGAGGGAGAAAGAAAAGTTTTCCAACACAAAGACAATTTGAAGGGATACATGTCTACCAAACTAGGCCTTCAAAAAATCCTAGAACTGATACTCAAGCTTGAAGAAAAGAACAAGCGTATCCAGGAGGGCAGAAGGGAAGTATAATACCACCAAAACATAAATATCAAACAACATGCTTACAAAATCTACTAAATATAAAAAATGTCCAGAATTAAAAATAATTTCTCCATTATAACGTTAAATGTCAATGGTATTAATTCACCGATTAAGAGACATAGATTACAAACTTGGATTAAAAACCACAATCCAACAATCTGCTGCCTTCAGGAAACTCATCTCACCACAAAAGATAGGCACATCCTAAGAATGAAAGGCTGGTCCAAAATCTTACAAGCTAATGGAACTAGGAAACAGGCAGGGGTAGCAATTATGCTTTCAGACAAAGTGGACTTCAAACCAAAGAAAATCATAAGAGACACAGATGGATACTACATTTTAGTCACAGGTACAATTCACCAGGAAGACTTCACAATCCTGAACATTTATGCACCCAATACTGGGCCCCTCCACATTCATTAAGAAAACCCTACAGCGCCTAAAGCAAGATATCAACCCCCAAACGATAATTCTTGGGGACTTCAACACCGCCCTCTCAACATGGGATAGATCAACAGGTCAAAAGCTTAACAGAGACACTTTGAAACTTAATCAAACCCTTAAAGAAATGGACCTTACAGATCTCTATCGAACTTTTCACCCACGCACAAAAGAATACACATTTTTCTCAGCAGCACACGGAACTTTTTTCAAAATAGATCACATATTGGGCCACAAAACGAATCTACACATATACAAAAAAGTTGAAATTCTAACCTGTGCCCTATCAGACCACCATGGCCTAAAGCTGGACATCCACAACACAACAAACAAGATAAAATACACTAACTCCTGGAAACTTAACACTATGATGCTGAATGAGAACTGGATTCAGGAAGAAATTAAAAAGGAAATTCAAGATTTCCTGAAAGTGAACGATAACAAAAATACAACTTACCAAAATCTCTAGGACACAATGAAAGCTGTCCTAAGAGGTAAGTTCATAGCTCTTAATGCCTACATCAAAAAAAATGGAAACATCAGAAATAAATAACAATGCAGCTTAAGGCTTTAGAGAAACTTGAGCAATCTGATCCCAAAAGTAGTAGAAGAGAGGAGATTAGCAAAATAAGGGGAGAAATATCTGAAATCGAGACTAAGAAAACAATAGAAAAAATCAACCAGTCAAAAAGCTGGTTCTTTGAAAAAATCAACAAGATTGATACACCCCTAGCTAAACTAACCAAAAGCAAGAGAGAGAAAACCCAAATTAACAAAATTAGAAATGAACATGGAGTAATCACTACTGATACCCAAGAAATCCAGAGAATTATAACATCATATTTCAAAAACTTATACTCAGTGAAGTTTGACAACACAGAAGAGATGGATGAATTTCTAAGTAAACACATCTTACCGAAATTGGATCAGGAAGTTGTGAATTACTTAAATGGCCCTATAACATATAAGGAAATTGAAGAAGTAATCTCGATTCTTCCCACCAAAAAATGTCCTGGACCAGATGGATTCAGCAAAGAATTCTACCAGACATTTAAGGAGTCAATAACACCAATACTCCTTAAACTGTTCCATCAAATAGCAAAGGAAGGAACACTACCAAATTCCTTCTATGAAGCTAATATCGTCTTAATCCCAAAACCTAATAAAGATTCACTTAAAAAAGAAAACTATAGGCCGATCTCCCTGATGAACACAGACGCGAAGATTCTCAACAAAGTCTTAGCAAATCGGATTCAAAAACATATTAAAAAGATCATTCACAGGGACCAAGTAGGCTTCATCCCCGGCACGCAAGGTTGGTTCAACATATGAAAATCAATAAATGTAATTCATCATGTAAACCAGTCCAAAGTCCAAGACCACATGATACTCTCGATAGACGCAGAAAAAGCCTTTGACAAGATCCAACAGCCTTTTATGATCAAAACGCTAGAGACAGTAGGAATGGAAGGAACCTTTATCAATATAATAAAAGCTGTATACAACAAGCCCACAGCAAGGATTATGCTCAATGGGGAACAATTGGAAGCATTCCCACTTCGATCAGGAACTAGACAAGGCTGTCCACTCTCACCACTTCTATTCAATATTGTACTTGAAGTCTTAGCTGAAGCCATAAGACAAGAAAGGGACATAAAAAGGATTCAAATCAGCAAGGAAGAAATCAAGCTATCCCTATTTGCAGATGACATGATCTTATACCTGAGGGATCCCAAAAACTCCACCAGGAAGCTCCTGGAACTAATTGAGAAGTTCAGCAGGGTGGCAGGATACAAAATAAATGTGCAAAAATCAGAGGCCTTCCTATATGCCCAGAATGAAAGAAGTGAAAAAGTCTTGAGAGAAACAATCCCATTTACTGTAGCCCCTAAAAAAATGAAATACCTTGTTATAAACCTAACCAAGGAGGTAAAAGACCTTTACAATGAAAACTTTAAAACCCTAAAGAAAGAAATTGCTGAAGACATCAGAAGGTGGAAAGACCTCCCATGCTCCTGGATTGGCAGAATCAACATCGTAAAAATGACCATCCTACCTAAGGCAATATACAAATTCAATGCTATACCAATCAAAATCCCAAAGCAATTCTTTAAAGAAGTGGACCAATTAATCTCAAAATTCATATGGAGGCACAAAAGACCCAGAATAGCAAAAACAATCCTGAGTAACAAAAACACTGCTGGAGGTATTACCATACCGAACCTTAGTCTATACTACAAATCCATAGTTTTAAAAACAGCCTGGTACTGGCTCCAAAATAGACACACAGACCAATGGATAAGGGTTGAAGACCCAGATATAAGCCCACAAAAATACAGCCATTTGGTCTTTGACAAAGGGGCCCAAAGAATCCAATGGAGAAAGAACAGCATCTTCAACAAATGGTGCTGGCAAAACTGGATCTCCACATGCAGAAGATTAAAGCTGGACCCGTACTTGTCACCATGTACAAGACTTAATTCCAAATGGATCAAGGACCTTGATATCAGGCCAGAGACTATAAAAATCATAACTGAACGGATAGGGAACTCCCTTGAGCTGATTGGGCTAGGCCAACATTTCCTAAACAGACATCCAATGGCACAGTTACTGCTACCAACTCTCAACAGTTGGGATCTTGCGAAATTAAAGAGCTTCTGTTCAGATAAAGAGATTATCACACGAGCTCAAAGGCAACCCACAGAATGGGAGAAAATCTTCACTAACCACATATCTGATAGAGCTCTACTGTCCAGAGTGCACAAAGAACTTAGAAAATTAAACACCAAGGAAACCAATGGCCCAATTAAAAAATGGGCCCTGGAACTTAAAAGAAATTTTACCAGAGATGAAATTAAAATGTGTAACAAATATCTTAAAAAATGCTCCACTTCTTTAGCTATCAGGGAAATGCAAATCAAAACTTCCCTGAGATACCATCTCACCCCGGTCAGGATGGCAAAAATCCACAATACAAACAACAACAAGTGCTGGAGAGGATGTGGAGAGAGGGGAACACTGCTACATTGCTGGTGGGAATGCAGACTCATACAGCCATTCTGGCGAGCTGCCTGGAGATTCTTAAAGAAATTAAAGATTGAAATGCCATATGACCCTACTATTCCACTTTTGGGAATAACCCCCCATGCAGCAGAGGTTCGCCTTGATAGCACCAGCACGACTATGTTCATAGCAGCACTGTTTACAATAGCAAAGTCATGGAATCAACCTAAATGTCCAACAGTTGACGAGTGGATAAGGAAACTGTGGTACATCTATACAATGGAGTACTACTCAGCCATCAAAAATGATGAATTACTGGAGTTTGCTGGGAAATGGATGTCATTAGAAACAATTATATTAAGTGAAGTATCCCAATCCCAGAAAGTTAAGCGCCGTATGTACTCCCTAATAGGTGGCTCCTAGTACCAAATTCACCCAGCCCACATTGAGACACTCAAGGGTAAATCTATGTAATATGGTAATTGCAAGGATTGTGAACAGGAGGGATGGGGTTGGAGAGCCACACCAGACACAAGGAGAGAGGGGAACATGTTACAGCAGAGAAAATCGACCTCCAAGGAATGCAAGTAAGTAATGTGACACCTGGTTAAGTTCACAGACATTTGTTCCTGATCATGTACAACTGAGGGGGTATGATCTCACCAGAAGGAGAGGGCATATAGTCTGGCAGATGAAAAGAGATCATTTTGCAAATGGATGACTGATCCCTCCCTCACTGAGGTTTCCTGCTTTTATTACATCTATCCTTGAATGTGCTATTATAACAAGACTCCAGTTTAACAGTTTTTTGTCTCTGACCAGGGGGTGACATACAGTGCCCATCAGGATGGAGTGAAGGACATAGCAGGAGCAGCAAAACTGCAAAAGAAAATCAACAAACCACGATCCAGAACTTCAGAGACTCTATATCATCCACATAGAACTAAGCCAGCCTAATCTCCCCCCATCCTGGAGCTCAGGGACATCTGCTGAAGAGGGGGCGGTAAGATTGTAAGAGCAAAAGGATGGGGGGAAGCAATGATTTGAAGAGTCTCCACACTAGATAGGGCTGAAGCAATCATAATAGGACTTTGCATGCCCTGCGCCATGTCCGTCACACTATTGACCTCACAAAGTCTAACATTGACTAAAAGCACCAAGATCCTTGGAGGCAAGGGATTGATGGCCACAGTAGTGTTCCTATGCTTAAGGGGAACACGAGAAAGGGTTCAGGGAAATGCCACTGGGTCCTTTTACGTCATCAGAAAGGAGGACCAAGAGGAAAGTTAGGCATACACAATAAAGGACTCTCTGGGAATTGGGGGGGGGGGTACTGGGAGATGGGGAGGGAGGGTGGGGGAGCAGGGGGTTCGGGGGGAGGAGGAGGGGGGAGGGAACTGGTCTACCTATTAAGTTTGTATGAGCAGAAATAATAATAAAAATGTTATAAAAATAAAATAAAAATTAAATTTTAAAAAATTCTTTAAAAAAAAGTTTGTATGAGCGGAAATAATAATAAAAAATGTATTAAATAAAAAAAATCCAATTCCTAAATAAAATAAAATAAAATAAAATAAAGGTCCAAAACCTATGTGAAATATTAGGGAATATTGAAGACCTGGCTCAGAACACTCTCCCTGACAGAACGAGTCAAGAAGGAAGAGATGAGCTGGTGGAGCTGAGCAAGGGTTAAACTAGCTGACCTGACTTCATGCACATTTACAGAATTATGCAGCCAACCAATGAACCACTTATGGTTTCCAAAGAAAAACAATGAGATATTGGTCCAGTGAGGCATCACAGGGCTAAAAGTGCACACAGTGTGCCTGCAGACTGAAGACAAATACAATTTAGTAAATAATCTGCAGGCCAAAGGAAAACTCCCCAACAGGAATAATCAAGAAAAGAAAAAAGTAAAAAAGCAAAGTATGGAACATTAACACAGATCCCAAAAATGCTCTCACAATAATGACTTGGGAGCATGCATAGCCAGGTCAGGAAGGAAAGACACAAATCACCCACACGTCAGTCTTGAAAATGGAGCAAAAAGCATAAATGCTACTGAAAGAAAAGGGATTCTTAATTAGAAAAGGTCTGTTCAAGAAAACTCTGGGTCTATGTGTCTTCTAGGTTCTTCTAGGGTATTGTTTATCATTTGAGATAAATTATTCTAATTATAAAAAAACTCATGAGAAAAAGGCAAGAATGAGCATATTCTTGGGATGTTTTTTGATGCCTCTATAACCTCAATTGAAAAATATGCCCAATATCTTGTCAAAATAGAAATTTGTGAACTAATATCTCCTATGAACAAAGATGAATATTTTGGAAAATCAAATATGTCAGTGTAAAAACGACAATACACTATGATCAATAGGAGTTCACCCCAGGGAAACCAGGATTAATCGGACATTTGAAAGATCAATACATTTAGCCATCTTACCACAAAAAAGGGAAAAAAATGCTAATTTTGATAGAAACATAAAAAACACAGAGGACATTTAACAAAATTGAATATTTGTTCACATAATTTTGCTATTGCTTTTGAACTGCCCACCCCATTCATTAACAGGGGAACCTGATGAAAGATCATGAAACTTGGATGTAGCAACAACAGATGCAAATGGATAAAAAGTCTTGCAAACGTTTTGGGGGTCTTTAGTCATTGAGAGAGCAAGCATTAAGTCAGACATGGGATTCCTAGCTGTACACAGATAGCAAGTCACCAAATACAAAACAGCCACAGGACTCCAGTCTGCTGAGAACATGGGGCGCCAAGAATTCTTTCCCACAAACAAACACAAGCTAGTATCGCAGCTCTTAGAAACTGTTAGAATCTTTAAAGGCTTGTCCTACATCGACTCTATGACCTGATAGTAGACTCAAAGGAAATAAAAAAAAAAAAAAAAACATGATCCGCAAGATACTTTGTACGAATTTATTTAACCAAGTCCCCAAGACAGAAGCTAGCTTGATTTCCATCAGGAGATGAGCAGGAAGATAGGCTGGCTGACTCACTAGTGGAGTACTCAAATAAATAAGCACCTGATACATAAAAGCACATGGGTAAAACTCATAGATATTATGCTTGGTGCTAAAGATATTATGCTGTGAAAAACTAGCCCCAGGTGATAGAAATCTCAAAACAATTGCTTGTCACAGTGTGATAGTTAATCCTGGGTGTCAACTTGATCACATCTGGTATTAACTAAAATCAGCTGTCAGACTACCTGAAGAGACTATCTAGGTCAATACATTAACAATTGAAAGAGCAGCCCTAGATCTCATTAGAACCTCTTAGATCCCATTGGAACCTCCCAGTAGTGGACCAGATAAAAGGAACCACAGAACAGGGGACAAAGAAGAGAGACTCTCCAGGAATCCTCCAGCCACATGAATGTCTGCTGTGACTTAGCCGGCCTGCAGCTGCATCCACCAGCCACGTCTCCACTGCCGTGAAAGACTATCTCCCCTCTGGAACCTTTTCTTCCTTAAGTTACTTGACTTTGGGTGCTCTCTGACAGCAAAAGTTAAGAGTAACCATTACACACAGGGAGACTGATTGAAGACACATATGTTCTGAAATGGAGAAATTGTCTCTATAGGTGTGTGTAGTGTACGGTGTACATGTTTTGTGCTGCTGCAATGCAATGCTGCAGATTGGATAGTTAACCGCAAAGAGAAATTTGTTATTCTGTAATTTTAAGGCTGGTGGTTACAAAACAGGCACTGGCTTGGGCCCTCCTGCTGTAGAGTAAGAGTGCAGAGAGTAGGAGAATAAGAGAGAAGGAGGGAAGAGGAGATGGATAAACGCAGAGAAACATCAAATCTGATCACCTGCAGGCGCTGCCTCTGGACACTGCGGCGCTGGCATAATCCTCCATGATGGAAAGCTCTCTCAGCACCAGTCTGCGCTTCTGGGCTTCACACCTCCATTTTGGGAATGGCCACATGAGGCATTTGCAATGTATACTGATGCCTTGAATAGTGCTTCTCCTCTATTCAAGTGAACAATGGCTTTGACAACTGAATCAACCAAACTCAACGTGCCTGGATGCTCAGCCATTTCGTTACTTTACAAACGCTGAACTCTATTACCTGAGAAGGGAGTGCTCGACTCTGGGTCCTGTTGGTGATGTTTTCTGGGAAGATGAACAGGTGGATATGCACCCTTTCCAGCAGGGAGCACCGCCAAGTCTAGTTTGGTAAGGAGTGAGTTTATTTACCAGAGCATGGGTGCGGGGTGCTCAGAGGAATGAGGGTGACTGAAGGCCTGCTCAGCATGGGTGGTAGCTTGGAGACAAGCCTTGAGAGAGGCCCTTCTCCTTAAAGGGATGATGGCTCCAGAGGAGATGCAATCCATCATGGCAGGGAACACATGGTGGCAAGCAGAGAAGGCCTTTAGCATCGTGTCAGAACCACAGCAGCAAAGGCCGGGAGCAGGCCTCAAAGCGTCAGACTTACTCTGACTCAACTAATGGTTACCATGGAAACATCTAGTCAATGTCAAAGGCAGTAAAGAAATCCATCCATTGCCTAATAACTACAGCACAATGTCTCATACCCAAGATTACCAAATAGGCAGAGAGAGACTAGAAATAAATATTAGACAATGTCTAGCATCCAAGAGAAAAAATTACTAAACTGGTAAAAAAAAAGAACCAGCGATTATAAACCCAGAAGGACTTAGCTACAAAGCACATGGCAGAACCATCTAGAAAGATGTTAGACATTCATCACAAGGATAGGAATTCCACGTCACACCGAAGGAGACTGTCTCCCTCCTTATCTCCTTTCCTTCCTCTCTCTCTTCCTCTCTTCCCTTCCTCCCTTCTGCACTTTCTTTCTTATTTTGATTTTTGAAACAAAATAGCTCAGGCCAGTCTTAGACTCCACAGTCTTCTTGCCTGGCCTCCTGGGTGCTGGTTACAGGTGTGTCACAGCATCCACCTGGCTTTTTCCTTTGCAGCCTCAGACATCATGCACTTTGATCTTTATTTCATTTTTCAGAAGCAAGTCTCTATGCTGCCCATATTCTAAGGGAGAGGGTTAGCCTCCATCTCTTGATAGAAGGACTGGGAAAGGTTGGAGAGTTTTTTAAAGCAACCACTGTCTAGTATCTAGAAAGATATCAACTGTGAAACAGTGTCAAGAGAAACAAGAAGCACATGTTCCTAAAATTCCAGAGCCACCCATTCCATCTGTGTCATAGTTAGGCACGGGTGTCAACTTGACAGTTGAGGGTTTGAGCTCTGGACACATTTGTAGAGAATTAATGGTTGAGTTAAGCCCAGAGCAAACCTGCAAGAGATTGTCTAGCTGGTGGGAAAGGCCCAGCCCATGGTGGGTGGGACTAGGTCCTGGGATAAAATACCGAGAATTGAGAAAGTTGGCATCCTTCTATACACTTGGCTAGACATGCTGGTCTGGCAAGTAAGGATCTTCCCTCTCTCAGCTGTTATGTGGTGATGGTGTGGCCAGTTCCCTCGGCCCTGGTGTTGGTGCGTGCTCTCCCTGTCAAGCCGGACTAAGAACTGTAACCAGTAATCGTAAGAGAAAATACACCCCTTGTTCCCTTAAGCTGTTTGATGGTCATTTATCAGCAACCGTGCAGGCAGACTGTATCAATCTGCTTCCACAAACCTGAGGTCTAAAAACACCAAGGACCTTGGAAAGAAGTTCTAGCATAAAGACCTGGCAGAGCTGGAAACTACTTGGTTCTCTGCCCTCTCGACCTTCCAGCTCCATGCCCGGCTTTCTCAGCCTCCTACCCTCGCTGCCTGGTCTGCAAACTCTTCTGTTGCTGTGATATAATACTCTGACCTAGGCAACCCAAGGGAAAAAAGCGTTTATTATTTTGTCTTGTGGCTATTATATTTCAACCACATGCAGAGCGAGAGTGAGAGCGAGAGTGAGCAGGAAGGTTAGGTTATGAAGCCTAGAACTACATCTCCAATGACGTACTTCCTCCAGTTAGGCTCCACCTCCTAAAGATTCCACAGCCTTGTCAAGCAGTCCCACTCACTGAGGCAAAAATGTTTAGACACATGAGCCTGTGGGGACATTTCACATCCCTAGGCCCTGAATTCCAGCAGACATTCCTGTTATGTTCTGGAATCGTCTTGATTCCTTACGTGGGAGAAAATCTCCATGCTGAGGCTTTCCACCAAGCTTGCTTTCTTTCAGGCTCACTCAAGCCATATTTATCTCCACTCTTTCCCCGGATGTACCTAGCCATGGATCTTGGCTACGAGAATCAGGCCCCTGTGTTCTTTGTATCTCTTGCCTGTTTCCTCGTCTGCCAGCCCGATTGTTTTAACGACAAAAGACTGGATCTGAGCCCCGGGCCTCATGGCCAGGATTCCATTGCTTCTGCCAACATGCCCCGTGCACTGTCTCCCTGCCAGGGATCCACCGCCTGCTCACCTCTGGCCGCTCTATGTGCCAACCACCTGCCTGGCTGGGCCTCTGGCTTCCACCTGTTGCCAAGGGACCTGAGAAGCAGGTCTGCCATCTTCTAGGACTTCCTCAGCTGCTGGGAACTCCTCCAAAGCACTGTTCCATTTCTACACTGGTCCTTTCCTGCTATTTAGTTCCTGGTTCTGACACATACCAAAGAGCATTTGCCTTTCTCTCTGCCTGCCACCGACTCCTTTTGGTCCGATGCTGCATGCCCAGTGAGGTCGAAAGAATCTGTTACCAAAAAAAAAAAAAAAATGCAGGAAACAATTCTCAATGGTAGGATCACTCTGACTTACTACATTGGTTAAAGACTTGCCTAGTATGACGGTTAATCTGCACTGTTGACTTGGCTGGATCTAGAATCTTCATGGAAACAAGCATCTGGATGTGTGGCCAAGAACTCCAAAGTTTGAACTAGGGAGGGAAGACCTGGCCGAAGTATGGGTGCTGCACGCCATGGGCTGGGGCTCCAGGACTGAATCAAAAGGAGACAGGAAGCCAAACATCTGAGTTCATGGCTCTGCGTCCTGGTTGTCACGTGGCCAGTTGCCTCTCTCTGACCCTCCTGATTCTCACGCCACGATGGAATGTCCCCTGGAGCTGTGAGCCAGAGAAAACAGTAGCTTCCAGGGAAACTGAGTCACAGTCACAGGAAAAGCAACGAATAAAAATGGCAGTTAGTTTGATTTTACCATTAAATAGTATATAAATTTCAAGATGTCATGTTCAATTTCGGACCATTAAAATTTAATTAGTTAATTTAAAAAGCAGCGTGGCCTCCAGCCATTTCAACATCTATTGTGTAATATCTTTTAAAAAAATTGCTTCTGTCTCCATGGAAAAGCTGCTGCTGCCTTTGCCTTTCTCTTGGCTACCAAGACCTGCTAACTGGGGGCTCGTGACCCTGGATCTTGGATTCTAGCTCCTCATGCATTTTACAATTACCTGGCCCTCAACACCCAGCTGGCAATTTGTATCCTTGGCTTTCTGGGTTCCCGCCCAGCCAGGCTCACTGTGGGCTGCCACCCACATCTGGCAGGATGTGCTCGCTACATCTGCAGAAGAGGGCGGGGAGGGGGAGAGGGGGGAGGACAAGAACTCAACTGGCTGATATCACATGAGCTCTGTGGAATGCATACCAGACAGGAGGAACCTTTGCTAAGTTTGCCTGACCTTCACTCCACGCAACGGAAGCTGGAGAATTTGGCTCTGGGGTTGTGATGACGCCCCAAGTTACTCCCTAAACCTGCTTGAAACGGGCATGAATTTTTGACGGGGAGAATAACATGGGAACATGTTTATAAATCACCAGTCAAGGAGGCGCGCAAACCCAGAATCATTCCCACAGGAAGCACGTCTTAGGCTCTGACAACGCTTCTCTTCTTCAGCCTGCCAGAAACAGATGTTGACAGCTCTCTCATTGGGAGAAGAGACGCACAAGGATGAATATTACCCTTGAGAAACACAATGTACTGAACGTGGCTTCTGAGAAGCAAAGGAGCTGTGTGGCAGCTGAGAGAAGGCGCGCACAGAAAACCTGCACGAAGAAACCAAAGAAACTCGGGCATCGATGTCAGAGCTCGGCTAGGCCTCGGCTTCATGGAAGTTTCCAAACCCAGCTGAAAGGGGCAATTGATAGAGTGTTTAGTGGATTGTGGGCAGCACCAGACTGAAGACCAAAGTGCCCACACCGCACAAGGCCAACAGTCTCTCCAAAGTATTAAAAGAAAAAAAAAATCCATCTTCCAGCTGGCTGTTTGGCCTGCATCTTACAAAGGAATCTGATGTCTTTAAACCCATACAATAAAGAAAGAGAGAGAGAGAGAAAAATAGAAAGAGAAACAAACCCTATAATTATTATTCTGTGTTCACTTAAAATACAGTGACAGGGAATGTCTCAAATACCAAACACTGATAGCTTATGCGTGCATGGGCGTAAAAATGGCACATGACAGTTAGAGCTTTCAAAGATACTTCTGGATGAAAGTAATTTGATTCTGAAAAATAAGCAGCAAAGGGGCAGGGAAACAACCCCTCTCCCCCATACACACACCAGTCTATTTGTCCACTGGTCACTGATTACCCTGGTCTGGCTCATTTGTCCACTGGTACTGACAAATCCAGCATGTATTTGAGAACTGAGCATTCTTTGAATATATCGGGTTTTCTTTTTCTTCTCCTATTCTTTACCACGTGGTGTTCCTGGGTTTGCTGAGGGTTTCATATCTGACATGCAACTCACAGAGAAATATGTCTGTATTACTGGATGCTCAGAGCCAGATAGAGGGAAAGAGAAGAAGAACTCAGAGATTCCAATAGACCAGGAAAAGACTGGAGTGGGCAGAAGCCAGCAGTGTGCAGAAATCAGGGCTGGGAGGGCTCTCTTTGAACAAAAATGTCATGCTGATCTGGTGGGGGGATGGCAGGATGTGCACCCCGCAAGTGACATCTGGCAGCCGCTAGCAGCAGGATAGAGCCAATATATAATCAGGGTGACCTGAAACCGCCAATCACACACCACCATCTTCAGCGACAGTCGCCTCCCACACTGTCAAATAGGCTGCTCTTCTCTAGTCCTCAAGCTGAGAAGCCGGGGATGGTGGGTCAGCAGGTCTCTGCACACAGAGGTTCAGGGACGTGGAGGCACTGGCCCGTGTGACTTTGATGTCTGGGGCCAGAGCTCTACCTGATGTTGGCATCTGATGACCATTAAGACTTGGGTCATGTCTGCTCCAAATATATTACGTATTGCTGACCAGAAGTGCTTCCCAGAGAGCACTGGATAAAGAACCTGATCGGCCCCTTACTATCGGAGGTCAATGATTCTGTTCAGATTCAGCACGGGGTCCATTCTGGTAAGTGTGCTTGTCAAAATATTCACAAGACGAGATAATCCAATTTCACGAAATCATGCAAAGTTAACCCCCTAGTTCTGTTTTGTGAGTCTCCTGTGAGGAAGGGGTCAGAGTTTAGTAAAAATTCCACATGAAAAGAAGGTGAAAATATAATTGTGAAAAATATTGCATAAACTATAAATGGTTAAAAGAAATTGAAAACACGAGGAAATGTTTTTCAAAAGGGAACTGCGTGTTCAGAGAAAAGACTCTGGTGGCCCAGTGTTAAATAATAAAAGCAGATCGCAAAATTATTCTCATTCAATAAATACTTTGTGCCCGTCTTGAAGCAGTGCTGTAGATCTGGGTGTACTGCCAGGAACAAAAAAAACCAAACCAACCAAACCAGAGATGTCTCTCCTTGCTGCAGCAAATGCTCTGGTGTGTTTATAATGTCCTTGCACCTATGCAAACAAGTAAGCAAATACAAATGAAAGGAACAAGCCGAAAGATACTGGGGGGACTCTTTTCGAGTGACCCTCAGGTCTCTTTATCATGTGCATATATATATACACCTTCCTCAGGGGTCCCTCCTCAAAGGCAACTCTACTGAGCTGTGTCTGTCCGTTTGCCCTTCTAGAGAGCCTAAACTTTCAGTGACCTTTGTCCAGTGACCAGCGGTCATGGTGTAAATGTGCTGTCTCATTTATCCCGAGTGGGAACATCCTGCTCGTGACCATGGTTGGAGCCACACGCTCCTTTCGCCTCTGGGGAGGCCAGCTAAAGACAGACAGATGGCCAGGAATGGACGCTAATAGTTCTTTTTCTCCACA
This sequence comes from Typhlomys cinereus, assembly GCA_023101885.1. Classification (NCBI taxonomy): domain Eukaryota; kingdom Metazoa; phylum Chordata; class Mammalia; order Rodentia; family Platacanthomyidae; genus Typhlomys; species Typhlomys cinereus. Next base: position 1,027,766 of record JALPQD010000322.1, read on the forward strand.
GTATTTAACCTGCTGATAAGTCCATTCTGGACTCTTAACTCCCAGTATTGCATATTCCAGAATTTCAACTTGACAATTTTTGTTGTTTTAATTTTTACTTTAATGTGGATGTAAGTAAAGATTTATAATATAATCATAAATCATTATAATGTGATGGCTTATGATTATAACATTCAGAACCATATTAATATATTAGCATGCTTCTGTTGTCTAGCTATAACCGGCTCTTTCAAAGTTTGAATCTTATAATCTCGGCATTTCTGTCCATTTCTGTCTCTCCTGCATCTGTTTCTACCCATGGATTTTCTTGAGAGCCACAACTAACTATTTCTTAGTCTACCTAGAGATTTTCCTATTTTGTTTACGTCTCTGCATTCATTCTCTTTAAACATTATGGGAATGCGCTGTGGTTGGGGGGGTGCTCTGTTTTGCTTTGGGCAAGCAGGTGATGTTTCACACAACATAACGTGTCCTCAGGAAGCTTACAGAGGGGTGTTTATAGAAAGGAAACTTCAGACTTCTCCCCCAATGTGAGATGCCCTGGCTCTGTCCCAGCTTCCCAAGCCAAGCCATCTTTTCTCTTTCCACTTCCCTTTCTTGCACTGTGGCTGGAGTCTGGAAAGTTCTGCCACACAAACACCCATCTCATTCGATTCCTTGCTCTCAAGATGTAATCTCCAATTCTGTCAGGATCTAACTTTTGCACAATGATGTTTCCTGACTCCTGTTTTCAGGTGCACAGGAAGAGAGTCTGTGCGTCTGGCTCTGTCTGCAATGTGCCCTACAGCAGAAGTCTCGCCGCACAGCATTTTGGACCGCGAAGGACACCATTGACGTACAGTCATGTGCTTTGGGGAGAGCGTTAAGTCATTAGATATAAAGGACTGAGACAAAGAGATTAAGAAATCATCAGTCAGAGAAAAGATGATAATCTAATCCGTCGGAAAACAACAAACTGAGAACCGGAACTTCAAAGACAGAAGCGCTCTAGGTCATTCTTTGACATTATTGACTCATATTAGTAAACATTTACTCACTGCCTGCTGTTTAAAAAACACATTTGTTTATTTTTTTTCCACTCAGCAATATTCTATGCCAAGCACTGGGATTTCCAGAGCTGTGCTTCGGGCCCCACACACTCTTTCTGTGGAACAATGGATCCGATTAAAATTTAAGTGGTGAAAGATTAACCCCTGCCCCCAGTGGGTAGTCCCACTGAGAAAACATGTCTCTAATTTTACTTAATTTTAATAAAATTTGAATTCAAAAAGAAGTATGGTATAACCAGCAGCAGGCACATTAGACTCCACAGTCGTAAGGAGATGCTAACACACCCATGCACACACACGCACATATATACACATGCATATACAGTTACAGTCAAATGTATCAATGCTGTATACAGGGCTTTGGTTGAGATTAAGAAGGAAAGAGAGCAACTTCGGGAAGTTATTTATATCTTAGGATGAATTTGAAGGAAAATAATAAATACCAAAACAAAATACATTCTTGGAGCAGAGAAAGAGTTCAGAGAACTGGAAGTAATATGTTGCTTTTTTTTTCAAATGAAAGCAAAAGGGTTTTGGAGAATTAATAAACTACCAAATAAAAGGCGTAGAGTAGGAAGCCGCCATGCTGGTTGTGTTACAGTATGCAGGTTACTCTTAGGCAGAATAAATAAAATTTTTTCCTATTTTCCACTTAACTCATGGATGAAGATATTTAAGATACTACCAAAAGATTTACTTGGTCTATAGTTTAGGAGAGGGTGAGGCAGAGAGGGAGAGAGAAGTCACTTAAGAAAAATGGGTACTAAATGAAGGAAAGAAAGGTAGGAAAACCCAGCTGGGTTGATACCACTGTTGATAGTACTCAGAATTGACTTTCTTTGTGAACAATCATTCAAAAAGGCTCCAAAATGCCTACGTGTAAGTTTCAAATCCTAAGTCTAACTCTACAGTGGTCTCGAAGGTCCACTAGCAATGGTGAGGGGACGTAGGAGGCAGGGCTCAGCCTGACTCTCTTTCTTTCCCTGCTACTGGGATTCAATACCCTGGCAGAAGCAACTTGGAGAGAAAGCATTTGTTTGGCCCAGGTTGCAGGTGACAGTCCCTTCTGGCTGCCACAGGTACACTGGTCAATTGGTCAGCTTAGAGCCATATTCGAAAGCAGACGGCCGCAGACCAGTGCTTGCTAATGCTCAGTTTGCTTTCTCCTTCTATTTAGTGGAGACATTCAGCCAGCGAATGGCCCACCCAGGGGGGCCCACGCCAATCGACCCAATCAAGATCCATGCCCAGCGATGGCCAGAGTCCCTGTCCTGGCTCATGCTAGATCCCCTTAAGGTGACAACTGAGATTAGTGGTCACAATGCCCTTCCTGACATTTGAGTCTGGCCCTTGCTACTCTTCATGGCTGGTAAGAAACTTTGATCTATTGACCATCCATCTGCCCTGTAGTTCTACACCATGACTTGTTCACAAGAGACCAAAGCAAAGTGAGGGGCAACCCTCATTGCAAAGGTGGTCTACCTTGTCTTTGACTCGGTTCCTTTCATTAGCACTGAAAAAAAAAATCACTTTTCATAGGTCATCTGGGAGAAGGGAGGCTTTGGGGTTTGGTCTTAGAAGTTAAAAATAAAACGAGATTAGTAGTAATTAGTGAAGTGGGTGTAATTTCATACCTTTGGCTATAATCACTTCCCCAAGTGGGCTTCTCGTGATTTGGCCTTCCAGTGTGCAATATTCCCTGTTGAAAGAAAATATTCATTCTGTACCCCCTGCAAGGGCAGTTTGAAAAACAGTACAATAAACATAAACTAATGTAATGACAGACTATGCAGAACATTGTTTGCATGAAATAAACCGCTAAAAATACTCCTTGCTATAACAATGTGAAAGTGGTAATATTGTCGTTCTTAACAATCCCAAGCTATTATTTTATTTTGCAAGAGTTTGTTGGCAAAATCTAGTCTCAATGATTGCTTAAAAAAAAGAAAGACAAATTTATTGCACTCCAATGCAGACTCTAAAAATATCAGAGAGCCAAGCATACAGGGATCAGCCTATTAATAGCCTAAAACACTATCAGTTGGTGGGATGGGACACTCTCTTTTTCAGATTGCGAGCCAGAAATCTAGATTTTTCTGTCAAGCTCTGTACTTTGAATCTGCGGCACATTCAGAGGTGAGGGAAGGCTGTAGTGATTAAAATCCCTTGTTTCTCAACACCCCTCGGGAGACATTCATCCTTCCAAGTTATTACAAGTGCTCTCAGAAGCTTTCCCGCGATGACTGATTCAATTATAATTACTTTAAGATGAGACACTTTTACGAGATGGGTAAGAATCACAGGAAAACTAAAGCACGACGTGTTATCACAATTGCACAGTACTGTGAGTCCTTGAACTAAGCCTGTTTCTCTCTGAGATAAGAGCAGAAGGAAAGCCACACAGATAGCCTCTCAGCAGGTGCATGTGCCCACGAGGGGCACCTCCCCTCTTTTGCACAGACCCACTTTTCCTTTGGGTTGCTCCTCTGTAAACACTGTGGACCTGACACTGCTTTTGGAGGCAAACTACCCAGGCCTGACTCTGAATCTGACATAGATAGAAAGACTATTGGAATAGAAGGCAGCCAACTAAGAGAGGGACACTCGGGCCAAGAAGGAAGGCCAGTTGTCTGTCTGTCCATGGCTGAAGACCAGGTATGTAAGCTTCTATGACAGAACCTACAGCTACACGAAGTCATGTGTTCATGCCCACTTTGTGCATGGGGAGAGGTGTGTGTACTTGGGGTGTGTGTGTGTGTGTGTGTGTGTGTGTGTGTGTGTGTGTGCGCATGCATGTATGCATGTGAAGGCTAGATGGAGAAGTGTGTACTTCTGTGTGTACTTCTCAATGGCTGATAAGGACAGAGTTTTTGCAGAGGTGTGTTATGTGTTGACATCATCTTCTCCCATAGAGCCTCCATTTGTGTGTTTGGATCAACTGTTTCATTTTCAATGCTCAGGGTTGAATCCAGGGTCCTGGGCAGGTGAGACCACCAAACTGCATTCCCCCCTGAGCTGCATCCCCTGAGCTGCATCCCCTGAGCTGCATCCCCCCTCTGAGCTGCATCCCTTCTCTGAGCTGCACCCCCCCCAGCTTCATCCCCCCTGAGCTGCAGCCCCAGCCCCTTTAGCATTGTCTTTTCTTTTGAGATGGATCCTCACTGAGTTTCTCATGCTACTCACCTTGAGCTCAGGGTCCTCCTATATCAGCCTCCCAACTAGCTGTAATAATAGTTCTGTACCCCAAAACCTGACAACTCATTTTTAAAGAAGGGTAAAACTTAACCCACCCCTCCAAAAAAATCTTACAAGAATAACAACACACTCTTATGGTTTAAGTGTGAGTTATCCCCCACAAGCTCTCGTGTTTGCATCCTTAGCTGATTGGAAGTTTGGAAGCGTCAAGGCACCTCCGGCAGGTCCCGCCTTGCTGGAGGAAGGCATGTCACAGGGGCGGGCCTTGAGGTTTGCTCGTTAGCCCGGCCTCCTCTGGCCGAGTGGCGGGAGTCACAGGAGGTGCCCTTCCCATAGGCTTGAGTACTCTGCCTCCCTGATGGCTGTGGTGACCTGGACCAGCCTCCAGGCCTCTGCCACTCAAGTCCCACCATATGCCCCCTGGAACCCTAAGTCAAATAAATCTCCCTTTCTCCCTTCAAGTATGTATAAGTGCTATTCACAGCCATAAAGGGATGTAACTGTTAACACCTCTGTACTAAAGTGATGAACTTCTCTTTATTAAAGTCAATGTTGATGGACTGAAGAGGTTAAGCATAGAAAAGAAATGTGCATATTTAAATGCTAGTAAGATTTTCACTCTCTAAGCACGATGCAGTCAAGAGCTGGGTATGTTTCTTCCCTAAGACAACACGCAGTGCACGGCAGAGACTATGGTTCAAAGACTCATTTGTGGAAAAATATGTAGCCATCTCAGCGAATGAATAAAGCATGGGCCTCCACTGAAAAGTACCAAGAGCAGCGGATAAACCAGTTGCTTTTTCCCACGTGTAGCAATCTGGATGAGACCCTCAAAGGTCCGCGTTTCAGAAGTCTAATGCAGTGTGGTGCTGCGGAATAAGATAGGGTGGGGTCCAGCTGGCAGGGACAGGTCTTCAAGATGGATCAACGGAGCATTGCCGGTCTCAGAACGGGGGGTTGCCAGACTCCTGCTTCTGGACGTCCTGTGGGAGCTTTGCTCCCACCTGCTGCTAAAGTTCAGATATAAAATGCCTCCACTGGTCCGTGTGTTGGAATGCCTGGGCCCCGGTCGGTGCTGCCATTTTAAGAATCTGGAAAACTTGGGTGGACGGGCCTAGTTGCAGGAAGGGACCCTCCACAGGGGGCATCTGGCTGGGGTTTTCATCCCTCCTTGGCTCGGCTTCCTGATTCCATGGCCAAGAATCACTCCCTCCCCCCACCACATCTTTCCTTCCATGATGGACCGCATCCTTCGAGTGTGAGCCAAAATAAAGCCAGCCCTCAAATGGCCTCCTGTCAGGTGAGCTACAGGGAAAATAACTGACGCAAGACTTGCTCTCGCCACGGTGGCAGCTGGCATGCCGCAGTCTAGCGCGGCAGATGGCACTGCCTGATTGTGAACTTCCAAACTCCCAAGCTGTGAGGTTAAAAAAAAATCTTCCCCTTTATACAGTACTCTGTAGAGCATGTTCTGTTATATCACCACCAAATGGACTAATACACGCAATAAAGACAAAGCTCTGACTTTGCAAGAATAGGGACGGAGCAGTATGAGAACTCTTCAGAAAGAAAATCACCCCCAAGGGCGGAGAACAACAACCCCATAAAGAGGATGATGCGGCTGACTTCATCTTTTGTTGGTGGCCTTGATCATAGTAGATTTCCAACCCAATGCACCCTCGCCATTGTGGCAGGGCCGGACACTGGAAGGGAAGGATCCTACCGAAAGAAGGTGATGCTGGCATCTAGATACCTGGGCAGAGTCCTAGAAGGGTTACAGATATGTCACTCCCCATTTGCAGACGTCAGTTTCCCAGAGTGTGAAATAAATGGAGCATCTATGGGCTCCCCGGACACCCCCCTTGTCACTGCAGAAGACGCCTATGGGAGAGAGCTTTCAGGAGGCTCTTGGAGCTGCTCTGCATCTGAGGGAGTAAGACCTGAGACACAGGCTGGACTCAAATCCCTGAAGGCTCACAGTCCCAAGCACTGTGCCCCAACACACCATGTCACCTAACTGCTGTCCCCACAGGCTGAGAGGAAAAAGAAATCCCAGGCTTCTTTAAAAAAAAACAGCCCAAACCCCAAACAGCAGTGCTCCTTGGATACAAGTGACATTTTATGCTAGAAATAGAAAATGTCCTCTAGTTTAGTTATAATTTCTACAATCTGTTCTGCCAAATTTTTTTTTTTGGTTTGTAAAACTGCTATTCAGAATTCTCTGGGACAAAATGCAAACCTAGGCTATTTCTAATAGATAATTTCCATGGGATATCTCATCAAGAACTAAAGAAAAGGTCTTCACAAAAGTCTTCTTACAAAGCCATGCACCTCCTTTATTTCTTACTGAAAGACTATAAAGGGCTACTATCTTCTATGCAATATCAAAAGTTTATTGTGCTATTAACATTATTTCTCCTTTCTCAGTGAAAAATAACCTCTTAGGGTTGGAAAACTTGCTTAGTAGTAGTTAGGGTACATGTCAAATGAGCAAATGAACCAGTAAGATCCCCATATGACATGTAAAATGCTGGGTGGATGTGGTAGGTCAACTATAAATTCAACCCTGAAGTCAGAGACTTGGAAGCCCCTGAGCAGTCTGGCTAGTCGCACTAGCCCTATTGGCAAGACCTGGATTTAATTAAAGACACTGTCATAAAAAGAGCAAAGGAGGATGATTCCTGATATCAATCTTAGCCCTCTGCATATGTGCACACACATATGCATATGCAACTGCACACACACACACACACACGTGTGGCTTTGCACGTGCAAACAAGTGTATACACACATGTACTGCCCATACACATACACATAAAAGTGGAAAAAGGAAAAATATCCTCTCTCTTCTTTCTCAAGAGCAGTTAATCTATAATATGTGGTGTTAATTATTTTGCCTCTGAAAAAAATCAGTTCTTTCAAAATCCATCACTATATTCACCAGTAGAAGAGACCTGCTGGATTCCATGAGAAACAGAAGACATGAGTGGCATGTGGAGAACCAACCAAAAGCAAGAAAGCAGCTCCCTTGTGAGAGGCAACCGCATGAGTCGATAACAATCCCTAAAATGGAACAGTGCTCGGTAGTTTTTTTATGCTCTGTGGATAGTTTGAAATTTCAAAAAAAAAAAAAAGCATTAAGTTTTGCAAGCTCAGATGAGTCACGTGGAAGACATGCCTCGGTCAAAAACACAACTTTATCTTTGATCTCAAATAATGATAAAACTGATAGGAAGCATCTCCAAGAAACCAAATGATTCTTATAAAGTCATTGCTCATCATTCACCCACTATCCTATAATAAACTCGATTCTGCATTTGTAGTTCAGCATTCCTTGTTTGAAAATCCAAAAGGCTCCAAACCCCAAAATATATAGAGGGTTCCTGACTCATTGCCCGCATGCAGCCTCCTACAGCAGGCCAATCAAAATGCCGGTGTTTCAGCAACAGCGTGTGAAATTACCTTGGGTCTATTTGGCTAAGGTATATGAAAAACATGCGTGAATTTCATTTCAAACTTGGGGCCCATCCATGAGCTATGTCATTTTGCATATGCAAATAATTCCAAATCTGAATGAAAAACAAATCGGAAACATTTCTGGTCTCAAACATTTTAAATACAGGTTGGTATTCAGCCCATATCACGATTTTTTTTCTAGATTAAAAATATGCCAAAACTCAGAAATTTTAAGAAATTTACTTAGCATCAGCAGAGCAGGGAAGTTTGGATATAAATCTAAACAAGTACACCCACAGCTGCTTAACCCCTTCTGTTCTGGGAGACATGCTAACTTGCATGACTTGTTCTCAATATGCATGTACTCCTCGTTCTCCTTCCAACAATCTCTGTTACCCACGACGAATGGGTCTACTCTCACCAACATGGTAGAAACCATGCATTTTTCCTGCAAGTCTCCTGTAGATTCTGTATCTCAGCACCCAGCTGCTGTATTCACAATGCTCGATCTGCCTGGAGAGTCTATTTCAAGGTCACCCCAAGGCCATGTATGTTCCATGTATCCCCCAGCTGAGCTGCTACAGGAAGCCAATGCCTCTGAGAAGTGACTTCTCAGAGGACTTCAGCCATAGAGGTCACCACAGGACACATTTGCTAGCAAGACCCATCCAACTCAGCAGACAGCTCACAGGGCCATAACAGACAGCAAGCAAAGCAACGTGAAACAAAACCTTAGTGCAGCAAACACCTGGCAGTTTTGTACAAAGCCAAGGATGATGTGGCAGAGAACTTGCAAATGAGTTTCCTTTTACACGAATACTTAGCAATTGACCAGTGAAAACGGAATGCTCCCCATAGTAACAGTGTTATAAATAGTTACAAGGTTCCTAGACCAGTTCACAAAAGTCTATTTAATTCACAACACAGCTTAAATTTGCAATGAAAATAGGTCTAAACAATGCTGTCACAAGACTAGTAATTAAACTAAACAGATTAAAAATACCAGGAAAAATAAGCATATTTTTAATGCATTAAATGTGTGTGTTTGAGAGAAAGGGGATTGTAGTTGCGAGAGAGATGGCAACCTTTTGGGGAGGTAAGTTTTGTTGCTTCATAAATTAATAATATGGCCAAGCCTAACCGTGTATAAAATTTATGATTTTTCTCAGAACCTATCAACCATAATTAGAGGCACAAAAAGGACTGTTGGTAAAATGAGAGATCACAGGGAGATTTTTGCAGTTGCTGCCCAATAACCATTACAGACAGGAGAGAAGGACGCTGACAATGTCCAGGGGTGCAGCTCTCCTGGCATGATACCCAGTTTTCTTTTTCTCCGAAGAAGAATATGCCTAGGATTTATGATATGATATTTATTAATGCTCAGCCCCACAAACAGGAGGCGTTTCCACACCCACCTGATGTACTTTCAGGGTTAAGGTTTGCTCTGACATGTCTGCCAGGGACTGGCTTGATTGCATAATCAATACAGGATCATAGTTTGAACGTGAATTGCCTCCACCGGCTCACAACTGTGCATCCTTAGCTGGTGTTAATGGTTGGGAAGGTCTTGGCACCTTTAAGAGGTGGAGCCTTGCACCAAGAGAAGAAGGTCTTGAGCTTGGTAGCCCGGCCCTGCTTGCTCTTGAATATTGTTCTCTCAGACTCCATTATGATCGCTGGGGGCTGTGAGGCCATTCCCTAGACAGCTGTGCTGGGATGGAAGGAAACCGGCGAGCACGCAATCTGGCAAGCAAGCGCGCAGGCATCAGTCCTTGTCCTCTGCTCTTGCTGTACTTGACCAGTCCCACCCAGCTCCTGCCGTTGTGACTCTCTACCACAATGGACCACAACCTGGCATTGTGAGTCCTTCCTCCCCCTAATTGCTTGGGTTGTGTGTCTGTTGGGTATATCGTGTCCTGAGATCAAAGCAGTTTCCCCTTGGGATTCTCTTCCTCCATATCACCTGGCAGTGGGGGGCATTGCCTTCCCCTTTGGGTGGATTCTGGGTGGACGGAATAAGTCAGTTTATCTCTCACACAGGACCAGGGAAGATGGTGGAGGCAAACTGGGAGGTTTCAGGAGGTAAAAGGAGCAGCAGATAAATAAGAGGTGAGACAATCCTGGAGCTGCTGGGCCTGCAGCGCGAGGAAGAGGAGAGACTTCTGGGACTGGAAATGCAAGCAAGAGCACAGCAGATCCCAAACATGTTGCAGTGAGAAGGAATCCCATGTTGTTGACAGCGAGATTCCATAGCAACCACTATCTACAAGGCGCTCCTACTGCTAGACTTTCTGCTGTAGATTCCAGTTGCAACTTTCTCCAACGAATACGTGTTGAAGGTGTGGTCCGTATGCTATGGCATTACTGGGAGAAAGTGGAACCCTAAAAGGCTAGATCTAGTGGGGGGAAGTTGGGTCATTGGGTTCATGAAGGAAACAATGAGGTCCTTACCTCTTCCTGGAAAGACCTCCTTAGCTACTTTCCCTCCATGTTGTCCCAAGTAGCACAGATACAAAGCAAATGGAGCAAGTCACCATGGCGTGGAATCTGTGACGCCCAGAGCCAGAGTGAACCTTCTTTCCTTTTAAGGTATCTTTGGTATTTTGTCATAGCAACAGAATACACAGTTCCTTTATTTCTTTTCGTAAATTCAATTTGGCTTAAGTCAGTTGAAGCTGGATGTCTGAGACTTGAGCCTGAACATGTGTTAGCTAAATCAGTAAAGGTAGATCATTCTGGTAGATTTAAGAGATAACAGTCCCAAGCAGACTGGCTTGTTGTCGACCTATTTTTGTTTATTTCTCAGGCTGTTGGGAGCTTGGTGAAAGCTGGGGTCTGTTCCACCCAGTCCTTCCAAGATTTGACTTCTAAAGTCTGTGGAGAGTTTCTTCTACATTGTTTGACTATGGAAAATCTTTTGGGTCTCTCTCTCTCTCTCTCTCTCTCTCTCTCTCTCTGTGTGTGTGTGTGTGTGTGTGTGTGTGTGTGTGTGTGTGTTATTATGTGGTCAGGGCTCAAAGTCACCAAACTATAGTTAAGTCTAGAAACCACTGGCCACTGGTATGCCAGTGGGAAATAGAAGGAACGACAGGTATTTTGAAAGTGCCAGTCTCTGCTAAGGTCTGTCCTTCTGGTGACTGAGTATCTTTCTATGCTCCTCTGCTTTCACACTGAGCACGCTCAGACCCCTGGAGCAGAAAGCAGCCCCAGCAATAGGGACGGGACCTCCTGGTGACGTTCAATTACCTCTGCCAATCCTGTGACCTCAGAACTAAATGGATGATTAGATTGTCAGTTTCTCTCTTCTCCAAAATGCCAGATTAAAAAAAAAATCCTAAAAAACGAGTTTATTTTGGCTCATGGTTCTAGGGGCTCCAGGCCGCTCATGGAGCGCAAGCACAGTGATGGATGTGGCTCAGGCGGTGGGCAGCTCGGCACATCAGGAGAGTTTGCAGCATTCGTTGATCATCTCCTAGAGGGTTAGGAAGGAGAAAAGGCCGGGAACTGGACCAGGCTAACCCCCTGTCCAGGTCCTGCTATCCTTGACCTGAGACCAAGGAGTCAAATACATGAGCCTGTGGAAGAGTCACTCACAGCCATACAAACTAACAGTATAGATTGCCCGGCCCCACGCAAGCCAGATTGAAGAGTAGACACTCCTTCTTACCCAAGATAAGGACTCAACGACCCTATCCAGGGTTAGTAGAGCCAACACAGACCAACATATGATTAATACCAAAGTCTAACTTGGTGACCCCACAGATTTACTGGGGTCATTGCAAGGGGCAGGGTGACTCAAAGATGGCTTTCACTGAAAAGCCTAGTTCAGTTCAGGTGATATTTACAGAATCTGCAGCCCTGGAGCTCCCTACTGCATGACTGCCTCCTGGGAGAGCCCCCCTCAACTCCTTGATGGCTGACCAGGGAGTCGCTTTCTAGCAGCAGTTATTTATGCCTTCTTTACCTGGGCCAGAGTCCTCCCCTGAATCCTGTTAGTTTCAGGAGCTTCCTGAGACTAAGGAGCTATTTTACTTTCTTTGAATTCTTCTAGGATAGAATGTTTCAGATAGTTACAAAATATCCCCCTTCGGGGCCAAGTCCATAGTGGAGTTCTTGGGGATGGGGGAGTCATTGCAGTATAATCATGGTAAAACCACAACATTGGGGGGGGGGGAAAGTCCTGGACATGCATCTGTAGGGAGGGGTCCTTCATTCAGACTCAGGAAAGAACTGCTTTGTCTTTTGCTTTTCTCTACAGCCATGAGGTTGTTCCCTGTCTTTCTCCAAGGGCTACTCATGTAAGGGGAGTTTGAATGACGGCCCATGGGGACCAGGGATCAGCAGGTGTCCACCAGCTAGGAGGACTCTAGGGCTGTTGCAGCTACTCTGCCTTAGTGCGGATAAATTCACAACCAAATGACCTAAGAGAACAAGGGCCTTTATTTTCTCTTATGACATTCCGGTTACAGTTCCTTATCCATCTTGGCAAAAGAGCTCAGAGCAATACCAGTGGCCGCGGGAACTGGCCACACCATATCCGTAAGTCCACAAAACTGCTGAGAAAAGGATGATCCTCGCTTGCCACCAGCATGTCTGACCAAGCACACCAAAGGATGCCAACTTCCTGACCCTGTTCTGTCCATCTTATTAACCTGCCCAAGGACTAGGCACACCCCCCATGGGCGGGGCCTTCTCCATCAACCAGACAGTCTCCTGTAGCTCGCGCGGGACTTACCTCAGCCACTGGTTCTTTACAAATGTGCCCAGAGCTCAAACCTGCAACTGTCAAGTTGACACCTATATCTCACTATGACAAGGGCAAATGTATATAAGGCCTCCATCCAAAATTTCATGCCTGGGAGGTTAACAAGAGAATATGGTAATCCAGGATTTTATCCAGGATTTTTTGAACACTGAGGTCTTAAGCTGTGAGAGAACAGAGTGGTTACTGGAGAAGTTTGGCGGACAAAGTCCTCCTGAAACAAGTATTAACATTGAGTTGTGTTGTAAGGAGATAGGGCCTGAACCTCGGCCCTCCCTGAAGGCTCCTGCTTGCCTGCCCCCCTTTTACCCTTTTATATCCTTCTCACTCTTTCTTCTCCCCCAAACCCTACAGTGTTCCAAGACTGTGGGCAAGAAGCACAGAGAAACAGGCCCCAGGAAGCTGGGGTGTGCTGCGATTCTACTTGGAGTTCTGAAAAGCATTATTGTCTCCTTTCAGAAACAAGACCCTGGCTTGATACGAAGCATAAAGAAACAGAAGTGTAAAAAGAAACACACAAAATAGTCTAGAATTAACTAATGGAAATCTGGTGTGAATCTGGATGCACAAAAAGAGAAGCCTTGGTGGTGGTTTGAGATATTCCAAATGGACCACTCACTAAAAATTATAACCAATTTTCTCATTGAACTACTCAGAATTCTGGTTGCAGAGCCCCCTGACACACACACATACACACACACACACACACACACACACACACACACACCCCACAAACGCCACAAAGGATGATCATCTACTTCCAATTAGCATATTTATTTCTGCTAACTGAGATACTTCTGACACCCCGCGAAAAGGGAATTCATGAAAAATCTTTGCGCTTAGGCAGGCTGTCCACTTGGAAACACATTTGTCTACTTTATGTTTTTATGTGGTTTTCAACTTAAAGTCCTTTGCACATATAATTTTAATTAATTTCCTCAAACACTGTAACACTGTTTACATTATTTCATTTGTGCTAAAATGAACGTGAGGCTTAGAGGATAAATGACTAATCTAAGGATGCAAGAAGAGGGCTGTGGATCCAAGCCGTGTGTGTGTGTGTGTGTGTGTGTGTGTGTGTGTGTGTGTGTGTGTGCTTTTATTCCACAGTACTGTGTGTGGCTTACAAGTGACAGAGATGCCAGTCACTTCACATGGTGCCTGGTTTGGCCCCAGTGATGTCCATGGAACTCGACCCCTAGGCTGCCAGATGATGGCATTAGTGCATTAGTGTTAGATCGGATGGCTCACCCGTCTTCACACCCACCTCTGTGGGGCAGTGACAGACCCGATCACAGCGCCCCCTCCTCACTATATAGTGCAAAGTTTAGTCTGGTTGTCAAAGGAATGTGGTGTCCCCAAGGAACAGCTAGCATGAGAGCATCTTTGGGAAAAGTCAATCTTGTACTTTCTCTTCACTTAACTCCTCCAAAGCACCTCCTCTCCTGTGCTGGATAAGGAAGAGCCCCAAAGCCAGAGCTTTGCAGCTGATGCTCTGAAAATAATCTCATTTAAATCTGTCTTTGCACTTTAGATTTTCCCTGAAGCATCAGTTCTAGCCAGCTTCCTCAGCCACACGCCACACGTCCTTGAGCCAGGGCGTTACTTATTTCGTGCCTCCTGAAGGAAACAGCTGTGTGTGTGTATATGTGTGAGCATATGGTATGTATACATGAATGTGTGTGTATAGTATACATGTATGGTGACATGTGTGCATGTGCGGTGTGTCTGGCTTGCATATGTGTATGTGGTGTATGTGTGGTGTGTGGGTGTATGTGATGTGTGCATTATGTGTGTGTTGGTGTGTTTGTGTATGTGTCTTGGTATGTCTGTATGTATATGAGTGTGTGTGATGTTTCCACAGAAAGATTTGCAAGTTGGATGTCCACTGTGAACTGTAGTTATCTCTGGAGCATGAGACTTCAGAGTTACAGAACTCTAATAAGTTAATTTCTATAAAATTTGAATTCTTCTCAATTTCTACTGTATTACTTTAGTTGTTAAAATATTTTTATGAAGTCTGAGCTATAGGGAGTTCTCTCAGATCTAGTAGTATCTATTCACGCACATATACATACATAAACATACATACAACCATGCCATACTCATACCTACACACTGCCCATATGTACACACATATGTAAACACATGTACATGGTGCTTTCCCCGTAAATGAGATGATATTTCAAACACTCTAGAACTTTCACTGAAGGAGCTTGACTCAGGCTTAGTGGACACTCTCAGGGAGACACAGCATCCCTTCCTGAGGGGTTTCCATCTCGAGTTTCTCATTTTTGCATATTTTACAATTTCCAAGGAGTCTCCAGACTCATCACGACTTGGCCAACATTCTCGGTCTCAAGGAATCAGTGACAGAGAAGGACCGAGAGCTCTCACGGGAACACAGCACCCAGGAGCAAAGAGGCCACCTGCATTTGAACTCACTTCCATGGGTGATGACAGAGACAGAAGAGAGAGACACAGAGGGAGAGACAAGAAGAGAGAGACAGAGAGACAGAAAGAACAAAAGAAAGAGAAAGAATGAGAGATTAAAAGAATGGGAGGTAGAGAGAGGGAGAGAGAATACGACACACACGCAGAGAAAATGGGAGAGGTGCGAAATCCCCCTACCTGGTGACGCCCTGTACCCTGATACCTGCTCTGGCTCCTTGGGGCCTCCTTGAGGGCTGAGAGTCAGTTGAAAAGCGGCTGGTGCCTGCTGAGAGCCAATCTGCTCCACTAGGCTAACATCTGGGGGTGGAGGGCGCCACCCAACTGACGCGGCCCCGCCCCGTGCCCTGGGATCCGAGATCCAGGCCTCTCTGCACTGACCAGCAGCGAACTTACGTGACTCTGGGAAGACCCTGTCACTGTGGACAACGCTCCGTGGTTCCCATAGACTCCTCCTGTCCTCCAACCCCCACATTCAGAGCCACAGCTCTGCTCACCGGTCACTGCCCACCCTCCAATGGCCAGCTGGTGCTCACAAAACCCATGCTTAGTCACCTACTCATTGGTGTAGGAATGGTGACTCTCTCCCGCCTGTCCTTCGCTCGGCCCACAAGCCCAGGGATGAAAACCACTCTACTTCAGACCTGCTTTTTCTCACGCCTCTGCGTCACTGTGTAACCAAGTAATCGATAAACTTTCTCCGCTCTTTGTCCGTGGCATGGCATGTTCGGCCTTTTTTTTTATCTTACACACTCTCTTGCTGTTCTCAGCCTTGGGCTCTGGGCCAGCCCTGCCCAACCTCTGTATGCACCATGAACACGGCCAGTCACCAAGAGCTCTTCATCATTTTCAAACACACACGGGGTTGTGAAAGAAACTCTTATTTCCTCTACCTTTCTCCTCTTGGTTCAACATCTAGCATTGGTGTGTGTGCAGTATACATTAGTGATATGCAACTCAACACCAAGTACCAGAAATAAGCAACTCAACACTAAACACTACAGATATGCAACTCAACACCGAGCACTAGAGATATACAACTCAATACCAAATACTGGAGACATATAACTCAATGCTAAGCACTAGAGATGCACAACACAACACTAAGTACTAGACATTATCATCAACACCAAGCACTAGAAACATACAACTCAACACTACATAATAGAGAAGCACAACCCAACACCAAGCACCACAGACACACAACTCAATGCCAACCATTAGATATGCAGCTCAGTAGCTAGTATGAGTCACCCTCCTCAGCTTAAGGACTCCCAAAAAATGAATGGGTGGGAAGTCCTCGGTCCTGTGTTCTCACGCACAGAAGTCTTGTATCCATTTTACCCATGAAGCAAAGCCCCCACCTAACATCTAGAGACTCCGTCGAGTGCTGAGGGGCACCCAGACCGCGTCTCACAGGCACTCAGCACCTCTGCCACCTGCAATCTCTCACTCTCTCTGCCGGGCTCACCGCCTTCTTGATGCTCACCTCTGCTGCAAGATGACGGAGACTATCCCTGATGTGGAGATGCGCGTTATCCTCTGACGACCCTCCCTGAGAACACATGTGGATAAAAATGTTCTCAGCAGGGCCTGATGGGATAGCTCAGTGGGTGACGCACTTGCTCCCAAACCTGGAATTCGATCCCCAAAAGTCCACATGGTGAGAGGAGAGAACTGACTTCTAAAACTCGTCCTCTGACGTCAGCCTGCGTGCCACAGTGTGACCCTCTCTGCCTCTCCTCGCAAACAAATATATCAAATATCTTTGAAGTGCTCTTTGCTTTGTGCCGAACACTAAGGAGCACTGTGTCTTCCAGCAGAGTGGAGAAGAGTCCAAGAAAACACCTCGCTGCGTTGGTCCCTGTGTTGAGCTCTTTCTTGGGGCTGTGCAGTGACCCCATAGACATCGCGTCATCTCCTCTAGCGTCTAACTTCAGTCTCCCCCTCCAGCCCCTCATGTAAAATCAAAATGAAATACCTTTGTCCTTTAGCAAGTAATAAGAGTCCCCGCCTTTGAATTCATGGCTTTGATTCTTCCCCCACCCGCCATCCAGAAGGCAACAAATGCTGAAAAAGTACACTGGACAAACAATGCAAGACCTGCTCCCCCGGCTTGCACTGGGTGGAGATTTGCCTGGATGGGGCATGGGGGTGGAGTTGAGGGGGGGACATGCTGCTTCCCAGCTCTCCAGGCAGAAGCTTCTAAATGCTGATGAGCTCAGCCTGTTACACTGCCTCGCAGAACACCTTATTATCACAAAAGAAAGCAAGAGTCTGATGCCAAGACTTGCTTCAGCCCAGGTCAGGGGAACTGAAGGGGAAGCAAAACCCACTGTGACCAGAGAGCCACAAGGGTCACAGGAGGCCACTGGAGGGCTTTCGAGGTGGGAGGGCACCAAGGAAGGGCAGGAAAAGAGATTTGTGAAACAAGACCTCACACTGGAACCTGGGGCTCACCAAGTAAGCCAGATTCCTGGGGGGGCAGCATGTCGCGCTCCAGAACCTGCCGGCGAGCCTGTCCCAAGGATCCACGTGGATCTGTCTTCTCAAGGCTTGAGGTCAGGTTCTGCAGTTGCTAAGCTAACATGTTACGGAGCGAGCCACTCCGCCAGTGAACTGCTTCCTGGTCATACTGGGACATCTCAGAGGGACAGGCCAAGATCTGTCACTTTGACTAAAGCCACCAGAAGAGGAAAAAAGCTGTGGCCATTGTTTCACACTCCACATTTGGGGCAGAGGGGTTAGAAATGGCCATGCCTCCCTCCCCAAGTCCCCTCCATGGCATCTCACCAGCCCACAGCAAGCACCTGACCATCCGTAGCATTTCAATTTAGCCAAAGCATCCTGAAGATATTCGATGTCATAAAAGTAGCACTTAGCTTAACCTTCCTGAACAAACTTTGGGGGCGTACGTCTGTCACAGTAGGCTCTGTCTTGTACATGTAAATGGACGAGAGTCTGTAATCAAATCCTAAATATGTATTTGGAGCAATATGGTTTTTCAGGGGAATGCGAGATGGGAAGCTGGGGACAGAGCAGGGGACAATTAAAGAGACAGCAATTGGGCTCGGCCAGACCTTTCACTCTGTGATGGCCCCAGACCGCACTGATTTCTGAAATTTCTTGTTTATTTGCAGCTGGGACAACTTTATTGGGAGCCCCACCAGGCCTCTCCTCCTCCATCCCATGCAATGGAGAGTCGTTTAACACATCAAAAATGTTACAGAGAGCTGTGATGGGGGGGGGGCTCATTTCCACACCGGCTCCAATTAGGAATCTGCAGCTCTGGGTTCTAAAGAGTCTGAGAACAATCCTAAAAACAAAATATTCTGTGAATTGTGAGCACCAGGGCTGGCCACAGCGCTGGGTCTTGGGAGCTTTGCTGAGCGTTGTTCCCACCTAGAAGGTCCCCAGGAGACACTTGCAGATACGGCTGGGCCCACTGGATGAATGCCAGTCAGCATGGAGCTTTGATTTATTGAGACTTCCATTTCAGTGACCAGAAACAAATTCTTCTCCCAAAACAGATACAAAAACAAAGATCTCAGGAGGCTTTGGTATAAAATATTCATTCTCTGGGAGGGTTGGGCGAGGCGGGGGCAAGAGGAGGAAGAAAAAGAATCTGGATTGACTGTCAGCCTGGAGACCCCAGGATGTAGCCAATGGTATGGATGTGAAGAATATGGGCACGTTTCCTCCTCAAGAAATCTTTGCAAGATTTGCATGCGTGTTTATTGTGCAAAGCATATGCATCTTGCTGGAATGTGCTTCATTGTGTAACATATGGCTCCCTTCAGCAGAGGATCTGACTTTAACACAAAGGGTCTCTCCTCCCACCCACTCACAAAGAGAAGGTGCCACATACAAGGAGGCAGCTCTGTCCTGAGGGCTGCACCTAGACCTTGGTAAATGTCGCAGGAGGTGCACATCCACCATTCCACCCCCTCCCCTCTGTCACTCTCTCCTGGCACAGGAAGCTGGACTTAAATGCCCCCAGGCAGCCCCAGCCCCTACAATAGCATAATAGAAACCAGGGGGATCTCTTGTCTGGGCATCTAGGTATGCCAGGTTCTGGAAAAGCTATTCAAAGAGTCTCAGCCATCAGGCAGCACTGTCCGAGGAACCGATAGTGTGATGAACACGCGTGAGCGCCACACATCGTTTCTAGCTGGCAGGTGTTTTACTCAATGCGCTCTATTCAAGACAGTAATTCTAACATGTAATTAAGACAAAGGTTATGAAGGAGCTATCTGATGTGGTTCTCGTGCCACGTATCAGTTTGGACAAATGGCAGTTAGAATCTCGACACGTCCCTCGTAGGCTGCCGTGTTGCATAGAACATCCCTGGAGTGGATACTGAGAATGAGCCAGAGGACCCCGTGCAGGTCCACAGTGACCTGCAGATGAGATGCCAGGTTTAAGGGCTCGGACAGTGAAGAGGAACAAGAGAAAAGAAGTCGAGCTTCTCTTCTGCTGTGCTGATAAGACACGCTGTGGCTGAGATGACGTAAGGGAGAAAGGTGGTCTGCCTTGCAGACAACCTGGCCAGAGGCCACCGTGGTGGGCAAGCGGAGCAGTGGACACAAGGCATCCACAGGAAAGGAGGAGAGAGGAGAGGATGAGCACTGTGTGCCGACCTGCTTCCCCTCGTGTGCGGCCCAGGTCCCAGCTCAGGACTGGTACTGCCTACTTTTAGGCTGCTCTGCCCTACTTAGTCCTGCCGCTCCCCACAGTGATGCACAAAGGCCCCTCTCACAAGCTGAGGGCAACCATCCCTAGGATGTTGCCAGCGCATTCTTACCATTTTCCTTCCCTGCTACTTCTTGGATGCATCACAGTGGAGCTCCCTAAGTGGTTTGAAACACACCTGCTCGGTTTGCAAACCAACAGCGAAGTCACAAGACCGTGGAAATACCTCATGGGTGAGAACAAGCCGATTCTCACGGCTCAGCTCAGAGAGAGCCCCAAAACGTGAGGTGTGCAACACCCTTGATGATGGTGGGGGGTTGGAGGGTTGGGTCACTGACCCAGCTATGCCACGTCACCTGCCCGGGGCCCACCCAAATGACACACCTCCCTGGGCAGTGCCTCCATGTCACAAGAGTTCAGGTGGGACTGAAGACAAAGGTTTCACAGCAAGTTCTTTCATGCCAGTGGAGAGAGACCCGCCTCAAAGGTAAATATTCCACGTGGACCGAGCCGTGCCACCAGCAGGCAGCTTTTGCATACGGTCCTTCATGTGCACATCTCTGGGCTCCACTCCAGAAAACAATAAGAAATAGCAACATGAATGCGGATGACATAGGGCAGAAGTGGTCCGGTGGGTGGCAAGATTTGCGCTGGGCCTCGCAATCCTGAATGGCAAGTCGGATGCACGGCCCTTGTCCCCACTCTTGTCACGGCTGAAGATGGCGCGGCGTTGGCCTGAGCCCTGCAACCTGGAAGTCACCTGCAGATCTCTTCTCCTACAAGAAAGCGTCACGTAAACAGCTATCCTGAACTTCTTAAGGATAACAGCCAAAGAAAACAGAATATTTTCAGCACAAATGATGACTCCTGTTTTTCTTTTTCCCAGATGGTTTTATTTTTTGCACACGTGCATGCGTGTATGTACATATGTGTGTATATACACATCTGTGCGCCAGAGGACACTCAAGTGTGCGTGCCTGTGGAGGCCAAGGGTGACTTCGGGGATCATCTGGATTGCTCTGCCTCCTCACTACTCTGCTCCCTGCTACTACAGGTTCTGCCTCCAGGGCTGGAATTACAGGCCACTGCCATAACTGCTTGGCGTTTTTACTTGGGATCTAGGATCTAATCTCAGGTCCTTCTGCTTGTGAGGCAAAGGCTTCACCCCTGAGCCGTCTCTCCATCCAACTAGTTTTGATGTATGGGTGGATGGATGGAACTTTTTGCTTTGTTCTGGGTGGGTCCTTGGTTGGAGATGTGCCCCTTCAGGAAGCTGCTTGTGTATCTAAGGGCCACAAGCAACACAGAACAAGAAGTTAAAGGGAATGCTGGGGGGACAGGCTGCATCAGAGCCAGCAAGCATCAGGGGAGAATTCTCTCAGGAGCAAAGTGGGAGAGAACACCAGAGAAGGGGACGTGGCCACACTTTCTAAGTGAGCCGCCCAGACAGGAAGCCTGGGTCACTTGGCATCAACGTGCACGCCACGCCAGAGCACGGCCTGCACACAAGACTTTTGCTCACCCAACTCTCACTTCTACTCACTCTAAGAAGTTCCCACACCAGGGCATGGCTGAAGGGGAACGTGTTGGCAAGTCATCATTGCTGATCCCGAGCGTTACTGGAAGTGCAGCGCTGTCCCAGGGATACTGCACGTCTCTGCAGCACCACCGAGGGACGGGGGATGACTATCCCAGGGTCCTCGCTCAACATCGTGCATCTGGAATTAACAGGGCAGCTCAACTGGACCTGGGGCCTCACAGTTGTAGTCCTGGCCCTCAGGAGTCTGAGGCAGGAGGATTGCTGTGAGTTTGAAACCAGCTTGAGTGTGTGAGAGGTTTAAGGCCAGCATGGACTACAGAGAAAAACCCTGGAGGGGGGGAATAGGAAAGAAAAGGAGAGGGGAGTAGAGGGGAGAGGAGGGGAAAGAGGAAGGGGAAAGAGGGAGGAAGGAAGGAAGGAAGGAAGGAAGGAAGGAAGGAAGGAAGGAAGGAAGGAAGGAAGGAAGGAAGGAAGGAAGGAAGGAAAGAGAAAAAGAAAAAGAGAAAGAGAAGAAAAGAAAGATAGAAATGAATTCACAAAACAGAGAGACAGTGAAGGAAAGGTAAAGATGATGTGTCATGCTTTAGACACATAGCTTAGTATTACCTCTTTTCCTTTCCATGTGGCACCGGGTATTAATGAGTATTAATGACAGCTAAGACTCTAGACTGTGCGGTATTTTGGAGACTATTTCACAAAGCAAACTTTCGTCATGTAAAATGGGTAAACATGATGTGAAATGTATTAACACATTTAGCGGATTCTGCAAATATATTTTTACACAATTAGCCTAATTATTTAGATACATATTAAACCTTACTCGCCTGGAGCGATTTAGCATGGAATGCAATTTCACATATCATCACAAGGAAAAACATTGATAGGAAAGCTGTGCTCATCCTCTCATAATAACACTTCACGTCATCATCATTTATGACATAAATAAATGGCTGATATTTCAAAGATAACAAAGACAGTGCGTAGCTGGAGAGAGTGCCCCTAAACTACTGAATGAGCAAGCAGTTCCCTGAATCTTGGTCTGATCACTTGTGATGTTCAAACAGACCCCGATACCTCTTCATCACCCACATGATAACCGTGTACAAGACTGAGCCTTCCCATCTCAGAAACAGAAGGAGAGAGAGAGAAAGAGAGAGAGGAAACAAATGGACTTCACGCACTGGTAGTTGAGCACACTACACACGTTCACTAAACAGCACCAGCTTTCTACCTTCAAAACCCTGCTCAAGCGCCATTGCTTCCTGTCACTCCATCAATACTTGCTGTGCACAGTGGTAGTGCTAATGTCTGGCCAGGGGTTCAAAAAGTGTGTGTGTGGGTGTGGGTGGGTGTGGGTGGGTGTGAATGCGTGTCTGTGATTACATACATGCGGGTGCACGTATGCATGTGGCAGTGCAAAGGCAGCCACATGTCTTCCTCCATCTCTCTCCACTTCTCTTGAGGCAGTGTCTCTCCTTTGCCCCCCAAAACTTGCTAACTTGCTGGTGTCACTAGCTACTTTGCTCTGCGGTTTTCCTGTCTCTGTCTCTGGGTGCTGGAAGGACAGGCAATGCCGCAGTTGCTTAGCTTTGAAGTTCTGAGATCTGAGCTCCGGTCTGCACACTGTGTGGCAAGCACTCTGCACACTGAGCTCTGGTCTGCGCACGTATATGTTAAGCTTTCTGCATACTGCCCGTGTTCCCAGTCCCAAGACTGAACATTATTTAAGAAGAAGCTTGTTTTTGTCATCTCCACGAGGCAGAGAAGCAGCGTGTGCATTACTGATGGAAGTGCTTTGTGGCTTAGTGTGATTTAGAGATTTCTAACAAGTGCCGCTGCACAGTATCTGTGAAATGACTCTATGATGTGGTAGTGCTTTGGATAGAGATCTGCATTTTTAAAAATTCCATATTATAAAGAGAGAAAAACAATCAAGGAGAAAAGTAATTCAACATAGTTACTTAAACTGTGACCATGTAGACCAAAATAAGTTTATCAAACATGCCTTTGGACTGTTTCTATGTAACAAGTAATAGCATTTTGAAGCGAAGGGGAAAACACACACACACACACACACACACAGAGAGAGAGAGAAAGAGAGAGAGAGAGAGAGAGAAAGAGAGAGATACATAAAGATATATACATGCATCTTCCAAAAAGTGTCTTTTTAATCCCAGCATATATATAGTCCATCCAAAAAGCAATCATTTTTCTGTGTTGCAGAAGGACAGTCTCTGAGTGGAGGCTGGTCACAGGGCTGGACAGGAGGGTGACGTCCCAAGTTGAGGCCACGGGGAACCTGGCTGGACCCTGAGAAGTGTCCCAGGAAGGTTTTCTCTGGTGTAGAAACAAGCTGCATGGACAGGAGACCCCCGTCTCCCGTGTGCCACTTGTCCTCTAGGAAAGAAGGGCGAGAACATCACTCCACTCTGGGAGTCAGGAAGAAGGGATCCAGGGCAGTCCAGGGGCAGAAGGAAGGAGACACTGATCTCCGTCCACCAGAAAAGGAGGTGCAGTGTCCCAGGGAGGACAGATTAGAGCTGGAAACCCCCATTCTCTGGAACATGCTTTCTGAAAAGACTTTAGTCTTTTATCTGTGCACACTTATGACACTGTGGCAATTCAATACACATACACAATGTATAACAATGTAACTAAGGAAGTATATCATTCCCTTCTCTTTAGAACTTTGCACCAAATCTAATAGTCAGGCATAGTAATGACGTCTGTCTTAGTACATGTACACAGTGTGCTACAAACCTGTGGGTCTGTGTCTGGAGCGCTCAGTAACATTGCTAGAGCCCAATTGAAATTCTGTTTAATTGGAGTTGTTGATATGGTTCTGCTGGCAAAACACTTGGTGAACAAGCTTGAAGACCTGAGTTTGAGTCCCAGAACCCTCCCGAAGGTGGGAGGAGCGAGAAACAACCTCACAAAGTTGTCCTCTGACTTGCACGTGCACTAGTGGCATGTGCAAACCCACACTCACACAAACTCACACACACACACACACACACACTCACACAAACTCACACACACACACACACTCACACAAACTCACACACAGACACACACACACTCACACACACACACACACAGACACACACACACTCACACACACACACACACACACTCACATGCATACATCAAATTTAAATCCTATTTATCTGAGTTCCTTGTCAGTGATTGACTCTCTCTCTCTCTCTCTCTCTCAGGCGTTAGTCTTTGCTTCTTGTCCAGGTACAACCTTTGTGTGAATGACTAGAGTGTGTGGTGTATGTGTATGTGATTATAATTCTTCTGAGATACTTCACCTGCTGTCTTGCAGCCAGAAGGAACCGTGTAAATGATCCAAACACCTAAGTGGGAGATGCCCCATCATCTCTGGGATGCAGGGGTAAGACTGTGGGGTGCAGCCCCTCTGTCCCTGAGGGTTTGTGTCCCAGAAGGTATGACTAGAACATGCTGAACCTCAGTCCCTTTATGTGGCTCCCCATAAACAGAAACACACTAGCCTCTCTCTAACGCATGTAAAATATGCTAACACAGGAGGAACATGCTCCACACATGAATGTATCCTGCACGAACATGCATCCCACTCACGAATGCAATGTAGCATGACAAGCCATTGATTTTATCACCTTGTGGCATGGCCTTGCCTTTCCCCAGCAAGGCAAGAGGATAGCTAAAGTACTGTAGCTCTAATCTGGAAAGACACAAGTTGAAATTAGATGCTCGTTCATGGGAACTTGGGGAAAGCGCTCATCTACCTGGCTTCCTCATCCGGTGCTCCGCCCACTGGGCCTACCACAAAACTGCTGACTCGGCATCTCTGCAGCATCATCAGAGGCAGCGTCTCCTTCCCCCCACTTCAACCCGCATTCCGGTCGCTTGCTTGTCATGGTTCTTTAATAAATCTGTGGTGTTCTCCACATGATGAAGAAGACAGAATAGAGGAAGACACAGTCCAACAACAATGACGACACTAGAGGAGAGGGGTGGCAGGCATGGAAGGTGACCCACCTCACATACTCCAAGGTCTCCTTTGGACAATCTGCTTGTGTCCTAATCAACATCATAAGAATTAACTCTGAATCAAAACATCGTTTGGCTAAAGGTTGTTGCCTGTCTACCAATGTGGGTTTCCAAAATCAAGGATGGGAAAATGGAAGAGGAGATAAGGGTCTTGATGAAATGGATTATGGATTAGCCTCCTTGGGGTACCCTCTCCCCCCAAAAAAATAATTTCGCCTTGTCTATCAGCTGTTTGCAGAAACTCACTTGGGTCTCATAACCTCTTATCACTGTCTAGCTCTATCTCATGGGTCATTTGAGAATGTGGGGGCACCAACCAGCCCGTCCCCTCTCTGTCCCCCCCCCGTGCCTTTCACAGTCTTCATGTCTGCCCATGTGCATTTGGAGCTGAGTGAGGCCAGACCCTGTTCTGCTTTCATTCTCTGTCACTTTCAAGCTCTAACTACAAGGGTCCTTGCTTCAGAACACTTCCCCAGTTCTCTGGGGGGCAGGGGCGGGCCGAGCCCTCACTGCAGCTGTGAGAAGTTGACTTGGTCATGACCATGGGTCCCGTTAGCATTACATCGCACCATGATCACTCCACTGCATTGTGACTGCTAAACCATGCCATGATATGTACGTCACCCTGCTGCGTGTTTCTTTCTTCCTGAACTGTAAGATGCATAATCCTGGGAAACCCCTGTCTTCAGCTGAGTATTTCTCTCTTCTCCTCAAATGTACACACAGGTTTTAACATAGAATACACACTATACACCTTCAAAAGTTGCTCTTCCATCGATATTCTTTTTGTAGATTGTTAGATAATAGAATGATAATGCATGTTGCATGTGATATGTATAGTCCTGGATGACTTACATCCGAGCATGTATTAATGGATATCACTTCATGGATGACTTATTGACAAAGAAATGTGATGATTCTACTGAATGCTATTTCTGAGGCTCCCATAGACCCTTGAATGCTAGGAAGAGTCCTGGGACATGTTTGTGGGTACCTATCTGGGTAATAAAAATGGTGCATCTGCCATCTAGTGTCAGGCTGTGTAAATGCATGTGGACGCAACGTCTCGGCCACCATCCTGGAGGGAAGAGTCAAAGCTGGAACAGAGCACACCTGGGCCCCCCACTACACACTAGGCTCAGGGTGGCATGCTGCACACAGGTGATTGCATTCCATATTCAAGACCACAATGCGAAGCAGACCCTATCCTTGAACCCATTCTCGAGATGAGAAGTTTGAGGCCATGTTGTCTAACTACACAGAGAACAGGATCCCCCAAATGGCATCATGACCCGTACTGATCAGCTGAGCTGGAAGCTTCTGAAAGCTGCATGTTCAGAACTGGAACAATATATTCATGATACTTTTCAAAATCTTCACCACAACCCCATTAGAATAATTGCAATTGTGCTGCCAGTGAACAAATTGGGTCTCAATGGAAATGTGTTGATCGCTCAAGGTTCCCAAACCAGAGGCCGACAGCTGGATTCCAATATGCTTCCACTGTGACTCTAGATTACACCAATCCCAGTATTTTTTCAAGTAAAATGGTGAGATGTCACACAAGGGCTTTATAATTTTTTGTTAAAAAAAAAAAAAGCTTTGATGTTCTACTGCTTTGGAAGTGTTAGGACCGTATGGAGTTTGAAACAGAACCAAGGACAGTGTAGAAACTAAGTTGACCCACCAATTCCAATCTCTCCTGACAATGTCCTCTGTGAAATTTTCCTCCTCCCAGAATGTCCCGTCTTCCAAAAATCAAATAGAAAATGGAAGATTTTACAGCAAAAAATTTCCTCATTTTCTGATCTGATTGGATATTTTCCCCATGCACTCAGCCGAGTGGCACCTGGTCCACGATGCTCGTGATAGAGCATCGGTACTCTTAGCTTCTAGCTATAGTGTATGTTTTCCTCTTCACGGCAGCACTCGCTGCTGAGACCGTGATAAGCCTTCCTGCCTTTCATATGATCCTCTGATCCATATGCCATTTGATCCCCTCTTTCAGAAGACTCGTAGTGATCTCTGTGGTCCCCCAAGGTCACAGACGTTCCAATCTTACAGAAAGATGCATGCAAATTAACTTAATCCCAAATCCTGGGAAGTTACAGGAAGGAAGTAAACAGGAGATGTGATGGAAAATTACCCCCCCCACACACACACCTTTAGGATTCTACATCGACCCTGAGCCCTGATTGACAGGCATGGAGGGAGGAACTAAGTTGTGATTGGCAGGGCTGGCTCAAGAGCCCTTCCACGACTCATTGATTGTCAGAGACCTTTGCTGTGCACCCATGTAGGAAATCCACCTCCTCCTCCTTATCTCCCCTCCGGCCTCCTGATCTCACACATGTGTAGTCTCTGCAAACCACTCACACAAGTATGCATGCTACCCTCTACCTCATAGTTTGGACATAACCCCTTCATGCCTCCTTTCCATTCCAGCTTTCAAATTCATTTTCTTTTAATTTTGAATGTGTGTGTACCCAGGCATGTGTGCACGTGTGTGCTGCACATGTGGACGTCAGAGAAGACCTGGGCGTTGTTCCTCAGTACTAGTTATGACAATCTTATAGTTGTATAGCTTCTAGTCCAGCTTGGCAGGAGAGCTCACACCAACACCAAGAGCTGAAGGAACTGGCCACACCACCTAACAGCTGAGAGAGGGACGATCCTCACTTGCCACACCAGCATGTCTGGCCAAGTGTACAGAAGGGTGCCGACTTCTTCAACCCGTTCCCTCCATTTTGTTCACCTGCCTGAGGACTAGTCCCACCCACCATGGGCTGGGCCTTCCCCATCAGCTAGACAATCTCCTACAGGTTTGCTCTGGCCTAACTCAACTACTAATTCTCTAGAAATGTGTCCAGAGCTTGAATCCTCAGTCATCAAATTGACACCTGTGTCTAACCATGACACCTCATACCTTGTGTCAACCTGACACAAACACATTTCACTTTTCAACTTTAACCTTCAATTCTTGTCTCCGCAGGTACTAAATTTATCTTACAAGATAAATACACTTAATTTTGACTAATTTTAAAACATCCAAAGTTCTCATTTTGAAATGTTCTCATTAAAACTTCCATCGCAACATTTAAAAGTTCAAAGTCTTAACCATAACAGTCTATCAAGTCAAAATAAGCTAAATCCTTCAGCATAAAGGGTCAAACAGAAGCCCTGAACAGAAAGTCCTGGGCAACATAGACCAGCTAAGCTATCTCCATGCCCTTGCGTCTGAGCGCAGCGCCACCTGGGTGGGACGGTCACTACGAGGACTCTGGATGAGGCGCTTGGCACACAGTTACCACGGCAGGTCCCAGACCCGTAGCACTGGCTGCCAGAAACATCATCTTTCCAGTTAGATGCTGAGCAATTTGATCTGCCCACGGCTTAGGGGGGACAGAGGAGTCCGGATCTCATGCTTATTGAGTGACTTTTCTATTTCCCAGCTTTGGCTGGACACAGACTTCTAGCAACACAAGCTCAAGGAAGATTAACACAATGTTTACGGAATTCCCGCCATATCATGTTTTAAAATCTATACTGCTTTTGGACAATTCGCAGTTCTGACTTTTTTCCCAAATGAGTTTTGCACTCTCAGATGTCTTATATAGTCTTTCCTCTTCATTAGCACCAAAAAGCCAGTGTTTTCCTTTTCTGAGAAGAGAAAGAGAACCCTGTTGCTAAACAAGACTCGCCAGGAAAGGAAGGCGACCGGGGCTCCAGCCACATCAGAATCGGTCTGGTTGTTTGTCTTTTCTGGATCTCTGGTTAAGGACTGGATTTTACTGTGTTTGTTTTTGAATGTCATATTTAGGCTTATTTTGCTTGAGGTCTTGAACAAGTGGACCTTTGTTTCCAGTCCAGAAGGTGCTGAGCTGCGCGCCAAGGTATCCCACACTTGCTTTCTGACTCACCCCACCAAAGGCCAGACGACTGTTCATGCTTTCGGATGCCCCTCAATTAAATGACTCTCTGTGAAACGATGTGAAAGGGATATTTGGAGATTAGGAAAACAAAGGAAAAGCACCACTCTGTGTTCTCTCTCTCTCTCTTTCTTTCTCTCTTTCTCTCTCTCTCTGACACAGTGTTATAAACAGCTGGCACTGCCTGGCAGCATCATAATATACACCTCCAGCCCTCTACATCTCATCCCCCCACCCTTTACATCTCATTCCCCCTTTATCTCTCACCTCCAGCTTTTACATCTCATCCCCCCTTTATCTCTCACCTCCAGCCCTTTACATCTCACCTCCCAAACCTTTACATTTCACTCCCCCACCCTTTACCTCCCCCCCACACACACCCTTTATCTCTCAACCCCTCTTTACATCTCACCCCCATCCTTTATATCTCACCCCCCACACCCTTACCTCTCACCTCCCCAGCCCTTCACCATGTCTCAGACTTTCTAAAACTCTTGTTCTGTGTCCATCATCTTGCTGCCGTATCCTGCCCAGCTCTTTGGTTTTACTCAAAGGGAAAATTTCGTCTGCATATTTCCCATCGCTGACACACTCTAACATATTTTTCTTTGTAGAGGTTCTATAATTCAGCAAATCATGATGAACCTTAATTAGGACATTAAGATTCTCCACGGTGATTCTCTTTGTCCGCAGAAGAGAAAAATCTCTCTCCTGTCACTTCCCCCATGCCACACTGTAAAACACTTAAAGGTGAAAAAATTACTCATGCACTCAGCGCATGTCATGTTCTTTGTCTTTGCTGAATCAGTGTGTAAGAGGCCCATCTTCCTGCACGGCGTCCACCCAGAGCTACGGTGTCAGGCGGGTCTCCTTCTGTCACTTGTGTGCTTTAGAAGTTGAAATGAAGATGCTTTAAATGGCTTAGCCACTCATTCCCCAAAAATTAAGAAAACATATTCAGAGAGAAGGAATGTACCAGTGGCTCAGAAGGTAAGATGCATGTCTCTTTTGATTTCGATCAGGTCTAGACACTGTACCGCCGATGTATTTTATTGCGTGGGGCCAACCTGGTCATACACCTTGGAAATTCTCTCTCTCTCTCTCTCTCTCTCTCTCTCTCTGTCACACACACGCACACACACACACACACACACACACACACACACACACACGCACACACGCACACACGCACGCACACAGTGTAGCTACCAAGCTGATACAGACCCCATATCCCAAGCATTCACCCAATGGCTCAGATCCTGCCCTAGCAGAACCTGCAGGAATGGATGCCTGCACGTCAATGCTGAGCTCTGGGTCCCGAGGAGATGATGAGCTGGGTGGGTGCTCTCTGTACCTTAGCCATTTATGATCCGCCCTGGGGTACCCTCCAGTCTGTCGAGAGAAACATCCTGCATGCTCACTGAATTGGGGACCCTGCCCACCGACTTGGTGGATCCCTGCTGCTTGTCGAGACCTAGAGACCAAGTATCATTCACTTCCTGCCATTTCTGCCTCCTTTCTTCTGCTTCTCCCCTTCCCTTCATCCTCTCTTTCTCCCCTTCCTCCTTCCTCCTTCCTCCTCCTCCCTTCTTCACCCTCCTTTTGTCCCTGGGTTTGCATCTGCCAGTAAAGGCATCAGTATTTGCTCCTTATCTCGGGTTCTGCCTGCTAAGGAGCCCAAGCAGACACAAGTCCAACAAAAGCAATCAGGTTTATTCATCATTGTCAACTGGAAAATCTAAGAAAATTACTGAGAAATTTTAGCTTCAAAGTTAGACTTCTCACTATCACACTCACCCTATGTTTAAAATAATAGATGAGGATCCTCACAAAAATTAATCTAATACCTGTTTAATTCTCATAATATTAAAAGGCTGATTCTTTCGTGAGTCATTTAAAACAATAATTTAAAGCTCATGTCATGTGGAAAAGCAGGAATTACATAACAAGAGAATTCTGGTGGACGCCAGTGGATGGAGGGATAGAATCATCAACTCTGACTTAGAGTCTCTGGTGTGATGTTCTCCTAACATGGAGAACAACCCCTCACTACTTGCCTTGATCTGATTTTAATCATGAGAAGAAACACATAGCCCATATGGGCGTCATGTTCCAGATATCTGTGGGACTGAACTTTTCAAAAGTATCAGGTCAAGGGAAAAGTGGAAGACCGAGGATCCTTACCTTACATTAGAGGTGAACGATACTAATGGGCTAGGGAGATGGCTGGTATCTGTGTCACAGACAAGACACCTGAGTTCAGATCCCGTGTGAAAAACACCAGGCAGCCATGGTGGAGGCCTATAGTTCCAGCCCTGAAAGAAAAGACAGCCTGGAAACCCCAGAGCAAAGCAACGAGGAGGTAGAGCAATCCAGGGTGACTGCCGATGTAACCTGTGGACCTCCACAGGCACACACACTCAAGTACACTCCGACACCAATACACACACACCGGAAATAATTAAAAAGGAATAAATAGCACCGCTAAGAAGTGATCGATGAGTAGACACAATGCTGTTCTTTGATTAGTATTGGATACTAGAGTCCCAGGAAACACAGAGAACAGAATACTGGATGAGCCTCCAGTGTGAGCCCAGATTCTGTAACACAGAGGCGTCCTCTGAAATGACATTGTAAGAGGAATCTTGCAGGAAGATCGCATCTGAGCAGAGGCAAAGAGTTGAAGAAAGAAAAGAACGCCTTTGTGCTTAACATCTAAGCTAACACCAACTGCTGTTGCAAACTCAAAAATTTCAAAGAAACAACAATTTATTTCTCATGTAATAGACCACGGATTTCATTGTGGTTAATGGGCAGCTGTCTTTCATAGGGTGATTCCAATCTACCGCATTCCTTCCCTCGCTCCACCCTATGCCCCTGAGCATATTACAGACTCTCTAGGGAGGTAGAGGAGTGGGTGTGGCACCGTTGCTTCTGTGGGCACCAGTGGTCTCATAGGCAAGACTCCCTGTCAGATTGCACCGAGGATAATTACCAAGAGTCATTCCGATTCACAAGAGGAAATGGAAATATGCTTCTTGGCCGGCCTTTGCCTCCTCCCAACGACAGGACTCAATGGGGAAAATTTCCCTCTGCCGTGTCACTTTCAGTGAAGTAACTGGTATCTATGGAGATCATGCTGTGCGTCAAATAAGGCAAAAATCTGTGTGGCATATGCACAAAGTTTCTCCAAACCCAGAAGCATTTTCTCCATCCCATCAATACAAACCGGAGCTTTGACGGACCCAATAGCACATAGTTTACTAATGAGTTTTTGCGGTTTGTCTGGCTACCAAGTGCCTGACATGATCACACACAGGAATTTAACACACATGGTCTATTGTTAAACATCTGGGCTCTGAGCAGAGTCCCATGGTCCTGGACGAGTTGGGTCATCCTCACAAACTGAAAGCATCCATCTGTACACAGGGATGATGCTGGCCACAAGGCGACTTATTTTTTAGTGGATAATGCTTATCAAGTTCTCATCTGAGAGCTTCACCAAGTTCAAGAGATCACAATCAGGCAGATCAGACCCTGGGGCTTTGCACTCTCTGGTCCTTGGCTTTCTCAGCTGCCAATGTCAAAACATGGCCATTAAAACTGCATGTCACAGTGTGGACAAGGGTTGTCTCGGTGTGGGTCACTTGGTCGAATTTAAGAAGTGTTTGCAGGCTGGACAGATGGCTCAGGGGTTAAGACCTGAGTTCGGATCCCAGATATCATGTTAAAAAGTGCCAGAAAAAAAACTAAATAAAATAAAAAACAGCAGCAGCCTGTACTTTCGGCCCCTGGTAGTTGGAACCTAGGAAATCCCAGAATGAAGCAAAAAGAAGGTAATTCAGGATTTTCTTGAAGTCACACTTGATCATCCACAGGGACATACAGTGTCCTCTGATACACACACACACCAGTTAAAAACCTGGAGGCTTTTTTCTTGAGAATACTGAGGGGCTGGATAGGATTCTACACCACAGAAAAACCTGCCTTATCTCTGTGGGTTCTCACAGTTCAGTTTCATCCACTGTCTCCTTGGCTTTTTCTGTCCAGCAATGAACATGCTGGACATTGTGAGGGGACCATGGGCTTCTGCAGCATGTGGAAGGCCCAGCCTAGGGCTGCTAGAGGGCAGAGCCATTTGCAGCTACGCTGCACCACACGGCAATTTTAGAAACTTCCAGGGACGTGGAAAAGTCCTAGCTTGAGGAATAATAATCTTTTTTCTTTAAAAAAAAAAAGTCAAATTGTTTAGCAAGATTTGCCAATGTTCTGACTTGACTTCACGACATTGGACACAGGAGAACATGTGTTATCCACTACCCCAGGGAGGAACGCAATGCCCCCAAATTTGAATTTCTTCTTTTACAATGCGAAGGAAATCTCTTAAGGATTTAGAAGGTTGGGTTAACGGCAAATGCACTGCAAATATTTCTATTTTTCACACCCCTCTGCTTTTCTTGGTTCCATCTGGGATCAGAAACTGAAATGCTGGAATGCAGCGGAGAATGGCCAACTTCAAGTGTCCCCAGATTGATGAGAGACAGGAAATAGCAGACAGCTCCGAAGGACAGATTCTCCCGGGACCCTGCAGGCTTCCAGGTGTCAACACGTCCGCGCGGCTATTACGCAATGTGAAGTGGGCCTGCCCGTGGTTTGAAGTCTGCGCTGCGGTCTCTGTGCCAGGAGCTGAGAACCCATCCTTACAGCTCAAGGTCACTAGTGATAATGCAGTTGGCACTGCTCATGTTGCTAGAGCGACTTTTGTGTGGGGGCTATGACCTCTCCAGAGCTCGATGGTGGCAGTTACCTGCTCTCCTGAAATCTCACCAAGAGGTCAATGTGTACAGGAAAAGTGATGTTTTGTGGAAAATTAGACTTGTTGTTATCCGTCCACCGGCCAGTAAAGTATTTTATCATATGAATAACAATAAAAGGAGGAATGGCTTTTTTTAAGAAAAGAAACATGATTTGTCAAAAAAAGGTAAATAAGAGTCTTAATATTTAATGCTTATGAAGGGAACTCAGCCATTAACAGGTCTCCAAATATGGTTTCAAATAGCTCTGGACAACTGAGCAGCAGTCCTCCTGAGTCCACAAAATAAAAATTCTTTCAGGGAAGATTTAATAGCTCCTTCCATTCCTGGCCATAACAGGATAAGCCTAATTGATTCATTTACTTTTGCCAATCCATAGGATACTGTGACATTAGTCCTTGCTTGACACGTGGATCTTTCCATAGTTTTCCACGAAAAATGTGAAAGACTCTCAGGAAAAAGAAAATTCACCTCAGCAGTTCCAAGCCACAGGGGGGGTCTACAAATGGTAGAGATAGATGAGGGTAAATGTTCAAATTTTCCCAGGCTGTCCAAAAGCGCACCAGACTTACTTCATATGAGACACCTTGTGTGATATGTGTCTCATGGACCTTGCAAGACCATCCCCAGCTGAAGTTGGGGCTTGTGACCCTAACGGGGCCTTCTTGGTGCTGCGGGACAAGGTTGTCACCGTTGGACACCCATGCCAGCAATCCTGGGACCAGGCCTCTGTCAACCTGGAACAAGGGCTTCCTAAGTGGATTTGAGCGATCGGACTGATTGCATCCTCAAACCCTTTCTCCGGCAGACCACTCAGTGACACCGGCTTCAGAAAACCTTTGGACTTCAGGATTTGTGGTGCCAGGAAAGTACAGACACTAGAAGGGGAAGTTACATGTCCAGGAAAGGGCTGGGAAAAAGTTGCAAGAGAAGAGGGGGTGCAAAAAGCCTGTTGCTTTGCATAACGGCTGGTGAGCAATTTCTCTTCACTCCCAGAAGAGAGGGAAAGAATCCCGAGAGAGTCCTAGGTCGCCCTATGTTGTCAGTCACAGAAGGACTCACCCCACGGCCAAGCCAGTGCGTGATTCTGCAGGCTCCGCCTCCAGTCACGCGAGGAGTAAGAATCCCTCTGAGTTCCCGCTAGTGAGGGTCTCAGCAAGTGACCTGCAGCCCAACGGCCAGCACATGAGCCGTTTCCCCACCTGAGCCTATGTGCTGATCCAAGAACCCCGTGTGGTGCCGTAGCTCAACCCCATTTCTCCTTCCGCTGCCCCACCTAGAGAAAAGCCAAGTGTGGTGATGTCCTCCTGGGCCCGCACCACCGAGGACACAGGCTTCAGTTCTTCCTCCCCCTACATGGTCCTGTCTTCCTTCAAACTCGCCACAGCCTCACAAGCTGCGCCACTAGAAAAACATTGTACACATCTCAAGGTCACAGAGTCGTCCCGTCTAACACCCCTGGGGTGACCTGGAACCCCATGTCACCTATATCAAGTGAACCCAGGCTGGGTGATGGTGAAGGATCTGATGCTGGGGTCTTGGTGAAGAACCAAGGACTGTGCCCCAATGCTGCCCCTCGTGGAGAACATACGTCGGGCAAGCAGAGAAAGCTGTGTCATGAGTGAGGTCGTGTCTGGGGGAGGGGGGGATGAGGCACCTTCAACCTGCTTCTCTTCTGAGTTTGTCATTTTTCTTTCTTTTGGGGGATATTTTCCTTTAAATAACTTTTGTGCATATCCCAACATGTATCCTTAAAATAAAAATAGTAATACAGCATATATATATATGTGTGTGTGTGTTTTGTGTGTGTGTATGTATTTGTGAGAAAGTTACTCAGCACATATTGTCAATTTTTAAAAAGTTACACAGTAACTTATATGTGTAAGACTTATGTAGATATGTAAGTAATGAAAAAATATATGTATATATAGTTTGGAATATATTCTAAGAACAGAGGGAAATAATATAACTATTTGTATATTATATTTAATTATATGTAACTTTAATATATTTTATAAATATACAAAATAAATAAAATATATTTATATGTTTTATATATAATTATATGAAAAATTACAAATATATAATTTCTTTGAAGGCTAATCAGGCAAAGGCAGGAAAGAAGGCTAAAGACTTGAGAACTTCCCTTCACCACTTTACACTTTTGTAGTACTTCAGTACTACAGTGTCTTTTATTTTAAATTTAAATTCCCTGATTCTTGAGGGGAATGCTGGACGTCCATCTGGACCTGAGTGATGGCTGCAGTTCGCCTGCATTGTTGCTAACAATATCATAATGAAACAGCTTAAGGGAACAAGGGGGCTAATTTTCTATTATGATTCCTGGTTACAGTTGCTTGTGTAGCTAGGCAGAAGAGCCCACACCAACACCAGAGCCAAGGGAACCGGCCACGCCATAGCTACCTAATGGCTCAGAGAGAAACACTCCTTACTTGCCACACCAGCATGCCTGAACAGGTATACACAAGAATGCCAAGATTCTCTCAAATTTCTTCACCTGTTCAGGGCCTAGTCCTGCCCACCATGGACTGGGCCTTCCCATCCACCAGACAGTCTCCTGCAGGTTCACTCTGAGTTTAACTCTGCTAATTCTCTACAAATGTGCCCTGAGCTCAAACCTGCAACAAACAAGTTAACACCTGTATCTAACTATGACACTTCACCCTTTGCTCTCTTAACATAAAAATATAGCACTTTTAAACTGTAACCTTCAATTCTCTTCCCTATCTTCCCTTATCTAGAAATACATTTAATTTGTAATACACAGTTCCAAAAATCTTCAAACATTTTAAACTTCCTCCAGTAAAACCATTTGAAATTCACCAAAGCCACATAACCAGATTTGTAAACAGCACCACACTTCTCGGGTGCCAGATTCTGTTGCAGTTCACATGCATGTTACTGATAAAATTATGGCGAAACAGCTTAAAAGAACAAGGAGTTTAATTTTCTCTTACAATTCCTTGTTATAGTTGCTTGTCCAGCTTGACAGGAGAGTCCACAGCAACATCAAGGCCGAGGGAACTGACCACACCGTCTCCACATAACGGCTGAGAGAGGGCCGAGCCTTACTTGCCAGACCAGCATGCCTGGCATGCCGACTCTCGCCACCAGCTGTCTGTCTTTTATTCACCTGTTTAGGGCCTAGCTCCACCCACCATGGGCTGGGCCTTCCCCACCCACTAGACAATCTCCTGCAGGTTTGCTCTGGGCTTAATTCAACTACTCATTCTCTACAAGTGTGCCCGGAGCTGGAACTCTTGACCATCAAGTTGACACCTGTGTCTAACTATGGCAGTGATCCATGGTCATCTGTTCTCTGCCAACCACTAACTTTCCTAAGCAAAGCTTCTGGGAGGAAGGTTGCTTACTGCGCAAACCTGAAGGCACAGTGTCTAGTGTCCACAGATGAGGGGAAACACTCTGAACTGAGTTCCCCAGCTCAGCATAATTTTCCCAGCTCCATCCATTTGTTTGCAAATTTCACAATTTCATCTTTCTCAATAGCTGCTTCAGCTTTCTTGGGCTGCTATTTCACAAATGAAGAAATTTCACAGAACTCTTGAATTTAATCTTCAGCACTGCGAAACCAGTAATTAAAAATAATACTTGTGATCAATGTTAGATTTTTTATGTGACATGCTAATTTCAGAGCCAAATTTCTCTTGTAGAGCAATGGATTGAGTCAGGATTAAAGTGTAGCATTGTAGAACCACCTGTCTGATTAGACAGGGGAAATAAGCAACTTTAATCTGATTCTAATACATCTCTAAAATGTTGGCTCTAAAGAAGGCACAGAAATCATTAAGAACAGTCGCATGTCCAGCGCTCTCATCTCAGCTACTTTTCTTTTTCCTTGATCGCACCTCAAAAGTACCAAAGTGTTTCATCAAAAGGTGGTAGCCAGGTTAGCGATCCCAGCATCCACCAGAGCTGGTGAAGTATATAGTCACACACAGAGGTCCGAGGACAGCTTCCAGAAGGTTCCCTCCTTCTGCTGTGCGGCTCCACGGCTTGAACTCAGGTCCCCACATTTGCACGTGGCTTCTTCACCCACAGAAACATCTCTACGGCCCTGTTATGTGTCTTTTGGAACTTAGAAACAGTGAGCTGATTCTTCCCTTTTAGCAGAGTCTTGCAAATGTTTGTAGGCTTTGATATCTTACTCCTGAATCCTGAATTTTTGGTCCCAAGGCTTTATCGATGCACAAGTTGTATGGTGCCTGAGATATGTGGTCAGCCCTTCAGAACACACAAACCAAGAGTGCAGACCCCTCACCCTGCAGGCGTTATCATTTCAGATTTCTCTGTAAGCAAAGAGCTTATATACGCAAAAAGAGTAGATAAGCTTGTGGTCTGGTTTCACTCCATCTTGGTGATGGGGGGTGACTATAATTAGCTTTATTGTGTGGGCACAGTGTTATTAACACTGGGTCAATAAAGGTAAAGCACTCACTCTATCTAACAAACTCATTGCTCAGAGCTGGAGAGACCAAGATAAACGACTCGTGGGCTCTGCCCATAAGATGCTCACTGACTAGAGAGGCCAGAACAGAGGAAACTCGGATGCTTTGAATGAAACAGAGGGTGACAGAGAACATTTCCCAGACTACGCGGGCCTTGGCCAAGGCTGCAAGGGTGAATAGGGATTCGAAAAGCATGGGAAATGTTTTAAAAATAACATGAAACAGAATAGAAGGCAGAACAAAAGGCAAAATTGCTCCAAGGAAAACAAGTGGACTCAGAAATGAAGAAAGGAATGGAAGAAGAGAGCGTGTTTGGAAATTAGAGAGTCTTTGGGTGACCACTGATTCTCTGTGGAAGAACAGATAGGATAACAGTTGTATTAAAGCCATGCAGAGCCATAAGGGAGCCTTAGGTTGGGCAGACTTCTATTCTGAAAGAGTCTCTCTCTGGTGACGTGGGGGATGATTTGGGGCAGGTCAACTGAACACAGACGGTTTTCAGACATTTATTACGGTGGTATTGGAAAGAAATGATACAAGCTGCCACTGAGGCGGGGGCTCTGCAGGATCAAATGACAGGCAGAGTGTGGGGTGGAGGGAGTCGGAGGCATCTTGGGAACCTCCCAGGAGCTGGGGAGTGGCTTGGATGTAGAAGACTGTGGAACAATTTGTCAGTGGGTACAATCTATATTATGACCAAAGTGGGTAATTAAAGCAGGGCGCAGGCTGGTCTTCGCCAAGTCGCAGTAATAGCTAACAGGCAGTGTGGGCTGGCCAGGGGCCAGGCTGTGGTCTTCATGGATTCCATGTGTATAGCGGGGAGCAGAAAGCACATGCCCTCCCAATCCATGCTGACTGGATGCCAGGCCCTCTCTTGCCATTTACTGAACGGACAGTCTCGGGCAAACCCGTCCATACATACCTTAGTTTGCTCATTTACAAAATGGGCATGAGCCACCTCACTGTGTGATATAAGTATGAAATAAGTTAACGTGCAGGACTTGTGTGGAGGGAGAAAGGCACGTACAAACCGTCATGGAAAGTGATTACTATTGTTAACACATGAATAAACTCAACTCAGTGAAATTCTAACGCTCTGGGGTCGGGGTGGGAGAGTGGGGAGGAATAGTCCTACCATCTTTCTTTGGCAGAAAAGGAAATCCGGGGCTGGAGAGGTGGCTCAGGGGTTAAGCCTCCGCCTCGCAGGCAGAAGGTCCTGAGTTCGGATCCTAGATCCCACGTATAGATGCCAGGCGGAAGCGGGGGCGGCCTGCGCTTCTGGTCCTGGTAGGGCGGAGCCTGTGAATCCCGGGGCAGAAGGAGGTGGAGGCGTCCATGGTGGTTCGCGAATTCGTCCGTGGTTCTACACACACATACACACACACACAGACACACGCGTGCGCACGTACACACACATATGCACACAGTTGAATAAATAATAATAAAAAAATTAAAAAAAAAAAAAGAAAAGGAAATCCACCAAGCTCTGAGAACTGGTATAATCAATGTTCTAACCCAGGGACTTTTACTTTTGGTTGCTTTAGTTTTTCCAAGTAGTGGTTTAGGGGCCAAATTCTCGGACAATGAATGTAGGTAGTAGTTAGAAGTGGGAGGTGTATGGGGAATGGAGTCTCAGGTTTGCCATTCAAGTCTAAGCAGTGCTTGGAGGTGGGCGTTTGTCTCAAAGCACAGACTGAGAAACGATGGAGCCACTCTGTGGACTCTGGATGAGTGCTCAGTGTTCTGAGTGGAGACCGGCATCTCCGTGCTCTTCCGTGTGACTCCTCCGTGCATGCCTGCTGGCCCTGCGGGATCCAGGCTTGCTGGGTGGCAAAGATGACGGACCACTGCTGGAAGTGACCCTCGTGGTTGTCTGGCATTTTTAAAAATTTTTTTAATTTTTTTATTATTTATTCAATTGTGCGTGTATGCGTGTGTGCATGTGTGTGTGTGTGTGTGTGTGTGTGTGTGTGTGTGTGTGTGTAGAACCACGGGCGAATTTGGGAACCACCATGGACCGCCTCCACCTCCTCGTTTTACTCGGCCCTGGGGATTCACAGGCTCCGCCCTACCAGGACCAGAAACGCAGGCCACCCCCGCTTCCGCCCGGTGTCTATACGTGGGGTGTAGGATCTGAACTCAGAACTTCCGCCTGCAAGGCAGAGACTTAACCCTAAGCCATCTCTCCAGCCCCGGTTGTCTGGCATTTTGTCTCTCTTGATCAGCAACAACTTTTGCTCCATGTGGCACTCTTAAACTATCCTTACTGAAAGAGGTAAGTAGTGCAGTTAAAACAGAAAACTAACAAGTCACATGTGGAGTCAAATTGAGCCATAATTAGAGCATGAGAGGCTAAGTTGAATTTAAGTTTCATATATAGGATTGTCTTTAGCGCATGAATATATGTAGTATATTCCCTGGGATGTACTTATACCAAAAAGCTACTCATTGTTTACCTGAAACCCAGTTTTAACTGGGCACCTGGCACCTTGACTGGTGGCCCTGCAGGGCCTGAAGCATCCTGGTGCCTCTGTCTTCTCATCACAACAACAGGGATAGCCTTGGTGACCACGAGATGAGGCTCGCCGAAATGCTAAGCAGGGACAAGTGTCTGTGCACGTGCCAGGCCGAATCCCCAGAGCCCACCTTGTGGAAAGGAGAGAAGGACATCCTAAAGTTGTCCTCTGACCAACTGTGCACTATAGCATACATCTCTGCCCCTCCCTCTCTCCCTCTCTCCATCCCATCTTCCTTCCCTCCCTCTCTCTCTCTTTTCTCTCTCATAAATACATTTTTAAAGACTAAATGATGTCATGTGTTTTAAGTAGCAAGAGAAATGAATAAGACCTGCCCATGGCTACATGTATACATCAGAACCAATTAACTATCTCTGGGACACATTCAGGACTGATTCATTTCCTAATATTTTATAAAGTTTTAGAATTAGGGGTGGGTTGCATTCTCCAAGATACCGCTATGTATCTGAAAAATAGAAATATAAGGCCAACTTGAGTTCTCATTCTCTCTCTCTGTCTCTCTCTGTCTCTGTCTCTGTCTCTGTCTCTCTCTCTCTCTCTCTCTCTCTCTCTCTCTCTCTCTCATCTCACTTGTTTTCCCAAGAGACACTGGGTAAATAGCTTTTATATGCCCTTTCCCTCCATCCACCCACATACTACCTGCCAGCTAACTTGATGAAGAACAGGTTCCCGGCACTGAGGCAGTTATCATTAAAGATAAAGTGGAAGCCAGATGAGATACTGCTCATTAATAGCGCCTTATTTCCTTGGGAAGAATTTGGCCAAAAAAAAAAAAAAAAAAAGAGAGATTCTGCGAACTCAGCCAGCCATCTTTGAAGGCTATTTGCCCTGGGCCAATTATATATTGCACGATCCGGATACCCAATAATTAGCTAATGAATTGGTTTCTGTGGGAAACGACCAGACATGTCAGGGGTCGGGGAATATTTAGATTGCCTCTGTGCGTCTTGCAGAAGAAACATCTGGCTCTTTTTTCTTCAATCAACGTGCACCCTGAAGGGCCCCCAAATTCAAAACTGATTATATCTCGTGTTATTTCTGTGCCTTTCCGTTTGACAAATTTAACTTGTAAGAATAAGTGATTCTGCGCTCAATTCCATTTTCATCTGAACATCCAAAGAGAGAGGACCATTATAGATTGATAAAAGCGGCTGATTGATCTATTGATTTCCAGATCTTAAATCTCCTAGGGAAGTCTTTGTAAAGTTGGTGTTCATAAAATTCTTGTTCCGCCACAAAAGCACCCAGTGGATTGTGTTTCTCAACTACAAGGAGAATCATCAGGAACAAACTCTAAAAAAATGTTTCTTTAGTATATACACTAGGCAGGTGGGCCTTCCAAATTCAGTCTCAATCTGGTTTCTTCAAAGGTTTATTTTTATGTCATTTTTGAAAACTTTTAATTTGAAGAGGGGGAAAAAACCCTTTCAAGCATCATGACCCGTAGTGATGACTGTGGCGCTCTGTCTCATATATAATCATGTCTGTTTGGACGTGCTGGGTGTCACGCCCAGGGCTAGGTGACACGTCGAGAACAATATTGAACTAAATAGTTTCCACAGAACAGCCAGACCTTTCTTGGGGCTCCTGCTACATTGCATACCTGCTTCTTTGTACACAACGGGGTGAGCGGGTGATAGAAGGCAGAGAGTTCAATGGCGGCTGCAGTCCGTAAAGAGGGCCATCGACGGGAACTCTTTATTGATTTCCACCGGCGCCTGGGAACAGAGGACAAACGACTCTATTTGCCAAATGATCAGGGGCTGACCAAAGCAAAACCACTTTTCTGAAATGTGTACTTTGGGCACAATAAATGCCTTGAGTTCTGCCCATGCAGATTCGTGTCGGTGCATGTGGGTTGGGCTCAGAAAAGTTGGCAAATTTCAACCCTTTTCCCATCTCCTGATGGAGAATAGTTTGTACCCATGGAGCTGAGGAAATGAATACATGAAGACTGCATGCGCATACTGGCAGGGAATCGTCTTTTCAATTGAACAATACACTGAGATGGCTGAGTGGACGTTAACTCAGCAGTATGAAGCGTGGGCGTGGTCATCCTTCAGGTCTCCTCCATCCCAGCGAATCCCAGGCTCCACAGACAAGAGATGTTTCCAGAATTTCATTAACCAAAAGAACCACCCTGGAGTGGTAAAATCTACTGAAACTGGTCGATATTTTTTGGGAGGAAGAGGAAGAAGAGGATGGTCTGAGCAATGGGAAGATTTGGCCAGAGTTCAATCCCCAGAACCAGGTATGATGTGCATTTGTTGTCCCACCCTGGAGAGGTGGAGACGGGGTTCCTGAAATTCACTGGCCGGTCGGCCAGCCTAGTAGAATCAAGGAGCTCCAGGTTCACCGAGACACCCTGGCTGAGAAGATAAGGTGGAGGACTGTGGAGAAAGACATCTGACATCCACCTCTGGCCTTCACATGCACACACACATATGTGTTCTTGCACACACATGCTTGCACATACACATGCACTGCACAATTTTTTTTAATTAATGACAGGTGGTATGTTCACTTTTGGCATAGCAGAAGGATTATGGGAATTCAGCACACTGGCTTAGTGATCTGCTTGCATCTTAGAGGAGCCTCGTGTGTGTGTGTGTGTGTGTGTGTGTGTGTGTGTGTGTGTGTATAGTGTGTAATATGTGTGGCTTTGTGCATATGTATATGCTATATGTGCATGTGTGGTATGTATGTGTGTGCATGGCGAATGTATACATGTATGTGGCATATGGTATGTTTATGTTAACGTGAATGTCTGTTGACGTGTATGTATGTGTGATGTGTACATGTGTGCATTCATGTGTGTGTGTGGCTTGTATGTGTGATATATGTGTATATGTGGTATTTGTGCATTTATGTATGTGTGGTGAATGTGCATGTTGAATGTGTATATACATATACGTATATGTTATGTTTAAGTATGCTTATGTATGGATTCATTCATATATGTGCAAATACATGTGCATAGGTGTGGTGTGCAGGTATGTTTGACATGTCTGGTATGTGTCTATATTTGTGTATTTATGTGTATATGTATGTGGATGTGTACATACATTTGTATATGTATGTTTGTAAATGAATGTATGTTTATACATTTGTATATATGTATATGCATAGTGTGTGTATATTTGTATATGTATGCATATATATTTATTTGTATATGTGTGGTATGTTGTATACATTTATGTA
The DNA here is from genome assembly GCA_023101885.1 of Typhlomys cinereus. Classification (NCBI taxonomy): domain Eukaryota; kingdom Metazoa; phylum Chordata; class Mammalia; order Rodentia; family Platacanthomyidae; genus Typhlomys; species Typhlomys cinereus. The sequence continues at coordinate 1,071,917 of JALPQD010000322.1, forward strand.
TATTTATATATATGTGGTGTGTGTGGCATGTTAGTACATATGGTTGTGTGTATACATCTGTGTATATATGAGCGTATGTTTATATGTACATGGTGTGTGTGGTATGTTCGCCTGTATAGGTAGAGGTGCTCTCACTCACATATGTGAATGTGGAGGTCAGAAGTCAACATCAAGTGTCTTCCTGTGTGCCTCTCTACCTTGTTTGTATGTGTGTGTGTGTGTGTGTGTGTGTGTGTGTATGTGTGTGTGTGTGCGCGCATGTTTCAGAGGGCACTGTGTGTCCCTGTGGAGGAATAAGGGTGACTTAGAGAATGCTTCTACATCCTTTCTGCTTAGCTCTGGGATTTCCCAGGCTCCACTCATCAGGGCAAGAAGTGCAGGCCACCTCTGTTTCCCACCTGGCATTTTTACGTGGGATCTGGGATCCAAACTCAGAACCTTCTGTTTGTGAGGTAGAGTCTTACCCCTGAGCCATCTCTCCAGCCTCTCCACCTTATTTTTTGAGACAGAGTTTCTTGTTGAACCTGGAGCTTACATTTTGTCTTGATTGAGTACCCAGGTCCCTGGAATTGACCTGTCTCTGTTCCCGCTCACTGGGGTCACAGCCACAAGGCACTTCCATGTGGGTGCTGGACCTGAACTCGGATTCTCATGCTGACAGAGTGAGCACTTTATCCACTTTATCAGCTGAAGTGCTTCCTCGCTCTGTTCTACATGTGACTCTGCAATAGTCACGTGCCCACCTAGATGTGAGCAAAGGAAATGGAGGCGCCCACCCCTCTGTGGTAGGAGGGTCAGCCACATCCAGACTTCCTGAGCAGACCACTGAGACAGGGGTGCACGCTGACAGCTCCACCTTTGAGAACTGGAACCGCAAGCAATGAGAACCCGGAGCAAGAGTCCAGAGCAACCAGAACTCTGGGTTCCCAAGAACAGGAGACAGAGAATATGTCTGGACATGGGGGCGGGGGGTGCTCATAGGGCTGGGCTTGGTCTTCCCTCACCTAACTGCAATTAAGGTTTCCCTGAAGCACCCCTAGGCCGAGCTCAGAGACTTTCTTGCACTCCTGCCTAGGGCTGGGGGATCTTTTGCTGTCAGCCACTTTCCAACTTCAACTCAACCCGCTGTCTGACCCCAGCCTGTGCTCCTGGAGCCACAAGTTCTGCCGAGCACCTCTGATCTGACAGCTCTGTGGCTGTCAATCAACCTATGCATTTCTCTGTTCTCCTTCAGGCAGACCTTACGGTTTCTGCCAGACATGCCCCTTCAGAATCTACCAGGCATTGCTCACAACGATGAAGAACAGTATATATAAAATATGCTGACTCAGCCAGATTCAGAAAAGATCACATGCCTTCTCTCACATGAAGACTCTAGATTTAAATGTACACGTCAGACAAGAAAATGGAAGGAAGACCATGTGGGAAGAAGGAGGCTAGTGAGGAACGGGACAAGGGACAGTCATAGGGTGACTATGATAAGAAGATTATATGCACACATGAAATGTCATCATTGTACAACTGATATAAATTAATATGAACTAATAAAAGTGGAACAAAAAGACCAAGAGCCAGAATTTGATTCCGAGGACTCAGACAGCAGCTCAGAATCTCGGCCGCTCTGAATGATGGAGACGAAAGTCGACAGAGACGAAACCCAGACATCGTACATTTTGAGAGATCTAATTTTTCAAAGCACTCCTTATGTTTTCATAATTGCAAAATATATCTGGAGGTTTATATTTAAGAACTCAGTTACTAGCGCATTCATGTCCTCACGTGGCACATCTTCAAAATGAGATGTCACTGCGCATCATGCAAGGTGAGTTTCACTCCCTCTGAAACACCTACCATCTGGCTTTGATTTTGCAGGCTAAAACTCAACATTTTAAGCATTTAATCCAAATCGCTGCCTTAATCTTTATTTTAGTCTCCAAATGCTTCTGTGGCGAGTGTAAAGATGAATGGAATTCAAAAGTGGCCGTTAAGATTACGACCGCATGATAGAAACCAGAGCCCACTATATAAATCTAAATCCTTCCATAAATTTAAAAGAGAATTTACTGCTCAAAAATAAAAACATAAATCATCCTCATTTTCTAAATCATTGCTTGCTGATGATCATACCCAGCATGGTGAGAGATCACTATATTATTCTGGATATAGTACTATGTTTAAATTTTCCAAGACATCTCAACTGCCCACGGGATTTACTGCTTCATGCACTTGCCAAGATGGAAGGGATTTCTGCATAATTCTTTAGCTGAGCATTACCGATGCTCCAAATGCATGGAACATTTACTATGTGTAGCTAAGCCAGCAGGATCAGTTCCTGAAGTGAATTATGGTTCTTTTCGATGCCAAGCCTTTAAAGGCCCAATTAGAAAACTGACCAGTGTATGGAGACTTCATGTCCTGAACCCGCTGTCCAGGACTGGGCAGCAGGAGCAAATCACAGGATGGTCAGCCTGTGGCAGCCTTAAAATCCAGGCTAAAGCATTTTTGGATCATTCCTGGATCATTCCTGAACAAAATATGAAACGTGATCAAAGAAGGTTAATCTGGAACTAGTGTGGATAATATTCTCCAATATGTGGTAACAAGAAAAGGGATGTGTGGGACTGAAATGAGCCTTCGAGATCTGAATTCATTCTCTTGAGCCCATTAAAAAGAAAGTCCAGTGTAGTGTGTGTGTGCCGTAACCCCAGAACTGGAGAGGCAGACAGAACTCTGGGATATGTTGGCAAGCAGATCTATCCTACCTAGTGATTCCAGATTAGGGGAGACCTTGTCTCAAAAAGAAGGTTGATGTTACACGAGGAACATTGCTTACCAATGGCCTCTGGCTTCCACACATACACACTCACATACATGAACATGCACAAAGAAATTAGTGAGCTAACTCATGTGAGCATATAAAGAACCAAAGGACATTCAGGAGCTAATGATGCAAACCAACCTTCAGCCCGTTATCCTGAATGCTCTAAGACCCGCAAGTCATGAGATTAAAACCCTTCATGTTTCCAAATGGATGGTCCTCACCCATCCACTGATTGGTTCTGGAGAAAAAGGAGGAGGAGGGAATGTGAGAAGCCATAAAGCAATGAGAACAGAGAATTGACACACAAAACCGGGAGTTGCAGGAAGTACAATGTCCCTGGTGAAGTTTCTGCGTACACAGGCTATTTCTGGCTTTTTGGTCTGAACTGCTCCATTTGCTTCCAGACTCGATCCTTTGCTCAGCCCTTCTGCAGGAGCTGTTCAGACATCCGGGCGATTCTGGTCGCTCTACATACCGGACACCTGGGAGGGGGTTCTAATCTGCACAGCAGGCCTCTCTCTACTGCTCCCCACACACGACATAGATGTCAACCATGTTGATTCCATCACTGACAGCTCGCTCTTATTAATACATGTTTCTGGGCTGGAGAGATGGCTCAATGGTTCAAGCCTCTGCCTTGCAAGCAGAAGGACCTGAGTTTGGATCCCAGATCTCATGTAAAAATGCTGGCGGGGAGACTGTGATACCCTGTAAAGTCCACTGCAATTACAGTCAGAGCCTGGGAAACCCCAGAGCAAAGCAGTAAAGAGGGAGAAAAATCCAGGATGATTCTAGAAGTCTCCCTTGGGCCTCCACTGTTATACATACTCAAGTACTCTCTTGTACACACAAATAACATACATACACACACATCACAAGCACATTCATGTCAAAAAATACATTTCTAAAGAGTTGGAATAATTAGGTTTCCACCATCACCTATTAAAATTATATTATAAATTTCAGGAATAATATTCTGTTGGTTCAGAAAATTCTATTCAGAAAATAGAACAGGGAAGTGCTCACACATTGAAAACCCTGATTTATTTTGTTACATTAGGACATGGAGATAAATACATTTTAAAAGAGGAGTGTGGCCCTTGCTCTCAGGGGAGAACACCTTAACATGGCCACTGCATCTGAGCTCTGGGTGGCCAGTCCACAAACTTGAATAACTTGACATAAAAATGACCAGACTAGAAGACAGAGGAACCTTTCAGCTTACTGTTATCCCAGGATGCCACGAGCCTCTGTCCCTCTCGTGTTTCTTCTTCCGAATGTCTCCCCTTGTTTCCTTCCTTAAGAAACAGTCACATCCCCATGGGATCCCAGGTATGGCACCTTGGGTTTAGGCTGTGATGGCAAAGGGAGCAAAGGACCCTCCGAGCAGGACCTTCTAGTCCACGGACAACGCGGACGGTCAACAGAGAAACCCTGGATGCAGAATTGACAATTATTAGATAGGTTGAAAAAAAAGAAAAATAATGTGGGCGGGTAAAAGTATTCAAGACACACTGAAGAATCACTCTGAAGAAGTGTGAGAGCACCAGAACTCAGAGGGCTAATGACACCTAGTTGGATACGTGAATGGGGGCAGATACAGGCAAGGGAATAGGAGAGAGATTGTTAAGCAGCGGTGTGGATCAGTCTCTTCGCCCTTCCTTCTGAGTTTCTGCTGCTATCTCAAATTCACCACAGTCTTTTCTCTACATTGCTGTTATTGCCCCATAAATATTTAAGTATTAAATAAAACACCACACACTTTTGGAGATAAGGTTCAAAATCTCAACTTGATGTGTTGTTTGAAATGAATTAGTGGGCATTCCCCTGAATGACCTAAGCCTTAAAGGAGCCCTGGAGGGGGGTGGGGGTAGGTGACCCCTAGTTTTCAGCATTCCACACACACTGGAAAAGATGAATAGTCATCCCAGAATGACCCACGAGATGGCTTCATGAACAAAGGCCCAGACACTTGCCTACTGCAGGGAGGGATGACACTGTCTCAGAGAGAGCACAGGAAAGAGGGATGCCCGGGACACCATATTGGCAACTTTTCTCCTTGCTCCACCTTGCATCTGACGGAGATGCAGCTTTCAGGAGGAAGGGTGTATTGTGGATTATGCTCAAAGGGATCCAGTCAGTCTTTCATAGTGGGAAAGACAGGGCAGCAGAAGTCTGAAGGCTCTGATCACTGTGCCTAAAGTCAGAAAGCAAAGAGAAGACAGGAAGTAGGCCTGGTGATAAAGCCTCAAGGCCTGCCCCCAGAGACCCACTTCCTGTCACATGGTTTCATCTCCTGAAGGTTCCACAGCCTTCTAAAACAGCACCACCAGCTAGCAGGGACCAAGGATTCACATTCACCTGACACCTTAATGTGGGGAGGGTTCGTATTCACCAGACACCTTAATATGCTCCCAGAGAACACAGTGCTTTACATAAAATATGAAACTGCCCAAAGAGGTATCGGGGGCCTCTGCCCCATAAGTCAGTACAGGATTGTCTTCAAAGACACCGATTCTCTTTGGCTGTTTCCACCTTTGTACACCAGCCCATTCTGCTTGGGATGGTGTCATGCTTAAATTTCCCAGGCCCCTTTGCAACCAGCAGGTAATTTTGCCTGCATGGAAGCATGATATTGGTTTTCTAGAATGACTCAAGGAAGCTGACTCAGCTGGGCAATATGCTGCCTCTGCCTTCCTTCAACTTCAGGCCTGCGGCTGGAGTGCGGCTACAACAGCTGGATCTCTAGACCGAAAGGGAGTGGGGCTGAGGGAGTGGGGCTGCGGAGATGGCTCAAGGGTTAAGGCTCTTGCTGTGCAAACAAGAGGACTGGAGATCCCACCTAAAATGTGGGGGTGGGTAGGTTGACAGCCTGCCTATACAATTCAACTTGCATAGGGAACTCCCACAAGCTGGCTAGCCCAACAAACCCCAGTGGTGAGCTCTGGATTTGATCTCAAAAGAATCAATAACAAACTCAAGCTGCCACACCCACAGTCACACACATACCTACTTGCACACATGCATGGACCCACGCTTGGGCAAATTTCATACTCATGCAATATATGCATCAGAATGGGGACATGAACACACACACCCAAAAAGGAGAGAAAGGTGGGGTGGAGGAAAGGAAGAAAAGGGAAGGAGGTAGGAAAGGAAGAGGAAAAAGGGAGGGAGAGTGGGAGAGAGAGAGAGGAAGAGAGAGAGAGAGAAGCTCAGGTGTCTTTGTTGGCTCTGAGATGCTCAGCCTGGCATCTCTACTAGATGAATAAGAAACACACTTGTATGTTATGGAAAACAGCCTTGTGGTTTCTCTCATGCATGAAGGCTACTTTCTAAAGCATGTAACCCCATCTAGCCTTGCCTCATAGTTACGGCTTGGCTGCAGTTACCTACTGCAGACGGCCAGCCGCCCCGGCTAGCTCAGTCAATAGAGCATGAGACTCTTATTGCAGACAGTCATAATTTGTATTTCTTGGGATTTGCAGAATGCAAATGCAGATTTCTGGAATGGGGGCAGGACCCCAATTCTGCAGGACTGCTTCAGCTTCTTGTGGTCATCAGCTGGAGTCGCTCGTGTGGCTGCCTTCACTGGACAGTCTGGTTAGAGCTGGGCCAGCCGAGATGGCCTCTTCCTGGCCAGTGATGCTGTCCATGTGGCTCTGGCCACAGAACTATAGTTTTACTTGGGATTTTTTTCCGGTGTATCGACTGGGCCTTGATGAACAAGTAAAGACTTCCTAGGCCTCTTACACTTGGTCTCACAAGACCCAGAACATTAGTTTTATTGTATGACTACGATTGGTCCAAATGAGTCACAACGCAAGTCCAGATGCAAATATAGGCAAATAGAGTTCACCTCTGTCAGTTGAAACATGCATGTGAGAATTTAACTGAAATCACTCTTAAGGCCTATCAACCAAACTGATAGAAAGAAAAGACTATCCCCTCCTCATGTGTACTCGTCATTTTCAAGTCGATCTACCAACCTGATTGAAGGTAAAGCCCACATTCTTATGTGTATGGCTTTTAAGATCTGTGTACCAAGCTGGTTGAAAGAAAAGACGATCGCCTCACTCTCTGCATTAACTCCTTTAAAGGAAGAAAAGAGTTTGTTTGGGCTCACGCTTTAAGGGTACAGCCCACGATGGCGGAAAGGCTCAGCAGAGTTCATGGTGACAGAGGATAGCAACGGGTGCCTCACGCCGAAGCAGACCAGGAAGAAGAGAGAGATGAACGCTGGCATTCAGCACGTTTTCTTTTATTCCCTTCTTTTTCAGTCCAGCACCCCAACCATGGGTGCTGTCACCCACATTCAGCGTGGGTCTGCCCTCCTCGGTTTACCCTCCCTAGAGGTACCCTCACAGACATCCCCAAGGTATGTCTCCCAGGTGACTTCAAACCCCATCAAGTTGCCAGCGATCACACCAGCCTGTAATTCTCTGCAACAGGAATCTTGTATAAGGACACTGTAAATCAGTGAGCACAAACTGCAGGATGCATCAGACAGGCTCCTAGGGAAGAGCGAGAGACAGGCCGCCACCAGGGGGGACCCAAGAAGCAGCACTGGCATGGACAGGTGGCAGAGGATGAAGAGCAGAGAGTGAGGAGTTAGAATCATCCCCCTCTCCAGCTCTGGCCTCAGCAGGCTTGAGGAGCCTGAAAGGATTGTTCCTTTCTCTGCCAGAGGCTGCGACTGAGCTGGTACGTCTGGTGGGACACCTTTTAAAAACTGTTTATTTATTTCAGGGGTGGTTATTTATTTAGAGGAAAAGAGGGAAAGAAGAAAAGGAGGGAAGGAACAAAGGAGGAAAAGAGGAAAGGAGGGAGGGAGATAGGGAGAAGGAGAGAGAGAGTGGGCGGGATACAGTCCTGCAGGCCATGCCGCATGGGTGGAGGTCAGAGGTCAGCTTTCAGAAAGTGGTCCTCTCCTTCTATCAGGTAGGCTCTGAAGATCAAACTCAGGTCACCATGTTTGCCTGCAGGTGTCTTTACCTGTTGAGTCTTCTTACCACCCCGGGACAAACTTCTGAGATGACCTTCTTAGGGTGTCAGAGCCAATGATACACAAGGGACATTTAATTTTTGCTCATAGAAACAACTATTTGCACGTTCTTCCTTCTTAATCGAATTGCAAATTTATTTGTAGATTTTTTTTGCCCAGATCAGGAAAGACATACATAAAATTTTAATAGCAATTCTGTTATAAAATCCTAAATTTGTATTGCTCCATGATAAACATATACTATTCCCATAATATTTAAGTTTAGCTTTTGCTAAAGACACGTAACTATTTCATATCTCTCCGAGGGGTGGGGAATAAAATTTCTTCTAACTTGCACTTGACCTGTGATTTATCCCCCTTTTGGCCAACAAGTAACTGTCATTGCTGGCCAGCGTCCCCTGTCCTGTCTCAGACCCGCTCTGTGAAAAAGGAATGTGGCTGTACAAAGATCCCTGAATCCCACAACCGATATCTCAAGTGTTTCAATACCAAAGATTAAAGACATTTCAAAGACTCCAGGAGAAAGTTGAATTATTGAAGTGTTAATGAAGGAGCCCCCCTACAAGCGAAAATGACGGGAAGTCTTCTGTCTGCTTATGGCTTCCTCTGAAATACCTTTGCGGGGTAACCATGGAGTTCAACACGCATCGCTCCTAAGGGCTACCACATGGGAAGCTGGGCACGTGGGGGAGAAGAGGGTTTTTTTGCAGGAGCCCAAAGTGGGACACAAAACCATCGGCTTCCACCCAAGCTGCCTCTTGATCCAGATGGCCCTAAGAAGAACACATTTTTACTTTCAAATCCAATGAATTTGCTTAATTTGTAGATATTATTCATGATGCCAAGTCAGGTGGGTTGGCCTGGGCAAGTGGAATCATATCAGCCAAGGAAAGGTTAAGACCCCATTTGCATTAAAAAGAAAACCCATGTTTCCACATTTATAATAGCAGGAGCTTTAAAGAATGCCGCTTCTCCAAGACGTTAGGCATCTGAATGTATGATGTCTTTATGGCAAAGATGATCCTTCTTCTTGTCTGCTTCGAAAACTGCCAGAGAACAACCATGCAAATGAAATGAAATGAAATGACTGTGGTACATTCTGTATGTAATTTATTTATTGATTTACTTTTAGCGTCCTGTCAGTTCCATGGGTGATTATAATGAATTCATTCCCATTCTTTCCAGTGATGAAAACCTTCTTCTTCCCCCAAACCACCTCTCCTGCTTTCCTGCTGTGTGTGTGCATCTGTGTGTTTGTGTTTGTGTGTGAACACAGGCTCATGCAGCCTATTGAGCTTAACAGGGCTGCTCCCATTAGCATGTGTGGGAGGTTCTTAGTGAGGCATGGGCAACTTATCAGTGCTACACCACTGAAGAAGGCGTCACCCCTCCCCTCAGCCAGCATCAACTGTCAATAATCCCTCAGAGAAGAGTGGGGCCTCATGGGCGTTCTCTCTTCCAGAATGAAGCACAAAAGCACGTCCATTCTTGTTCAAATCTTCTGCAGGTAACCACAGCGCAGTGAATCATGATGGCAATGGTCCTTTCTCTACATATATATTCTAAATTGTGTGTGTGTGTGTGTGTGTGTGTGTGTGTGTGTGAAGATAGACACAAGGAAAGGTGAAAACAACAAGCATATAGATAGCTAGATATGAACAGAAATCCCCAGGGGCTTTTAAAAATGCATTTATCAGGCAAGAGAAAATACTACCTATAAACTTAATTAAAATATCTTCTCTTAGATTAGAAATTATGCAGGTTTTTTAATATTCTCATACTAGTCTGACCTCTAAAATTGTTTGAATGCCATAACATAACCATCAGAGAAAAATTCAACCTTTTGAGCGACTCCATGTCACTCCTGGAACACCAGAGATGAGAGATCAAATACTCTGACCCTCATTACTGATAGTTTCATGTATAATTAAATGCTTTAGACAAAGAGTCATTCCGATTAGGAATGTGAGGTAGAGGCTACTTTGCAGTCACATGCTTGGGTTTCTGCGTGCTGCTGTGGAATCCTGTCTACACTACAAGCTGCCACTGGATCCAGGATGACACATTCTCGGAACACTTGAAGGAAGAGAAGTGAGAAAGTATAATGACAAGAGAATGCAATTAATAACTCCAGGGGAAAATGTTCAGAGCAGTGAAAATTCAATATACAGATCTCTACACTTTGCTGTGTTCTGGGCTATATCTTAGGGACCACACAACATAGCTTTGCTTAGGGCAAGGAGCATCCTCAATGTGTGACTCAAATAGCACTGGCTTCTTCACAAGATTCTTTACCCAACTTGAACTCAAACACCTCATTCCCAGTCTTGCTGGATGAATAGTTTCCATGAATTAGTAGTTAGTTCTTCCTGGATAGAAAGTGTCCACGATTTTGCAGTTAGTTCTATCATGGTGACACTGTTGTGATAAACAAAGAACTACTAGGGAGACAGAATTTGTGCAAATGCTCTGTTGAAGAGATTCTTTGCAAATTTATAGGTCCAATATCAATGTCCAGGGAAATAAAAGCTTAATAACAGGGTGGCCTTGGACATAACAAAGCTTGCTATTATGTGTTTTAAGGCATTATACGTCAGAAGAGAAGACTAATGTCAATTCCATATAATGAAATTGCTTAGTGGTAAGAGTCCAAGTCAAGGTCAAACACATATGCAAATATATTGTAATGCATGGGAAATTCCTCCAGCTCTTGATTTGTTCATTCATTCATTCATTGAGCAAAAATCTCTGGGGGAATAGGAAGTATGAGGAACCCAGTAAAAGATTTGTTGATGGTGACAGAAAATCCTTCTGGGCCAGGAAGATGGTTTGGTGGATGTGCTGCTTCCTTTACAAGTTTGAAGACCCAAGTTTACATCTCTAGCACCTGTATAAAAGTTGGGTGGGTGTGGCAGTGACCCTGTGGTCCCAGCATTTGAGAAACAAAGAATCCCTGGGGTCACTTGGCTCCCTAGAGCAGCCAAATCAAATGGTAAGCTCTGGGGTTCACAACGAGTCCCTCCCTCTGCAAATAAAGTGGAGAGTAACATAGGAAGACACATGACATGAGCGTCAATCTTCTACAAGCATGTGCACACTTGATCCCACTTACATGAACATGCATGTGCACACGTAGTCACACATATGAGAGCGTGTGTGCAACACATATACCCACACACATGTATATGCACATGCATGCTCACACACATGTGAACTTGCATGCACACACGCTCACCCACACACATGCATGTACACATACACATTCATACACATGCGAACGTGCATATACACACATGCATGCACATCCACACACATAAACATGCACGTGCATGCGCACCCACATACATATGAACAAGCGCACACATGCACATACACAAGAACATGTGTGTTCATACATGCACACACATGTGAAGATGCATGTTCCGCTGTGCACATACCACACACACACAAAAATAAATATAACAAAGTAAGAAAAAAACTTCACACATACAGTTGTTCACAATTACTGCAGGCAGTTATGTAGTACCAACCCTGAGACATATATATTTATATACGCTCTGACAGAGGAGAGAAGAGCCTACATTGGTTTGGGAGAACTGGGAATATACTCGAGACAGTGACATTTAGGATCGACCTAGAGGATGAGTCAGAGATCACCAAAAACATGGTCCCAGCAGGGCATTCCAGATGGAGAAAAGGCAGGAGCATGATTTGTCAAAGGATTGTGAGCATAGAAGTTTGCAAAGGTACCCAGTGAGGTAGGTGACAGGCATAGACAGGAAGGAGCTGGCGTGTCTGTGGAGCAGACACACTGGAGAGCAGTCGAACTGGCGATGCCAAATGTGAGTGAATAGGAGCATCGTGTACACAGTAGTGCTCATGACAGTTTTATGGAGAAGGTAAGTGTGACATGTAGAACTTCTCAGACCTCCTGGGCCTTGTCAGCAGGCCCTGGGTCTTCAAAGATCCCAGACCCCCCCCCACACACCTTCCAGGGTGCACTCTGAGAATGTAGTCACCTTCTGCACCTATCCTGGGTGCAACGGGTTGCGAATCACCAGTGTAGCAAGATAGAGATTTTTACCCTGGAGCAACAGGGATAGGTCAGGGTGACTGTGGCAACAGGGTAGTGGGGGGGACAAGACCTCAGGTGACATCGTCATGACCAAGCAAAGAGAGGGTAAAGGTCTCAGCCGTATGTCCGCGGTTCTTTCCTCACCTCCCTGCTAGGCAGGACCCATGGTTGGCAAGGCTGAACTTAGAGACACAAAGACTGGGGGGGGGTCAGAGGACTCAGAACTAACTTATGCCAAGGAGATTTGTGAACTCTGGCCTTGTAATTTAATGGCTATTTTAAGCAATAAAATAGCAATTTGGGGAGGGGCTTGGGGAGATGCCCCATAAACAAGAGGACCTGAGTTCAGATCCCGAGATCCCATGTACAAGTGCCATGCAGATATGGCAGCAGCTGCAATTCTTGCCCTGGAAGGTAAGCCTAAGACGCCCCGGAGCAAAGCAATAAGGAAGGAGAAGAGGGGAATCCAGGGAGAGGGAGGTCCTGTAGCAACCCACCTTCACCCTCCTGAGTCCGCCGTCACGGTCCAGAGAAGCAAGGGCTGCTCTGGCCCAGCTGTACCAACATGAGCCGGTGAAATGGACCATGAGATGGAAAACACAGTGTGGGCTTGGTTGACCTCTGACACTCATAAAGCCGAGACAGACTTCTGCAGCTGTGTGGGACAGCAGAGAGCCCCCCTCTCCACACACACAAACACACACACTCCTTAAGATGTTAGCGACCAACTGTGTTTGTTCGGCTCTGCCATGGTAGCTCACAATCCTGAAATCTAGAACCTTCTGGGAATATGACATCTTTAACCTTTTCAACACACACATCCACATGGTGAAGGAGCAAGCACATGGCTCCTTCCGACTTGTACGATATTTACTGTGTAAAGTCGTATACTCTGCTGGTAAAAGTCAACTATTAGAGGCCGTCTGAGATATTGCTGGAGGCCCTGCATGATTTATGATGTGCATATTAAATTACTGCTCTAAAATCCTAAGCCGTCTGAACTCTGAAGCTGCCTGGCCTCAGAGACTTCAGAGCAGACGCAGTGTAACTACCACGGATCCTCTTTCACAGACTGGAGCTTGTCAATTTCTTGACTCTTTCCAGGGATCAACAGTTTCTGGATTTAAACTTGCTTTTCCTCACCCATCTCTGTGTCCATTCCGAAATAATAATGCTAATTGTGGCAGGGGAGCTAGATTGGGGGTCGAAGCCTTTGCCTTGCAAGCGAAAGGACTTGAGTTCAGATCCCCAGATCCCACCTAAAATGCCCCTGCGCTGGTTTTACGCTGGAGGACACAAGAGTGGGGAAGTTCATTTGGCCTCACTCCCAGGTCTCATGACTGGTAAGGTTTGAGGTGTAAGAAGTTCTTCCTCATGTGTCCAGCCGGAGGTCATTCTCAGGGGTCATTTCTCAGTTATTCTCCTTAGTTTTCGAGACAAGGCTGCTCACTGAATCTGAATTTCACGAATTCAACTCCACTGGTGGGCTCATAAGCCCCAGGGACCTGCCTGTCTCCACTTTCATGATGCCGGGGTTATAAGATGTTTTATGTGGGTTCTTGGGATTGAATTTGGGTCCTTGGGCTTGTGTTGTAGGCCCTTTATCAACTGAGCCATCTCCCCAGTCTGTCTGGGAGTTTTCCTTCTCTTAGGCACAGTCTCTCCTTCATCTAAAGCTAACCCAGGGTCACAGTTTGAAATGTGATTTGTCCTCCATAGGCAAATGTATTGGAGCCTTTAGTGGTTTGGGAAGGCCACCACACCTTTATAAGGAAGGCAATCACAGGGGGTGGGCCTTGAGTTGGATTGGCCTCACCCTCCTTCCAGGAGGGAGTCTGTTCTTTCAGTTGGTAGTTGGACAAGATTCAGACCGCTTCTAGCTTCTTCCAGTCGGCCATGCCGACGGTATCTCCCCTCGGGAACCACAAGCTCAATAAATCTCCCTTTCTCCCTTTAAGTTACTTGAGTCAACTCCCACTGTGGATGACAACATTCTGATAATAAGGAGCATGGGCGTCAAGCTGTTCATGACCTCTCCGCAGGACTCTCTCAAGCCGGAAGGGGCTTGCTACAAGCGTATTGCTACAGGGACGTGTGATGAAGCCGAAGGAGAGGGCAAGATTAGACTGTGAGACCCAGGCTTCACAAGGAGTGCCACGTCGTGTCTGGTGAATGCTGTTGGCCAAATCGAGTCACAAAGCGTGTTCAAGAGAGAGGAAAAGCAGATCTAACTCTAGATAGGAAGAATGTGAGCATCACTGTGTGAAGAGGTGTTCTCTCAGACAGGGGATCCAAAGTCTATAAAAACCACAGCAGAGGAAGCATTGAATGAGTGACTGCTTACTTTCGTTTTGAGAGTAAATGTCACCTTAGTCTGCGACCTCTGCTTCTTTCTCTTGTGAAGAGGTCAGAGTTGGTGGGTCACTGTTAAAACTCTAACAGAGATGCACGGCATGACATTACCCCACTGTCCGTTCTCTGATCTCACGTTGTGTCTTGTCAATGGTGACAGCTTGCGCACGTCACTCATGCTAGTCCCAGGAGACATCCTAACCCAATCTGATCCACGGATACACCTGGCTTTGAGCCTGGGCTTCACCAGGTGTCAATGGAACCTTGAGCAGGTTATTTAAAATTAGTTAAGATATTACTTCTTCATATTTATAAGTTAAATGTTACAAGGTATTAAAGTGTTTTGCATGTATACATAGGTAAAAATGAATATTGTCTTCTTAGTCACTAGATAGGAAAACTTGATACAAGAATAAACCCATTGATTTATGAGCAATGATTGGATGGTGAAAGAAGTATAACCTAAAAGTTATAAAAATATAAAGATAAAATTAAAGAATCAGGTTTCTCTGACATCTACATTATAGTTAAAGATAGATGAGAGATATACATGACAGACAGATGATAGATAGGTTATAGATAGATGATAAGTAGGTGATAGATGGTAGATCAATAGATGATAGATATAAATTGATGACAGAGACAGATAAACATATAGATAGATGAGAGATAGATTATATATATATATGTGAAGATGGATGATAGATTAAAATTAGGTCATAGAAATAAATAATAGAATTATAGATAATAAGGGGCTGGAGAGGTGGCTCAGGGGTTAAGCCTCCGCCTTGCAGGTGGAAGGTCCTGAGTTCGGATCCTACACCCCATGTATAGACGCCGGGCGGAAGCAGGGGCAGCCTGTGTTTCTGGTCCTGGTAGGGCAGAGCCTGTGAATCCCCGGGCAGAGTAAACAGGAGATGGAGGTGTCCATGGTGGTTCCCAAATTCGCCCGTGGTTCTATACACACACACCACACACACACACACGCACAATCGAATAAATAATAAAAAAATTAAAAAAGAAGAATGATAGATAATAAATAAAAGACAGATGATATAGGCTATACATAGATAGGTAATAGATGAAAGTCAGTGATTGATAGATGATAGCTCATACATAAGATAAATGGTAAATAACAGATGATAAATAATGATAGATCTTATGTGTATATATAATTACTAAATTTGTGAAGGAGTATATTACTATAATTCCATATAGTTATAGCTTGTTCAAATAACTCCTAAAATATATTTGAGACATTAGAAAATTTTGGCATTGAACAAAAATTAGAAAAAAATTGAATATTGTATGTTTGATGTTTTTAAGGGAACATTGACAGAGTTGTGCCGTGAAAGAGAATCTCTGTAGTGTTTCGCACCCATGTTTCTATTCTGTGTTGTTTTTATTCTTAAAGGCATGGCCCAGAAGGTGCCAGTTTCTTCTGGCTCCGTGGCCTTCTGCCTCTGTCCTTCCTGCTATGCCACAGTGTGAGGTCCGACACACTGTTACTATAAATGAGATGGACTAACTCATACTTCATGCTATGTGGTCAATCTCCAGGGTAAGCAGCTTGGAAAGCTCAATGTCGATAGACATTGGACACAGGCTCATATCATGCAAATTATGTGTGCTGAGTCCCATAAATTATATATTTTGGCCTATCATTACAGCATAATATATATATGATATATCTTCCTTCTGAATGTTTCATGTTTACAGCATGATTTTAAGTATTAAATTCTATTACATGATATGATATTAAAAAAACAAATTAATAATAATAAGGTATAAATATCATCATGAATGACCATCGATCTAGTTTTTGCTGCCTCATCACAAACACATTTCATACTCTGTCCAGCCCTCTAAGAACCCTAGGGAGACTGGGCGCTGGGGCTGAAAATCTAGTTCCACCAATGTGGATGAAGAAAAACCTAGAGAGAGATTCAGAGAGCAGCAAGGACCAGTGGAGACGACCAGCTCCTGGTCCAGCACACAGACACAGGGCCCTGAGGACTGTCACCACAGGACTCAGCGCCCACAGTGTGTGGTCAGTGGACACAGCAGGGACGTGAAAGCAGTGCGTGGGTGCGTGCATGCGTGCGTGCGTGCGTGCGTGGGTGCGTGCACGCGTGCGCGCGCAGTGGACCTCACATCCCTGGATGCATTCAGTTTCTCTTACATCCCCTGACCTGCTGTGCTTTGAGGCAGACTAACTTCTATGTCCTCCTTCAAGATCTCAGGCTCAGCCTGCGCTCAACAGCTTAATGAAAAGCCTTTTTTTCCACTGGATCTAACAGCTCACAGTGCCAAACCATGTTCATCAGGGGGGTGAGCGCGAAGGAAGAATTCTTCATGAAGCCAAGAACCAAGTACATTCAAGCCCACAATGGATGTGAGACTGTAGTTTTAAGACTGGCAATGGAACTCTTGAGGAAAGTTATAGGGCATGATACATTTTTAACGATGACCTAGAATTCCATAGACAAAAAACCAACGTGGCTTTCTATGAGGTACTTTATCCAAGTGAAATATGTAAGCTTGCCCCTCCCAACTCCAGGCGTTCAGTCATACAGTAGCGGCCAGCCCAAGAGCAATATCATCAAAGTGATGTTTTGCTTTCTACCTGGTTTTGAGGCCAGGGAATCTTTTGACGACATTTCTAATGCCCCCCAGAACTCCCCATCCCTTTGGGATCCGAAGGAAACCAAGCCTGGAGAAGTGAATGAAATGAATGTGTCCTTCCTGACCACACTTTTCTTCCAGAACCCCCCAGGGCTTTAAAACACAGTTGGAAAACCAGTAGACTAAAGACAATGAATTAAAACATCCTTTCTTCTCTCTTGAGATGTGGGTTTAACTCCGATATAGGAATCCCACCGAGCCAGTGTCGACCGGGCTTTACAGATTTTCTGTAAGCTTTTTCTTTTTCTTTTCTACAGGGCAGATGAGTTTGATGAAAAGCCAGATGCCACAGTGGCAGAGTTCTGCCAAGGTGCCTCTTTCTCTGGGTCTCCAGGTGGTAAATGACCCACTGTTGAAATAAAAGCACAATGTCGGCTGAAGTCCTGTGATAGAAGTACATGCATTTGTCCCACCGATGATATAAGCTTTATGTTTTCTGTCTTAAAATAACAACCTTTATCGTGATTCTATTCTTCTTCGGGAAGTTCATCCACAAACACATCCACCAGGTGCAGGGGGGATTCTGGAGAGTTTGAGTAACACTGCTAAGTTTTTTCTCTGCCATGAAGCTCAGTTTTGCCGGCTAATGGTAATCTGCCATAAGAATACAGTAAAGCGGTTATTAAGTGGGCCACAAAAACCTCCCCTTTGTAATTGCTAGCTCTTCTTCCTCTGCTTTGAATAGCAGGACTTGGGAAGGTCCTAGATTTTACGATTGTAGGCAGTCAATGTGGGTCGCATGTATTTAACTGTGACTTCTAAACACATTACACATGGTGCTCTCAGGTTCCATATCCAGATACATTGGGGCTTTTTAATTGATCTTATGAAATTCAACAAAAAGCCATTATGCTCGCTTGAAAATTAAAAAAGCAAAACAAAAAAAAGAAAAAAGAAAAATCCTCTGGCAAACATGTAATAGAGAGTTCTAGAAAGCCAGATAATTTCTTTGCTTAATAATAGTTTTCTTTCCTCTTGGCTGCAGACCCTTGTAGCCAGCACCATGCCAAACATTGGAAGATTGGATTATGGCCTGTCGCCCTTGATTATTTCTGTCAGCAGGCTGACCCGGGGTGGCCTTTTCTTGTGTTGTTTCTTCTGTTTCCATTTTTCACGTCATCCGGCTTTTCATCTTGTCAATCAGCCTTTGACTTCCTGATTAAAGTGTCTGTCACAGGAGCGGCCTGGTCTCTAGTCAGTTGTTTAATTTGTTCCTCATGGCGTCCAATTGAGTTATTCATCTGGCCCAGCTGTTCCCAAGTGCTTCCAGCACGCTGTCTCCTGCGGCTGGGTTTAACCTCTGTATCCCTGTATGGCAGTGTGAACGGTTCCACTCACTGTACTGCTGGAGGATGGCTTGACTTTCCCAGTGCCTTCCCGCCACCGGGGTGGCTACGCTGTGGCCAAACTATGCCCAGCAGTCGTATTTCAACCGGCTGTTATGACACCGGCTACAGCTAAACACACCAGTATTCGAAAATTACAGCAACCCCCTTCGTAACAACTGGAACATCATCATGGAAACTGTGCCCTATGCGAATTCAGACCCACTCCAGAGACATGCTGCTGGTGGCTGGCAAAGGGAAAGAACACAGTCTGCCAGCCTCGTGAAGCACGCCAGGGCCACTCCAGCATTGACTTGTGGTAGGTGATACGGGATGCTCTTTTGGCCTGCATTCAGACAGATCTTTGACTGGAAAAGAAAATGAAGTAAACTCGAGTCTGCAGTTCAAAAGGCATTCTCCCAGCGGCGAGATGAGTGGTACTACATGAGTTCTTAAACTCACAGAATGGGGCTGGAGAGGTGGCTCAGGGGTTAAGCCTCCGCCTTGCAGGCGGAAGGTCCTGAGTTCAGATCCCAGATCCCACGTATAGACGCCAGGCGGAAGCGGGGGCGGCCTGCGCTTCTGGTCCTGGTAGGGCGGAGCCTGGGAATCCCGGGGCAGAAGGAGGTGGAGGCGTCCATGGTGGTTCGCGAATTCGTCCGTGGTTCTACACATACACAGACACACACACACACACATGCGCACAGTTGAATAAATAATAAAAAAAACTTAAAAAAAAAGAACTCACAGAATGCAATGAGAAACCAGAGGCGAAGAAGGCTTGGGAGCTCTTCCCTTCTCGTCCTTTTCCGCCCCTCAAGTCTAACCAATCCAAAGTCTTCATAGATTGTTCAAGCGTAAGCCATTGCTTCCTGCTGTCGCTCTCTTTCTCCTGTACCTCCATAAACTTGAAATGTTTATGGGTACATGAATCTGATGCAGTGGTCCAGAGCACAACGGAGGCCTGGGCCACATGCCTGGATCACAGAAGAATACACAACAATTCTGAAGAGCAGCATGAGCCTCGACGGGGCCGCCCGTCCCAACTCTGGTCTAGGTCTGAGTCCCCACCCATGTCCGCCAAGCACTCGGCTAGTCCCTAGAAGAACGATGCAGAGATGTAACAAGAAGATAATAATTGCATCATTTCTTACAAAGCTTTCTGATCATGGAGCAGAGGAAATTAAACTTATTTTTTTCTAAATTTCTGTAGAGCATTTTGCATGTTCTCAATGGATACCACTTGTACTTATTTATACAAATAGCACTATGGACTAATATTTGTTGACATTTAATTTGGTTCATTTTGAATCCTAAGAACTATTAAGAGTAAAGCTTTACTTCAATTGGTACAAATAATAAGATGTCTAGTGGTCACAGATCATAATAAATAACATGGTTGGTTGGAAGCTTGTATTTCCAGTAGTGTTCTAGCCAAACAATTCCCACCAGACTCCCTCAGGTTTGGACAATTCCCATTAAGGATTATTATAGAACATCACCTGTTTAATACATTTCCAGGGAGGCTTCCCTTACCATCTTGAGTGGATTCTGATCGCCAAAGCTTTCTGAAGTCACAATTCCAGAGAATCAGCTACACGCAAGCCCTTTACTATCATTCCCTGTGAAACGGACACGGTCGACATTTGCTCAATTGCCTGTCACGCTTCTTCGGCTACATTTTTTTTTTCCTGCACCATGGAGGCTACACAGTTTTGTAACATTTAAAACAGAAATAACATTTGTCAGGCTCCTTTGCAGCTAGGGTTTCAAGGAATGCCTAGGTCAATTGTGTCAGATCGATTTGTGATATGACAAGATCACTAAGTTACCATTTTATGAGTGTGGTGATGTTAACGAATGGTCTTGGTGACAAGGGGCCAGCTGAGGGGCGATTGCTGTCTGGGCAGATGCTAACCATGAAGCTGATACAAATTCATGTGCGCCTGACCTGACTCATGCCTGAGGCTGGTGACATGGAGCACAGAGACCTGGGTGGTTTTCCATGCACACTTTCTGCCTGGGCGCCCTGGTGGCAGTTCTATGTTAGAGTTCTGGGAGCTGTTTCCTGGTTTTTACCCAAAACCTGTACTTCTAGCCTTTCTGGGGACTGATAAACTCCTCTTTCTTTCCAATAGAGCCCCTTCTGATTTAAAAAGAGGAATTTTCAACTGAAAAAAATCCATCCCCATTATATCACTTCTTCACCTTTTTATACGTACAGCAGCCAAAGAAGCTGGTTTGAAGTCATGATGAGTTCAGCAATCCGGGGTGATGTTTGATGCCATCAGAGCCCCCGCATGCACAAGGAGCAAGGACACATAAATGCATGCTTGGGTAAGGACAAGTGAGATCATCCTCATCCAGGGTCCAGAAGGCTGGTGGAGGCCCCAACACTCACAATGAGTGCTCCTCACTGCTGCCTCTGGACACTCACTTGCTACCTGTCTCCTGCGTAAAGTCATCAAGGGGCACATCCAGCAGAGAGGTTCAGTGGTGACCTGGCCTTAGTTTTTAAAGTACGTTCCTGTAAATAAGGATCAGGGGAATCAATCACTCATGAAACCCACTTCTGAGTTTTACACAGAAAAATCAAGCTGCCGAGATGGGTGCCAACACTTGTATCTTTCAGAAAATATGAATACATACACAGATGTATATATGTATGTTTTATATGTGTATGTATGTAATATATATAGTCATGATTTGAGTGTGTTGCGCAATTGGTCCCCAGCTGTTGGTGTTGTTCAGGAAGGCTGTGGAGCCTTTAGGAGATGGAGTCTTACAGGAGAAAGTATGAACTGGGGTGGGCCTTGAAGCTTGGTAACCTGACCCCACCTCCTGTCCTCACACTGTCTGCGGCCTGCCGGCCTCGGCAATGCTCCCATCATCGTGCCTTTGCCTGCCCCCATGTGTTCCCTCCAGGATGGAATCCATGCCTTCCCGAACCATAAGCCCTTCTCCCTTAAGCTGTTTGGTTCAGAGCATTTTGTCATAGCAATAGAAGAGTAGCATATAGTCCTTTGGAGAAAAAAGTATCCAGTGCATGTAAACAATGAAAAAAATATAATGTGACCTTCAACCTAAGACAGACCAGCTTATAAGTGCTAGTAGAATTTTATTGCTGCCTGTTCCTTAGCCCTCCTAAGAGTTTTTAATCAGTCATCAATAAAACAGTGCTTCCATTCTTTTTCATTGCATGAATGCATGTGTGTGCATCGTGCGTGTTTGTATTAGGTGGGTGTACATGTGGGTGCAGGCGTATGTACATGAATGCAAGTGTGTGTGCATCTATGGAGTCCTGAGGGTGATGTTGGGAATCTTTGCTCTACCTCATTATTGCATTGATCCCAGGATCTGTTTTCCAAGGTTGGAATTGTGGGACACTAACCACCACATGCACCTGGCATTTTTACTGGGGATCTGGCGATCTGAACTCTCCTCTCCCCAGCTCACTGCCCCCGTTCTTTTGGACAGCATATGTTTAGATTTTCTTTTCCTTTCAGGAAGAGGCTATCCTACTACATGGTGCACAAAGCTATTCTCAATCTTCTCACAGGAGAATGATTATAAAAATACCACAATTTACTCTAAGGAAGAGACGTTCTCAGATGCTAAAAATGAAGAGAAACCTGAAATCCAGCAGGTCCATATTGGAATATAATGTTGTTACCTAGAACTTGGTTTTCATACACAGAATATTAATTACATCTCATTAAATGCCACAAGAGCAGATAAAGTTTTGAGAATATTTGAGAAGGAAGGTAGAATGAGAACACAATAAGCTGGAGAGAGCAGCAGCCCCAAACCCATGGGGAAAAGGTCCTGGAAGCACATATCCGTTCGCTCAGCAGACTGATAACCCGCAGCTTTTTATAAAACACTGATGTAGACAACTGATAAGATAATAAGCAGAAGATGCTGATTTTTATATTTTAGAGGAACATGGGAGCTATGAAAGAAGATACATAAAACATAGAACCCAGAAAGAATCTGTGAACAAATGTAATTTCAACCCCTATAGTGACCTTTCTCTCTCTCCCCCTCTCTCACATATTAAGTTTTAAAAATGTAAAAAAGCAACAGTTATAAAATACTAATAAATGTTGACAATAAATTTAAAATAAAAAGGCACTTGATAAGAGTTTGGGAATAGATTAAAGATAATGGTAGCACAACATTTTCTAAGATATAAGAAGTAATTGAAGTATTTGCCAGATGGTATTTATTTTAAAAGCCAAACATATGCGAACTAAAGAGAGGGCCAATAAAACTCAGTCTCCTCCCATGGGGGCAGCCATGGTGTCCCCAGCCTCTGGGTGACTGTGTCCTCTTCCTTCCCACTTGGGCTTGAGCTATGACATCACTTCCGATTATGATGCTTGCATCCTGGGTAAGGACCCATTCTTCAACTGTGGGAACCTAACTGCCTTTGTTCATGAAGAACAGGGTCCTGGAAATTTACAGCCTGTTCCCTTAAGTACATCCTCAGCCTAGCTGGACATTCAGGCCTGCACAGCATGACCTCTAGCTGGCATCCTGACTGGTGCATGAGTCAAACCAGCTATAGTCATATAAAAAGTTCTTAAGTGGGCAAATTTAAATCAATCCCTCTCTCTCTCTCTGAAACCTTATTGGGAATCGTGTTTGTTTAGCATCCGTACCATTCTGATGTCATATAAATGAATGAATAAATAAATAAACAAATAACCCAAACGTAGTCACACACATCTTTCTGTCCAAATCTGCATCTGGGAACCAACTCTAGATAAAACCTAGACATATTCTAATAAGTGACAAATTGTTAAAAACAAAGAGAACAACATCAGGAGCCATAATTATTGTAATTTTGAATTAGATATACAGAAACAGCAAGTAAAAAAGCAGATTTCCTCACCCAAAATACTCTAAACAAAAGAGTATCTGTCAGGAGAACATGATCTTCAACCTAGAATTTCTTGCGCAGCTAAACAAAGAGCAATGGCAAAACACAGCTTATTTCCTATTTTGGGGAAGAAAAAAAGGATAAAGTAAACAAGTCACATAGTAGTAGAAATAAATGCTAACTCCATTTTCTAAGATGGAAATTAAAGCAAGAAAAAAGAGAAGGCTCAGAAACAATAAATAATGAGGACAGATCAGATATACATAAATAAAACTAAATGCACATCTACTAAGTGTTTACTTAATTATACACAGTAAAACTGACATAAATTTCTAAATAAGATATCTGGACAGAGGCAGGATAATTATGACATACTTTAAGCATTCTATGATTCTCATATTGATTTTAAGGAAGACTCAGGGTCAAGGGTAGAAACTTAAATTCAGGAATTTGATAAGGGAATAGAAAACAGAATTGATACTTAACAGATCACTCACTAGGAGAAATAAAGTAAAATCTTACCAATTCAATTCTGTAAAAACCAAAGGAACTCCGTAAAGACAAAGAGAAAATCACAGGAAACTAAAAGCCATTATTAGTGTTTTAAAGATGTATTTAGTTGTATCAGACATCATAACAAGTGATTTCAAAAGTAACAAGTCACATGCATAGTCCCAATTTCAATATCACTCTCATTAACATATTAGAAAAGAAATTAATAAGCACATTAAATGTAGACAACCCAGTTAAAACTTTTATAATCGTCTAAATATTATGGAATCCTAACACAAAATTAGATGAAAAAAGTTGAAATATACTTAACATAATTTCTTTGTTTTAAGAATATGTTAAGCTGTAAAAACAAGACACAAGACATAGAAAGTAATTCTTCCAAACAATAACTAGTCAGAACACTGTGAATTAGAACTCTTCTACTGAAATTAAAATATGTTGAAGGTGCATTTTTAAAAATAAAATTACATGGACATTACAGTTAATCTTTCAATTGAAGAAAGACTAAAAAATAATATACTAACAAAAGAGATAGTAAAAAGGAAATAAGAAAAAATTAGAAAGACACAAGCCATCAAAACTGACTCACAGAGAAATAAAAAATTTAAACAGAATTCTAACATATTAAGGGATAAAATTACAGACATGGCAAACAAAAAGTTACCCCCCAAAAGAATTCTAAGGTCAGGTGGTTTCACTGGTTGACTCTATCAAGCATTTTAAAGGAATTAACATCATAAAAGTAAAACATCTATAAAAATTAGGAGAGTGAATTTAGCAATGTAAAAAAAAAAAAAGATTGCATGCCATGAGCAAGTAGAATTTATCTCCTGAATGCAAGGTTGGTTCAATTTGCAAAACACCATCTATGTAATACATCATCATCATCATTTCATTCGATACTTTCATACATAAATACAATGACGACACTTATGCTACAACAAATGAGAAAAATCTATTATAAAATCAAGAACTGTTTTATAATACAAAGTTTGCTTAAGGTATGAATAGAATACAAATTTCCCTATATGATGAAAGCTATTTATTAAAAATAAATACATCTAATCAGTATTAAAGGTGAAAAACTAAAAGGTTCTTCAAATCCAGAAGCAAAATAAAAATATCTTCTCTTATTGCTGGATTTGACATCACAATAGAGGATTAAATCACAGCAACTGGGTGAAGGAAACAAATACAATGAATACAGACCCAAAGAAAGACACAAAATCAAGTCACCCGTAGCTGAGGCGATATTATTATATACAGAAAAATCTTAAGGAATCCAATCCAGACATTGTGGCTCATGTAATTCTAGCACAAGTTCAAAGCCAAGCTGAGCTACACCATGAGCTCCAAGCCAGAGCTGCAGCATGAAACTGCCTAAAAATAAATCCCTTTCCCCCAAAGCAAGTCTTAGAAACCACGGAAGGGTTTATACATTATACTTTAAAGGCAGAAAGACTACTGGAAAAGGAGAAAGTGATACTGATATCTGACTACTCTAAGAGGTGAAACTTCTCTAGCATTTTCCAAGGCTCATCATAAATCCATTTTGTCCAATTAATATATGCTAACAACATCATTATTACAAATCCCAGCAGATCTAATGTTCTGAGAGAGTACAGCCCATCATGGTGGGAAAGGCACGGTGGACCAGTCCACAGCTATGAGAGAAGGCAGGTAACTTGCTACATCTTAGTAGACCCGAAAGTAGGGATCTTGGACTAAAATTGGGGTTGGCCTATATCCCAGAAGTCTCACCTGGCAGTGACCCGCTTCCTTCAGTTCACATAGCTTCTAAAGTTTCCATTCCTTTACAAACAGTATCACCATATAGGGACCAAATGCGCAAATACATGAGCCTATGGGAAACATTTTATATGCAAACCACGACAATTCCTAGATAAGATGAGCAAGGTACCCTTCCGATCTTCCCAGATTCAAGATAATTCTATTTACATGAATTACCCAGGAGGTTGTGGGGCTATTTGACCACTTTGGCTCGGTGATAAATAAACATGCAACCAGCTCTTAGAACGTTCAAGACACAGGTGAGAGGAAAGACACAGTCCTGAAAGGTTGCTCACTGAATCTCCCCTGACCTACCTAGTCAGCTGTATGGCGGGTGAGCATTTGGGAGTCACCTAAGGTCACAGAAGCTTCTCCAGCCTGGAGTGCTACGTTAAAGCAGGCTCACCCTGTGCTTGCCCACTGTGACCTCTCTGTCACTCATCTCACTGCCACGCTTTGACAGGCACCCTGGGGTTGGCAAGAGGAATCAGATGTAATCTCCCTGGCCACTGAACTTGCCTGTCCAAAAGGGATTTTGAAGAGTCCCAGCAGCAATTGTGAATGATTTTTAGATTACTCTAGGTAGAGTGACACCGAGCTCATAGAAATTACCTCTTGTCTTCTTCTCTTTATCTCCACTTTCAAAAAGTCAAGACGGGTGCCATGGGACCAGGGAGATGCTCTTGAGCCTCATTTTGAAATGATCCTGGGCATACCAGCCCATCTCCCCCACCCCTGCTTTCATTCACGTGTTCACCCAGTTACCAAGCAGCCACTGACATCCTGCTGCGAGGCAACTGCCGACTCTCCAAGCTTTCAGATCGATGATGCTGGGCACACACCATGTACCCTGGGACCGGAGACTTTCCTGCGCTCTGTTCTCTGGAAAATCCCTCCTCGCTCTTTAAGCCACCTACAGTGCAGCTCTGGAAGACCACCTGGTCCTTCGGAAGCACCCAGCTTCCGCTGTTCTCCAGTTTCCCCACTGCTTTGTTCCAAGAGTGTCGTCAACACTCTGAAGACGAGGCTGACCACACTGGCCACTCTCCTCTGACCAGAGAGCTGGAGGGAAGTGTCCCTGGGGTCTCCGTCACCAGGCCAGCGGCTGAGCTTGGTGTAGATGAATTAACCACCTGACTCCACGGCATGTCTCCTTGGAAGAAGGAATGATGTGTGGGTGAGAATGTTAGTGTTAATTCATTTTGATTTTTTCATTCGATACTTTCATACATAAATACAATGAATTTATGTGTTTTCACCCCTTACTATCCAATCCCACCCCTTCTGTCCCACTTCATATTTTCTCCTTCCAGCCAATCTCCTCCTCCACGTCTTTTTGCATCTGCAGCCCTTTGGGTTTCATCTGGGATGTCTGTATTGGCAAGTGCCTGAGAACTTGCCAGATCTGGATGACTTATCTGTGGATAAATTGTTGAATAAAGAAGCCCCCTTCTCCTATCTGCCATTAGCTTTAAATAGTATCTCAGGGAGGTGTGGTGTTTCTTAAGATCATTCATGGTAAAATATTGATAGCACGTTGATTCAGTTGAGTAGATATCACTGTAGCGAGTTCTTAGATGAGGCTGAGGGTCCACTCTGGCAGCCCTGCCCTAGCCTCAGACTCTTCTGCTCTTACCACAAGGCTGGATATGTACATGACCTTTGTTTGACGATTCATTAAAGCCTTGTGTTTGCTCCTGATCCTTTCTCTGCACGATTAATGAGTAATACTTAACTCTTCTGTGAGATGTCATGCTATCTAAATTTTTGAGTGTGGAACCCTAGGTGTGTCCTACTATGCTAGCAGTGTCCTTTCTGTGGGCTCTGTGGCTGCAGAAGAAATGGATGCTGGATTAAAGGTTTTGAACAAGGAATAAAAGCGGTAAGAGCCAGAATATTGCACACTTCAGCTACTGGTTCCATGTAAGTCAGTCTAAAGTCATAAGATAAATCACAGGAGTTTAAGCAGAGAGAGGTCAGGTAGCAACAGCGTTATACATGCCCAGCTCATTAACGGATTGATGTGGGAAATAGATGTGGGGAATTGACGTAGGAATAGCTCGAGTCTGTCAAGGACCAGGGACAGAATTAGATGGAAAGAAACTAGGCCAAAAAAGGAAGTGGGATTAGCTGCTGCTCTTATCACTGGACAAACTATCAGGTACAAACAACCTGTAAAAGGAACTTATTTTGACTCCTGGTTCCAGAGAATTCCATCTGGGGTCACTTGACTTAGTGCTTGTGCGCCCACTGCAAGAACACTAGGGAAGGAGGAACGAAGGGAGAATGTTCCTCTCTGGCAGATGGATAGCAGATCTTGGGCAAAATGCAGCCCCTAAGGCCTGCCCCTCATGACCTACTTCCTGCTGAAAGGCTCCACTTCCTTAAACTTTTCACAACCTCCCTGAACAGTGCCCCCAGCTGGGTCCAAGTGTGCAGTGCACAAGCCTGCGCAGGGGACATTGTGTATTTCAGATGTAGCCGCATCCAGGACACAACACTTCTACTGACGAAAGGAAGGAAAGGTGTGGATGTATTCATAGATTCAGATAATAAGGCTCAGAGGAAGGCCAGAATGTGCTAGAACTATGGTCAACATGGAGAGATTTTATAGTATGGTGTCAGAATGACACACAGAGTGGATTACTTAAGGAAAAAAAAATGGTAAAATTCATGAAGAAAGGCCAGGAGCAGGAGATAGGGGAGAGAAATGGAATTAGAACCATTAGAGAGAATAAAATACACTTGTTTTTATAATGTTCATGTATTCAGTTCTGTAAAATGTACATCTGATTCCAAAACCAGAAGACTCTAACATTTATCAGAGATGTACATGGGCATATGTAGTATTGTTCTCTTAATATCATGTATTTTATGAACTATTTGATTCATTTCTAGTTCCTGACTATGATATAAAACTACGCTAAATCAAGCTCGTAACTCTCAGGTAGCCCCATTGCATGAGTCTTCACAAATGTACATATCTGTGGGGCTCAAACTCCTTTTAGGATAAAAGACACTGGACATTTCCCTAGGGAATCCAGCCCAATTCTTAAAATGTTTTATTTATCTATTTATTTATTTATTTACATACTTACTTCTTACTTATTGTGTGTGTGTGTGTCTGTCTGTCTGTCTGTCTGTCTGTCTGTCTGTCTGTCTATCAGAGGGCACTGTATATTCCTGTGAAGGACCAACAGTGATTTCAGGAATCTTCCTAGATTGCTTCTTCCTTCTAGGATTTCCCAGGCTCCTCCACCCCACTTTGCCCCTTACTCAGGGCTGGAAGTGGAGGTCACCATCATCTGCTTGGCATTTTTACATGGGACGTAGGATGATACATAGTCAGGGCCTTCTGCTTGCAAGGCAGAATCTTAACCCTGAACCATCTCTCCAGCCCCCAGGCAGTGAGAAGGATTGAGCTGACGGAGGAAGATGTTGGATCAGCAAAAGCAGCAAAGAATCAAGGACAGGGACTCCCAATTCTGGGAAGCAATAGGAGTCTGGAGCAAAGAAATGGAAATACCACCCTTAGAAGACAGGTTCAGATCAGATGTCTCTTTGATCTTAAAGAGGAGGACATTCCTGTCTGCTAGGGAGTTGCTAGGCACATGAGACAGTTAGACAGACTCATGGGCAATTAAAGAAATGTTGCAATGGGATTTCTCCTTTGCTGACCCTGAGTCACAGGTGAATCTACCCCACTGTCGTGTGTTTCTCCAACCTTGTGCAGCTATCAACATGCAGGGCTTTCTGTGAGTTGGTGTGTATCAAGAAGACTGCGGTACAAGTAGGCTCATGCTTTGAGAAATGCTGTTACTTCACAATATATGCAGGCAATGTGACCTACAGAAGAAAAAGGAAATATGAAACTGACAGAGAAACAAGAATTGGTAAGAGAACATGGAGAGCTCTGAGTAACGGTGCTGACCAGATTGATCAGGGCTGGTCATTGGCATTGGCGATTTCGGGAGAACAACAGAGAATTCAGGCCCAGCCCAGATGAGGAGTAATGCTTTGTCTGAGGCTCCAGGGCTCGCCCCAGAAAAAGGACAAGCACAAAGACAGCAGCCACTGGAGTGGCATGAATCTGTGATTTGGTCTAAGGTGGAATCACTAACGTATAGTGGAGAAGCCATGGGATGAGAGGTCCCAGGGCACGGGAAGGATTCAGACCAGCATCATGAGGATATTGAAATGACCTCGTTAAAGTCAGGGTTTGGTAGGACAGTCATCATCATGTGACCACGTGCCCTTCCCATCTCCTTCCAGTTCATTGGGCACAGTGTCTGTGTTTGTTGTTGTTCTTACAAAGGAGCTCTTTGGTTCCAGCCATCATCATCCAATGTGCGACCCTCAGAACCAACATGGCCTACGTCATGGGCTGGTCCTTTGAGAGTGCCTTTTTGTCTGCCCTGGTCTAGTGTGTCCAGATGAGGCGGCGATGCAGAACGTGAAGTGGGTAATGTCTTCAGAATCTAGCTGTGGCTTACACAACTGTGTGTGTGTGTGTGTGTGTGTGTGTGTGTGTGTGTGTGTGTGTGTAGCTATTTCTCCTTCCCCACTTCTATGCACATGCATTAATTCATCCAAGCAAAATTCAACAAAGGGGATCTTTTGACTTTTCCTCCCAAACCTCTCCCTACTTTCTTTTAACTAAAAAATATTAGGAGAAGGAGAAGGACTCAGCAGATACGTTGAGCCTGCATGACATAGGACTTGCCAAGTGGTAGGTCCCGCTAAGCAAGCACACCCTCCTTTCAGGACCCACTAGGATCCAGTGACCAAGTGCGCGTGGTGGGGAAGCCCGAGAGAACAAGGGCAGCTATGTGCAGTTGGCCAGAGCTGTGGTGAGAGAGCGCCCAGTGGCCTTCAGGCCGGCCGCAGAGCCACCTACCTATATACATGACTGACTTAACTCCTATAAGAAGTTCTTTCTTATTTTTGTACCTTGAGGACTATGAAAAAAGAGGTAAAAGAAATCCAAAGTAAATGAATAAAATCAGTATTATTCTTTTTACTGGAAAATGCGAGTGAAGGGTACAGTCAATCCTCACTCTGTTTCCATCTGTTGAATAAATGAGTTCAGAATAGTTTTATATTTATAATTATAGAGCCAATGTGTGAAAGACCCTTAGTCCTTTTTTTCCCCTACTCTTAAAAAAAAAATGGTGAATAGGCCCTTTAATACCCAATCTTAAATGAATGTTGTATGCTTTGGCACGGCGTCAAAGTGTTAACAGAATGTGTACTATGGCCTTCTATGGGGGAAAAACAAATAGTTTAACACTGAGACATTCTAAAGCAGGTGCGCTGGACAATTAACAACTGTGGAACCTTCCAAAACCTGCAAATCTGAAGAATGAGCACCACACTGTCCATTTGATAAAATATCTGGGCTTTTGCTTCTCTTAGAAAAAGAAAGCAAAGCTCAAAGGGCGCATAAAGAAGTTATGCTTAGTAAGGTGAACATACAAAACACTTCTTCAAATCTGCCAGCGGCCTGAGCTGAGGAGCAGTACACAGACCTCACTTACTTGGATCGTACAATGACCCACCAGGAGCTCCCCCATCTCATCCATCTCTTTGTTTAATGTGTAATTGAGGTATGTTGCGGCCCTGTATAGAGCAGTGCGAGAAGTTAGACTCTGGGTAGATAAAAACTGGAAAGTGCAATTTTATAAGCAAGGATAGGAGATACAGACTTGCAAAGAAATAAAACAGGATTCAGAGAAAAGATAAGAAGTGTGAGTGGGGAGAAGGGAAGCTGGGGGAGAGGGAGGGGGATAGAAGGATGCCGGGCACAGTTTCCGTGTAAGGGAAAGAATTGCTTGGCCCCTTTGAGAGAATCCAGGCTGGGGTCTCAGGTGGTCCTCACACAGGTACACTGATTATTAGTCCTCCTCTACAGTATCTCTGAGATGTTGGAACATCCCTCAACCTCAAGGGGAACAAAAAAGAGAAAAGAACACAACATCAGAACTCTTCTAGCCTCTGGCCCAAAGACAAGGAGATCAGATCATCACAGCTGAGATAACACAGGGTGTGGGGACCCCAAGCTGTGAGTGCTTTCAGAATGACAAGCGTGTAGCCACCTCAGGCTGGTCACGCCAGCACCATGATTGATACCACCTGGGTCCTGGCCATATTCTAAGTAACTCTTGGGCCTGTGGATACTAAATTGTCTGCAAGTGGATGTATAACTGTAGACATCCCTATTTCTACTACAGTACTGAAATAAAAATCTTTAGAATAGGCCATTGAAACACTGAACTTTTGGTGATTGCTATAGTGATAATGTGAATTAAAAACCTTTACATGTGCTGTTCTGTTACCAATGATCTTGACTAAAACTTGGGGCGAAGCAATACTGAAATTCTTCTGAAAGTCACAGTATCAGCGCATTCCTCCAGACGTATGCACTTGATAGTTTATTTTTTAATGCTAAGAATCTTTCTGGGGTTTGTTTCATTTAAAAATCTTATCTCTATCTCAATTAGGTGTTTGCATAGGTGTCTTGTGACGATATAATTAAACAATATGACAATTTTCATTTCATGCTGTAAACTCAAGGAGTTAATGGGCTTCATGTCACTTAGCTCCCCCCCCCCACCATGAACTAAGAAATCATAGAGTTTCATAGATCTACTGTGCTCAACACTGGGCAGCTTACTTCTGTGTGAATTAAATCAAGTCTCCAGATTTCCCAGCATACTTTTCCCCCACAGTGGTCCTTAGGGAAAAAAGAAAAAAGCTCTGGTCTCACTGAATACCTGTTGAGTCAGGCCTGCACTTTGCCTCAGTTCAGGGGCTCGAGACTAGTGAGGGTGGGCCCAGAGTGTCTACATTGCTTTTAAATGCCTTGTGTGATCCTCAAACTCAGCTGCAGTTCAGAAGCAATGGTCTAAGGCAGTTTCTTTTATATTTTATATCATCCTATCACAGTAAGTGTTATCATCAAATCAACATGTCCAACTTAAATCATCTTAGCATGTGTTACAAGCCACATGCTAAGTACCTCACATCATGCAAAAACCACAGCATGTCCAACACACAAACCGAATCATGTGAAAGTCACATGTCAAGTGCACAAGCCATGCCTGTCACATATCATATGTATAAGCCACAACACTGAAAGAAATGGAATTCACAGCTTTATTCAGTATCAAGTCTTGTTCTTCCTATAAAAATACCCACACAGGTAGTCAGCTGGTAGCCCAGCACTTGCCCACAAGCTTGCCGGGGAATCCCTGCAGGGTAATGGTGATGTGTTTCAAATAACGATGTGACCAGGATAGAACTCAGTACTCAGCTTTCTTGACCTTCAAGAGCGGACTGAGTGTGGCCCCGTGTTGGTGGCAATCGCTGTACTTGAAGCGACGTGTCATCAGCAACTCTGACCCACAAAGCTGCACTTCTTTCTCATTCTTTCTCACACCAGCTAATTCCCCTCCACTCCCCTTCTTGCTTTACTGCCTGCTAGCGAGTACAGTCACAGCGCCACAACATAGTCACCAACGCGTGCTGTCATCAGCACGTTCATGTTCCTGGCCTGCGTGGTATCCATCTGGCCCTCGAGCTCTAGAGTTGATTCTAGCCACAGTTACCATAACTGTGTTTCTTTATTACTCCTTATATAGTGTGTGCTAAACTCTTGGAGTAGAACTTTGTCTATAACTCCTGGTCTTCCTCACTGTCCCCACCCAAACTTCCCCTTAATATCCCGTGGCTGATCAGTGTCAAGCACCTGGGTCCCAATGTGCTCCTTCCTTTCCCCAGATACTTAAATACCAGCCAAGGCACCTGCCGGAGGTCTTCCTGTTCCCCATGCCCCGCCCTCCACTTCTACCTCTGACTCCATATGCTTCCAAAGTTTCACAGACAAGGGCAGGGCATGGAACTAAGGAAACAGGAAAGCGGTTCTCAGCCAGGAGATGACCCCTGATCCCAGGAACATTTGTTAAATGGTGGCTTTATGAGGCCAAAACCTAGCAGATAGTTTTGTGACTAATGGGAAGAAGTCAAGCATAGTTAGACATCTCGCAGCACTAAGGCTTTCCTCATATAAAAGTATGTTTTCTGTGTGTGTGTGTACAAGAAGACACTGTGTGTGCCTGTGGAGGCTCAAGGGTGACACTCAGAATCATCCTGGATTGCTTTTGCTTCCTTCTTGCTTTGCTCTGGGGCTTCTCAGGTTCTGACTTCCAGGGTTGGAACTGCAGACCACTACCATTTTCACCTGGCATTTTTATGTGGGTTCTGGGGATTGACTTCAGGTCCCTTTGCTTGCAAGGCAATTTTCAACATGGCTGAGGTGGTTAAAACCATCCTCAGAATGGTCACTGCCACCACACCAACACCTGTGCTACGCTTCACCTTGTGTGGACCTTAAGGTCCACACACACACACATGCACACGAACACATACACATGCACATGCACGCATGCACACAAAGAATCACACACAACTCATATATGCACAAACACATCTGTACACATGCATGCACATGTGCAAACACCCATACACAAATGTGCATGCAAATACACACATGCACACGTGCACTCACACATGTACACATGCATGCACCTGCAATGAGCATGTACACACACACACACACACACATACAAGCACATGTGTGCACGCACATGCAACAAGCATGCACTCCTAGCTGACAGGCTAAATCACAGGTGAGAGTAGCTTCTCGCCTCTCCTTCTTCTTCAGCTAGAAATAACCCCACTGGGGACCAGATCTATGTCACGTCTGTGGCACCCTCCTTAAGGTAGCACAATCCACAGATACTCAGAGTCTGCTGGAGGAATACAATAGCAACTGACCACAGCGTTGCACGTGCCTGTGTTTGCAGGACTGTGGTCGCCACCTACAAACCCAGTCACGAGCTGCTTGTGCATGTCTGCCGCATCAACAGTCCATATACTGAGCCACAGATGTTCTTTTAAAATGATAACCCTCCCTTGAAGGTAAAGATGTTGCCACCATGCTGGGGAGATGGCCCGGGGTTAAGACTCTGCCTCACAGCAGAAGGTCCTGAGTTCAGATCCCAGGTCTCACATAAAAATGCCAGGTGGAAACAGCGTTGGCCTGAACTTTCAGTCCTGGAAAGCGGACCAGGGAAACACCACAGCCAAGCGAAGAGGAGGTAGAAGCAATCCAGGATTATTCTCGAAGTCACCCTTGGGCCTCCACAAGCACATACAGTGCCCTCTGATGCACACAGACAGAAGACAGACAGACAGACAGACAGGCAGGCAGGCAGGCAGGCAGACATACACACACACACACTTAAAAAAAAGTTGCCGTGGAGAAATCCCAAAGATTTTCTTTGTCTCTTTGTACAGAGGTATGACACTTCGACACAAAGTAACCCATTGGGAATGAGAACACTATACACAATCAATTCTAAATAAATCCTATTTGGAGCTTTTAAGAATATGCCCTTTATCTCTCTCGGCTAATTCTTGCATTTGGGAGGCATAATTTTGGTTGGGTATCACAGGCTAACAACCTCAAGGCAAGAACTAAGACATGTTTCTTTTATTTAAAATCCCAGCAAAATATTGAAAATAATTAAAAAATAAGATTTATGAAAATGTCCATTTAGGGCTGGCAAGAATAAAAATGAAAAGTGTAAAAGGGAGTGATTAAAGAGGCCCACTTAAAAATAGTCTCTTAACTCTCCTCCGCATGTTAGAGATTTTTTGAAACTTTATCTTAAGTGGATTGTGCTGACTGTTAAACAACTGTCATATATCTTCACTCAGTCATAACTATTTTAAAGGATGAGTGATGTACACACACGCACGGAGACAGAGTGTTGATAAGTTGACTCTCTGAAGTCAAAGGCAGACATAGTCATTTAAAGTTCTGCAATTAAACATGCTCAGTTTAATTTTCATCTTGATATCATTTCTGATGTCTTCTTAGTCTCATGTCTTCACTCTGCAGCCCAGAACTGCCTGAGCACAGGATGTTTCTCCTGCCTCTGTCCTCCCAATGCCAGGAATACAGGTGTGAGCCACCATGCCGGAACTGGCTTGCAAAAAATATTTTATTTTTTATATTAATAAATTAATAAATAATTATTTCACTTTAAAATATTCACTGGAGGGTTGGGAAATGCCTCAGTCAGGCAGAGTTTTCTGCACAGTCCTGGGGACCTGAGTCTGACCCCTTGAGCCCACATGACAGCATGTATCTGTACCCCAGCACTAGGGCATGAAGACAGGAACCCTGACCCAAAGTCAAGTGATCCAGCCTATCAGTGAGCTCCAGCCGCCTAGAGACCCTGTCTTAAAACATACCTCGGAGAGTTAATAGGGAAGATACTGGACAGGATAGTAACCTTGTATACATGTGCACACACGTGCACACCCACCAACCTCCTAAAGGTTCTGGGACCCTCCCAAACACTGAGATTCACACCCATGAGCCCGTGGGAGACAACTCACATTCACACCGTGACACGGTATAAAACCTGAGGGCGCGGGATGACTGAGTTCATGCATCCAGTTGGGCTCCAGTGAGCATGACATACATCTGGTCCCCTGTTGTCTGGAGGTGGGGACAAAAGGGGAAAGGGGTTTTATAGAAACTGGTTGATCTGATCTGGACTGAATTGGGACAATTCACCTGCTGGGCTCTGTTCCTACCACAGCCTTCCGCCCGGAGCATCATTTTTTCCTATTGCAACTTCGGTTGGGCCCCTGAGATCCACAGCGTGGGAAGATGTGGGTGAGCGCATCAGCCTGTGCAATTTATTAGACATCTGGAGGAAGTACGAAGTCTCCTTTTTGAAGGTACTAGACAAGGTTTGAAGATTTCACAGGTAGGGTATGAAGACAAGTTATTCTTATCCTAGTGAGAGAATGCGCAGAGCTGGGCCCTTTCTTACCCACCCAAGAGGGAACATTGCATGCTTTCCTTTTTCCTCTTGAATCTTTCTCACATCTTCTATCTACCCAGGATAGACTTCACTAAGCCTGTCAAAGAACTGCCGTAAGATTTTACCCCTTGTCTCAGCTATAACCCTTATGTTACTGTAATTACCCAAACACATGGCAACCGAGGGGTCTCAGAGCTAATTCACTTCTTCACCTTTCTTCAGTCTCCACAGCAAAGAAGCTGACAGTGGAGGAGACAGCGAGAGCTTGTGGGAAAATCCTGATTTCTGTTCAGTCCCAGTGATGCGCAGGATATGGATCTGGTCTTTTCTTTCACCCTAGGTGGTGATAATGAGTCGCTTCCCGATGTTTCGTCAGCTGTTGGTGTGGATGTTCACGGACCTACTTTTTGTCTGTCGTGTATTGTGCATGGTGTGCATGCATGGTGTGCATGCATGGTGTGCATGCGTGTGTTGTGTATGTGTGTGTTTTGCATGTGGGTGGGTATATTTGTGTGTGGGGTGCAACCAAGTGTGCTTAAGTGCGTGTGCCTAAGGTGACATCAAGAGTCATCCTCAATCATCTTCCACCTTCTTGTTGTGAGCCTGAGTCTCTATAAACCCAGAACACACAATTAGAGATAGTTCGGGCAGCCAGCTTGCTCTGGGGATTCTCAGACTCTGCCATCCAAGGCTAGAATTATAGGTGGGCTGCCACACCCACTGGCCTTTTGAAATAGGACCTGGAGATTAGAACTCGGATGCTTTGCCTGTGAGGCAAGGGCTTTAACTACTGAGCTATCTCTCCAGCCCATTGCAACTTGCTTTTTACCTCAAATGCCGTCCTCTTTTCATCTTTCCTAGTGGCTGTCTCCAGTATCTCTTTGAACTCCCTGCTTCTGTCCATGGCTCCGTGGGACTGCCCATCATTCCACAAGCTCCCTTTTCAATATCTCATCACCAATTTCATTCTTCTGGTGGATTTCAACAGGAGTTGCTCTCAGCTATGTATCAATTCAATTACTATCTAACAGCACTCACCCCATGCACGCTTCTACCCCTTCACACTCACCACAAGGATGACCTCGTTCCCAGCCTCACACGATGAAGGGTCCAGGGACACAGGCACTGCCACGCCCCTCCAGTGAGCAACCCAGCCAACCTGATGTCTGCACACTGCTCTCCAGCACTGCTCTTTTATACGCAGAAGCCCGTCCCACAAGTCAATGAGATTACAGTAGCAAGGAGTTTGATTCCCTCTCTCAGAACCCATCCTCTGGTACAAGCATCTGTGGTCTGGCCCCTGCCTTCTCTGGGTATAAAGCTAAGAGCATAAGGGTTTGGCTATCTGTCTCCAGATTTGTTGATTAAACTTGGGCTTGTGGTTATACTTGAGAATCACTGGCTTTTATCTACAACTCCAGGACATGGGACATCATACAGTCTACCTGTCTTCATAGAACCACATGACTGTGAAATACGGTGTAAATAAAGAGGCCCTCTGATGTCATTTCTAACACACATGTGGAGGGTATGTTTATGTGTGCGTGCATGCACACATATGTGTATGGTGGGCCCAGAGGGTGGCACTGGGTAAGTTCTCTGTGATGGCTCACGTTGTATTTACACACTTCGCTCACTGACCCTGGAGCTCACTGATTGGCTAGGCTGGCTGCCCAGCAAGCCCCAGGGACCACTTGTCTTCACCGCCCTGGCTCTAAAACACAGCCCACTGCCCCACCTGGCTTTCTACAGTGGTGCTGCCAGGGATCTGAACTCAGGTCCAAGTGCTCGTGCCGCAAGCGCTTTACCACACAAACCAACTCATCAACACCCTGACTTCTGCTTTGTGTCTGGTGGTTAAATGCAGGGGTCTGCACAGGGATGCTTTGCGCTTACTCCAACTTCACACTGTACCACAGCGTCTTCTGCCTGCCACAGACAGTCACAGCTACTCAAAGAAAGGTACGGAGTGAGTAGACGGTCCCACTCATGAAACTGCCCTTCCGTGCCCCCATCTCCAGAGACACAGGGGCTTCTAAACACGAGGTGCAGGTGTTTGTCTTGCTGAGATTTCCAGATTTCTTTTATATCTAATTTACAGAAATTATACATGAGGGCAGGAGAGATGGCTCAGGGGCTAAACCTTTGCCTTGCAAGCAAGAGGACCTGAGTTTGGATCCCCAGAGCCCTCAGAAAAGAAAGGCTCCAGGAGGAAGTGGTGGAGGCCTGCATTTCCATCCTGCAAGGTGATCCTGGGAAACCCCAGAGCAAAACAAGGAGGTAAAACAAGCTGGGAGGAGTCTCAAAGTCACCCTTGGGCCTCTACAGGCATGTATGGTTCACTCTTCTATACCTGTACACAACCATCCTACGCATAACACCAACAAAAGCAAAAAAAAAGAAAGAAAAAAGAAATTATAAACGAGAAAAGCAATATACATGTATATTATATTATTACTCAATTTCTTATTAAAAATTCTACAATCAGAAGTATCTTGGATTTCAGACTTTTTTACATTGGCAGAATTGCAGAGTCAGGTCACAGTGGAAACAGAATTCATTAGGTCCCTTTGTACAGTCTGAAAATTACATGACATCCAGCCCTGTGGATTCTAAAGAATTGCCTGGGGCTGCACATTACCAGGCGTGTCCAACCCAGAGCTCACAACTTCCGTGAGCACACATAGGTTCATTTTGTGTGACTTGGTGATAACACTGTTATCTCCAAAGTCCCTGCACAGGAATGTGCAATTGAGTTTCAAAAAGCAATTGCTAAAAGAATCTCAATGTTTTAAGCCCATTTACACTGTGTGGTCAGCCACATTCACATCCTTACCGATGCTTGGCCACTTGTGCAGGTCCCATCCCCTACTTGCAATAATTTGGGGCAGGAAATACAGTTTCATGGTATAGAATTCTCTGTTTGTAGCGCACTGTTGGCTTTCAAAGAGTTTTGTATTGTAGAAGATTTGGGATTTGGGATTAGGTGAGTCAACTTATGTTTCTATTAGGCTATAATTTTCCAATACAATCTGCTGACTAAACGGTAAGCATAGCGGGAGACTGTCAGTAAAAATCTTGAGGAAAAACTGACACATGCAATCATTAATCTAAACGCCAATTCATCAATCCAACCTAGATTCCCAGCTGAATCTATTTAACAACCCAACACAGGACACGTGGAACGAAGGAAGGGTGTGAGGGTGGAATTAAAAAAACCTTTGAGATGAGTTTCCTGTCCTTGCAAAGATCCAGTCTCAGGCTGAGGGAGGAAGGGGGAGAGGAACATACCAGTCCACTGAGCTCAGTAAGGGATAGGCCCTCGCATTCAGCTTACACGTCCATTTGCAGCTCCTCAGCATGGGCTGCTGTCTGAGCTGGATAACAGTCATACGCTCCCTGGCAGAGCTTCTAAGACTTAAGGTGAACTGTTAATGGCAAGACGTTCCTCCACAGGTGAACATCTGACCATGCAATCAAGTCCACCCCTAGCCTGTGACGTTAACCTACTTACTCTAATTATAGTGACAACCTGTAACCCACGGAACAGCACTGGAATTTTATTTCTGATTTTTTTTTTAAATCTCTTGTCAGTACTCCATGAACCCTTCCCCATCTGAGACATATTGGCTCCAACTGTCCCGCCCCGAGAGATACTGTGCTAGCTTCGCTGGGGCCTCTATCAGACCTTCTCTCCACCACCACCCCTACAGCACTCCACAGACTGAATGTGTGGGTCTCCAGAGCCAAGGTGGAGGATGAAGAGGCACCCCAGCTCTCACTACCTAGCAACACCACTAAAACATTCTCAGATCATGCAGAAGGGAGGGCATTGTGGGCGTGGCGCAGGGATCATGACAAGGGAAAGAGCCCACATCCATTTTATTTTTCAATATTTTTCTTTGTAAGTTTGGGCTGAATCTGTGGATGTGGAACGTGACTAGGAAAGGTCAGCTGTGCGTGTCAACTTCTTTAAAACTTGTGATTTCTTTTTAGGATGTACTTTCTCATTCAAAATAAATATTCACTATTACAGTTTTGTATGCAGAACAATGTATCCTACTTGGTGCAAAAGGACACTCTGCACCAAGCTGAGTAGATAGATCTTCTGTCTATCTATTTATCTATCCATCCATCCATCTACCACTAGCTATACACCTATCACTAACAAAAGGCTGGTGAGGCAGAAAGACATTTCCTGAAATCTCAGACCTTCCAGACAAGGATCCGTAGTGCAGCTAGAGAGATGGCTTAAAATTGCAAGCAACACCCCATTGCTGCCTCTGCCAAGGCGCTCTTCCAGGGCC
Source organism: Typhlomys cinereus (assembly GCA_023101885.1). Classification (NCBI taxonomy): domain Eukaryota; kingdom Metazoa; phylum Chordata; class Mammalia; order Rodentia; family Platacanthomyidae; genus Typhlomys; species Typhlomys cinereus. The sequence goes on from JALPQD010000322.1 coordinate 1,112,577, forward strand.
TTTCCTCTTTGTGCTCAACTGGTGTGAGTCACCAGCTAGCACCCCTGAGCTAAAGCCTGAAGGCAAGTGGGGATCCGATGGCCACCAGAAGTGAACTGTGATGGCTCAAACAGCTCAGAGTGAGCCAGCTAAAGAGGTTTCAGTGCCTCTAAACCCCTACAGGGAACTCTGGTTCCCAGGCCCCAATACTCTGATTGCATCATAACCAATGGGAATGACTTGTTATGATGCACACCGTAGCAGTAACTTCTGTTGTCATGGCTGCAACTTTTGTTGATCCCCAAAAACCATCATGCTACTAGTGTGGGTTCCCATAATGCACCCATCTTCTGCTCTGTCCACAGGAGTTGGGGGACTCGTCCCTCGGCAGGGATGCCAGCTTGCTTCAGTACTTTCCTGTGTGGACAGTCGGGCACCTCCAACCTCCATGCCCACTGGGCAGGTCTACTGTCCTGCCTGGTTGCCCAAGGAGATTAGCGTATGAGGAAGTCAGGGCGACCCACACACCTGAGGCCTCCAAGACTGTAGCCCCTGCTAGGCAAATTATCCTTCTGCTTTATTTGTCATTCTATCTGAAACCTGGCCAACTGGGAAGCTCACACACTGAGCTCCTCCAGGCTGGTTGTCACGTGTCTACATCTGCACTTCCCCAGTCAGAATCTCAGCTTCTCCACTTGCAGCTGTGTGACCCCAGGCAGATGTAATGACCTCTCTCTGCCCGAGTACCCTGATGTGTAAAGACTTCCCCATGAGGAAATGCTGGGGAGAAATGGACTTGCCCATGGCAATGCCCAACGGAGCGCCAGGCTCGGCGCCCAGGAAGGGTCAGCCTCCCAATCGTCATCTCGATTAGAGCAATCCTGTGCCAACTGAGGGCCCAGGGTCTGCGTCCTGGCTGCTTGGATATGTATTCCTGCCTCCTTCGCACTCAGCCTGGGACCATAACATGCTCGTGTCTCAACCGAATCAACCATGAACCGGGTTCTCCTGCTAGCGATGTTTTGACAGCCAGGCGAAATTATATAATTTAGAACCTCTGAAACTGGACGTAGTAGCCAACAGCAACTGCTTTGTTCCACGCACATTTGTTAAATGTGCACAAATTACACCTACGAGTAGCCCTCAATAGGACCCCTGCTCTCACGGGGGATGCCGTCTCAGTAGAGAGATAAATATGTACACAAGTAATTACAAGAGCAGGAAATAAATGTTCTAATTACAAAGGAGAAAAAAAGAGAAGGAATTGGGTGAAAGAGTTGGCTGAGGAATAAAAATACCAAGGAATAAATCAAGGAAAAATTTGTAGCGTTGAAATTCTATTTCAGTCGCCTCTCAGTGTTTTCTTTATTCCAGAGGCGCATGAAAATAAAAAGGCGAGTGCATTAATTCTCGATCTTGTATATTTAGTCATTTAATAAGCAGAATCACACCAATTTACAGCAGTTAGAACCTCTAGCAAGGCCCAGCCTGTAAAATTAGCAGGTGGCACGAGGGGGGTTGCCTCTCCCCAAAACTCCCTAAAATTGTCTCTGCCATTCATTTGTGAGCACAGCACTGGGCACATCAGTGGGCACATCGACATCTTCATCTGGATGGTGAAGTTCATGAAGCCCGTGACCCCTTCACTCCTCCAAGGACCCCTTCGGTCCAAGGGCGAGCAAGACCCCAGTCAAACATTCAATGGTGGAAGGGCAGTGTGACTAGGCATCTTTGCTATTCAAGGGAAGACGTTGGCTCCCACCATATTCCCAGCACTTGATAGGCCGAGACAGAAGAGTGGCTAAGAGGTCAAGGCCAGCATGAGGCACACAGTGAGTTCTAGGCTAGCCTGGAGCTGTAGACGACCCTGGGCTACGTTGTCTTAAATGTAGTCAGGCTCTGTCTTAACAAATAAAAAAAATCGGGCTGGGGAAATGGCTCAGGAGTTATTTGCCTCACAAGCAAAAGGACCTTAGTTTGGGTCCCCAGATCCCCTGTAAAAATGCCAAGCATATATGGAGATGATCTGCAATTCAGGTCCCGGAGGTGGCAACTAAAAGACCCCAGAGAAAAGGTGGTGGAGGAATCCAGGATGATTCCCGATGTCATCCTTGGACCTCCACGGGTGCACATTTTCAAAGTGCATACACACACACACACACACACACACACACACACACATCAATCAATCAATCAATCAATCAATGATAAAATCAGGCAAAATATCACAATCCCTGCAGTTATGAGCCAATGAGCTCCCCAAGGGAGCCCTTTTATCTTTGAATTCACACCTGAAGTCACACCACAGCAGCAGGTTCTACTAGCCTAAATAGCATTGTAGATAGATTTTAGGAGCTTTTATTTGGAGGCTCAGCCTTTGATTCTGTCAGCTTCTCAGAGTAATCAATGTTTGCCCAGACTGGCTCTCTGTTTACTTGTAAATTGTACCAAGGTAAGAGTCAATTAGGGATCGTGTGTATGCGCTGATCAAATGTACATGCAACTAGAGGGCTGCTCTCTGCTCGTCAAATTGACCAGGACCTTCACGGACACGCCCATTGGCCTGTGCTCCTGTTGAATCACAGGAAACCCAGACCTGCCTCAAATACACCTGTGGGAACGTTTTTCTCTTCTTTTACTCTGTTTTTAAGACAAGTTCTCATAGTCCAGTCCAAGCTAGCCCAGAATTCACGATGTAGCTCAGGCCTTGCATTTGGGCCAAAATTCTCCGGCATCCACTAAGATGCCCATGGTTGGCTCTGCTCCTCTGTGAATCTGTCTTTACACAGTAAATGTTAGTACAGCAGAAAAACACTCCCGAAACGTGTGGGGGTTTTGTGCATTCTATTATTGTTCCTATTTTTCTCCTTTGCATGTTTATATTTTTTCATATCCACCTTATAGTTATGGTGTAGGTCATTTTTATGTTATCGATAAAGCTATTGGAAATAACCTAATGCCCTTTAATGAACACATTTCTCTTTCTTACTGAATGATCAGACAGTTCCATCTGCAATCTATAATTTTTGTGCACTAAAATTTGCTTTTAATTAATTCCACTGATTTATAGGAAAAAATACTTTCTCATATTAGTCTTCTATTCTTAATTTTAAAAAAAATTAAGCACCAGCACCAGCAAAGGTGCCTACATACAAATTTGGTGAGCAGAGTTCAGTCCCACAGTTCACATGGCAGAAGTTAGTTGAAAACCAGCTTCCAAAAGGTACCCTTAGACCTCCACATGCGTGCCATGCCATGCTATGCATATACCTTCTCTCTCTTTCAGAAAATATTTTTAAAAATTTCTCCATCAGAAAATATTTAAAAACAATATTTTGACTTTATAACTGTATTGACATCTGCACATTATAATAGATACCCACAAAAGAGCAAGATTGAAATTAACAGTTCAATATACTAAAATTACTCGCAAGAAGCTTCAATGTTAACAGTCACTGAGTGTCTAATACCTGCCTATACTCTACTAAGCACCATTTATTATAATTTCAACAGCATGACAAAATTAATACTATCACAGTTTTGCATAAAAGGCAGTCACTCTCTGAAAACTTGAGCTAAGTAGTTCTCAATGTCCTATTGAACACATAAGGAAATGGGGGTTCAGAAAACTTAGGCTCCTTCTCAAGATGATGTCATCAGATCTTCTCAGGTCTCGCTCCAAGGGTTTGTCATCACCCATGTGCACATGGGGTACAAAGACTTTCAGGGAACCCTGCACTATCCATCTGTAAACCCCAGTTTCCTTGACTTTGCTCCTGGAAGAATTCCGTCCACTGAATTCTTGGCAAATCATCTTCAATAGGAAAAAGAATACATCCATCCCCTTTCTAAACTCTCAAAACCTGTAGCTCATAAGAAAATTCAAGTCCACGCTGAGCTTCAGTAGACAAAGCAGTTGTAAATTATCTTCCTGGACTTTGAGGTCAGCCTTGACCTTCACCCTGGAAACGTTCCATCACCATTCAAGCCGTGGGTACAGATGTGGATGGAGGGAAAACGAGGTTGTGGTGTTAATTGGAATACAGATGTTGAGTGGATGGAATGTGGACGGATGCAGACAGAAGTCTAGGGGAGGCTGGCTCCTAATTAGCATGGAGCAGTGTGAAGTAGTCCACCTGCTCTTGCCTATGTGGGTTAATAAGAAACTTCCGCAACAGGTGAATGGAAAGGTTAATAAGCAGCCTCTAGCCATCGCTCCACAGCACGCACAATGAAGCCTATAGTATTAATTTTCCTAAAGTGCTTTTTTAGACTATCGTCATACACTTGCATATCACATAGGTGAAAAACCAACATAACGGCATAAAAGATGCTTTAGAAACCCATCCCACATTCCCACGTTACATGTGGCTACTCTAATTTAATGTCCATTAAATATTTAAATGCCACTGAAATAATAAATTGGCTTCTCTTTTAAAATGCGGCTTTTTTAATTGAAAGAAAAACGCGCAAAGGAATGGACTATTTTATTAATGGTTCTCCGATTTCATGGGAAATTTTCAGCTTTGGTTCTTGTTTCCAACTTTCTTTGACTCAGAAAGATGTAAATCTTCCAGGCAACAGTTCCCGTGTAAAATATTCTGAGATAGAATTTTTTATCATAATTAATAATAGATGAAAATTTCTGACTTTTTGATGTTCTAAACTCTATGCTGTTTGATTTACAGTGTCTTTAGAGTTGTTCTTCTAGTAATTCTCAGTCCCTTCCTATTGGTAGAAGGGTTAGTCATCTTTTTTTGTCTAGCTGGATCTGAAACCTTTTCTTTTATCTCCATATCTTCCTGTCTTATTTGTGTATATATTTTAATAACCCAAGCAACTTACTGTAACAAAATACAAATTTCTAAGTTTCAGGTGGAATGTTTAGTATATCGATAGATGGCAGGCTATCAGAACACTCAGGACAAGTGTTGCACACCTGTCATGCAGCCCCACATGGGGCCTTATGACCTATGAACCTTAGTTCTTGTGGCCCTGATCAAAGTTGACTTATCAATCTTGCTAAGTGTGAAGGATTCAACCTTCTTGTTGAATGAACCTACATTATCTTCATTCACTTATGTTTAGAGTCATTATGTGGAACCATTGAAAGGGAAGGTCGGGGTACAGACGTTGGTTGAGTCTTTTGCAAGGTATCCTATCCACAACAGTTGCAGAACATTCAGAGCAGAGTCACCGACTAAAGAGATGATTCAGTCAGGAAAGCGCTTGCCATTCAAGCCTGAGACCCAGAGTTTGGATCCCAAAGCCCACGGGTGCCTGTAATCCCAGCACTGGAGTTCAAGACAGGAGGCCCCTGGAGCTCAGCGGTCACCTGCCCCAGTCCTATGGCTGTGATCAGTATCTGTTCGGGGCAACTTAAGGGGCAGACTCCTCATTTTGGCTTCAGTTCCAGAGAGATGGAGTTCCCATCAAAAGGAGGATCATCGAGCAGTTATGGAAGCAGAAACCGTGGTGTTGACTGACTCGCGTTGGTGAAGCAGGCAGGAGGCGAGAGTGAGAGAGATCACGGAATCGCGCTGGGCTGTCAAACCCCAAGTCCCGCCTCCAGTGACACGTGTCCTCCAGCAAGGCTCCACCTCCTGACGGTTCCACAGCCTCCCCACACAAACCCTTGTCACATGATCTACTGGATGGTGATCTCCAGGTTCAGTGACAGACCCTGTCTCAAAATAATAATAATAATAATAATCCCTTTCCCTGCCTGCCCAGGATGCGTGCAGTCCAGCGAGGACACACTGCGCCCCAGGAGGTGACATCCAATACCCATCAGGATGGAGCCAAGGGCGGTGCAGGAACAACAAAACTGGAAGAAGAAAAAAATAACCACAATTCAGAACATCAGAGACCCTACATTAATCACCAGGAATCAGGCCAGCCTAATCTCTCCCCATCCCAAAGTTCAGGGAAATTTGCAGAAGAGGGGGTGGTAAGATTGTAAGAGCCTAAAGATGAGGAGGAGCAACCATATGCAAGATACCCCACACATGTTAGGGCCGAAGTAATCATAATAGGACTTTGCATGACCTACACAATGACCAACATATCATTGACCCCCCCCAAAGTCTAGCATGGATCACAGGCACTAGGATCCTTAGAGGCAAGGGATTAACAGCCACAATAGTGTTCCTATATTAAAGAGGAACACAAAAAAAGATCTGTAGGCAATGCTACTGAGTCCTTACACCTCATCAGAGAGGAGGACCCAGAGGGAAGTTTGACATGCACACTAAAGGATGCTCCAGGAAAGGGGGGGCACTGGAAGAAAGGGGGAATAGAAGAGGAAAAAGGAAGAGGGAACAAGGGGAATTAGGGAGGGGTAGAGGGAGGGAGGGGAATGGGGGACCTATCAAGTTTGTGTGATTGGAAAAAATAAATTAAAAAAATAATAATTAAAAATAAATAAATAAGGTGGAGAGTGATTGAGAAAGACGCCTGTAATGTTTTACTTTTGTACATCATATGTGTGTGTGTGTGTGTGTGTGTGTGTGTGTGTGTGCGTGCGTGTAGAAGACGGCACTTGTGTGTCTGTGGAATCCCCAGGGTAACTGCAGGAATCCTCCTGGATTGCTCTGCCTCTTTGTTGCTTTGCTCTGTCATTTCCCAGGCTCTGCCTTCCAGGGCCAGAAGTTAGGCCATTGCCATTTCCACCTGGCATTTTTCTGCTTTGGGAATCCGAACTCAGGTTCTTCTGCTTAGGATGTAAAGGTTTTAACCTCTGAGCCATCTTTTCAACCCACTTGTGTATGTACTGTATATGTTATAGTATCACAATTTCTGAGCTCCACACGTGTAGACACGCAAATGGGTACACAAATGAGCATCAATCTGCATGCATGTACATAACACACATGGGGAATCCTACAGGCCTTCTGATTCTGCCATCTCCCTCTTTCCTGAAACACGGGTCCTCTGCCAGTCAGAAGCCCAGATTGCTACCTCATTCACCCTTCCCTTCTCTCCTCCCTTGGTGATATCTATGACTCGCCTGCCAGCTCACACCACCCCAATAGAATCACTTTGTTATTTCAGTGTCCACTTACCAATTTGCACCTATAAAGACGAGCATCATGTGTCACATTTCTTGTTGTGCACCTGTGGACTTCTGTGAGCAAGGATAGCTTTCTGTGTCTGTAACACGTGTGATTCCAGTTGACGAAATGTGTTCGTTTTCCTGCAGATGTTAGGCTTACAACTCTGCAGATTTTATTAAGTATTTTGGTTAAAAGGATCACGAACAGCAATGGCATAGTTATTCCAAGGAGGCCAGCGCCACTGGCCTGTTTTCTTTTTCATCATTATAACTTCTGAAATAAGCCCCTTGTTTTTCTTGAGACGACCTCTGGCAGTAGCAGCTTTTGCAAATGTGGCCCTGTAAAAAAAACTGCTCTCGGGTGGGCTGTGGTTACTGACATGTGGCCACGCAAGTCTCAGCTAATAATTCTTTCTCAAGAATGAGAAAAATGTTTCCTGAGAAAATAGGTCCTTTGCAGACAGAGTCGCTGCTGAGTGTTTGCTGGGAAATTAAAAAAAAAAAGTGATGCGCTCCATACATCCAGGCATCTCCATTCTCGAAATGTGATCGTGGGCTTCCTGGAAGTCTGAGCTGGCAGAGCTTCAGGGAGGCGCCCGACACGCCTCTGAGCTTCGCTGTCATCGCTGCGGATTTTGAGGATTGAGATTTTTTTTACAGCCATTATCTGTGCTTTGCACACCTCTGGGGCTAAGGAGCTGTAGGGAGGAAGGGGAGGAGGCAGGGAGAGAGCGAAGCCCAGAGGAGAGCTGAGGGAGAGACGCTCCATTGGGCTGGTCGCTGCTATAGCAACAGGTGGCGCCATCCATCAAAATCATCTCAAAACTGCTAAAAGCTGCATGTGGGAAAAACCTGTCCTCCAGTAGGCAGAAGAACATGGAAAAGATTTTCCTCCAGCTCTGATTGTTCACTAGACAAAACTTTAGCTTGTAATACCACCAACCTGCACATCTGGGAGGCTCATTTGTGAGACATCTGCGTCAATAAGGATAGACCTGCCAGGGGCGGGGCTCTATGGGATTCAGAGAGTAGCATAGGCCACCTGGTGAGATCTGCTCCCCAAACAAACCTCTAAGCCTAATGGTACATGTTTGGAATCCCAGTATTTGGGAGGCTGAGACAGGACAATTTCAAGTTCGAGGTCAGTTTGGATGCTATGGCAAGAACGTCTTTAAAACAAAACACAGGGCTGGAGAGATGGTTCAGGGGTTAAGATTCTGCCTCACAAGCAGAAGGTCCTGAGTTCAGATCCCATGTCCTATGTTTAAAAAAAAAAAAAAAAAAAACCTCCAGGCAGAAACAGCAGCAGCCTGCATTTCCAGTCCTGGTGCATGGAGCCTGGGAAATCCCAGAGTGAAGCAAAAAAGAAGTAGAAGAATCCAGGATGATTCCCGAAGTCACCCTTGGTCCTCCACAGGGACACACAATGCCCTCTGATACTCTCTCTCTCTCTCTCTCTCTCTCTCTCTCTCTCTCTCTCTCTAAAAGAATGAATAAATAAATAAAGTTTTAAAAAACAAAACATAATCATACACCTAGGGCTAGGTTTGAAGCATGTATAAGTTTGAGCTCATGTATGGGCAAGCTGTGTACGTACGACTTAAGTGCGCACGCACAGTTACATCCTTCTCCAATGTAGTTAACCAGAAAAAAAAAGCCTTGGAACCTGCAGAACGCCTTCAGCATTTCTTAAACATGCTCTGCATTCACTGAACTTAGGGTAGACTTACGCAGCCCTCTCAAGCATCTCTGCTGCGGAAGGGAAAGAAAGCTAGACTCGAGGAAAAGCGCTCCTGGCCAGGCATGGTGCTGCTCTAACTTCGGATTCTGTCCTCGACTCACAGGCCTCACTGAGGGGATTGTTGGCGCATGTGGAAGAACATTATCCCTGACCTCCAGGAGCCGCCTATGAAGTGTCGTCTACATGCTATTTACCCACTACCTCTCTGGATTAAAAGAAACATCAGACGCATTCAAATGGATGAATCAATTTGCATCCTCCTAACTTCGTTATAGTGTTCAAATGGATATTTCAAACTCTCTTCAATAGAATTTACCACACAGAGGATCAACTAAAATAACATGTTCAGAGCATCAATATAGGTTGCTTGCTTCCAATATCCTTTATTGTCTTTACAGAGAGCATTTCAGAGCGAGATCTTTTTAATATGCATGACTTTTTGAGTAAAACTCTTTATGCATTACTTCAAAACGATACTGAAACAAAGGCTAAAGTAACTCAATTGTTTTAATTCTCTGTTTCTAAATATTCTTTTCCTTAACACTTGAACTATAAATTTTCTTCCTTGTTAGCTTTATTTTATAGTGATGGGCAGAGTAGTCTATGGGAAATAGTTAAATCTACATGTCTAATAATGGCTCATATTTTAAATTTAATACATGCATCAGTGAAAGGCACAAAAATTGGCCAATTAAAAAATGAATGTCTCTTTGAAGTTCCTTTGTAAAAAAAAAAAGATGATGACAATTTCTGAAGTATTTAACCTGAATTTATCTTCATTAAAGGCCAAGACTCCCTAACACCTAGCAATTGTGGTTCACTCTAGCATCTTAAAAAATATATATATCATAGAGAAGGAGGATGTCAGGAGCACAGGAAGGGACAGAGAACTTGGCAGAGAAAGATGCAGAGAAGCCTGGAGCAGCTTTAGGAACATGTGGGCACAGGGAGGAGGCAACTTAGAGAGTCGTTTCACACGCAAAGACAGCGTGAGAGAAAGGTGACAGGATAGAGGTGAGACCAACTTTCAAGAAACACTCAAAAGTCTTTATCTGTTGGAAACAGACACTCCCGGTCAGAGTTTCGACTTTCAAGGCAACCAGGTTACCCAGTAGCAATGGGCACTCACCAGATCTTGGGTGTTGTGCTCAATGTGACTTTTTCTCACTGCTGGTGAAATCCCGGACCAAAGTCACTTTATAAAGGAAGAATTCATTTTGTCTCACAGTTTTGTGGGATACAGTCTGGGATGGAGGAGAAAGCGAGGTGGCAGAAGCATGCAGGCGGGACATCTCTCCTCCCCATATCTCGGCAGGGCAGGAAGCAGAGAATGGACAGGACTTGGAGGTGGACTATGAACCTCAGGCTCCACCCCTAGTCATTGCCTTCTCTAGCAAGGCTCCACCTTCTAAAGACTTCAGAATCCTCCAAGGAGTCAGACACAGGAGCCCAGGGGGGACATATCACAATCACTGCTATAGGGATGAATTCATATATTAGTATCTGAAACGGAGGCAAGCAAGAATCACCATGAAACGTGCAGCCTTTGTCTCCTACAGGAACAGGAGAGCACAGGATTCTCCACACTGAATGTCGGAGTTCCAGGGCATCATGGCTGGGGAGATGGCACAGGTGACCACATGCTCGCAACACAAGCACAAGGAGGAGTTTGAATCCCTAGCACCCATGTTTTTCAAAAAAGGTTCTGTCAACATATACCTATAATCCCACTGCTGGGGGGGCAGAGACAAGAGGATGCTTGGGGTTCACCTGACAGCTAGACTGGCCAAATTAGTGAGCTCCAGGTTCAGTGAAAAAATTCTTTCTCCAAAAATAAGGCAGACAGTAATTAAGAAAGAAATCTGATGCCAACTTCTGATCTCCAAACGTGCGTGCGCACATGTGCATACACAAACATAGGGACATACACAGATGCACATGCACACACAGACACAGTAAGACACAGAGATACATACACACACACAGACATGCACAGAGACACATACAGACATATACACATTCACATGTGCACGTGCAAGATTCCAGTGTGTTGTTCAACAACCAAGGTGAGCATGTCAGAAAGACATGCCAGGGGTGTGGATAACAGGTCACAGTGAACAGTCCTTATGATGACCAGCTTTAGGAGCATAAAGGGCAGATTCTGCCAGATTCTGCCAACCACTACCCAAGCAAGATGAATAGTAAGCAGACCAGCTGCAGTCCACGTGTATACGCGCCTGGGCCAGCATCTATCTAGTATAGTCACAGATACCTCTGAGCTCTGAGGTACCTGCCCGCAGCACCAAAAGGCACCTCTGTGTCACCCTGATAATTCTGCCAGAGTACTATCTCAAGCTTTGAAGCTTGGGGACATTGAACGGACACATTCTATGGCAGATGCTCCATGTATCAATGGTTGTGAGATTTCACTGGATGATTTCAGAGTTCTATTAGAGGAAAAGCAATGACTTCAGACTTAGGGTCTAATGACATGGAGACAACAGATTGCGAGCTTATTTTTAAACTTATCCTTCAGTTAGCATGCTCTCAACAACTGAAATGATTTAGTTAGTAAAATCCAGCCAAGCAATGGCAGGGTCAGAAGGAAGAAGGAAACCTTCTAAGTACCACGGCTCACATCATTCACCGTGTGCTCAGGGGAAAAACAACAAAGACAATTAGCTCCACTTCTTCTAAATTGTGAGACTTTAACTGCATGCACTCTAAATTTTGTGCTTAATTGAAAGCTTCACTGAACCTTTAAAAGCACACATGAAGAACATAGAAAGACAGAAAAGATAGCACATGGGTGACTCTTAAAAGACATGCCTAAAGGTAAGAGAAAAATTATAATATTCCTGGTGACGTCAGAACACTGTTGGCAAGAATGAATGCTGCTTTGGGCAACAAAAGAATGAATAATTTGATATTAGAAATTTCTTTAGTTCTTTTAGGGGGGAAAAGGTGCTTTTGACACTACTTGATCAATCCTAGTGGTTTTTAAGCAGAAAAATCTTAAAAGTGGGAAAATAACTCTGTGGAACTTTCTGCCTCCATCCCAAGCCCATGACAGTCCTGTTATTGTGTGACCTCTTGGAGCCCCTCAACCACTTTGGCAGAAGCCATTCTCTTTTCTGAGATACTGGGAACCTCCCTCCTCTCTCTCTCTCTCTCTCTCTCTCTCTCTCTCTCTCTCTCTCTCTCTCTGTCTCTCTTTCTCTCTCTCTGGTTTAATTTCTATATGCCTGGTCGTTTTGTTCTGTTTTCCTTTGCTGGCTTACTTCCTACATCACCTCTAAACCTCGGGATTCTCCAAAGTACAACACTTGGGTCTCTTTACTTCTGTATTGAGTCTTCCCATGTGACCTCAGTGAGACTCGCAATTTTAAATACATCTGTATTCAGACACTACCCAATATTCTACTTTAATCCTGAATTAAGGATGAATAGATCAAACATTTCTGTGTCATGTCCCCTTAAAGAGGCAATACTATCTCAAACTTAACATGCTAGTGATAAATTTGCTCTGATCCACCCATGTTCCTCAGTAGACTCTTCTTTTGTCCAGGTTACCCAAGTGAGAAGTCCAGCAACCCCTGAAGTCCCTTCCTGGCTCAGGGATCTTAGTCTAATTCCAACACATCCTCCAATCTGCTCTTTTCAATAAACTCAGTCGAGACCCTAATCTCCATGATAGCTGCCTGCTTCACTGACTTTCTACCCAGATCTTTCCTGAAACTTCTCAAGCAAAAACCGGATCTCTTCCCTCATTCAGGCTTTGTGTCTTCTCACCAATCCTGCCACCATCTCATTCAGATTTTTAAATTTTATTATCTATCTCCCTCTGTGCCAGCACTCCAGAAAAATAACTTTGCTTTGCATACAGTTGCATGTCTGTCTCTGTGAATGGAATCTAACACAGCACGTGAAAGATCACTGTATACCGTTTCATTGATTACTTGTAACTATTTGGAATTACATATGCATATTTACACAAAACATATACAAGAATATAATAAGCATTGGTATAGGGTATATTTAATAATAATAAATGAATATAATTACAGAATTCTCATACTGTTATATAGAGAGATCAAAGTAATTAGGAGCTGAAATGTTTTCTTATGAATGTATATTGAAATTTAAGCTCTTTTTTCAAAAACTATTGAACAATATCCCCTTAAAAAGTTAAATAAGCTCTTGGCATTTTCCTTTGGGTTATGAAATGTGACATCTGGGCTCAGTGCCTCAGATGGGAGGCGTCTGTGCCTGGCGGGACCGGCCGGGCTGGACTGAGACCCCGGAAGCCTGGTGGTCCCTCCTCCATGCAGCCATCCCTGCAGGTATGATGTCAAAGCCCTCCAGGATGCCGCACCGGCTTTGTCTCTGGTTATCTGTCTGCAGCTCATGACCCATGCTAGGTCTGAGCAGGACAGTGGAGGTCAGCCTGAACATATGTAAGATCCTCTAATACACAGGAAAGGGGAATAAAAAGATTAACCTTTTCCCAGTGGCAAGCAGGGATGTACCAGGTGAACGGTCCATTTGCATCATTGCATCATGATGGATACACTGTCAGGCCAGTGTTGTCAGTCTGTACCGGTCCCGCTTCTCTATTGCCGAGAGACGCCACTCAATGTCAGGGAACTTAAGCGGAGAAAGCGAGATTTATTGAGCTTATGCTTCCAGGGGTAAGATACAGTCCATCATGGCAGAAAAGGCATGGCTGGAGACAGGAAGGCTAGGTCACTGCAGACATCATGGAGAATGAGAGCTGCTGCTGTAAGCTCAAACAGGGCAGGGCTGACCCACCTCAAGACCCATCCCCTGTGACTGCTTCCTCCAACAGCTCCACCTCCTTCCCCAACACTAGCAGCAGCTAAGGATTCAAACACATGAGCCTTTGGGGGGGAGGGGAACTCACATTTCAAACCATGACACGGCTTCGAGAGTTTCCAATCAGTTTATACTGGGCTATACACAAAGGCTCTACCTTGCCCTACCAGCTGCAAATTACTTCAGAGCTGTGGGAAAATGTAGAGGAAGGACGATATGAAGCCAATTGGAATCCCCTAGGAGACTGGTAAGGCGCACCTCTGGCTATGCATGTGAGGTGTCTCCAAGAGGATTGAGCAAGCAGAGGAAGACACACCCTAAATGCACACAGCACTGTCCGTGGGGACTCAGATGGAAGACAACAGGGTCTGACAACGAGAGCTAAACACTGGCATTTCTCCTCCCTCCTCTTCCTTGTCATGCTGAACGCTTTTCTCCCAAGTCTTTCCCGCCCCAAGGGACTGAACATGCTGAGAACAGGAGCCAAAATAATTCTCCCTCCCTTCAGTTGCTATTATTGGGTGTTTGGTTACAGGGAAAACCAAAGTAACCAATGCAGGAGGCATTTTCGATGTCCTTCAAGCAAATAATCCCTTGATCTAAGTATATCTCTCTTGTGATGGCTAATGATATGGATGGATTACATGAAATGCCTAATTTGTGCTTGAAGTTGGGTGGGGAGGGATGACAGGCAGTATCCCCTGGTCATGACAGGACTGCCTAACTCAGAACTCACTCTAGCGATATCTCCTTCCACAAGACCTGCGCGACAGTTGACCTATTCAACATTTCTCCCGAGGCAGGGGGAAGATCTCAAGAGGCCAGGACACCTCCATGAGAGTTAATGCCAATCAGGAGAAGGTAAACATCTTCCCTCAACAACTTACCCACTGGGACGTCATCCACGCCCCAGCAAGTACCCAGGCATGCCAGATGAAACCCAGTGGATCACACATGCAAAAAATGACGTGACCTCAGGAGACTGACTGGGAACAAGAAAGCATGGAGCATTTTAAAAAGAGGAGGAGGAAGGAGTGTGCTGTTGTCCTAACACATACACAGTCTCCCCTTGTATTTAACATACTCAAGTACACAGAGCTATTGTTGGCTAGGATAAAAGGGTGAAGACAAAGCAATACAGAACCTCACAGGCGAAACTATGGCAAATGAGGCTCAGGCAGAGATTTTAAACAGGATATTGTAACAAGAGATGCAAGTGTTTCCACAGGTGAATTGAGAAGATATAATCCATAATTCACGGACATGTATCCTTTTTGAATAGTACCCATGGCCTTGGTGCATGAACAAAGTTTCCAGTGTTTAGTTATAGATTTGAAAATGCACTATTATGCAGCTAATAAAGCGTTTCTTCATAAAAAGAAATAGCAAAATTATGTATGGCTAGAAAAAGTGTATTTGCTTAGAAAGAACTGAATCTCAATAAAAATGAATCCTAACTGTATTGTGAAATATTAAAGGCTCTTGTTCATATGCTCTGAATATGTTAATAAAATATGTTATGGATATGTAAAACAATGAATCATAAGTGCTTTAGAGATAAAATTTAATACACAACACAATGGTGTCCACATAGTATAATCAACTTTTATACTTAACATTATATCAGGGACAATTCAATGAACTCAACACTGACGTGAAAATTTGAGGATATTTGAGACTATTTTTAATTCTATTGTTATTTCAGCCACTAAATCATGCCTTTAAAAAACAAATATGTGAAGCAGTGAATTAGCTCCTTCAAACCACCAAAAGATAGATAAAACGCCAGGTAGAATGTCTACATGATACTGGTGGTCGAGTTAAACTCCAACTCAGTAGAAGAATCAGAGCCCATAGGCTTTGGGGGGAAAGCGCAGTGTGTTCTCGTGCCTCGGGTGCCCAGGAAATGGGTGTGGTGGCCCAGCCTTCCTCAGTGCTGTGAGGATGTCAGGTCAGGATGACTCTGCTTCTCCTTCCTAGCTCAGTGTGGAACCCAGAACCTCCCACGTGCCAGACAAGTGCTCTATCGCCAGACCACACATTCAGATAGTCTTAACAATGGAGAATGCAATTCCATTATGAAAATGTAATCAGAGGACTGGGAGTGTGGCTCAGGTTTGAAGACTTTGTCTTGCTGCAAGAGAAATCAAGTTTGAAATCTCCAGATCCCACATAAAAATGCTAAGGTGGGGGCTGGAGAGGTGGCTCAGGGGTTAAGCCTCTGCCTTGCAGGCGGAAGGTCCTGAGTTCGGATCCCAGATCCCACGTATAGACGCCGGGCGGAAGCGGAGACGGCCTGCATTTCTGGTCCTGGTAGGGCAGAGCCGGTGAATCCCTGGGCAGAGTAAACAAGGAGGAGGTGGAGGCATCCATGGTGGTTCCCGAATTCACCCGTGGTTCTACACACACGCACACACACACACACACACACACACACACACACACACGTGCACACACGCACAATTGAATAAAAAAAATGCTGAGGTGAAAGAGTAGCAGCCCACAATTCTGGCCTTAGAAGATAGAGCCTGGGAAACCCCAGAGAAAGCAATAAGGAGGTAGAGCATTCCAGAATGATTACCCAATATCGTCCATAGCCTTCCACAGGCACACACATTCGAGTGCTCTCAGGTGAGCACAGGCGCGCACAAGCACACACACACACACACACACACACACACACACACACACACACGGAAAAGAAAATGTAATAAGGACCACTTTGACAAGCTCCCTTGATAAGTGAATTGCTTCCTCTTTGGAAGAAGACTGTAAGATCTATACACTTGATGTCGTGGAAGCTAAAGTCACAATCAAAGCAGTGCACACATAGTAAACCGAGTCTCTGCCTCCTTCATTTGCAGTGATGGGAGGTCATACCAGGGGGCAGAGCCCCTCACAGACAGCACTGCTAGGGAGTGTTTTAGTCTCACTACACATTTCTCCAGCAAAACACGTGATTCAAGAACTCAAAGGAGAAGAAAGGGATGCAGTCACTCACAGTTCCAGCGTAGTCCCTAAGTGACCAGGGGAGTTTAAAGCAGCTGGTCATATCACATCATCAGCAAAAATGATGGACACCTGCCTGCCTGTCCGCCCTCTGCTTTATACAGCCCTGCCGACCACCTCTCTGAGGCACGGCCCCACGTGCAATGGGCTGGGTGTTCCTTATGAATTATACAATCAAGACAATTGCTCAGAGGCTGTGTCTCATCAACCACACTCTAGAGAAAATTTGGAAGGTGGGCCTGGAGACTTGCCCTCTGGGTGCTAGGTTTGCTGCTAATACTAACATCACAGGAAGCTAGTTAGATGTTAGCAGGCTTAGAATACTTAGAACATCTTCCCCATGCATAGCACGAAGGACTCAGGCTGTTGGACATGCGAATGGATTTGTTCCAGTAATGTTCCTGGGAAGAGATGTGACATCTTGAACCGCTAGAGACTCAGGAACCGATAATTATCCCTCTTCTGAACCTGCCCACAGATACCACAAGCCAAGTAGAGCTGGGGGGCAGCATCCAGATTCAGCAGGGATGGGTGTAGTGCCCTTCACATAGGACAATTGCAAGATACTGAACTTCAAGGCAGCACGCTTTTCTGAGGACAACAGAAGGAAGACAGCATTAAACAAATTAGCTTAAGACTCAAAAATGCCCAGGGCCCTGTTAAGTTTACAAAACTAATAGGATACGTGCCTATACCACAAGTGCTGCATGCGTCTTTGGGAAGAGAAAGTACAGAAAGAAATCAGCAGCACATGCCGCCTTAGCAAGACCAGACAGCGCTTTCTTGATTCGTAAAAGCCGACTTAGGAGCACATCTTGC
The DNA here is from genome assembly GCA_023101885.1 of Typhlomys cinereus. Classification (NCBI taxonomy): domain Eukaryota; kingdom Metazoa; phylum Chordata; class Mammalia; order Rodentia; family Platacanthomyidae; genus Typhlomys; species Typhlomys cinereus. The sequence goes on from JALPQD010000322.1 coordinate 1,130,015, forward strand.
ACCCAGCTAAGTGTCTTTAAAAGCGAGCTCAGATGGAAAGACAACAGGGTTACTTCGAAGCATACGTTCGTTTTTATACCATCAAAGTAATTCCGTTATGTTTTGACGCTGTATTAATGAAATCCCGAAAGCCAGAAGAACGGCAAACCTTCCGTGTGTATCTTGTGCGCGCCGGGACACATTAGTTAGAAGTTTTATGTTAGCAGCAATATCAACTGCAAACTTGGTGACTCTACGCAATTTACATCCTCCGCTATTTTCCCTTTATTACCACGAGTTCATTAGTCTTCCGACGAATATACTGTAATAAAGGCAAGTGTGGCTCTTCAGATACCCAATTGAAATCACTATCAGCAGCAGTTGCTGAAACTATATAGAGAAGAAGGGCTTTGAGATACCTTAGAATGTGCCGAAATGAAGTAAGTAAAACCCTCCAGAGGCCCAACTAGGAAAGTAAGTGGGCCAGGAACTTTTCTGTTAAATGAATGCAACATTTTGAAAAAAAATACAAGACTTTCTTTTTTTATAAGTAAGTTTCCAAATTTTTATAAGGAAATGAGAAGTCATCAAATACGAGACACAGTTTCAGTTCCTGAGGGAACCAATGACCGTCATGCAGACGCCTCAAGAGAAGAAGACAGGCTGACCAAAGAATGTTCTAGAAGAGCTTGTGGGTGCTTTTCTCCTTCCCTCCATCCCTAAGCAGCCTGCCTCCTTCCAGCCAAGATCGGAGCAGGCTCAGGGACATCCAGAGATAAGAATACCCCAGGATGCAGTGCTCCTTGGGGTCCCTCAGGCCTCCTCAGACCCTCAGACCATTTCCCATCCTACAAAACCTGTCACGCTCTACCCTGTGGAGTCTTTATGGTGCTCAACTATGAGTGAAGTGCTCCAACCCACCTGCAAGGAATTGGTTCATTTTAACTCACTGACAGGGCACTCCATATAAATTACCACCATTGGGTACAGTCATCACAAGGTCTTTGAAGTCCACACTCCAACCAGTTCTCAGTTGTTTCTTTATGATTATGTGGGTTGAATCCAGGGTCTCATGCAAATGCTCTAGCACTGACCTTTAGACACCCCCCAATTATTATTGTTTTCTAAAATATTAATCACGTACACAACAAAGGAAGAGAGAGAAAGAGGAGGAGGAAGAAGAGAAAAAAGGAGGAGGAGAGAGAAGGAAAAAGAAAAAGAGAGAGAAAAAACAAGGAAGAAAAAAAGAAGGGAAGGAGGGAGGGAGGGAGGGAGGAAAAAAGAATGTCTGCCTCAGAGTATGTGATGTGTATCTGTGAACCTCAACTTTTTTCCTGACATCCATTCGAGAAGATGCTAAACAAAGCCCCAAATATTTTTAATAAATGGTGCATTTGGTGCTGGCGATAGTTACTAATCCCTCTGAAAAGAATCATCATGCGGCTGGGTTTCTGAGCCACGAAACCTGTGCAAGCATCTGGCGCTGGAGGTTCAGAACAGCTGTTGCCCAGCTTTTAGGGTGCGAGGCCTCTGGACATCCTCCGGAAGTCATGGGGCCACTTCCTGTCGGCCACCGCTAGGGTTGGGTCTCCTGGGGGACTGTAACATGGAATCATGTGCACTTGTGGGTGTGGCATGCGTTTTATGCTGCCTGCTTACCCCAGTCCAGCACTGCCAACCTCCCACCCTCACTGTGCGTCACCCGGGCCACCTGATCGCCTCAGTCCTGGGAACCCTGAAAGCAGTTACCGTAAAGCCCGAAGCTCCTAAATGGCTGGCAAGTCCCCAGAAGGTTGGCCCTTCTCCACCCCACCGAACTGGCTGGCCCCCTTTCAAACGTTTCCCACTTCTCCTCATGGAAACTGAGGGGCAGCCTGAAAGCACGCTTGTGCCCCCACCTCCCGCCATGCTTCCTTTGCCTGCAAGACTGTTTGCTTCTGGTAGGTATCTGGCTGGCATGCATCCTTGGGTCTAGCAAGCCAATAGGTATCTTTCTACAGTGAGACAGTTTATCCAGGGGACACTTTGGACCTGTTGTACCAAAGATGAGCCTCTGCACCCCAATACTGGTGCTTTTCTGAAACAATGCACATTTCATTGCTCTTGGTGTTGAGCGCTCTCAGAAATGAACTTTCCGTTTAGTTTATTGGCTTGTCTCCTAGGAAACCATCTTCCCACGCAGCTCTACCCTTCATCCTTCTTGGTCTTTGGAAGCATCCTTACTGTGTCCTAAATTCAAGCCATCTAAGGGCAACTTGAACACACAGACCTCTGCTTTTTCACCCCCTAAAACAAAAGAGGGTCCTTTACTTTTCAAAGACCCTTTGGACCTATTAGCTGTTTTTTCTGTTTGCTTTGTTTTATGATACCCCTGATGGACATTCGGAGCAAACTCCAATCCCTTAGACCAGTGACTTGAAATCCTCTTCTAAATGAAACTAAATCCCATAGTTCAATAATAATAATAATAATAATAATAATAATAATAATAATAATGGTGATTCCCACATGAAATGGTAAATTTCTCAATTTTCCCGGGATACGGTCCTGCCTGAAGGACAGGGTGGAAGGTGAGCCCACACAGACGGGCAGCCTGGGTGTCTTGGCAATCTCATTTGCGGTGTTGCACCCCAACCCCGGAGAACCTAAGGATTAGGGGACAGAGGCCTGGCCTGTCTGGCCCTCCTGCTGCTGCATTCCCCACCCCAGCCTGAGCGGTTATGGCTACTTCTGACAATTCTCCGCAGCCCTCCAGGCAGGAACATCAAAAGAACACATCAAAGCCAAGTCACAGCGAGAGGATCCCCGCAAACAGGGTGGCTGCCTCTTTTCTTCAGGTTCCACAACAAATACGAGGCTCTGGGCCTTCCCCCAGGAGCACAGAGTAATTTTTAATAAAATTCCGGCTGTCAGCCCTGAGGGAGGAGAGAGACACCGGCCAGGCAGGTAGAGAGAACCGAGTCCCTCCTTCTAATCAGCCCATGCTGAGCTGGGGAAGGCTAAGCAAACAAATAAGGAGAAAAACCCACGCACTGGCAAAGTTGCATGCCAGCTTCGCTGGTGTGTGTGTGTTCTCAAATGCAAATAAGGAAAGCCGGGCAAGATGAAGTGAGCCGGCTCCTTCGAGCTGTCGTGCGTGCGAGACAGGCAACTAATGAAACTAGGTCCCAATATCAGCTGCCTGCTGACTTCTGCAATTGAATTAAAACCATCATAAGAATAATACAAGGACTTGCCCCTGTCCTTCTGGTCTATGTGTTTATTCAATTTTCTGTCCAACTGACTCTCAAATAAATTAGAACCAGCTGCCATGTTTTTTGATTCAGTAGCTCCATCGCCCCCTTGTGACATCATTCCGGGCAGGAACATTAACAATAGGTCATTATGCTGCAATTACTTTATTGATTTATGGAGTTTATAAGCTCCATCAGGAATATGCACATTCAAGGGGGAAAAAAGACCACTTCTGTGTCCTTGTTTAGGGAGAACCTCAACTCCAGGAGCCGGTGCAATGTCGCCCACTCGGAAGGGGACCCTCCTCATAAAGGAAAATCTGGGAATAATTCCTATTTGGGGTTTTTCTCTCAGGAAAATGGAGATGGAGAAAGTCTATAAAGTTTAACGGTTACAGTCCCCATAATTGCATGAGGTAACTGAATAAACAGATGACCCGAGCGTGGGCCATTAGGTAATGGACTTGGTGGGATAACAGAGACTGAACAGCTTCTTAGGGTTCAGACTCCCACGACGAAGGGTTTGGGAGCTGACTCAGGGCACTTGAAAAGATGGCTGCATGAGAGCATGTGTGCCGTCCTCTTCAGATGCACGCTACGGGGCTTTCACCCATGCTGACGCGCCTGCCCCACGTCAGTCAGAGGACTGTACTTCGTGAGTGTGTGTGTGTGTGTGTGTGTCTATGAGTATCTGTGTGTGTATGTGTGTATATATGTGTGTGTGAGTGCACAGGAAGGCATTTGAATGTGTGTGTGTATCTGTGTGTATCTGTGTGTGTATCTGTGTGTGTATCTGTGTGTGTGTCTATGTGTGTCTATCTGTGTGTGTGTCTGTGTGTGTCTATCTGTGTGTGTATCTGTGTGTGTGTATCTGTGTGTGTATCTGTGTGTATCTGTGTGTGTGTATCTGTGTGTGTGTATCTCTGTATCTGTGTGTGTGTATCTGTGTGTATCTGTGTGTGTGTATCTGTGTGTGTATCTGTGTGTGTGTATCTGTGTGTATCTGTGTGTGTGTATCTGTGTGTGTATCTGTGTGTGTGTATCTGTGTATGTGTATCTGTGTGTGTATCTGTGTGTGTATCTGTGTGTGTGTATCTGTGTGTGTATCTGTGTGTGTATCTGTGTGTGTGTATCTGTGTGTGTATCTGTGTGTGTATCTGTGTGTCTATCTGTGTGTGTCTATCTGTGTGTGTCTATCTGTGTGTGTATCTGTGTGTGTATCTGTGTGTGTGTATCTGTGTGTATCTGTGTGTGTCTGTGTGTGTGTCTGTGTGTGTATCTGTGTGTGTATCTGTGTATGTGTATCTGTGTGTGTGTATCTGTGTGTGTGTGTATCTGTGTGTGTGTGTATCTGTGTGTGTGTATCTGTGTATCTGTGTGTGTATATCTGTGTGTGTATCTGTGTGTGTGTATCTGTGTATCTGTGTGTATATATCTGTGTGTGTATCTGTGTGTGTGTATCTGTGTGTGTGTATCTCTGTATCTGTGTATGTGTATCTGTGTGTGTATCTGTGTGTGTGTGTATCTCTGTGTGTATGTGTGTGTGTGTGTGTGTATCTGTGTGTGTGTATCTGTGTGTGTATCTGTGTATATCTGTGTGTATATCTGTGTGTGTGTATCTGTGTGTGTGTCTGTGTGTGTATCTGTGTGTGTATCTGTGTGTGTATCTGTGTGTGTGTATCTGTGTATCTGTGTGTGTGTATCTGTGTGTGTGTATCTGTGTGTGTATCTGTGTGTGTGTGTATCTGTGTGTGCTTGTGGAGGTCCTCCAGGGCTGGAATTACAGATTGTCACCATTCCTATGTAGATTTTTTTTTTTTACAGGTGATGTGGATCTGAACTCAGGTCCTTTTGCTTGTGAGGCAAAGATGTTACGCCCCGAGCCATCTTCCCTGCCCTGGATCGTACTTTCAGCAGTCCTAACTTTGTAATCAGGTTGTGTGTCTGGGTTTCCTGTATAAATAAGCAAATGCTTCCTGTTTTGTAAACAGCTGGTTTCATTTCGCATTCCTCTGGTTCGGAAACTTGGATTTAGAGGTCAATGGTTTTAAGAAATAATGTGTCCTCTGCTGTAACGGAACAGGATTCTGACCCTCAGGAGGGGAGCAGCCATCTCTCTACCTTTAAGGAAAGTAGCATCCATCCATCTCCAGTGCTTGAGGAAATCCTACCAACTTTTATTTTAGGAAGACCAACTCATTCTGCTTGCTTGAAATTTATGGTCAAGATTGCCTGCCTCATACTAGAGTCACATTTAATCTGCCACTTTTCCACCAGTTCTTAGGGGAACCTTTTCAAACCCAATCATTGACTTGAGCCTTGATGGGCAGATCAGCTGATCTGTGTAGGAACTGGCAGCTCCAGACTGTCCTAATCCCACAGTCGAAAGATGACCACCACATATATGCAGACAAGAGCCAGGTCTGTGTCTCTGGTTCGACCACCCATCCTCATTAAAACAACAAGGATTCGAATTGAGGATGAAAACAGAAACAGGAAATGCAGTCAGTGTGGCCCTAGTGAGAAGAGGCTTGTCGTAGTCCAAGTGTTTCCTCTTCCAGGTCCCAGTAGAAGAGGAAGAGTTTAAAGAGCAGGAGACATACCAGGTAGCTAATCCGTTCTGCCTCAGGCATGCCTCTGCCCACTAGCCTGGGAAGCCCTCAGAAATGTGACTCTTTGGGGAGATAAATGTGCCCTCTGGCTGGGGTGGGCTCCTCCTCTCCTCAGCGTGAGGGGGGTCACATCTCAGGGGCCATTCCTTTGATGGTCCAACAGCCAGGAGGGGAGGCCAGGGATCAATCCCCCACTTTCTCTTTTTCTGCCCAGTTGCAATAATACTCCCACTTGTCCTGGACCCTTGAGCTTGGCCTACAGATTCTCAAGCTCTGACCAGATCCTGGAAGGGAAAGGTGATCCTATTCATGAAACTTGTGCTCTTAATGAACAGCTAAGAAGATCTTAGTATTCTTTAGTAATTCATAAGAAAGTTTCCTTTGCGCATGTGTGTGCATGCATACAACATGTGCACATGTGCCCACACACCCACGTGCAGGGCAGGGGACAGCCGTGAGCTGTTGTTCCTCAGGCACCTACCACTTTTTGTTTGAGACAAAGTCTCTCGCTAGCCTGGAACTTCGCCAAGTCTAGTAGCTGGTATACAAGCTTCTAGAAACCTGCCTGCCTCCACTTCCCATCTCACCTCCCCTAGGATTTCAAACATGCGCTCCCAAGCTTGGCTTCTTCCACAGGGCTCTTCAGATCAAACACAGATCTGCAAGCTTGCACAGCAAGCACTTCACAGATAGACCTGGATCCCGACCCGTGGGAGCTTCTCTCTCATTTTTATTCTGCAAATATCATTGAGCGGCTTCCAGGTGGACGATGCAACCGGAGAGAAGAGAAATCTTGTATCCCAAGGAGGGCGCTTCTGGAGAGCAGGAAGAGGCGGCAACCCATGACTGTGATGCCTGAAGACAGGTTACCACTCAGCAGGAGCCCAAGATGGCTGTTAACAACATGGGCAAGCAAGAAAGACCCAAGCGTGCTGGAGTCTCTGCTTGGCGACCTGTCACCTCAGCTATGTTGCCAGCTAGGCGAGAACTTGAAAGCAATACATTTCTTGGATTCTGTTTCTCTGAGCCCTGAACTAAAGAAAAAGTACCAAATAACGTCCAGGTCCTCACATACCCCACAATCCCGGCAAAGCACAGATCGTATGCTTTCTTGCCTGAACTCAACACATCATAACTTACAACCAGACCTCAACCAATATCTCCACCTGGAATGTGATTCTCACGGCCATCTGCTTTGTCTTGATACTTAGGCATAGCACGTTTCCACATTTTCTGAATGTCACAATTTCTGCATTCTTCAGAATGACAGCGGGGAAAGTGACTGTGATTGTCTGCTAGCTCCCAAACCTGGTGACTTGAGCGCGATCCCCGGGGGCTCACACGGCAGAAAGAGAACTGAATTCCAAAGGCTGTGCTCTGCCCTGCACCCACCTACCATGACATAGTCTCTCTTTCTCTCTTCTCTCTCTCTCTGTCCCTTTCTTTGATTCTCTCTCTCAGTCTCTCTCAGACGAATGAGTAAATAAGTAATATTAAATATAAATGTTGGACTTATCACAGATTTAAACTTCAAAAGAAAAATTCTAAGAGAAAATACAGGTGAAAACCTTCATGAACTGACATTTAAGATTTCTTCAACAAAGTATTAGAGTACAAGCCATACTATGAAAATATGTAGAAGTTTCATGTTATTAAAATGAAGAAGTTCTACTCATCCAACAAAGAACAAGTATATAAAACATATTCAAAAGCTAAAATGAAAATTACACAAGCACATACTAAACAATGAAAGACTTGAAAAGATGCTTCCAGGCAGAAACTATTCTCGTGGCCTCAAGATGCATAAAATGTGCCCAGCATTGTTGTTACTTAGGAAAATGCCCAGGAAAGCAGAGCTAGACAGCACTACGACACTCTGGAATGAGCAAGATGAAGACTGGCAGTTTGAATAGTGGTAAGTGAAGCCCTCATGCTTTGTTGATGAAACACCACACTGATGCTCCACACCGAAAGCTTTTTGGCAGCATCTCCTGAATATTGTCAAACCCAATGACTCACAGAATCGGTGTATTCCTTACTGAAACTACCGCTTGCATCTCCACAAGGCAAGAAAGCTCCAGAGAGCAGGGAGTTGGGGAAAACCCTTCAGAGCTGTCAGCAGTTTATGTCTAAATGGTGCAACTATTCTCAGTGAGGACATAATAGAAACGACCAGCAGCCACAAGGAAAATCAATGTATTTCAAAGACGTAATTTTGAGAAAAAATAAATAGCTACAATAAGGACATATTACATGATTCCATTTGTAAGAAATTTTAAAAGCTAGACTATGATTTTCAACAAATGGTTCTAGAAAACTCGAGTACTCATGTGCAAAAGTTAATTTGAATTCAAATGTCATACCTTATTTAAAAAAAGGATAATAAAATGTATCGTAAACCTTCATTTAACCTAAAAACTACAAAACTCTGAAGACACAGAAGGAACTCTCTTCAAAGTTTGATAAGTAAAGACCCCTTTGTGTTAGTATGTTATGTTACAAAATATAAGAGATTACACAGATATGTTACAAAAATGTAAAAGAAATGTAGTAAATTAGATTTCATTAAAATTGTAAGCTTGTAATCTCAAAAAGGCATAGTTAAGACAGTAATAAAATCACAGATTGGAAGAAAATATTTTCAAATTGTATGACTGATAAAATATTTGTAACCAAAATATACAAGGAATTTTCAAAATTTTATTATAAAAAATCAGAAAAATAAGTGAAGAGTTTAAACAAACACATAACTGAAGAAGATATAGAGATAGAAAATAAACAAATTAGAATATGAAGAATATGCTGATAGTATTAGTCATAAGTAAAAACAAATAAAATCAGAAAGACTCATATGTCCCACTTATTAAAATAGCTAAAATTAGAAAGATGACCCACACTAAAAGTGGACATGAATGTCAATAGTGATTTTTCCCATGTTGGTTGATGGGAAAGGAATAGTCCAACTATTTTAGAAAGTCTTTCAGTGTCTTTTAAAAATTAACAAATGATCAAACCATCATACTTCTAGATATATGCCTAAAAGAACTGATAGCCTAGTATATCATATTAATTACAGCTTTCTTTGTAATTGCCCCAAACTAGAAATAATTCATTACATATTTGACTGGTAAATGTGATTCTTACATGTGTTATATATCACAGACAAATCCTGAATGATAAAGGGAATGAAACTTTGATAAATTTTAAATCATCACAAGATCAGATAGCTATTGTGCAGAGTGAAAGAAACAAGGTTATAAAAGATGTCTTACATAATATATGCATGTAACTTTCAGGACAGAAGATTGGAATTTCTTGGGGTGGCAGGTGAGGAATCATGGAAAGAGGGATTCGAAAGGCAAGTGATGAATTTATATTCTTTATCTTAACTGAACTGATATTTTCACAGGTGTACATCTGTTAGAACATGGAAAATCATTCCCTTTGAAATGCACCATTCCTTGCCTAGCAGTGATGCTTTTCTTTGAAAAATATCCATTAATACAAAATATAAGCAAGATTAATTTTCAGTCTGTTTTTCAAAGGGAACACAAAGAAAGAAGGCTTCTGTATAAAGTTTCATATGGGCAAGTCTACAGGCACACATATTTCAGTTTTCTGCATGTTAGTGTATTTAAGATACAACTCTATTGACACAGACTTTTAAAAAAATGTTTCATTTGTTTATCTTGTGTGGGGGATACACACCATGTCTTGAGAGAGTCGGTCTCTCTTTCTACCAAGTGGGCTCTGGGAATCACACTTAGGCGGTCGGGCTTAGCTCTTTACTGCTCCTTCTCTAACAGTGACAAGTACCATGAACAGACTCAAGGGCCAGCCATGAAGGAGAGTGATGGATGGAGCAGAAGATTCAAAGACGAGCAAAAGCAGGAGCGGCCCAGCTGGGCGACAGCTGGATTGCTGTGATGGAAGCCACAACACCACAAAGCAGATGCCCCGTGGCCCCCAGCCTTGCACAGCATGTGCTCAGCGAAACTCAAGACGCCCTTCACCATACTCTTCCTCGCTCATTGCTGTGCTGCTTTCTTGTGTACTTGGACCCCTCCTGCTGGTTGAACGGTAAGGTCTGTCTTCCATCTTAACTTCCTTCCTAGACACAGCATCTCTCTCCTGACAGGACTTTGATCCTTCCCCTCCCTCTTCTTTTCCTGTTCCTCTGCCTCTTCATCTTCTTCCAACTCTTACTCAAAATTCTCCTCCACTACCACCATCTCTTCTTCCTCCTCCTCTGCCTCCTGGTCCTTCTTTCTTTTTCATCTCTTATTTCTTTATCACATAGCTCAGGCTGGCCCTGAACATCTAATCCACTTCCCAAGTTCTAGTGTTACAGGCACACGCGGCCACGCCCAGCCCGAGCCTGGCTTCTGTGTCTGCTTCACGCCTAGAGCTCAAGGACAGCCTCTTCCATAGGCTGAGAGCCTCCCGATGAGTCACCGCTGGACGGGAATGGAGGTAAAGAGTTGTCACCTGCCACTTGAGGAGACTGTGGGAGCAGCAGCAGTAAGAGGAGAAAGCAAGAGGGGTCCAAATCAGGAGGACACGGAGTGACCAAGAAGGGGCTGCAAGAAGGAGCTGGGATGAAGGCATAAGACTGTCCCAGGGGGATGCTCTTGGACTTACTCTAGGAATTGGAGCAATCCAGGAGAAACCAAGAATGTATTACAGAATACTAGGTCACAGGGGATGGAAAGTGGAAATAGTATGATCATGAAAGAAATGTCTCAAACTTGGAAATGGTAATAGAGGGCAGGATTTTTAATACAGATCTCACAGACAAGAAGACTGAATGTCATGCTTCCTCTACATCTACAGGTAAGGAGTGAGGAAAATGGGGGCAGGGGGAGCACCTGGTACAGAATGAAGAGAAACATCATCATGTCCTGGGTCTACGGAACGGGCTGAGGAGTGTCCTGATCTGCAATGTTGCCGTGGAACTCGAAGAACGAAAAGTACGATATGAGCTAGACACAGTCACTTTAGGAAGGCAAGATTTACAGCTGCTGGAGAGAAAGCCAATCTTCTGGAAATCAAAAGTACAAAGCAAATGACAGAGATGTTTCTTCCATGCATCTGATCTACCACTCAAGAGAGCAAGACAACAGCTCAAGGTGAACCGTCCTGAGATGTTGCATGACCATCGAGACAAGAATCTGCAGCCCCAGCCACCACATGGCATCAGACGACCTGCATGCTGACATCTTGGGTCAGTGTTGACTGGGCAGTGCTACATCCACAGGTGGGTGGGGGCGGCGCGGCTGCCAGTGCGAGGGTGGGGACTGATGCAAAGCTGTCACGTCATTTCATGTATTTCATTCCTGGACACCTTCCAGTCCAAACCACCAGCTTGCCCGTGGTGAATAAGATGATATAATGTGATTTAAGGCTCTAACACTCTGAGGGCTACAGAGTCATCGTTCATTTTAATTGAAGCAGATGTGCAGAGACCCCTTTCAGAGGTGTGAGATCTGGGTGCAAACCCATTGCAGCCCATAGAAGTGACCCAATGCCCAAGCAGGCCAGCCAGATGACTCAAGAATGCAATCTAAGCAACATGATGAAGCGCAGACATATATGCACATATGCATGTGTATCTCACAATCTGATAACTTCATTCACAGAATGGAGACAAAAGAAGGACCCCAAGAGAAGACAGATGAGCTAGCTAGTCTCTAAACATGCTCCTGACCCCATACTAAGCCCAAATGCTCAGTATAGACTACGCAGTATACAACCTTTGGATTCTCTTGTCTCTGTCTCCCGTTCCCCTTAGACCACAGGGCGAGGGTGGGAATTAAAGATGCTTCTGTTACTGCAATTGGTCTTCATGTTGGTTCCGGGGGATCTGGACCAAGGACCCCCGACTTTCACAGCAGGTGCTGCCCACTAACCCAGTGCCACAGCTCACAGTTCACTTTTGACCAACAGAATATAGCAGCAGCAGCAATCATCTAAGGCTAAGTCATAGGAAGACGAGTAGTTTTGACCGGCGGGTCTTAAAAAGAGTTTTCAAACTCTCTTCTTTGAGACAAGAGCTACCTTTAGAATTCAGCTTAGAAACTTCTCCACATCACACAGTCAACATGGAGTAGAGCCACCCAGCCAACACCCAGAATTGTGACAGTGGCTGCGGTCACATTTCCCTCTGCTGCTGTGAGATGACACACTCAACTCTCACATACTCAACCTCACTATGAGGTCAGGGAGAACAAGAGCAAAATGAAGCAGCACTGGGCACCTAGAACTCAAGGGCCATCTGTGACCTGCCATCTTCCAGCAAGGCCTCACCTCCTAAAGGTGCCACATCCTTCCCAAACATTACCATCACCAAGGATTCAAACACATGGACCTGTGTGTGAGGGCTATTCACATTCATATCATGACAGCAATGACAAATTATTAATGTTTCTAGCAACTGAGATTTTGAAGTCAATTTCAGAAGAATGGACAAAATGATGTATTAATCTTGTAACATATTAATATACTAGTTAGATATTGCTGTGTAACAAATCACCCCAGAATTCAGCCACTTAAGACAATGTTTCATCAAGCATTGTCTTCAAGAGACAGAGAGGAAATGTTTCAATCTCTGTGGCCCAGACAGTCCCAACCCAGCTACTCATCTCTGCCGCTTTACCGTGAGAGTAGCCACAGACACCACAAAGACGAATGACCGTGGCACTGTGCCAATAAAACTTTATCTGCAGAAAGCTGGCAGCTAGCGCAAGGGCCATCGGAGTCAATCTCGCTTTTGAAAAAAATAATGGCGCGTTACTGGTCACGATCCTACAGGTCAGCTCTGCGGACCTGAGCCAGGCCTGGCAGGCTCCGCTGGGCGCTTCTGTGCACCTGCCATCTGCTGGCAGGTTAACAAGGGGCCGGCCGGCCGATGCGGCGTCCCCTACATCTGCTGTCGTTCTGGCTGCCAGTTGGAGTGATGGGGTGACTGGGCCCCATGTCCCTCCTCATCCATCAGGCCAGCCCCGGGCTGTGCAGAAGGCTGGCCCACTTCCAAGAGAACCAGGAAACCTACAGAGGCCTCCGAGGCTAATGCCAGATTTGGCGTATCTTCACTCCACTTCGACATCAGGTGTGAAGACGCACACTCGCTCCCTGTGCTGGAAGACTTGCAAAGTCACAGGCCAAAGAACAAGGACACGGAATATGGGGGAGAGGGGAGAATGTATAGTCATTAGTCATTTGTGCACATCATGAAACTGTGAACCTGTGACTCATGAATACGTAAATCTATAGACCAGGATCCTAAGGAGGAGGGAAGTGGATTGATTGATTGATTGATTGATTGATCGATCGATTGATCGATTGATTAATCGATTGATTACAGTGCCAGGGATCAAACCTAGGGCTCCTGTCTGCGGGACAAGCCCTCTACCACTGAGCTTTGTATTCTACCCTTTCTGCTGTGTCTGTTTGGCTTTGCAAGTGAAGGAAATTAAGTGGCCCAAGTCATTACTGGCTAGAACATCCTTAGAACAGCTTATCATCTGGGTACTTAACTGCCCAAGGTGGCTTTTTCTGACCCTTTAGACAGGGTGGGACCATTGGGGGGATCCCTAAGACCACCATGAGAAGGATCTCTTCTCCACCTGACCCCTGTCAGGCATCTTCCCTTCCAATCTTCGGCTCCATGGATGGGTCACTAAGAAATATTTATCATGAGCTAGTTCCCTAAAACATCCCTGCTTAGGGTACTCTGAGTCCTAATTCAGCGAATCTTAAACCTAAGACTTCTCCAGACATCTGCAGCTCTTGGTCCCACGCCATAAAGATGGCGAGGTCTGGCGATAATAGGTCCAGAGAGAGTGACTTTGACCCTGTAGTAGAGCCAAAGACTTGCTGTAAACACTTAGAAGAGGTGACTACAGGCTACAAATTACTCACCAGCTGCAATGTTACAGGCGACATGTCCCCAGTCAATTCAGAGCCCACAGGGACTTATGAGAACGCTTGGGCAAAAGCCTTCCAATTTGCAATTGTTCCGCTGTTGGAAACACAGTAGAAACATCTCTCCTACCCTGACTTAATGGCCTCTCACAAGGAGACAGCCCTGCATTAAGTTCCATCTCCTATTTGCACTTGAATAGCTTAGAAAATATGATTTTCTGTGCTACTTTTTCCCACAGATAGGACTGTCTCAGGCCAAAGCATATGTTTCAAGAAGCCTTTTGTTGACTTGAACTTGCATTACAATTTGTCTTAGATAATCTGGTCTCTGCTGAACTTGGCTGTATTTCATTAAGCTAATAAGTTGTTCTAAATGTTTCGTCTGTGTTTGTGGCTCACAATTTTTTTAAAAAAATGTCCAACTCTAAAATTTCTCTGTATTCTTCCATTTTCATCACTGTGTCTAATGAAAGTCAAAACTTTGAAGAGTCAATCTTGATTCCAACTCAGAACACGAACCCACCAACCTGTCCCCAGAGCATCAGCCTCCAGCGATGGTCACCTCCTGCGCAGATGCCAAGCCTGAGGTTCTGCCCTGGGGAACTTGTTACAGCTCATCATTTCTGTGCTTGTTCCATGATGCTGAGGTATTTCCAGGTGCCTTACCTTCCTACCACACACATACACATACAGGCACATGCATACACATATATATGTACATATGCATATAGGTGCATGCACACACGCATATACACATGCATGTGTACACATGAATAAACACATACATGTGCACACTACATACATGCATGTATGCACACATGCATGCCATGCACACATGCACACACAAGTGTGCGTGCATATACATACATATGCACGCATGCACACACACGCACACGCACACACATGCACAGTCTGTCCATTGGTCCTAGTCTCTTCCCTTTTTAGTCATCCTTCCTGCTTTACGTCTCTGCAACCCACTTCCTGCCTCATGCAAGGCCTTCCAGTAACACGCTGGCTATCGCCATCTATGTGCCTCAAACTAGACTACATCCACACTTCTTTTGTCTGACCAATGTCTGATTTCATGTTATAGAAACCCATAAAGATCTTTTTATGTCCCTATTACGAATAAAATCATCGCCCATTATTCAATCCATTCAGTGCGTCTGGTTCCTCTTCTTGGCAGGAGACCAGGTTTCCTCCAACTTAAGGCGTGTCTTCGACGGTTTTGACCTCACCATTTAATTTGCTAAGGCGAGGTCTACAAAGGACCCCTGTAATTCCTAATGTTTTCTGTTGATATAGCAGCAACTCCACCAAACATGGGGACGAGGGTCTCCTGGGAGTGTGGAACCCACATTTCCACAATTGCGTAGGAAGTGTAAAAGCAAAATTGCTAATCGCCTCCCCAGGGTTTTAAATCTTGCTATGACACCAATGATTTCATCACGGTTTAAGAGTCGTGAAATATTTCAGCTCAGGTTTCGAAGCATGAAATCAGAAAATAAGAGCGCTTGAAGTCATCTCTTCAAAAGCCTGGTTTTGTGATTGAGGTTGATACGTATTTCGTATGTAACCTGATCACAAGACCATGTCAAAATCCATGTCTAAATAAGGTGGGATTACCACACACTGTTGGGCTTCTATAGCAACTCTGCATAGGTGCAATCAAATCTAATACATTCTGCTTTAAACTGCTGTCTTTTTTGACCACCTTACAAACTACTTGAGCGAAGGAGAATTTTTTGCTTTTTTTTTTTAAAGAAAGCTGTTCTCTTCAGTAAAATTTTGCCTAGAGCCAAAGTTAATTCTATTCCTTTACTTCAAAACAGTCCCTTGTTTTCCTTTTATATTTCTGACAATTTCATTGACGCATAGGAGGTACAAGATCATATCCATCCTCCCTCCCCCTCAGCCTCTCCTTCTCACCTAGCCCAGCTGACCCCTGCCTCCCAGCTAGCCTCTTTCTTCTTTCATGCGTGTTATTTCAGCAGGGGGAGCAGATCACCGTCAGTGTGTGCATGGTTGCAATACCTGCGTCATATCGGGAGTGTTCTTTCTTCAGTTAGCTCCCCATCCATTTCCTTGAATGAAGAAACTTAGCTCCCCATGAATTTCCAGATGAAGAAACTTAGAGGTTCCACACTCTGCTCCAAAGAGATACGTTATGGTGGAGGCAATTAGTTGCTAAATGCAATAGATTCTTCCTAAGGAAAGAATCTGGATAAAATCACATTTATACTTCTTTATGGGCCATACTAATATTGCTAATTTTTCACCAAATACTGGCTGACATCCAGCTTAGAGGTCAGTTGCCCATATGCATTAGCTAGCCTTCTATATGCCACAAAAGATTCCATTTGTCAAATATTTCTACAGTTTGAAACCCAGAAGTCCCCCCAAAGATCAATATGCTAAAGACCCGGGCCCCAGCTTGTTACTCTAGAAAAGTGCTAGAGAGGTTAGAGACCTGGGAGGGGAGGGGCTTTGGTGTCACTGAAAGTGAGACCCTGAGCTTGGCAGTGGATGCTGGCTGCTCCTTCAGGTCTCCTGCTGTCTGAGACCGGGTGGAGGGTTTGTCTCTGTCACACCTTCCTGCTGCCATGTTTTTCCTCAGCCACCTGAAGGCCACGGGCCCAATCCCTTTCAGACCTGCGCTTCTGAAACCACAAGTCAAAGCAAACCTCTGCTCCTTCTAAGCACACCTCCCAAGCTGTCTGCTGTGCTGATGGGAATCATGACTGACACAGGCGCACCTGCACGTTGCTCTCCACACATCTCAAAAACCACTAGCATTTTTCTCTTTCCAATGGAAAGCACAGCGCTGTGTAGGTGGCCTCCTCTCTCATAAAGCAGACAGCCATTGCATATCAATTTCTGTGGGTTTCTATGGATTTTACCTCTTGAGCACATGTTCTGCCTCTCTCATTCCACCACCATCCCTCAGATCATCTTGACCTCAAACACCCAAAAAGCCGCTGCCCCAGTTCCCTGCTTCTGTGCTCACTCCCCATACTCTCACTCGAACAGAGCCTGTTCGAATCCGCCTCCGGATGTAAGTGTACTTTTCGAATGCACAGACAGTCCCAGCAAACAATAGGAACTGAAGCTGCTTGGCTGAATGAGGGGTAGACATACCCCGTCATGCAAATATTATTGCAGCATATGATTGAAGAAACAGATCGTTGGAGGCGGGGAGTTATGAGGACAAGTTTAACCAACTCATGAGCTTCAGAGTCGGGGCTTGGAACTAGAGCTGTTTGTTCAAATCAAATGAGCTCTCTCCAGTCTCCCCACCCGATAGCCAGTTTGCTGCCGTGAAATCAGGCTCTTAAGTGTGCTGGAGCGTCTTTAAATGTGTGTCATTGTTAACTGCCAGATGGGAAAAGGGTATGAAGGGAGCAAAAGTGAAGAGGAAAACAGCTGTTTCCAATAATAGAAAAGACTTGCAAAGTTTATGGCTAACACAGTTACATCAGTGGGTTCCCCCTATAGTCTACCTATCAGCTGTCATTTGTTTATGTTACGCATCTATCATCTATCTGTCAGTTACACATCTATTGTCTATTTATTCTTCTATCATCCACCATTTATACATCTATCATCATCTATCTATCTAATATCTATCTGCCTGTTCATTTGTGTTATCTATTATCTGTATCTATCACCTAGTTATCATGTATTTATTCATTAATCTATCATCTATCTACCATTTACCATCTATTCATCTATCTACTAATCTTTCTATCATCTATTTGTCATTCATCATCAACTATCTACTTGTCCACTATCACCTATCTATATCTCTATCCTTAATCTGTCATCTACCTACTTTATCTATTATCTATATCTAAAATCTATCACCTACTTCTCTGTTATCAACTATCAATCTATCTCTTTATTATCTATCTTCTGTATCTATCAACTATCACCTATCAATAACCCACTTGTGTCTCTCATGTATCATCTATTCTCATTTATAATGTGTCCATAAACTATCATCTGTCATCTATCTTTCATTCTAACTATAATCTGTACACCCATCAACCGTCTAACACCATCTATTAACCACTATTTCTCTACCATCTAACTAAAGAGAAATTCTCTGGATATATGGTATTGAAAGGAGTAAAACTCATATTTGTTCAGGAAATACATCAGTAATAATTACTTTTTGTTCTGTTTTGGGTAGATGCTACCTTCAGAAAATGTATAGTATTTTATTAGATGACCTTATTAAGTGTATGCAGAAATCTAACATCTTTGTTTTTATGTCAAGAGCATATTTATCAGCCAGAAACTGACTTCATGCTCTTACTGACTTAAGCTCAGTCTCTCTAAAAGCAATCATTTCTGTATTTTAAAAAAATAAAAAACATGGTTTTGTTTACTTCATTCTAGAACTTCATCCACATATATGATCTTCCTGTGTCTGACTTCTTTCTCTCAGAATAAAGTATATGTCTCCTATAAACATATATAATTATAATATAGTTATCATGTTATATATATTTATCAGTAATTGGGTTTTGTGGGGTTTTTATTTACAAATGAGTTGTTAAAATCTGCTCTTGTGACATTTTAAAACCAATGTACCAAAACCTTTTTATGTAGCATGTCTATGATTAACATTTGAGTTCCTTCTGATTTGCAAGAATCAGGAAGAAGGCTGCTAGCAATCATGTAAGGAGGTAAACTTGTGTGTCTGTGTTCCTCATGTAGTTGGGTGAGATGAAATGCTTGGTTCCATACTAGGTATAAATTTACCTTTAAAAGAATCATGAAGCTCCTCACCAAGTGATTATACCATTCTTGCAGCCTTTATTAATGCAGCCTTTATTAAAGAATTCTGGTTACTCATATTCTAGCCAATGCTTAGCGTAGTTGATATTTTTAATTTTAGCCATTATGAATGTCAGTATTTTGATGGGTTTCTCAGTTTGTATCTCCTTGATGATCAAAGACTCAGAGAAACTTTTCACATGTTTACTTTCTATTCATCTAGCTTAACTTCCTTTGCAACAGAGCTAAGGTTTTGACTTTCGAAACAGGGTAGCTTGATTTTATTACTGAATTGTACAAGATCCTTTATGCATTCTAGATATCAATCTTCACCAGACACATTGATTGAATATCCTGTGGCTCATCTCGTTTTACTATTCAATGGAGACTTTCAGTGAGGAGATTTTAATTTTGAGTAGGCTGGATTTTCAAAATTAGTTTTTATAACTGGACAACCATTGTTTCATATGCCTTATCTATAAAATCTTTGCTCATAACCACATTTGAAAAATATGCTCCTATGTTTTCTTCCCAGAGATTTTTAAATTTTTACTTTTAACCATTAGCTTTATGGGACTCCTTGAGTTAACTTCTTTAGACCATGAGATAGAAATCAAAGTCACAGTGTCTAGGCATTTTTAAGTCCTGTGTCAGATAAAAATGACTTCTCATTCTTGCTTCTTTCATTGACCTCTTTGTCAAAAATAAATCGACTTTATTTTTAGACACTTTAATCTACTTTATGAATCTCCTTTAATATCTGTATACCAGTACCATCTTGCCCTAATGTTCTCTCTATACAATAACTCTTTAACTTGGTTAAATTATAATTACTGCAAGTTTGGTTTTGATTTTTCTAGGACCTTTGGAACTTTTATAATCATTATTCAATTTTTTATTTTAAAACTTGTTGATATTAGTTTGACTCTATAGCTCGGCTAGGGAAAAATGGACAACTAAGAAAACAGATGGCAACTGTTCTGTAACTGGGGGACTTTGCAAGATAGTAAAACTTACTCACAGTTGAACACTGTTCCAACGTCCACTAGTAGGTATGTAAATTGATTTGGATGGTGCAGCTCTACATTTAGCTTTTATTTCATCAGAGGAAGAAAATTCAGAAACTTTCATTGTGGAAATTGTGCATTTTGAAGCTTTTTTTTTAGCCACAAATGTTTTCAACAACAAGGTAAGTGGAGAGATTTTATGGATAAGTAAGTTGATATCTGAGACTCAGTGAAGGAGAAGAATCAAAATAAGGAGAAAAAAATTATTCTAAAAAGATAGAGTGAAGGAATTCATGAGAAATTCATGAATGTCGGTGGTAGGACACTCAAATGTACTGAGAAAGAGACATGGACTCACAGCAAAGAGACCAAGCCAAAGCTAGCTCCAATCACACACGGGGAGGGGGAGTAGATGACCCCTCCAATGCTGTCACCTCCTGCTGGTGGAACTGCAATTGCACCTCAAGAGTAAGTTGCTCAGTAAAACCAGAACAGTGTCCAAAACAACACATGTGCAATCATATCGCAGATAGGCAGGAACATGACAAAACAAGGCAAATAGACCCTTCCAGAAGACCACAACTCTTCTGCTACTTAACTCAAAGATGCTGAGAGAGATAAAAGCTGGGTGAAGGCTTTCAAATGTCTACTGATAACATATCAGTACCCATAAGGAAGACACAAACAAGGAGAGGAATTGGACCCAGGTCCCAAGAAGAAAGCTAGCCATTTAAAAGAAATCAGCAAACAGATAGGAAGACGAGCAATGTAAACAAGTAACAACATGAAAGAAAACTCAGCAGGGAAACTGAGCCTTTTTTGGGGGAGTAAGGAATGTTAGAAATGACAAACTCAATGAACCAAAGAAAAAGCACAGTGGAAAGTGTGGCCAAAGCTCAAAGAAGCAGAAGAAAGAATATCGGGGTAGAGGGATCAGATCAGGGAAATGCTGCGTTCAGAGGTCAATAAGGGAAAAGAATGAGCATGATAGAAACATGCAAAACTTCGGGAATATGATCAAAAGACTAACCCTGAGAATCCATAGGCCAGAAGAACCCAAGACTGAAAACCGAAGGCGAGGATCATCTATCCAATGAAATCAAGGAAGAAACTTCCAATCTAGAGAAAAATGGATGTTCAAACAAAAGCCTCAAACAGACATACCAGGTGAAGATGTCAAAAATACAAAGCACAAAAACAATATTGAAATCTGTAAGGAAAAACACATCAACAAAGGCAAACACATCACGTTGGCATCAGATCTTGGTCTTCAGCGTCCCTAAAGGCAGGAAAAGACAGAATGATTCACATCCAGAACTGAAAATAATAAACTGTCAATCATTATTGCTGTATCAATCAAAGCTGGCTTTTACTATTGATGGAGAAATAAGGACATTCCAAATGAAGAACTGAATGGAGTCACTTTCAAACTCTGTACAACCTTCAAGGAAGAATCAACAGAAACAGTCATCCAACTGTTCACAAAGTAGAAAGGGAAGGAGAACCACCACTTATACTACTTTGAAGTCAACACAACCCTGACAAGACATATCAAAATAGCTCATGACACCATCTCAGCATTGTAAAAGATAGTTGAAAGAATATTGATACAGAGAGGAGAAAGGAAGACAGTCTCAATCACAAAAGCATAGGAAAGAATAAATCTCACAGGAGGAATAAGCAAAGAAAAGCTAGGAAGGATCGTGTCCAAATAGCAAACTAGCAAACCATTAATACCAAGATAAGAGAAAGACAAGAACAAAACATCCATCCAGTCAGAGACACAAGTAATAAAATACAGGAATTGTAAACATCTTTCAACAATAACCTTAAACATACAAGGAGGATTAGACGTCCAGCTAGTACTAGCAACAGTGAACAATAAGGATCAGAGGGAAAATTAGTAGATTGGATACTAAAAGAACAATCATTATAGAATCAAATAATTGGTTCCTCGTAAAGATAACAAGATCGGCAAACCTTAACAAGACTAATAAAAAAAGAGAGGGCCCAAATTAATAAAAATTAAAGAGGAAAAGGGGAAATGAGACATATCAAAACTGATTCAAGAATATACAAACAACTTAGATCCATAACAAGACTGAAGCAATTCTCTAGAAAAGTCCAGAACTAAATGGATTCACTTTCAAATTCTGCAAAACCTTTAATGAAGAATCAACACAAGCAGTCATCCAACTCTTCACAAAATAGAAAGGAAGGCGTACCACCACTGACACGACTGTGAAGTCAATACAATTGTGATGTTAAAGCCAGGGAAATTCACAACCAAAACCACACTACCAAAGACCAATTTCCTGAATGATCGCAAGTGAAAAAAAAAACTCAACAAAGCTCTTGCAAATCAAAAATTCTTAATAAAATTCTTGCATGTCATATTTGAGATGCAATAGGAAAATTATATAGCATAGCCAAGTTGGTATACAAGGTGACTCAACATATACAAATCACCAAATATAATGCCAAGTAAACAGACTTAAAGATAAAAATCACTCAAATTTCTAGCTAAACACAGAAAGGCTTTTGTCAAAGCTCAGTACTTCCTTCCTGATAAAAACCCAAACTGAAACTAGGAACATAATAATGAATAAGTAAAAATGGAAGAGCCACTTCAACATAATAGAGGCTACATACAGCAAAGCAATTGGCACAGCACTAAATGGGGAAAAGCTGTAAGCATTTTTTCTAAAATTAGGAAGGAGACAGGTTGTTCATTGTCTCTACTATTATTCAACATAGCACTTGAAATCTTAGCTAGAGCAGTAAGACAAGAGAAAGAAATAAAAGGAATATATGTGGATAGGAAATGTTTGTAATATTTTCAAATACCATGAGCTTACACTTAAGACACTAGTGAATCCTCTAGAAAAGTCTTAAATCTGATACTTTCAGCAAAGAAGCAGAAGATACATAATATATAAACTCATGATATAATATCAATAATATATGTAATATCAACAGTGAACTAAAAAAAGTTCTTAATAACTTCAAAAAATAAAAATAAAGCAATAAGCCTAACCAAAGAGAGAAGAGACCTCCACAATGAAAACTTAATGACACTAAATAAAGAAAATGGAGACATTGTAAGGAAAACACCTCCCTATGCTCATGGGTTGCTGGAATCAATACTGTTAAATAGCTATATTGCCAAAATTAATCAGACTCAATGCAATTCCTGCAAAAATCTCAATTACATTCTCTAGGTTGCTACAAGAACCAATCCTAAAATTCATATGGAAGCACAAAAGTCTACAATCCTAAACAGAAAAAAAAGATGTTAATTGTATCACAATATCTGATCTCAAACTATGCTACACAGAATGACAAGACAATGTGGCACAAAAGCTGACTAAGTATCAACAAAAGGAAAAGGTGGAACAGAAAATAGAAAGTAGAGTGGAGCAGACCAGAATAGAACAGAGGACCCAGAAAAATTCCCACATAGATGCACCCAATTAATTTTTAACAAAGGTGTCAAAACCATGCACTGGGGAAAAAGGACAATCTTTCCAATACTTTTTTGCATGGTTTTTTTCTTTCCAATACTTTTAACATTTTTTTTTTGCCTTATAGAACTAGCTGTCTCTTTTAGTACAATATAGAATAGAATCATATAAACAGAATTTTGGGTTATCGTTAATCTCAGGTGAGAAGCTCTCAGACTCTCAATTGTCAAATGTCCCATTGTGGAAATTGCAAGGACACAGTCTGAAATAGATGGAGGAAGTCCTAGTTCAAGTTTAGTTTCCCCCACAACCACTGAGATAATGCTGTGACTTGGTTCACTTCGCAAAAGTGGTCACATGTCCCAGGATCATGGTGTCTCTGGCCTAAATTCCACTTAGTCTGGTGTGCTACCTTCTCTGCTCGAAGCTGGACTCCACAGGCTACATTTCGACATTTTTTGCATTCCAGCCATGAATCATATTGGTCCACGGCTGTCTTTTACCCTGTATTCTTCAGGCTTCCTTGTAAAGCACATGATGACCTCACGAAACAAAATATGTATATAACATGGCTGCATTTCTTTCCCTGATGTTTTAGAGGATTTACTACAGAAAGAAGACCTTTGCATGCGAAGATTTGTTCCCAGGGAGTCTGAGGAAACGCATTGAGCATTTTTAGTGGGTGTCTATTATCTGGATGTTACATTTCATCTTGTGTCATTTTTGGCAAATTGCATTTTATCAGGAATTTGTCTACATTGCCATTGGCAAAATAATCACCATATTTAGACTCTAGCATGAAATCACCCCCTATATTGCCCTTGTGTGAGTTTCTTTTTTTTGGAAATGTCTTGCTGAAACAAATCAGTTTCATCAACCTTTCCAAAATATAAGCATGGCTCTTCAACTGACTTCTACTTCAATTCCTACTTTTCTTGCTTTTTTTCTACTTCTTTATGTAGATATTTTTGTCGCTGTTTTTTTTAAATAATTATTTTTCAAAATAAACATTAAAAACTACAATTGTCTCTTCACATGTAACTTTAGTTCCATGGTATAAATTTCAATAGGTTATGTTTTCATGATTATGATGACCTTTAACATTTTTTAACTCCCATGTGATTTCTTTTTCACTTACAGATTTCTTACTGGTATGTGGATTAATTTCCAAGTCTTTAGAACTTTCTAATATTCAACTGTTGTTGGTGTCTCATATTTTGTGACATTCAGTCTGTTAGGAGCATATTTGTCACATTTTACAGCCCACAATGAAGCCTACATTAATAATAATAAACTTTCCTTGTATTCTAGAAAGGAATGCTACTCCATTGTCGCTGGGCTGACTGTTATGCAAATACCAGTTAGGTTGAGGTGGCTGACCCGCTTTCGGATCTCTCTATTTTTCATGCGTGTGGACTTGTCAGATAATGAGAGAAAATGCTGAAATTTTCAATAGCGAATCTTCCATTCTTTACCTGTATGCTTTATAGAGTTTGACATTGTGTTATGAACACAAATATTTAGGACTGCTGTGTTCTTGATGAATTGAGAGTGATCCTTCAATTGTCAAAAAAAAACATTTTCTGCTTTATTGAAGTGCCAGTCATTGTTTTAAATGTTTTCACTCTGGTCTTCACATTGGATAATTGAGGACAATCGACCTTCAAATTCATTGGCCTTTTCTGTCACTTTGAACAGGCTACTAATCGGACCATGTGGGGATTTTTTTAAATATACATATATACATACATATTCACAGAGTCAGTGATATTTGGATAAAACACCGTGAAATGGTTACAGTAGTCAAAAATTAGCACATTCACCATCTTCTGTTCCTGTGTGAGAGAAGGAATCCAAATCTATTCACTTAGAAAACACTCCAAGTACAGTAAATGTCATTAAGTGTAGCCATAATATATGAAATTATACCTTCATACCCTTTCCTGCGTTTCTTCATCTTTGTTTCCTTCCCCTCCCCAGCAGGGACAACCATCATTTTATCCCCAATTCCACGTTTGGTACTGTTTTTGCTTTCAGGATGCCACATACGGCTGTAACATGCAGCAAATGTCTGCCTCATTTCACTGTAAAATACTCCCAGGTTGATTCATGTTGTGACAAGCGACAGGATTTCATTCCTTAAGAATTTACAATAGTACATTGTGTGTGTGTGTGTGTGTGTGTGTGTGTGTGTGTGTGTGTGTGTGTGTACACTACTCATATACCTCAAGTCCAGATTTTTAAACTCATTCATTCATCATTGGGCTCTGGTTACTTTCATCTTTTGTCTTTTTTGGATTTCAAATATGATTTCACTTGTTTTTGAGAGCTAGAGAGAGCATGTGCCACAGTGTGCCTCCAGAGGCCACAGGACAACTTTGACAAGCCTTTTCTCTTCTTCACCCCTGTGGGTTCATGGGAATCAAACTCAGGCCACCAGGTTTGCTCCCAGGCACCTCTACTGCTGAGCCATCACACTCTCAGCATTCTGTGCTAAGACAGGACCTCACTCTGCAGTTCAGGCTGGCTTTGACTCAAAACCATCTTCCGGCCTCAGTTTCCCAAGCACAGGTATTGCAGGAGTGAATCACTGTTCCCAGGTGCTTCTCCATCTTGAATACTGAGAACGCCCTTGTGATGTGTCTTCAGGATGAGCGCAGATGTCTTCTGTGAAGGGACGAGTCCATCCTTTGGTTGTGCGCTCATAAGGACAAGTAACGATGCCAGAGATTATTTTTGGTGGGTGCGTGGGTGTGTGTGTGTGTGTGTGTGTGTGTGTGTGTGTGTGTGTGTGTGTGTGTGATGCACATGCATGTGTATGTCTGCAGGTGTGTGGACGCTTGTCTGCAGGTGTGCACACATGTGAGGGCATGTGCATGTGGAGGCCCAGGTTGGTGTCCCGTGTCTTCCTTGATTGCTTTCCACATCATCCACTGAGCCGGGGTCTCTCACTGAACCAACATCTCGCCACCTGAAGCTAGTCTGGTCAGCCATCTTGTTCTGGGGTCACCCCTGCATCCACCTTCCAGGCACTAGAATTACAGGCAGCCAAAATGCCTCAGCTCTGGTCCCCAACCATATCCTCAGCTGGCAGTGATTTTTTTTAATTTGAAATATTATCTTGGCAATTGTAGAAGTTTATTTCCCTCTCTTTTTACAGTCTGCAATTCTCAACTGAGATTTCTTTTCTGTTCATTCATTATGACCGTATTTTACTTCTGGTCAAAGTCTTGCCAACTTTCTGTTGCTAAATAGTTGAGTGAAACCATGTGAGGGGGGAAGGATTCATGTGTCCTGGTCCGTGATTCAGCACAGAACATCATGGTGGAGAGAGACACAAAAGGGCTGCTCACGTCATGACAGCCAGGAATCAAAGAGGAGAAAGAGGAGGGGTCTAGGCAAGATGCATTTTTCAGAGGCACACCTTAGCAGCACAGTTCCTCCAACAGCCTCCAAGTTTCACAGATAACATCGCCTCCCACATTCCATAGATGACTACCTCAAGTAGTCAGCTCAAATTGTGCCCAGAACCCTCATCATCTAATTGTGCCTAGAAACGCCAGGCAGGCATTGTGGAGGAGAGCTTCACCAATTCCTGAGCATTGCTCAACTCCATTAGATTAGCCAGGAAAGTCCTCGTCTCCTCATCAGCCTCCTGACCGTGCTGCTTCCTAAGACTGCTTTCTTTCCATGTGACACTGGCTCGTATCTGGTCACATGTCCAGACACTAAGGACCATATGGAATAGAGGCTTAGGTCACATAATCTTCCCTTAAGGGACACGTCATTTCTACTAGAAAGGGCAAAATTACTGACAAACCCTCTGAGCCTGTTAGACTTATTTCCTTAACATTTTCTTGTGTGCACATGTATGTGTGTGTACCTGTGTGTACCTGTGTGTGCAGGCATGTACATGTGACATGTAGGATGTCACTTGAGTGTGTGTGTCTGTGGAGGCCCAAGAGGAACATCAGGAATCATCCTGGATTGTCCCACCTCCGTATCATTTTGCTCTGGGGTTTCCCAGGCTCTGTTTTCCACGGTCCAAAGTAGAGGCTGCCGCCATATCCACCTAAGCATTTTTTGCATAGAATCTGGGGATCTGAACTCAGGTCCTTTCACTTGCAAGGCAGAGGCTTAACCTCTGAGCCAACTCCCCAGCCCCTAGACTTCTGTCTTAACTGAGGTGTTCCTGGTTCACTTTTCAGTTTAGTGCCAGTGCACGCTTCTTCCTTAAGGTTGTGGAATCGGAAATGGATTCCGAAATCTCCCAGTGACATCTCTCTACTCAGGCTGGGCTGAGGCCACGTGTTCCTACATCCCTGCCCCAGGAAGCTTCTGTTGGGTCTCAGGGTGTCTTTCCTCATGAGTGTACATCTCAACTATCTGTCAATTGCATATCAAAACATTGAGGATGTTGGACTTAGAAGAAAGAGAGAGACAATAAGGCGAGGCTGGAGGCCACAGAGAGTCTGATTCTGCAGCTGAGGTGGAGTGGCTGAGGCTCAGGCTTTGACACAGCTGTCTAAGAGCCGAAATCGAGAGACGACCATCTTTACAGATGCATGGTTCTCATTTGGGTTTTGAGGCATTGTTTCCCCTTATATATTACACTTAGGAAAAGAATGCTTCTGTGATGAAGAGCCAAGGACAGCAGAGTTGCATCTCAACAATGAAATGACGGTCCTCTGATAAACACAAATATGCCACTTCTGTGTATGAAATATCCGGTGCTTACAAGAAACCCCATGCAAGCAGCAGCCCATCCACACTGCCCTCCAGTATTGTGTTTCTCATAAGATTATCTGGAGGAGGGGCTGGAGAGGTGGCTCAGGGGTTAAGCCTCTGCCTTGCAGGCGGAAGGTCCTGAGTTCGGATCCTAGACCCCATGTATAGACGCCGGCGGAAGCGGGGGTGGCCTGCGTTTCTGGTCCTGGTAGGGCGGAGCCTGTGAATCCCGGGGCAGAGTAAACAAGAAGGAGGTGGAGGCGTCCATGGTGGTTCCCAAATTCATCCGTGGTTCTATACACACACACACACACATGCACGCACACACACACACGTATACACGCACAATTAAATAATTTTTTAAAAATTTAAAAAAAAAAAGATTACCTGGAGAATGCACTGAAACCCACACACACACCCTTGCCACCCTGGGCTCTTCGAGGCTCTGAGAACAGGCGTTTACACCTATAGACCTCCACGAGCTCAGTGAGTCTGCCTGCTTTGTGATAACGTATCCCTACTGTGCAGCCAGGCAGTGTGTCTAGGTACACCATCATGAACGGGATGCTGCTGTTTTCTTTTTTATTAGTTCTTATAAATTAGCGCACAAGGTCCTGGTCCTCACTGTGGCATATTTATACCTAGAAATCGTGATTGTTTTCTTCTTACATGCCTCCCTCTCCTGTTGCCCTTCCCCCGGCCCTGGAGCCACTCTGGCAGGAGTGAAGATGTTCTCAAAAGGCCCTTGGCCCCTTCCCATTGGATATCAGACCAATGTAACAAAGGATGCCAAGCAAGTGTAACTTCCTCAGGAATCGAATCTTCTGCCATTCCAGAGGGGCAGCTTGTCTACCTTCCAAAACAAGATTTCCCACAGTTCAGACCACCTGTCAGACTACCTTGCAGAAGAACTATCATTAGAGATAACGATGGATCCATAATGATCAGGGTCACCCCCTGCCCAGTCACACCTACTTTGTGCTCTCCATTTAAACATAAACCTCATGTCAGGACCCTGAGTGGATGGGCGACCTCTTAGGTTCCTCTTTCCAATGCAGCCACAATGAAAGAGCCTCTGTCTCCTTTTTATTAATTGATTACTATGTATTTAATTGGGGGAGCCCAGTTTGTTGGGGCTGCCAAGGCCAGGATATGACCCTAGTGAATCTAGAAACGCATCTCACTCTCGCCATGGTTTAAAATGTCATTGTGCATTAGAACTGACTGGGAGCTTGGTTTTCTCCAACATTTCTGTGCCGAGCAGGGAACATCTTTGTAGCTGATAGTGAGTAGGAGCATGCGGTCCACCTGCCTCTCTCTCTAGTCTTCACTATTCTTCGGTATCTTTCAGTCTTGACTGCTTTGGTGCTCACATGATTGCACATTCCCATCTCCCGCCAAGCCTGCTGTAAGTCTGATTCGTTTCATTTTTGAGAAATAATAATAATTACATAATTTGGGAGGAAAGACTATAAACCAGCTGCCATTTTGCCTCTTTGGAGCCTATTTTTAATTGCTATTTTCAGTTAGCTTGAAAAATAATAAGTTGCATTATGGTACTTTTGTACATACATATCGTTGTAATTCACTCAGGTTTGTCCCCCTCTCCGTCGATGGCTTTCTTCTTCCCACAAGAAGTTGCTCACTGGCCTTTCCTCGCCATTTCTGCCACAGACAGATTAGATATATCAGAGAGAGAGAGAATACATAGATGAAATAAAGATAGTCAAATTTTATGAGTTCACTCAATAATATGTTTCTGACTGTAGGTATTTCCAATAAAAGTCGCTGTGAAATAATTTGAGATAAAAAAGGGGAGCTTCATTTGAGACAGAGAGAGAGAGAGAGAGGTTACAATAGGAAAATACAGCTTTCAGGACAGAGTGAGGGACAGAAAGAGACTTGCCATAAGCACAGGAAGGTTCTGCCAGGTTCTCCCTCTGGTCTGTTATGTAAATACGAGATCGATGTACCTACAAATGCTCAGTTCTGATTGGTCAGCTGCACACTGCACCTCACTGGTTGAGCCCACGAAGCAAAGTGAAACTTGTGGGAGACTATTTCTCCTGGGAGTTAGAACAGAAACAGGTGAGAAGCAAAGGCTGGGTTCATGGTACTGGGGACATTGTGTGTGTGTGTGTGTGTGTGTGTGTGAAAGAGAGAGAGAGAGAGAGAGAGAGAGAGGGAGAGAGAGAACCTTAGAACAAGGTACCAGACTCCAGTTTGAACTCAGGCTGGCTAGTCACCTGAAGCCCTTCTTGACACTGGGTGTTCTGTCAGAGCTTGCTAGGTTCCCATTTGCTCTGCTTCCCAGCAAGCGATGAACATCTGTGGGATCATTTTGTAACCCTTCCCAAGGTTTGGAACTAGAAGAACTGTAATCAAAACAGACATGGCCCTGCCTTCCAGTAGACTGGAACACAGGAGATCGACCTTCTACAACAAGCAAGCAGTCTGACAAGTGTTGTGAAGGAAATAGACAGTTCTAAGAGAACATGAAGGACCAAAGTAAAGACGCCTAATGCTGCTTCTCATCTTCTGACAAGCGATTTCTATACTGAAACCCAGTGGGTGAAGCCCAGAGTCACAGTATGGTGGAGTGCGCAGGCTAAGCAGCTAGTGTGAACTGCCTAGGGTAATAGGAACTTGATGGAGGAGGGGGGGGATGGAGAGAGGGGGAAAAACAGAAAGGGAGGAAGGGAGGGAGAGGGAGGGAGGGAGGGAGGGAGGGAGAACCCCTGAATAAGACAAGAGAGATCTCAGTGTATGCAGAATTCATCTAAAAATGCAAGAAAAACATTATTTTCAGCTGAGTCATAATATAAAATCATCCTCAAACAAACCCTTCCGAATTTTGTTTTGGTAACTCCTTGATAAAACATCCTTAGGGATTTTTCTAGATCCGGCTCCTACTTCCCATTTCCCTGGTAACCCTAAACTCTCAGTCTCTGCCCTTCAGTTAATTGGTCAGCCACTTGGCAAGATTCCCACCTCCCACCAGGGAACTTGATCCACCTAGATGAGCCCAAAGATGGGAAGAGTCTACCTTGCCCCCTAAAGCCATCCCCCACTCCCCAGACATGAACAAGAAGCAGTCTGACAAATCTGCAGCTGATCAGATTGTCTGACGTGTGAAGCATTGTTCCTGTGACAGTTAATCTTGGTTGTCAATTCCAGGGCGCCTGGGATTAACCAAAGATTAGCTGTCAGACCAATGGTCTGGTCAACTACATCCAGATTTAGGGTTGGCCTTTGTGTTGCAAATATTGACCTAGATAAAGGAACCACAAGGCAGAGACTCTCTTGCCCTGTGCTGGCAAAACTCCTCTTCGCTCCCGCCACCATCAGAACCCAGCTTCTTCAACGACCCTCCAGTGTGACTGAAGTCAGAGATCCTCCAGAACACACCAGTCTTCACACCCGGGCTGGGGCTCTGAGAGATTCAGCTGCTGGGCTGGGCAGCTCCTGGAAATCACTGTTGAGCAAACTAGGCATTCTCTCGTAAGCCAGTCCAATGAAGACCTGTTTATATATCCATCCCACTGGTTCTGTCCCTCTAGAGAACCCCAACTAATACAGTTGCTGTTAACCCCTCCTTGGTCTTGTCTGGACAGGAAAGAATCCAGCTGCTGCCTCCCCCATATTATTACCCCTCACACACACACACACACAGGACACTAGGAAACGTGTACAAACCCAGGTCTGTGGGCAGCTCTCCAGGTATTAACATAACCAAGGAAAATTTAATAATGACAGGTCACATTCCCTATCTACATCGAAAGATCTGCTGATGCATCACCCGCACTTCCTGAAAGTGTTCAGGAGTTCCAAACGAAGCTTACGGGAAGGAAGTATTTTAAAGCGCAAAGAAGCTGAGCTTAGGAGCGCTTCACAGATTCAGCACGTGGCGGTACCACACGCATTACTGGGTAAATGGAACGATGTCAACACTTTTCAGTCTCTGGTGGGAATTCGTCCATTCCCATCACTTCTTATTAAGCAAATTAAATATGCCCTATGCTTTTATACGCATGTTATACTTTAAACAGATGTGGCTTCCCCGACCAAGCACTACATCCCCTTTGAAGTGTAAATCTGGAAAGCACAGCTGGAGTACATAATACAGCAATCACCACACACCGAATGTGAGTGCACCTCCAGTTTCTAGAAAGCATGTGGAAGGCCAAAAGCACCAGTATCTCTACAAAAGAATGTTGGGAAAAGATGATGGGCGACTGTAGAAGAATAGGCCTTGACTCTGAATGTTGAACAAGCGCCTACCAAAGTGTAGCGCTTCCTGTCATTGCTGTAACAGAATACCTAAGAAAAGGAAGGAAGAGATTATTTCGATTCACAATTAGAGAGTGCCGTCTACCACAGTGTGGAAGTAATGCTACTTCCTCGGTCAGAAATCAGACAGAGCTGAATACTGGTCCACAAATGGTTTCCTCCTTTTTCCCCTTTTATTCAGTTCCAGGTCCCAAGTCCCGCATTCAGAGTGATCTTCCTCACTTCAGCCTCTCTGGAAATGTCCTATAAACACATCCTAGGTGATGCTAAACCCAGCCAAGCTGACACTGAAGACAGCCAATCACAAGCACCATTATTTCCAATTGCGCTAATCAACTTCTCACCACTGGAACAAAAAAAGAGGGGTGTAGGGAGATCGAGTTAAAGGAAGAAAGATTTATGTAGCTCATGGTTTCAAAGTTTCCATCCACAGATCCCTGGTGCTGTAAAACCTTGTGGTGTCAGATGCATGTGGCAGAGAAGGCTACATAGCTGGAAAGCAGAAAGAGAGAGAGAGAGAGAGAAGCAGGGACAAGATATACTGGCATGATCTCCAGAGACCCACTTCCGCCACCTAGGCTCCCTTCCTAAGCTAAGGATGTGTCGACAGCTCAGCCCCTTTACGTAGGCAGAGCTCTTGTGATTCCAGTCACCTGTCCAAGGC
Source organism: Typhlomys cinereus (assembly GCA_023101885.1). NCBI lineage: Eukaryota > Metazoa > Chordata > Mammalia > Rodentia > Platacanthomyidae > Typhlomys > Typhlomys cinereus. The sequence goes on from JALPQD010000322.1 coordinate 1,162,697, forward strand.
CCCACCTCCAAGCACTGCAGCATGGAAGCCCAAGCCTAGACACACTCGATTTCAGAGTCCAAGCAGCACTGTGGCTCTGATTAGAGATGCCAACGCTGAGATCGTTTTACTTATGTACACAGCCTTGCTCAGTATCTAGCCCTTCTAGCCCTGCATTCTCCAGGGAACTGAAAGCATGCTCTGCAAAATCAGTGCTCTTCCCATTGCGGATGTGTTTGTACAAAAGTACATCCTGCTTTTCCTTCGTAGTAACTGTATCATTATAAATGTCATATTCTCCCCCGTGTCACACTCTGGGGACCATTCTCTTCTGCATCCTAACCAAGAACTTTGAAAGTCTCTCATTACACAAATGTGGATTACCTAGAGATCCCCTCTCAAATATTTGTTTATTTATTTGCTCATTACTTAGTGTGTGTACGCGTTTTTGCATGTGTGGAGGTACCCATTTGTTGGATCCTATAAGCTGCAGGGTCTAGCATTTGTGCGGCCCTGCAGTACTCACATTTGAAGGGCAAGCACCTTTTCCCCTGAGCCATCTCCCGGGCCCCTTACATGTAAATATACCCGCTTGCTTTTAAGATTTCCTATCCATAGGGGCAAGTATGTCTATAGGGGATTTTTCTGAACTTCTCTTTAGATACAAATCTCCTTATGAAATATGACTAGAAAGAAAACCACTAAACACATGAGGGATCTGCCCAAGATTAGGCACCACAGTATCAAACACTCAATCCTGCAGCAGGGCAAGGTAAGATGCCTGAGCTAGTGATGGCCGTAAACCGAAGAAAACAGTATCTACCCTCTTTCTTGTTCCTTTTAGTGACCGTTAATCTCATTCACTGACTAATTTCCAGAAGAGATCACTCAGGGATAGTTTTAAATGGATCATCCAGATGCCAGCTCACACCAAGGCCTCTAACGCCAGGCGCCGAGTCAGTCGGTAGAAAGACAGCACACCCAGGAAGCATAAGCTGCCAACCTAGCGCTGCTTCGGATCTCCACACATGCATAAGCTTTGTCGTTTTCAGTAACATTAAAAAAAAAAAGAAAGAAAACAAAAACAACCAAAAAAAGCCACTGTAACTTCTGCCCACCAACACACTAGTCCCAGGGAACAATGTAGTTTACAAGACATATGAGGGTTTTCTTTTCCTATTTTCAATGTATTTATATTTATATCTTTAATAATAAATGTTGCTGTGAAAACCACACAGGGGTCCTTTTTTTTTAAAACCCCAGTTACCTGGGGTATTTGGGCCAAGCACAGGAAAGTATTTGATTTTTCACTCATGGTGATTGGTAGCAGAGTATTTTATAAGAGGTGTGTTTTTGGAAAAAATTAATAAATAAATAATAAGTAAATAAATAAATAAAATGAGGAGGTCAAACAGACCATTCATCCTCAATCATATCCATCCACACCCTAGTTGACAATCTAGAAACCCTCATCTTTTGTTCAGAAAAGCCGCTGTGAGTAAACAGTTCCTAAGCATTCCAGGGAGGGCCTGTTTCTCAGATGTCTTGCAGCCACTGTGCACAGGAGACAAACCACATGTCTCTCCACTTGGCAGTATCAGTCATTCTCACACAGCATCTGACTTGGACCAATCGGCTCACATTATGAGACTCTGTTTTTATTTTTCTTCTGCCTGTCCAGTCCAACTCACTTTGGATGGCAATACATGCTGGACAGCCAGGGATGCATGTGCAATTCCGTGTTGCTGAAGTCGTGAGGGGTGGGTGGGTAAGTCAAGTCCAGGAGACTCCCGGTAGTAACAGGGCTCACCGTGTTTGTGGTTTCTACTTTGTTAGACTCTGTGGAGCCATGAATCTATCTTGTCCTTAAAAAACCTGAAAGAGGGGGCTTTTCAAACGAATGTAATGCTGGATTTATGTGGCCCCAGGAGCAGCGTCTCAAGGCCTCTGGACTGATTGGACCCAGATGTGAGAAACAATGTCAGTGTTATGGCCTAACGGCAGGTGTGGGAATATAGCCCTTGGCCAGGACCCTCAGCAATCAGTCCAGTGGTTTCTTCTGGCCCTTGGCTTGGAGTTTTCAATTAACACTACAACGGCATTGTTGTCCTCCAGCATAGATCACATGTCATGTAAATGAACTTGAATATACAGTTAAATCTGACAAGGTGATTTAGGCCAAGGGTACATATGTTCGGTATTATGGCTTGAACTGAGGTTAAATAATAATAATAAAAAAAGCCCTGACATGTTATAAAGTTTTTATTATTTGGCTTATCAGTAGATTTTCACATTATGCTTTCATAAAACAGAATGTCATTTATAGTGGGGCGAGACGCTTATGAAAAGGGAGACACAGGACTCCGCAGTGACCGAGATGATTAATTCCAGACTAGATGCTTCTGTGTAGTCGCCGCAACAATGGGGAAGTTCTCGGTGTTGCCTTCTTGGTATTTCTTAATTCTCGTCTGTCTCCCATACTTCTGTCCTAGCTCTTGTCTCTCTGTTCTGCATGAGTCATGAGTGGCCACATAATCAGCTTCCTCAGTGAGCGCAGCCATCGTGTTCGAGATCATTCTGAAATATCACTTGATGGAAGGCCGTGAATCCAGGTCACCACTAGTTCCCCGTATGGTCCTGCGGGTACCGTGATGAGGCAGAATTGCAAGAGTCACTAAAACAGCCTGAAGGCTATCGTGTCTTTGAAGTAGACCAGAGCAGGGAACATATCTATTACGTGTTTATAACTGCCACAGACGATGATTGCACCATGAATAAATACAAGTAAACACAACTTCAGAGGGTCCATTTTACACTCCACCACAGAGCATTTCTAAGTCTCATTAATGCCGGCGGATCACACAGGGGACAGCTCTCTCCCATCTTCCTGGCCCCTCTGCCGTAACCATCGCCTGCAGACCAGACTACGCTGTAAGTCAGGCCAGTAAAATGTGCTGCGGTGTGCTGGCGCCTGGGGAGGGCTTCATGCTCTGGATGAGTATTACAGATGCAAAGAGAGATGAGGCTCGTTTGTTCTGCTAACATTAATAAGGTGCGTTCCATGGACTAAATTCTTCACTATCCTGTGCTGCAACAGGTTATTCCAAGGAGGGAGGCATCATCAGGAAGATGAGCAAGTCCTGAGAATACATTCGCACTTGGAGCACTCTGTGACACCTAGACACAGTCAGCCACTGTAACTGGAAGCATCGATCTGTGGTAGAAGTACAAACGCTTGGGCATCTCACTCACTACACACTGCACATCTACCTGGAAAGCAGCCACCAAGACATCGTACGAGATGAATGAACTGACAATCTCCAAGGAAGGAAATTTTCACAGAAGGTTTACAACGGCTGTGTGAGCCTGCACACGTCCGGCCATGCGGGTGGAGGTCAAAGACGCCATGTTTCCCCCATCAAGTTCATAAGAAAGCTTAGGGCAACTTCTGATGTTCCCCTCTGACCATCTTCTTCCACTTTAGAGGGGCCAAGGGCATGGAACTCTGCTTGCTCAGCCCCCCTGCACCCCAGCCCCCTCCAGCATGAATTGTCTTTAGACTTTACAAGCAATTGGAAAGCTCATCATAGAGGCTCTGAGGCAGCCGGCAGAACACATGCCGGCACTGAGCTGGACGTTCACGTGCAAAGGTGGAAGTCACACAGTCCTGCCCTCTGTGGAAGACAGAAGGGCATCTGGCTGAATGCAGCAGAGACTAGAGACGCCGAGGCAGGAGGGCAAGGAAAGGCAGTGGGTGGCAGTCCTCTGACTCCCACATAGAGTCTGTGATAGCTGTGTACCAAGGCACGTGTGCGCCCACCTGCTCTCACATATCATACACATGTATCTCTAGCACACATAGACACCTATCATATGCATGCATCCAAACAGACATGTATTCACCCATCACACACACACATACACAGAGTCCACAAGACAACAGACGAGTGCTGTGTCCCAGGGAGAACTCCTGTGTAGTGTGACGCAGACACACAGGTATGAGTGCAGCATGCCTATCACGTGAGTCGCAAAGAATCGAACACTCAGCTGGCAGGGAACGTGCACAGCTGTCTCGTACTCTCTGATTGCGACAGAGACTGTGAACTTGACGGAGAAATGCGGCTTGAGGAAACCTGCGAAGGCCACTGATGACACTAATTGAAGTAAGCAGCAATGTATGGCCGCCAGAGAAACCACGAAGACTCCAGCAGCAGATAAACCTCAGCCCACGCTCCCAGGATGCCCAAGAATGTTTAACTTTAAATATGGTATTAACTCCCAAACTTCATTTTTATCTAGAGATCCCTCTCGCTCTAGGGTTTTTCCTCCTAGAGTCTCTTTTTCCTCCCAGTGTTTATAATCTATGGAACACCATGTAACTGTCCCCACACGTGGCCATAAAACACAGTCCATTGATTCTTCTGTCGCACAAGTAGCCAAGTTATGAATACAATTATTCTAGATGACTGGCACTCCACATCATCGGGACAGCCTCCACCCCCTCTAACGGCATCGGAAAGCATGAAGAAAGTGTGCAGCAGTCATGCTGGGGACGGAGGTGACTGTTTCCAATGCAGTTCTCCATACCACTTCCCTTTCCAGAGCAATTTCTAGAAGCATACAGGGCTTGCTGTATTGAAAAGTGGAAGCATCACCAGTAGAATTTCCCATGATGCAGAAATCAAGGTGTAAATTGGCTTAATGTCCCCACCATGTTTCTGAACCTCAAAAGCTCCTTGGCATTGGAGGGGCTTTGTCAGTGACTGGCTCCAGGACCCTCTTGGACACAGCTTCAGATACTGAGGTTGGCGCTTAATTCTAAATGCATCTGGCTTCCCCATCCTAAGGAGTGTGGTATAAGGGCTCCCTAGAGATGCTATACATCGCTTAGGGGATAGTTGTAAGCAAGTGAACCTTTGTGATCCATGTAGGTGTGGCCTTTCTCCCAATGTTTCCAATCCACAGCTGTTTGGAGGTGAAGATACAGAGCCTTGGAATCCAGGGTACTGGGGACACGTTCCAAGCAAAAGCAAGAGCATGAGCCTGTCTCTGAGGCGCGCATGGGGGACTCAGTTGGCACCTACCAGTGGACTCCAAAGCATACTCAGTGGCACGCACGCAAACTCTCCCAGCACCTCGCTCACTCCTTCAGGGGAGAGATAGTATTTACCTGAAGTCATGGATGAGGCATCAAAGACAAATGGGAAATGCACTTGCCTGTTGTTTTGCGGAAAGACAGACAGACAGACAGACAGACAGGTGTGTGTGTGATAGGTGAATGCTTGTGTTTGTGCCTGTAAGTGGTGTGTGTGAGTGTGAGTGTGTGGACAGGTGAAGGTGGGCACACAAACCACAGACTACAAGTAGGAATCTGAGAAAAATCAGGCGTCATCCTTGCCTTTCTGCCTCGTGGTCTTCACTTCTGCTGCGCTAAGCCAGGCTGCCAGTCCCGCAGCTTCTGGAGACTCTCCCGTCTCCAGCTCCCCTTTCCCACAGGTGCGCAAGGATGAGAGGCACTCACACCACTGTGTCTGGCTTTTATGTGGGGTCTGGGGATCTGAACTCAGGTCATCAGGCTTGCAAGGTGTCTTGGTTTAAATGTGGATTATTCACCATGAGCATGTGTTTGAGTATTTGGTCCCCAACTGGTGATGCTGTTTGGAAAAATAATGGAACCTTTAGGAGGTAGAGCCTTCCTGGAGGAAAAGTGTCACTGGGCATGGGCCTAGAGATTTTGATAAACTAGCCCACCAGCTTTCTCTCCTGTTTCCCTCACCCTCTCCTTCCCTTCCTCCCTTCTTCCCTTTCTTCCCTTCCTTCCTCCCCTTCCTCTTCCTCTCTCTTTCTCCATTCTTTCCTTCCTCTCTTTCCCTCCCTTCATCCTTCTTCCTCTCTTTTCCTCCCTCCCTCTCTTGCAATGGCCACATGGTAGCAGCCTGCCTCTGCCTTCTGCCATGCATTCGCTACCACAGACGAGATCCCCTCTACAGTCATAAAGCCAAATAATAAACCCTTCCTCTCTTAAAATGCCCAGATCAGAGTATTTTCTCACCACAGACAGCATCTTTATGCGCTGAGTCCTCTAAGTGGATCTTCCTGACCAAACAGCAATCACTTGGCTGCTAATAAGCTTCTGTAAATATCCAATGGTCCATGAGCATAAGTACTAGTTTTCACAAAGATGAGTCAAAGCCTGTTTGTTTTAGAGACTTCAACAAAGAGGGGGCTCAAATCCATGAGTGGACAAGGTTGGAAAGAGGATCGTGACTAGAGACAAAGGAGCATTTTTCCTGGGCTGCCTGCCCTTCTTCACAGTCATCACTACCAAAGGCACAGACAAGGACTGCACGTTATTACCTATATTCCAAGCACTATACCTGAAAGTGGAAATCTTGCATCAGTTTCCCAATGGTACCTTTGAATCTCCTCTTATAGTAAGATTTCATTTAAACAGCCTTTTATCTCTGGCTAGGAGGTGACCTCCAATACCAATCAGGATGGAGCCAAGGGTGGTTCAGGAACTGCAAAACTGAAAATAACAACAAGCCATAATTCAGAACATCAGAGACCCTACATTAATCACCTGGAACGAGACCAGCCAAATCTCTCCCTATCCTAAAGCTCAGGGAAATTTGCAGAAGAGAGGGCGGCAAGATTGTAAGAGTCTAAAGATGGAGAGGACCAATGATATGCAAGATACTCCACACAAGTTTGGGCCACTGTAGCCATAATCAGACTTTGCTTGACCTGCAAAATGACTGACATGTCAACGACCTCCCAAAGTCTAACATGGATCACAGGCACTAGGATCCTTAGAGGTAAGGGATGAACAGTCATAAGAGTGTTCCCATACCAAAGGGGAACCCAAGAAAGGGCTCTGGGCAATGCCAATGAGTCCTCACACCTCACTAGAATGGAGGACTCAGAGGGAAGTTTGGCATTCACACAAAAGGATGCTCCAGGGAATGGGAGGGGGGAAGAGGGAGACACTGGGAGAAGGGGAAGGTGGAGGGTAAAAAAAGGAGAAAAGGGGTGGAGGGTGCAAGGGGGACTGGGGGGAGTGGAGGGAGGGAGGGAATGGGGTACCTATTAAGCTTGTATGATTGGGGAAAAATAAAAAAAAGAAGAGGATCCTGGTCTATAACCACAAGCCACGAAGGGCCTCTGTCATACTCTGAAGGGGAGTCCCCCGCCTCAGGCTCTGCACTTGAATCCTTAGCTGGTGGTAATGTTTGGGAGTGTCAGGACACCTTTTAGAGGTGGCATTTTACTGGGGAAAGGCACATCACAGGGGTGGGTCGTGAGCTGGGGTCACCCAGCCCCGCTTCCTAAGTTTGCTCTTGTTCCCTGTCTCCTGATGGCTGCAGAGACCTGAAGGAACCTCCTGCTCGTGGCTCCTCCTGCTTCTGCCTCCAGCCACGCCCTCTGCTATAACCGTCTGCATCCCCTGTGGAATCATAAGCCAAGCAAATCTCCCTCTGTTCCCCCAGCTGCTTGAGACAAGCAGTGTTTCCCGGCAGGAGAAGGAAAAGTAACCCCAACAGGCTTTGGGGTAGCACAGCTCAGCATCAGCTTTGCCTTCTCCTGGTAGAATCGATAGAGTTCAGATGCAAGTATTTGTGCCTTATCGGTTACAGAGACATGAGTCGTTCCTAAAAATAACACTTGCTGATGCCTAAAGAACAGCATGATTTTCCTAAATGGTTTCAGGTGCTGTTCACTCTTCCCAGAGTAGCTAAGAAAGGACAGTGACCACAGCATTTTGCACTTTACAGGGAGACAAAAGGGCACCTCCCCTCCCCCAGCAGCCATGTCTTGTCCTAAAAGAAGAAAACAAAATTACTTTGTGATTAGGTCCTGAGTCTGGCGCCAAGAAGAACTTAAGACTCACCAAGACATGGAAACATTTTATTCTTAAAGCAAGCATGGATGCTCTCTCCTGGTATCTAAGGAGGTCGCCATACATCACATCAGTTGATCCTCCTTCCTAGAGAGTAGGAAGCAAGACGGCGGACGGCTGTGCTTGGAGCAAACAAAGGGTCCCACTTCTCTGTGCTGGGAGATACCAGATGGAGGTACCAGCTGGCGGATCATATCCAAATGCCGTCGGGGACACAGAAAGGGATACTGAGTAAAGGGCAGCGCAGAGCATGCAGGGACAAAGGAGTGAGCAGAACTAAGCAAAGAAGCACCGCCGATATCAGGGTGGACTACAGAGCAACCTGTCCAGCCCATGGGATCAGGAGGGACAACCCAGATCTTTAGTTGGGACCACAGAAGCGCTATGTGGCTCAAGCACACAAAGACTCAGCATTGACATTTTTAAAGCAATGTATGTCTTCAAGATCTCTCTCTCTCTCTCTCTCTGTATCTCTCTCTCTCTCTCTCTGTCTGTCTCTCTCTCTCTCTGTCTCTCTCTCTCTCTCTCTCTCTCTCTTTCTCTCTCTCCTGGTTATCAAAAATTATAAACACAGAAATTTCTGGTCGAGTAAAACAGAATATCAATGCTGAGTCTCTGAGATTGGGAGTAAATGCAATCTTTCCATGCTATTTGAATTTTTAAAGAGCATACTTGTTCTTTTTTTAGAATATGAGTGTGAGAATTGGTTGGGTACAACTGTGTGCCTCAGACACACATAAAAGGAGACAAACCACAACAGGAAGTACAGTATAGTTCATAGCTCTAAGTCTCGAAATTGGTTTTGACTAGTTTGTTGACCAGACAAAAAATGATTGATCTACACTGGAGAGATGGCTCAGGGGTTAAGACTCTGCATCACAAGCAGAAGGTCCTGAGTCCGGATCCAAAGTCCCATGTAAAAAAGCCAGATGGAACCAATTCTGGTAGGGCAAATAAAAGGAGGTAGAAGCAATTCAGGATGATTCCTGAAGTCAAGTTTGGTTCTACACGGGAACACACATTGTCCTCTGATACACAAAATGATTGATCCACACAATGGCAGTGTAGGTGCTAGACAAACAGATTTCCCTTGGGAACATCCACTCTTAGGTGTACAGGAAAATATAGTCAAGGAAGTATTTGAATTCAGTACCGTTGTGGCTCAGATTAAATCAATGTACACTCTCCAAAAGAAATTTCTATCAGAACTGTCCTTAAAATCTTGTTTAGCTTCCAGTCCTCCCTCCTTTTGCTCCACTCCTGGGCACTTGTCAGCATTTGGGGCAATGCCTGGGGGCGGGGTCCTCAGTTCACACCTCCTGCCTGGGTAATTTGGCTCCTTCAGTGGTTAACGCTGACCATACGCAATTCAACAAGTCTGCAGCCGCTGGCTCTGGCCCCTTGCGCTTGCTGAGCACAGGATGCCCTGGGATGATGAGCCTCCCAGCCGGGCTTCCTACAGATTCGCACACTTGGCGCCTGGAGGACGCGCTGACCCTCCACTCAGAGCAATGTCCTTTGCGGTTTCTCCTCTAGCTCCAGACCCTGGGCTCCTGAGTCAGGCATCTTTCTCTTGTTACTGCCACTTACTAACTGATGTTCTCAATATCTTGAACCAAGTTCTGTAACTGCCACCATCCTGCATGGTTTGGCTTATTACAGCAGGTGTGTAATAAACGTAAAGCATCTCTTCTGACTCTTCTTTTGGCCTTTTCTTCACATGGAGGCTGGATCCTGATACACACACACACACACACACACGCACACGCACACGCGCTGGAAGGGAGCACACAGCCTCCTCTGCAGGATCTCCTGTGATTTCTAATTTCTGCCAAAGACAGTGCTGGAGTTTCCCTTCCGCCGCGCCGTGTGCTTCCTGCCTTAGCATACTTCATCTTCTGCTCGCTGGGCCAGAGAAGTGTCAGGTTCCTCGGGGTCCCATGGGGTGGTATGAGTTCCCGGCTTCACCTTGCTTCCCCCCACCCCGTGGCCATGCTGTGCTGGAGGAGAAGAAGGAGATTCTCTGCCAACTCATTGCCGGTGTTGCCTGAAAACACCACGAAGACTCTTAGGCAGAGTTCAATCAACGTCACAGGTTTCTGAGGACGATCCAGCATAGAGAAGAAAGAAGCTCAAGGACTGGAAATAAACAGTCGTACGCGGTGGTCTCAGCTGACCCGGAGGGAGATGCAGCCTCCCATCCACCTTCCTGCAGAGCGCGAGCTGAGAGGACGTGCACATGACAAGGAATGGAATGTTTTTTGCAGTGGAAGCATTTGTTCTGTGTGTGTGTGTGTGTGTGTGTGTGTGTGTGTGTGTGTGTGTACAGCATGTGTACATGGGTATGATATGTATATGTATGGTGTATGTGGAGTATGTATGTATAGCTTATGTATATGAGTGTGGCATGTATACATAAGGCATATGTGGTGTGTATGTGATGGCATGTGCATATGGGTGTGGTATGTATATGTATGGCATATATGATGTGGGGGTATATGTATATGGTTGTGGTGTGCATGTATGCTTTATATGTATGTTGTATGGTATGTATGGTGTATGATACTGTGATATGTGTGTATGTGATATGTATATGTGTACGTATGTATATGTCTGGCACATGTGGTGTGTGTACTGTGTGTGTGGTATATGCAGTATGTCTGTGTGTGAATGTGATATATATGGTATGTGAGGTATGTGGTGATGTGTGTGGTTTTATATGTGATTTGTGGTTTATATGGTGTGTGTGTGTGTGTCGTATGTATGTGGCATGTATGGGGTATGATATGTGATATGTACAATGTTTATATCAGTCATACATGTAATGTGTGTGTATCACATGAACACGAATGTGTAGCGCAAAGCACACATATGCAGAGGCCAGAGAGGACATCAGAGTCTTCTTCCTCCCGCTCCATCCTTCCTCTCGCTGAGCCGGAAGCTTACCATGTCAGCTAGGCTGACTGGCCAGGGAGCTCTTGGACTCTCCGGCCTCTGCTCCAAGGACTGGTGTTATAGCCAAAGGCAGCTATGCCCAACTTTTTAGGGTGCTGGGGGTTCATCCTCACACTGGCTAAACAAGCTCTCTCACCCACTCACCAGCCCCCCCAGACCTGAAACATTCTCACAGGAAAAGAAAACACTAACCCAGTGCTAAAGGAAGCATGGTACAAGCCACAAGGCAACGTGGCCTCACAGAGTTAACCCAGAAAGAACTGAATGAACACAGCGCCCATCAGAAGCGGCACTCAGAACACAGAGGATCAGCTATGCTCTGTGTGTGTGTGTGTGTGTGTGTGTGTGTGTGTGTGTGTGTGTGTGTAAGAGAGAGAGAGCGCACATAAGAGCACTTGACAGGCCAGGCTCTGGCGGGAATGGTGTCAATTTCCCTGAACCTCTTTTAACCACGAATGACAAGGAGAGTAGAGTATCAGGCACGGGACAGTAGATGCACTCCTTCTCTCACAAAGAGATGTATATTGACAGGCAACAATGGATCACAGATAATCTTATCTGCTGAGAGAACATGCCAGAAAGGAAGTGGTGAATTCATATTCACCTGTGTTAACATACATCCTGAAACTGACCAGGTGCAACAGTAGAGCGCCAGCAGCCAGAGCTTCATTCAAATCCTAAACGCACTGAGGTCACAGGCAGGATGAGGCCAGAGGTGAGGCCAGATGTCACAGTCTAAGGCCAAGAGTGGAAGGCCGTTTCATCCACAGGAGCCCAAGCAGGGTGAAGGAATTAACCTAGCTGGTAAGTCAATAACAGCTGGAATCAATAGGGATGTCAGAAAGCAAAACCAAGGATCCAAGGGAGAGGTGGGGTCAGTCTTGAAAAGGCAGATGATATAAGAAAGAACCCCAGTACCTAATAGAGATAAGAGAAGAATTAACAGTTTGTCTTTTCATATGTGACTGTCTGAATAATGACTAATTTAGGACTATGTCTTAACTGACCAAGCATGTTACTATATTAGCACAAGATCACATACTCCATAAAGTTCATGGTTTTCTTTGTTTGTTTGATGCCAACCAGCTGGATATTCACACATACAAAATACCTAGTGAATGTGTCCAGTGAATGAATGGATGAATAGGTAAATGGACGGATGGGTGGATGGACGGATGGATGGACAGACGGACAGACGGACAGATGGATGGATGAGTGGGAGGATGGATGCCTGCAGGAAGTTTCTGGACTAGCTAGATCCTTTGATTCTTGGCAGGAGGACACAACAGGCTAATTTGCAGACAATGAATAGCACAGGGATCCTGGATTGAGAACATTTAGACTTCAGGAGCCTCCTTTTCCATTCCCAGATCTTCCAGGTCATAGTCTCTTGGCAATGTTCATTGAGGACTGAGGTGATGATGCAGGGGTGAAGTCTCTGCCTCGCAAGCAGAAGGTCTGAGTTCAGATACTCCAATCCCATGTTAAAATGTCAAGCAGATATGTGGTGGTCTGCAATCCTGGCTCTGGAAGGCAGAACTTAGCAAACCCCAGAGCAAAGCAATAAGGAGATAGAACAAATTGGGATGATTCCAGATATCACCCTTGGACATCCAAGGGCACACAACACACTCAAATGCCCTCTTATACACACACACACACACACACACACACACACCGCACCACACCACACATGCATGCACACACAGACATACTTCTAGCACTTTAAGAACTAGGTTAAGACCATAATAAACCATGATAAACAACGCCAGATGCAGCCAAGCTCAGGAGAAAGGTTCGTGCTATTCTCCCAGGCAGGGGAGCATCCTGCCCTAGAGCAGGGGTTGTGGGGGACAGCTGACATAAGCACGCTTGAGTCTGTGTGTGTGCGTGTGCGTGTGTGCGTGTGTGTGTGTGTGTGTGCGTGTGCGTGTGTGTGTGTGCGTGTGTGTGTGTGCGTGTGTGTGCGTGTGCGTGTGCGTGTGCAAGAGCAACCCTGTTTCCATAGCTAGCTTCCCAGTGAGCTCACACAGATGTGACAATTTCCCAATCCCATGTCCATCTCAGCATGTTTTTCCAGCAGCCGCACGCACTCCATGCCTGCCTTGTCTCTCACACACCCTCTTTTGGGCATCACTGGATCACTGTGAGGTTCCCTCCCCCTTTCTGGCTGACTTGGGCAATCAATCTGCATGTATTCCTTGTAATGCGATGTGGATATGTGCCTGCATATTTACATATCTTAAAGCCTCACACATACCACCATGTTCTGAGGCACTTTAGGACAATCTCGTGTTGCTACATGACTTTCATGTAGATACTAAAAAATATCTTGTCATAATTCCCTTTGCACATTGATCCCTCAGCAGACGTCAAATGCTTGAAAAGCTACTATTGCTAACTTGTTTTAATAAGGGAACTTGCATCAGAATGGCTTGACTTCTCAGAGCCGCATGGAAATTTTTGTTTGAGAACTCACTCTCTCCATATTTGGTTCAACTTATATATATAAGATCCCAATATATAAGATCATGGAAAATGGTAGAAAGTTAACAGAAGCACAGATAGATCTGCAAACTTTTTCTTTTCAAATTTTTGATTCATGTTTGAAAACTGCTTCATCAGATTTTCATAAAAAGCAGATAATTCTGCCAAAATCACAGCCTCATGATATAAATATGGGTATTGACAACTGGAGGGGACGGCTTGAGCATCAATCTAACTAATGACTTATCTTTCTGACATGGTGATCATTTTCTGTTAGATGCCCCAAGACAGAATTGCCAGAGTCTTGGACAATCTGGAAGGCTAATAGTCAGAAGATCAAATGTAACATGAATTTATGGAGATGAACCACAGCGCTCAACTGCGCTGATTCCCCCCCAAATATGAAATATCCCGAGTGGCTGCTAATGTATCGCTGAGCTAAGCCATATGAAGGAAGTCTGCTCTAATTATAGAGCTGACCTTGAGCCTAAGCAGACAGAGATAGGACAGGGACAGGAAGATGGCACGCGCCATGCCAAGGGGCAGGAAAGAAGCACACGGGCCAATTAGACCTAGAGGCAAGAAAGCATTCAGGTGTGGTGGCTCATACCTGTAGCCCAGCATTCAGGAGGCTGAGGCAGGAGGATTGCCATGAGTCTGACACCAGCTAGAGGATGAAGCTGTGTTGCAATGGAAATGAGTAAATAAAGAGACAATATATAAAATAATACAAAAAAGAGAAGACAGAGGTGGACCAGCACACTTTTATCTGAAATGGAAAGCAGAAACAACACCCTCTGATTCTTATTTTACCAGTGTATCAGTAGAGTTCTTCAGAAAAGTAGAAACGGTGAGATACAGATACGGCGATTGACAAGGTATTTATCACCAGAATTAGCGCACGTGATTATGGAGCTCCATGATAGAAACTGGAATGCTAAGGAAGCAATCGGTAAAATTCAGTCTGAACCCAAAGGCCCAGAGACGTGGGAGCTGGTGGGTCACACAGCCCATGGGGCCATATTGTTACCTTCAGTCTGAGGCCTGAGGCCCTGATGCTTTCATGTCTGCACACAAAAACAGCACCTTTCAGTTCAGTGAAGGACACTGTCATAGTTAGGCACAGGTGTCAACTTGACTGTTGCGGGTTTGAACTCTGGGCACATTTGTAGACAGTTGATGGTTGAGTTAAGCCCAGAGCAAACCTGCAAGAGATTGTCTAGCTGCTGGGGAAGGCCCAGCCCATGGTGGGTGGGATTAGGCCCTGGATAAATCACAGAGAGCTGATTGAGAGAGTTGGCATCCTTCTGTTCACTTGGCCAGACATGCTGGTCTGGCAAGTAAGGATTGTCCATCTCTCAGCCGTTATGCAGTGATGGTGTGGCCAGTTCCCTCGGCCCTGGTGTTGGTGCATGCTCTCCTGTCAAGCTGGACTGAGAACTGTAACCGGACTGTCAGTAAGGAAATAAACCCCTTGTTCCCTTAAGCTGTTTGATGGTCATTTATTGGCAACCATGCAGGCGGACTGCAACAGACAGCCAACTCACCCTACCTCCCGTCCTTTAGTTCTGGTCGATTCCAGACGGGCTGGGTGCTGCCCACCGTATTGGTGCGATAGGGCCTCTTCACAGAGGCCGCCTACCAACCGCAGTGGTCATTTACCAGAAACCCCCATTGTCCAGCCGTCTGCACGTCCTTCACCCCTGTCGGACAGGCAGGCATTGTGAGCCATCTCAGCCAGCGCCACAGGGTGCACTGGCTGTCCAGGAGCAGGACGCACAGGCGAGGCGGGGCTTGAGCTATCCCGTCCATTCAGTCGCTAGCTGCTCCTCTGCATCCTAGTCTCGCGCTGGGCTTGGTGGGCACCAGTGAAAGTGACCAAGTCTTTCTCCTTAAGATGCATATCACAGAGCACATGTAGCACAGCGAAGTCACACAAGAGGGATGAGACCTTCCATGTGGGGGAGGAGAGGCTCTTGTGCAAGTTTCTGAAGGATGAATAAAGTTGCAGGCAGGGGGATCAGAGAGTATGAAAAAGTCGGCAAAGGCAGGGATGTGAGGATGTGAGAGGTAGGTTCTAAGTCAGAGATGGGCAAGGATTCAAACCCTGTGCTCTAGAACCTATTTGCCTCTTTTTTAAAAAAAAAATTTATTATTTATTCAATTGTGCGTGTATGCATGTGTGTGCGTGTGTGTATGTATGTATATATGTGTATGTAGAACCACAGACGAATTCGGGAACCACCATGGACGCCTCCACCTCCTCCTTGTTTACTCTGCCCCGGGATTCACAGGCTCCGCCCTACCAGGACTGGAAACGCAGGCCGCCCCCGCTTCCGTCCGGCGTCTATACGTAGGGTCTAGGATCCGAACTCAGGACCTTCTGCCTGCAAGGCAGAGGCTTAACCCCTGAGCCACCTCTCCAGCCCCCCCATTTGCCTCTTATCCTGTAGGTGTTTTCCAAGATCAAAAGACCGTGAGGCAGGAGAGATGGCTCAGTCGGCAAGCAGCTTGCCTTGAAAGCTTAGGGATCTGAGTTCACCCCGGAACCCAAGTAAGACCCCAGGGGTGGAGACGCGGGCTTGCAATCTCGGTGCTGCAGAGACGCAGGGAGCCTTGAGTCTATCCAGGCCAGTGATGCCCCTATTCCAAAAGAGCGGAGAATATTCTGAAGGGACCCTCAGGGTTTCTTTCTGGCTTACACACATGCATGCACGTGCACACACACATGTGCGCACACACACTCATTCACCTGCCCCCACACACAAGCATTCATACACACACGCATATAACATAAATGCGCATCCCCCCCAAAATAATCAAAAACAAAACAAAAGAGATTGACTGTGGGAACAAGAGACTCACTGTGGGAACAACACCCTCGGATTAACTCGACTGAAGCCATGAATGGCAGGAGAAATCTGAAGGGAAGAGTTGTAAGAACAGAGGTCATTGGACTCCCCAGAGACAGGGAAGCCATGTGATCATCAAAGCTGAGGACGTTCTGTAAAACACGGGAAAAGCTGACATCGCATCTCCCACCAGGACCAAACAACATGTAGATATCTAAGCACTGCAAAGATTTAGACCAAATGTCTAAATATCTGAGCACTGTGAGGATTTAGTACCTGGAGGAAAAGGGGAAGAGACGTAGTTATCCTCCAGGCATGATGCAAGAGGGCACTCAGAGGCACCCTTTATATGCAGAATCACCTGTCATGAAGCCAGGCAGTAAGTACTCATTAAATAAGGGAAAAAATTAACCAGTGCAATTGCCCTTCAGATCCATACCCTTTTCATGTTATTTATAAACCATTCTTACTAATGTAGCACTTTCAAGAGGAAACGGAATTAACTTCAAATACTTCAAAGTAATCAAACTGGGTTTATTTAAATTTTTTCTATAAATCAGACTTTTATTTAGTCGGGCTGCCCTTTACCTCCAATTAATCCAAATCAGTGGGCTTTTACTGTAATTGAAAGTTGTGCGTGTTTGCCATCTGCCCTGACCCGCTAAGAGCCTGTAATGACAATTGGAAAGTCTCCAAGGTGCCTCTACCTCTCGCTTGTCCCGACTCTCTCTATACACAATACAAGTTTGTATTGTCAAGTTCAAATCCCCTCTGACAATAACCTCTCTTAACTTTGAAATCCAATTTCAGAGTCTTGCTATTTGCTAGCAATGTAAACACGGGCTTCACCGAGCAGATCCTTAAAGAGAAAGAAACCAGTCTTTGCATTCACCACCTTGAATCTTTCAATCACCAGTCACAGAGCTAAAGGTCTGGCTCCCCCCCCCCAACACATACATATACTCCAGGCTCACCCCTTGTTCAATGCACCATTTCCACTCAAGACCCCTTTTTCCTTGAGAAACTTTTGTGTGCACCCAGGTACACAGGTATACAAAATAAGTACACGACCAAAAGCTGATAATAAATCATAAAAAAGTCTTTGCAAACTTATTCAGCATATGTGTCAAAGACTAAAGCAAGTCTGCATGCTCATATGATAGATGTGCACATCTGTCTAGCAGAATACAACCCAAATGTGAACTGATTTGAAGCTGAAATGTTATGGGATGACATTAGGAAGTGGTTGAAAGTCCTTATTTTCTGTAATTAAATTATTATGTTTCTGTAAGAGCAGACAACTTTGTACACGTGGCAAACTCACTGCAATCTATCACAGGAAAATCATCTGGCGTTTGAGCTGCATGGTTTCAGGAATCACGTGTTCTGGGGGCGCACCCAGCACTTGGTGCTTGTTCTGCGCCATTAGAATCCAGGCAGCAACAGAGTTGCCCAATGCCTTGTGGGCGAGCGCTGCCAGCCCAACCTAACTCATCACACTTCTGATATCGAACTGAATTCTGATCAGCATGTATGCAGAAATGTTTTACCAGGGATATATTTCATGCCCCCACATTCAGTGATGTGACCCCCACATAGAGTCTCCACCCACAGTTTAAGCAGCTTTGCTCTAGTTTATCTGACCTGTGGTCCACTGCGCCATTTCTGTCTTTCAATCACAAATCTGACCAGGCAATTTTTCTCAGTGGCTCCAAAATCCTTCAGAGCGTCTCCTTACTCTTCCCAAACTTGAAGGCAAGTTATTCACCTTTTATCAAGTAGACTCCAAACTCTTTCCAGACATGTTTACATCTCCGCCTGCAATGCTTTGTCTCACTCACGTGAAGAGCAGGTCTCGGCATCTTACATCATTCCTGAGAGTCCAGCGAGGCCACCACAGATCTCCAGTCAGTTCTGCCTCTTTCTGGCTGTGAGGCTGGGGTCTCTGGGGGTCCTCCTGGGGGCTCTCTTCAGGGGGCTTGCAGAAGAAAAGCACACATTACAGGAGATGGCATGCAGTTGAAATGAACCACTCCTTAAGGTGCTAGGTGCAATGCCTACACAGTAGCTGCGATAAATGGCAGCTGTTGTTCTTCAAGCAACATCTGTTCTAGAGTGTTCTCTTCCTTCCAGTCTCTGCTTCCTTAAGCCACAATCCCCCGATTCTCCTCCCAAGGCCACAGAATGTCATGAATGCACTTCTGGCCTTCCTACCCAACAACGCGATGCTTCTTGTGAGATAATAAACACAGCTGCTCAAGCTATCAGTGTCGCATACCACATCAGTTGTGGGAGTCTCTCACCTGTTACTTAATTGTTTCATAAGGCGAAGAAGCCCCATAGGGGTGGGTGTGGCTGTGACCTCTTGCAGAAAAGAGGAGGACACCACAAACCAAACCACTTTCTGAGGGTCACCGATACAGACAGTGACAGAAGCACGATTTGAAATCAGAACTGATTCCCACTGTGGGGCCCATTAGGAGATAAGTTCTCTGACCAGGAAGCATCTTACTCTCATCTCCTTGCCGCGAGCACTTAGACAATTTCCATGCATAAGAGGGGTTCCTCGGGAGCCTCCAAATGGGCTCCTGGAGTCTGAAGTCCCAGCAGCCACTGAGCCAGGCTGAGGGTCACCAAGGGTCACCCATTTATGTGCTCAGTTCCCCCTGCCCAAGAGAAGCACAGGGAATCCCTTACTCTGCATGCGGCCCTGGTGCCCTGTCCTGCCTACAATGCCAACCACTGAAAATCTCTGAGAATTGAGAAGTTACATCCAAAGGTGCTGGACAGGGGGGCGAGAGAGCTCAGTGGGTTAACGCCTGCTCACAAACACAGTGACCTGAATTGGATCCCTGGAAGCCCACATGGTAGAAGGAGAGAACTGACTTCTGAACTGTCCTCTGAGTTCCACCCAAGTACCAAAGCATGCACGTATGCACTGCCTCTCTGCAAATAAATAAAAGGCATGGACAATACCGAGTGTGTGCTTCATCTTTACGTATGTCTTATCACACAAAGGATGCCGCAGCAGTTCTCAAAACCCTTTGTGACTATGGAGAATATTTTGCTACTGGATAAAAATGTACCAAAATTAAGAAAATTCTAGAACAAATATCCCTTTTCTCCCCATTTATATTCAGAAAGAGGTCATATATAAAAAAGTGATATCTTTTTCTGAATTCTTTCATGAGAAATAGCAGACTTCTGACATATTAAGTTTCCACAAACTACAATTATACTATACTCGGTAAGTGGGTGGGATTAGGTATAAAGTCATGAACATACATTTCACCTTCCATGTGGACAAGTTGTTCCTATATCTAATTATAAAGCAGGTGATCATAAAATTACCCAGGGTTGCTTTGTGTAGCTTAAATACTTCTAAACCTACATATTTTGGGTAAAATGTGTATCTGTGTTGTTAGTTAGCATCACTCCGTAAATCTCTAATTTAAAGACACAAAGGCTGCATGCCGCCAGCACTCTGGCTGGGTCTGAGGTCATATCATCCACACACACACGTTCAGAGCATTTCATGAACTATATGATGCCGGCAGGTCATTAATACAAACTGAGAAAAAAAGCAGAAAAGGCCCATAATTAGCTCCAAAGGTAACTCAGAATGTAACACTTTCACCTCACATGCAATACCATTAAGCCAAATGACTGGGGTCTGCTCACTAATGCAGCGTGGGGAGCAGCCCACTGTAGTTAAACTTTGCCAAATTGACAGACACTCAAATAGCAATATGCTGCGATTCATCGAACCAAAGGGCAGAGACAAATCAATAGAGGTAGTTGTTGCATTAAAGAATGATAATGAACAAGTGTAACAATATCACCAAGGTTACCTTGAGAAGAGTAAAAACACCGTTTAAAACCATCACTGAAAACAGGGTCAAAAGGTCGGCCTCCAGTTGAAAGCTCATTAAAGTGTTCAGCAGATTTGGGGTAAAAAAAAAAAAAATAAGGCAAATAAGTAATCACTGAGAGAAAATTCTTTCGCAAGGTGTAGTGCGAAGGTCTAGCCTTTAATATTCTAAACAGCCTGGGCTGTGATACGTCTCCTGATGACAGGCTGGGAACAGCTTCCTGCAACTCATACAAGAGCTAAATCCCGAGAAACCAAATCCACCACGTGGAGCCTGACTGTGATCGCACAGGGTCGTGTGCTTGAAGCACTTAGTCCTCAGCCGCTGCCGTTGTTTGGGAGGTTGTGCGACTTTAGGGAGCAGATCCTGCCTGGATGGAGGAAGCAGGTCTGCCCTGCGTCCTGTCTGCTCCCTCTGCTTATTCACAGAGGTGTGAGGAGTGGAGAGTTTCAGTCTCACATTTCAGCCACTGCAGAGCGCCACTCTGGCCGGACTGTTCCTCCCTCCCCTTAAGTTACTTTGGTCATAAAGACAGCCAAAGTAACCAATATACCAAGTTAGTGAGTCAATGTGTATTTACTTTCAAATTCCTGGAGGAACACGTTAGGCAAGGGGAAGACAAAGGAATAGAGAATGTGGTTCTAATTCTTTTCATATTTTAAGGGTATATCATATTTGATTGCTAATCCCTTGGAGAGATCACCCTGTGTGTTTAAATGACTCAGTGGTTCTGAGTGGTATGTCAGCATAAAGCAATTGTAATTGCTCAATAATCATCTCTTGCTGCTTTTTTCAGACAGGAAGTGTTAATAGAACTTTGAAGTATGCTTTATACAAAAAGAAATAATCATATTTCCTTTTAGTAGTTAAAGACTTTGCCTCAAAAGCAAGCAGACCTGAGTTCTGGTCCCAGATCCCACGTAAAAATGTCGACAGATGTAGCGACCTGCCTATCATTCTATCCCTGGAAGGCATCCCCGGAGCAAGCTGGCTACTTATATTAGCCCTAGTGGCTGTTACAGGTTCAATCAGAGACCAAGGCAGGACGACAATAAGTGAAAAGGAGAGAGAGAGACAGAGAGACAGAGACAGAGAGAGGATGATTCCCAGTATCACTCTTGGGCCTCCACAGGTACACACACTCACGTTCACACACACACACACACACACACACACACACACACACACACAAGCATGTGCACATGCTCATTCATACACCCAATATACTCACCCATACACTCATGCATGAAAGAAAGTCTCCATCATCAGTCCCCCCTCTATGATCACTCTTTCATCTGTGTTACTGAAGCCACCTATCAGCTGACCCCCGTCTGAATGGACTCTTCCAAGTGTTTTCAAAATCTTCTTTCAGCACTGACCAACTTCACCCACTTTCCTTCTTAGCCCCAAAAATCACCGTAGGAAAAGCAACTGAGTCACACACCAAATAAGCCTCCTTGAACAAGAAAATAAACATGGAATTTAGGCTGGTTGCATCATCTAAATTTTAGTTGTCATGACGAGGTTATGGGCCGACGGATGCCCATCTTCTCAAATGAGGAGGGGACCATTTCATATAAAAACTTGCCATAATGTGCTTCGTGATTTAGCACAATGGGCTGCAGACCATTTCTCATCTAACCAAGCAGTCTGTGGATTGAGGTGAGCAGCTCAGCTTCAGGCTTCAGACATCACTGCGTTCTGTGTACTTGACTATCTCCCCTTGGAGGCCTAACTGATTCACAATGGCATAGCTCTGTGGAACTCACACTCAGACCCAGCCTTGACCAGAAAGAGAAAATTAGCTAAGAGCATTACAACAAGAGTACACGGACTCATTTAAGGAGCCACAGTGAAATGTTAAGGATTCCGGTCAGTGACATAGAGCCTGGGATAAGCTTTGTGTCACCTGAACTTTCTGATTATCATTTTCCTAACAGACCCTGAATGAGAAGGAAGAACCTTCCACGAGGTACATTTCAGCTTAACCTTCAGAATTCCAATCAGGTTAGATAGAACACAAAGAGCATGCTCATACTCGCCACCTGGGTACACAGGGTGCTGGATTTCTCTGGTGAAGCTAATCCTTTCAAAAATGGACACCCTAATCCATACATGAGGTTTTGCCTGCTAGAAGGCTGAACTTACTCTACAGCCGTGATTCACATCACTAGAGACACTCAGGGCCCCTGTGAGACCTGCCCCCCTAAGCCGGCATGACAACCCCCAGCTTCCCATACTCCTTCAGGGGCTCAGGACCACCCCACCGCAGCCCACACTGGATCTTTGCCTTCAGATGTGTTGCCAAATTTGAAGACGTTCTTTTCAAAATCAGCACATTATTGTAACTGCTACCGTGCTTGCGTGAAATTTCAAATGTGCACTGGGTTGGAGCCACACCACCCCCTTCATTCTGCTTTATTTGTTAAACATAAAGAAATGATTGTTGGATCACGGACCCTCCAACTGCCCCACTCCCAGAAATTGGGCCCCTCTCCCCTCTGGGTTGCGTGCTTCAACCTTACAGCTCGAACAAAGAGTTCAGTTCTCTCCCACCTGGAGCCTGAGCAAGCTCCCCTTCTGCCCCCTGATTCCTAGGCCAAGGACAACATCGATTTATAAGGTTATTTTCACCTGGCGCCTTCTTGCCTTCTGACACAGGATATGTGGTCCTGGCCAGACCACGTGATATGGAACAGTTTATTACTCACCCCTATTCACCCCCCACATATACCAAAACATGTAAAACTCACAAGCTCTTTGTCCACAGAAATCAGAGGCTCTGCCCCTCCGGGACGCCCCTCCCCATCACAGTACACGTGGCAGCCGTCTCTCCTAATGAAGGTCTATTAGGGAGCTCAGCTACTCCTATAGCCTCCTTCAACGAATGGTCCTTCTCTGTCCTTTGAGAACATCATCCTCTTGGACTGAGCACAGCTTCAGGGGGTAACACGCCACACATGGAGCAGTGAAGGAGGAAGTGGGCACTTCCCCGACCAGCCAGATCACCCCAATCAGCCCTGGTGATCAGTGAGGGGGCAGATGTCCCGGCCAGATCAGTTTCACATCTTGAACCCCGCTTTGGGAGAATTGAGAGGCAGGCTCACTCCCTCTTCCCACGAGGCACTATCAGAGCTGCTGTAACGCTGTCTCTAACTTGCTCTTCCTCTCCGGGGCCTCGCCATGACTGGCTATAGTCATTATACCTCTATTATACCTCTCCCCATCGAGGACTTGTCAACGCCTTTGTATTTAGCTATTCCTGGCACTGGGCAAGATCAAGGCTCTTGTAGGATGATGTATCTGTCAGGACGACCCCAGTGGACGCCCCTGCTCTCATCTTTCACCCTCTGAATTCATATCCTGAAGTCTGGAGAAACAAGAGCAGGAGAAGAGTTGGACTTGGGTAGATTTTGCTTAATGCACGAGATCTTGGGAGACATACGTCGGCTGTACCAAGAGGCTACTCAGTATATCCGTTGCAACAGATAGGAAATAAATTTCAATGTGTCTAGAACCTTCCTGCATTACCAAGATGAGGCTGTGAAGGAATCCAAGCTTCCTGAGTTTATGACTAAGGAAAATCATAACTGGGTCAAATTTTCCATATTAGTCAAGTTACACCCTTTACACCCTCCCACACACAGCAAGGCTTGAGTATGTCCTACTCTAACTTGTGAATTCAAACATCTGCCAGAAATGAGAATTCAAAGAGCTGCTCACACTCATCTCCATTGATTCAAATGTTCCACGGAAGAAGAGGACGCCCCTGAGCCCGCCCTCTGGCATCAACGTCACACCTACGTGCAGGTATAAATTTAAGTGGCCAAGCAGCAGCTGTCTACTGCGTATTCCCGTGGCGGGAACTGTGGCGGGAAAAAGGAGTTAAGGTCCATGCATACCACTGGAAGGCACCCACTCTCGGCTGTTGCTGAACCAGTGTGATCACCATGGTTGCACAAATTCCACTTGGTCATGACCCACGTCCTCAAGGGACTCCGTCTGGTCTGGTCAGGGCTTCTTAAACTTTTCCACTCATTATTCTTCTCCCCTGAGGAACCCTCCCATGATCCTGGGTGTACAGATATATACAAGACACAAATCAAACATTTACTGATGAGACTCTTAAGTCCATGGTCAAACAATCCTTTGTATGCATATCATTTTACCATTAATCAAATATTAAAGCAAATTTTCACACCAATTGGAGAGAAGAGCTTGTTTGTCTAACATAAGCTGAAGGTGCACTCATCTGATACTTATATGCTAAGGAACGCCACCAGGAAATATTAAGAGCCTCTGTTTTCTGAAATCAAGCCATAAGAGCAGAAAGCTTTGAATGAACACTGATGTACAACAGTGCTGAATTTGAGCCGAGGTGTTTGGGACAAAGTTCACTGACGCGCCGTGGGACCGTGGCATGCGCAGCATGTGCTGTGTGTTCAGAGCCAAGGCCGTAGCAAAGTCCTGCCACACATCACAGGCGGGGCCCTCTGGAAACACCTTGAATTCAGTACCCACCTGATTTTGAGATTAACTTCTTGTCATCTAGCATGTAAGCCTTACACTGCTTCTAGTGTTTTTTTTTTATTTTATTCTATCGTACTGGGTTACATAAGGTCATTTCATACAAGTGCGATGTTCCTGGAGCATGTCCCCATCTCATATCCACGACCTTCTGCTCCCCCATCACTGCCCTTTGTCCCCTTTGCTCCCTAGGACAGCTGTGCTTCTATCTTCAGGGCATGTGTAACTGTAGGAATCGGCATACAATCTAGGACCCACAACTGAGAGAAAGTAGGGGTCGCATTTGTCTTCCTGACAAATGACTTATGTCACTCGCTGTGATGACCCCTGCTTGTGTCCAACTGCCTGCAACTGACGTCACTCTATGCATTTCTGTGTCCACAGAACGTGGGCTTGGTTCTGTGACTTAGCCCGTGGTGAGCACTGCTTCCACAAACTCTAGTGTGTAGGGGCCACTGTGACATGTTAGCCTGGAGTCCCTGGGTTAACACCCAGGAGTGGTAGAGCTGGGTCATGCGGTCCATCTTTTGTGCGATTTCTGAGACGCTCCATCCTAACCCCCACCGAAGTTGAGCTGGTCCACATCCCACCAGCAGGATGTAGGGTCCCTTGTGTCCGCAGCAGCAGCAGCAGCAGCAGCATAAGCTGTCATCTCCCCCACCCATCCTTTTGCATAACCCTTACCAGTAACTGCCCCTGCACCAGAAACCTCTGCTGAGCTCTGCCGCGAGTTTAACTCAAGAGAGCCAAAGGACCTCAGATATCGTCATTCCAAAGCGTCTTCACAGTGCTCTGTGGCCGCTTTCATAAGGAAGCACATGATCTCACACACAGGATGCGGTGTGACGTACAAAGCAGGGCACACAAGGATTCCCTGTCGGCACACACGGGAGGCAGATGGGCTTGCTTCAAGGCTGAGGAACGCAGACTCCCTAGAATCACAGACAGAGAGGAGCACAGCCTGCCTCCAGCATTCCGGGAGCAGGCGCACGGTCAGGCATCCCAACCCTCCCGTCTCCAGCCGGTCAAGGTCTAGGGAAGTCTGTTAACTAGTGGACAAGATGCCATTGCTTCTAAGGAACACAGGGGGCAGAGGGTGTAACACGAGGCTGTGGATGAGTTTGATATTTCCAAGAGTGTGGTGAGGTTCTGGCAGGAGGATGTCAGAGCGACCAGTCAAGTGAGGGGCAATAGAACCTTCTAGTGAGTGAATCAGCTTCAGAGGAGCAGGGGTTAGCCCAGTCTGTGGGGTACCGCATCTAGCTGTGCCAGGAGCCGCAGGCTGCATACTTGGGACACTGAACCAATCACTGAGGTCGGCGCAAAGATGACGCATGCAAGCTTCTGACAGAGACCAGGTCTAAAAACATCAGGTCTGAAAAAAAAAAAGTTGGAGTTGCTAGGTGCTCCCTGAGGGGTCTTCCTATATCTGTAAGAGTTTTCCACTGTCAACTGTGTAACTTGGATGCATTTGCTTAACCTCTTTTGAGTTTGGCTTTTCTCAGAAGAAAAAAAAATATGAAAAAGGAGGGAAAAAAAAAAAAGCTAAATTCAGCCTTTTTTGGTCTTCTCAAGTGACCCCATGCCAGAAATCGTTGAAGTGAGCAGAAATTTGAAGTTTTTCAAGTTGATGAAACCAAACATGATAGCACACAGGTGCTTACTTGACTCTTGAACTTTATACTTAGTTCATCTCTGGGGAAAGCAAAACAATCACTGTGGTTTGGACTTGCATTCTTTGCTGCACAGGCAAGCGGCAAACAGACCCAGGCTTCGAAATCTCCTCACTGTCTCCTTCCAAATAATGATCAAAATGTATTCGCAGGTCCCTTTATAATTTGCATAAGATATTTTTCTGTTGCAATTTGAAAAGCAAAGATAAAACACCCACAAATTATTGCTCAGTCATTAACACAGTCAGGTACCACTTCAACGGTTTACATTCAATCAGCCGGTTAAAATCATCTAGTCAGTTACCTTGTGATTTTCCAATTTTGCAGTCAGATCAGTTGGAGATGCAAGTAATTAATATGCATCTAAATTATCAGCAGTTTTACTTCTGCAGTGAGTCTTGGGGAAATTCTAATTTTGACTGACACTTAGAAAATTTAACACTGCTTTCCCAGACTTGGATATTTTTTTTCAGACTTGGATATTTTGATTTAGAAAATTTAACTCTTCTTTCCCAGACGTGGATATTTCTATTCTTGTTTGACATGAAAAGTCTTCCTTATAAGTTCCAGCTGTATCCTAAGCACACACATGAAATCCAATGAAAGGGTTACAAAGTCACAAGGGCTTCGTTCCTTCACACCAGTGGAATGGCTGCTCCTCTTAATAAAAATAGAAGAATGAAACTCAAATCAAAAAAATTGTCAGTGTGAGGTTTGCAGCATGGAAGGTGAATAAAAGAATGTGAATGACAAAGATAGAGACAGAAAGAGAGGAAGAAAGAAAAAGAAAGGAAGGAAGGAAGGAAGGAAAGAAGGAAGGAAGGAAGGAAGGAAGGAAGGAAGGAAGGAAGGAAGGAAGGAAGGAAGGAAGGAAGGAAGGAAGGAAGGAAGGAAGGAGGAAGGAAAGGAAGGAAGGAAGGAAGGAAGGAAGGAAGGAAGGAAGGAAGGAAGGAAGGAAGGAAAGGAAGGGAAGGAAGGAAGGAAGGAAGGAAGGAAGGAAGGAAGGAAGGAAGGAAGGAAGGAAGGAAGGAAGGAAGGAAGGAAGGAAGGGAAAAAGAGAAGGGAAAAAAGGGGAGGAGAGGAGAGAGGAGAAGGGAGCAGGGAGGGGAAGGGAAGGGAGGAGAGGAGAGGGGAAGAGAGGGGAGGGGAGGAGAGAAGGGGGAAGGGAGGAAAGGGGAGGGAGGGAGGAGAGAAGGGGGAGGGGAGGGGAGGAGAGAAGGGGGAGGGGAGGAAGAAAAGTTCCTTAAGAAGCAGATTAACAGGAACTAAGTTGAACCTTCCTCTTAGGCGGGGGCTGTGATTGAGCCTCTGTCCCATCTGTTCCTGCTCGACTCTATCCCTAATAGCCCACCCATCCCCTGCATCCTCCCTCCACTGGGAGAACTGACTTCAAGGTCAAAGCAGTGCGTATGCCCGTCTTTCGATGAATGACAGTGGAAAACCTTGAGGTGAAGCCAAGTGCATTGAGGCGCGGTGTCTGTTTTCTCATTGATCCTACATCCTCGCCCTCCTCCCACACCAACCGTCCCACATCGGCTGTGCAGGCTTCCTCCTCCCTCGCTTCTTGCCGAACTATCCAACTAGAACCCACTTAAATGCCATGGTTGCTCTGAAAGACTCTCATCACACTGCTCCAAGTGTAACTCTAAATATCGATGCTCTACCAGACGTCCCTTGATCTACTAAATCTCACTGATCTCTCTTGCCTTGAACTCCACAATATTTTATCTTGCTTTATATTGACACATTGGTGGGCAAAACTGAGTTTCCTATGGTCTACTCAGAACTCCTAAGTGTCTATGCTATGTGGCCTCCACAGGGCTGGTTTGGGTTTGAATCTTCCCACGCCATTCATAGATCAGAGAACAGATGTGCAAGTTTGCAGCTGAACCTGCAGGGACTCTCGGAATCAGCGTTTCTCAGCTCTGTTCACAGTGAACAGCATGACCATGAAGCTCCTCTCCAGTGAATTCTAGCTCTGACTGGGTTATGGCATGGAAGAATGCTTGGCCCCAGTCCCTTTATTTCTCCTCTGTGACTTGTCATCAAGAAATAGATTTTTTTTTCAGAGAAGCAGGTCTGAAAACTCCCCCGTCTTTACTGACTTCTTCTTTCAGGGTTCCCAGGGTTCCCAGATTCTGCACCCATGTCAGTGGAATAGAAAACTCATCCTCTGGTAGCTACAGGAACCTCCACAGAAGGCAGGCCATAGGCCACACCTCTGGCAGACAACTGGGCCCTGCATGCCACCCTCTCGGAACACTCGTGCCCATCATGGGCTTGAGCATGTTTTGCTCCCCCTTGAAGGCAAGAACTTTGCCTCAGCAACCTTCTGTCGACCATAGTCTCTGCCAATAGCACACTGCATACTTGAGCGGCTCAGGAAATGGCTTTAAAATGATTACACATAAGACTGAAAATGAATACAGAAATCACGTGTGTCCTGATCATAATAGGAGTCATGGTGGCAATACAAAGGCAAACACAGAGACACATAGACACGTGGGGGGGGGACTCATGGGAACAAGGGACTGGCCAAGCTTTTCAAAAGCATGTCAAACTGGAAGGGGGTGGGAGAGACATTCTCATGGTCACTGGGATACAACCTCAAGTTAAGGAGCAGAGTTAATCCCAAGAAGTGATTTCTAAGACTTCATTAAGATCTAAATTTTTTCTAGATTTCCCTTTTCTCATTACTATCTCTCTCTGTCTCACCCACTTCAGACTTCCAAGCCTGCTGAGGTGCTAAAATATTTGGAATGAAGGAGGCAGTCTCTGTGAGACGACACCTATGGGCACATACAAGGAAAGAACTCTCTCCCTCCTTGATATCTGTCATTCAGAGGACAGAGTAGACATAGCAGTTTTATACTGGAACAGGGTGAGTTTAACCTATCAGACCATGAGCTGTGGCATTCAAAAACTCCACTCAAAAATGCTCCAAAACCTGAGTCACACAAAACCTAAGTAAGTGAAGAAGCCATAGGAACAAGAAACCATGCAAAGCAAGCTAGAGCAAATACAGGCTGGATCACTAAGGAAAAGAACTCTTGGGCTGTCCTGACTTTAACGGGATCTGAGGGTCTGGCAGTGTAGGGATGCCACTCGGTTAAGCCTTGTGCTACATTGTGAGACAGAAGTGGGGTACGAGGCCAATGTGGCTGCAGACATGGAGTCGGGATCCTGACTGTTAAGCTCTTCTCCAGCTTCTTGTCGCTATGGAAGGCCCAGGGCTGCTGACAGTGGGGTGCTGTGGAAACCCCTAAAGTTGTCAAGTGAAATATTGACCTTCCAGTCTGAATGTCTGTCCTACCACCAAGAGTTGTCATGATCCCCAATGTAGGGTGATCATAGCTGTCTTGCTAATATTAAGTATTACTAGGCATCGTCTGCATCCTTGTGTGTGGGTCATATTTATATCCATCTACCAAAATAGAAGAGAAGGAGAGAGAGATGGAAGAAGGGAGGGAAAGAAGACAACCATGAAATAATACTCAATAATTTAATAAAAAGAAAGATGAGAAGGAAAAGAACATCTCAGAGCCCTGCCTTATGTTAAGAAGCAGTCTGTCCTCTGTGGTGAGCCTTTTGCTGACATCAGTTCATCCATTTTCTGAGTCAAAGTTTATCAAACAAACTGTGGGGCATCCCGTTATATTTTAATCTCGGACAAACAAAGCATGTCTAAGTGTCATAAGTACGGACCACGAGGGCACTAGGGAATGCTTCTCCTAAAAGACCTTCCTGTTTAGTCGAGGTTTAGCTAACTGAGCGCCCGGGCCTCACTCCCTGCTCCCCACCGCTGTCCAGCAGTGCCAACAGCTGAACCCCAGGGCAGTGGTACTGAGCACTCAGACGTGAGCACACGATTCACACCAGCTCTAATACCTTTCACATACACATGCCCAGTGTCCACCTGGCCACTGACCAAAACTCAAGCTAGGCATAGCTCATCCCAAGGAAGGCTGCAGACCCAGTCAGCTTTGACATCTGCCCAGGAGGGGTTCGCTGTGGGGGCATTGATTTCTGGGGAGATGAAAGGAATTCTAGCCGTGGACTTGGGGATCTTAATCGACTCTACTTCCCCTGTGGAGAGACAGGCAGTCTCCAAATTCCTAGGCACAGCCACCAAGATGATACCACAGAGACCTAGAACTTTCCAGCGGAATCCTGTGACTCGATCTCCATCCTCAAGATGGCATCGTGAGTCACACAAAACCAGAGGGAAAAGAAGGGATTGGCGAGATAGCTCATGGGGAAGTGGTCTGCGTGAAAACCTCATGACCTGAGTTCAGTCCCCAGAAGGCCACATAGTAGAAGAAGAGAACTGAAAGTTTGTCAGCAGAGATCTTCAAAAATTACTCAATGTCGGGAAACATACACAGCCAAGAACTCCATGTCAGAAAACACATGCAGCCATGAACTCTATGTTGGAAAATACATACAGCCAAGAACTCTATGTTGGGCCTCAAGCTGCCGACTCCCTGCTAGAAGCTAGATGAGCTGCAGGACTGAAGTGTCTCAATCACATGTGATTGCAATCTCAACATCCTATGTAGACAACGCTCCAAATCATTGATAAACACACTCCATCCTGTTACCCCAGCTTCTCACTTTTTAATACCTCTGAATGTGACTTTGGATGTGACTCAGAATTAACCACTGGGGCAGATCCCAAGCCAGTGTGGCACCCCTAGGAGAAGGAGCACACTCAGGGAGGGGCAAGGGCAGTGGTGGGGGCTGAAGCAGGAGCCCAGGAGGATGATGAAGGCGGCAGCAGAACCTAAGGAAGGGCACGGAAGGCTCCTCAGAGATCTAGGGGCAGCCAGACCTGTCTGTACCTTGAGTCTGGGCTTCTCCCATCACAAAATGCAAAGCTACATGTTTCCCATCTCAGCCTACTTGGTTAAAGTCACTTTGCTAACAACTGCCCTGGGAAATGAGAAACTGAGGGGAAACAAAGTAACAAAGAGCAGGTGTTTGTTGTGCCGTGAACGGGTGTAAGGAAACCTTGTGATTCTCTTTGTTTCATTTTCCTTTGACTGTGATCAATTACCCTGGCAAGAGCCATTTGGGAGAAAAGGGCATCTGCTCTCAGTACCAGGTAACTCGCAGGTTAGAGACCAACGTGAGAAGGAAGTCGCAGCTGCCATGCTGGGGCAGCTCACGTCACATCCACAGTCCAGCACAATGAAGAAACTCTTGCATGCTCTCAGCATGCTTTCTGTTCACCCCAAGACCCAAATCCAGCAAACGATCCCACCCACTATTTTTGGCATGTGTCTTAGCATAGACACAAAGGATGACTTGGGAATCACCATGGATTGCTTCTACTTCCTATTTGCTTTGTTCTGGAGTTTCCCAGGCTGTACCTTCCAGAGTCAGAAGTACAGTTCGACCTGGTGCTTTTACATGGGATCTGAGATCTGAACTCAGGACCTTCTGCTTGTAAGGCAGAAGTTTAATCCCTGAGCCATCTCTCTAGCTCCCCACCCACTTTTAAGTTGCATCTTTCCACATATATCGACATAAGACCAGCCCTCACAGGGATGCCCAGAGTCTAATCCTAATGTAGAGAATTCCTCTAATTAAGGCAAACCTCTTAGGTGCCAGATTAACAATTAATACCAACCATCATACAAATAACATTATCGTCAAACTCTAACTCCCATTCACTCTGTCCTGAGCCCCTCCATAGTTAGGACAGCGTGAGCTACAACGCATGCATGCTTGCTGTCTGCAAGTCATCACTGGCACTCTGCATAAATCCTGTTCTGTTCTGACTTTGTTGCTGTAGTCTAAGACAGGCACTTATTTACTTATTTTTCTTGTCTTGCAAGGTGTCACAGTTAGGCACAGGTGTCAACTTGACAGTTGAGGATTTGAGCTTTGGGCACATTTGTAGAAAATTAGTTGTTGAGTTAAGCCCAGAGCAAACCTGCAGGAGATTGTCTAGCTGATGGGGAAGGCCCAGCCCATGGTGGATGGGACTAGGCCCTAACAGGTGAATAAAATACTGAGAGCTTATGAGAAATTTGGCATCCTTGTATATACACTTGCCCAGACATGCTGGCCTGGCAGGTAAGGATCGTCCCTCTCTCAGCCGGTGTGTCCAGTTCCCTCGGCCCTGGTGTTGGTGCATGGTCTCCCGTCAAGCTAGAACAGACTGTATCCGAACTATTTTAAGAGAATAAACCCCTTGTTCCCCTGAGCCTTTTGATGGTTATTTATCAGCAACCACGCAGGTGAACTGTAACGCAAGGAGAGAGAGGGAGAAAGAGAGAGAGAGGGGTTAAGCAAGTATCTTATCCAAAAGCCAGTTTTGAAAACTGTGGTTTAAATTAAGTCTGTTTGAGATTTGTTTCCAGGTTCTTCACTATAGTGTCTATTGATTTGATGGCCTGCACTTGGTCCAACCGTGTCTAACCTCTTCAGCTGTTCCTTTCTGTTCACTGAATAGATCATTGTTTCAAATTGGGGATTAGGAAGATGCTAGAATCATTTCATGGGGTGCTTCTCTCATACCTACTAACTTCCTGGAAAATGAGGGCTTTGGGTAATCGCTCACTCTCTCTTTCTCTCCCCCCTTTTTTCAGTCTTTCCCACCCACCAGATCTTCTAGTGCTATTTTATATATTTATCTTTATTTGTGTGTGTGTGAATGTGGTGCACATGTATGATGCACATGTGTGTACGTGGGTGCGTGCTAAGCCAGAGGAGGATGTCAGGTGTATCACTCCATCATGCTCCACCTCATTCCTCTAATACAAGGTCCCTCACTAAACCAGGAGCTGGTCTGGTAGGCAGCAAACCCCATGTCTGTCCACAGCACGGGGTTACAGGTGCACACACCAACTTTTCATGAGAGTGCTGAGGATTTGAATCCTGGCCCTCATCTTGAGCAGCAAGCATTCTCACCTGCTGATCTGCAGCCCCTCTTGTCTCATCGCAAGTGTCATTCATGAGTATCATGGTCTCATTGGGGCCCACAAATGTAGACCTTCTCAGTTCCCTTCTCCTTTGAGACACGTGCCACAATGAAGGCGCGTCAGCCTGACTTACAGAAGTCTGGATAACTGTCCCTAGGACTTGTCCCAGTGTGTCGCGATGGAGATCACACAGACTTAAAGGCATCAACCTGGGAGCCTGGGTAGGGGTTCGGGGATATCTGTGGATGCTGCCATGCCTGCGCATGTAATTCACACTGCCTTCTGCCACCACACTCTCGAGTTACAGCTGTGAACTGTATGACGTGTGCCCACAGAATCCTGACGCAACAGCGTAACTGCTCCTCTCTATCTGCTGCTGAGACAACACTCAAACTCAGGCAGTTTAAAGGGAGAGAGGGAGAGTTAATCAGTTTGTGGTTCTAGAAGGGAGACACAGTCCATTATGGTGGGAAAGGTATGGCTGCTGGCAGAAGTTGGAGGTGGCCTAAGTCACGCCCATCAAGGAGGCCGAGAGCACAAAACTGCACTACCAGCTGCAAGAGCAGACCCACTAACTGAAGCAACCTCAAGGCCCACCCCTGTGACTGCCTTCCTCCAGCAAGGCTCCACCCCCTGGAGGTGCCAAACAACTGAAGATTCAAACACAGTTGTGGGGGACAACTGACATTGCAAACCATGACAGACTGTGCTTTTGATTACTTCTGGATTCTCCCAGCTTCGATTGAGAGGAGGCACGTGTTCCAGAAGGTCTCCACTGACCCCTTCTCTCACGTCCTTTCCCCTTTCGGCCCAGCACCCTGCAGGCTCCAGATCAGTCAAGAGAGATTTCGGCCACCCTTGCCCCCTGCCACCCTGCGCTCATTTTCTCCTGGGTTCAACCCCCGAGGAAATCTCAGAGAGGATTCGCGCTTTAAATGCAATGACCGCGCTTCCTAAGACCCAGTGAATGTGGACTGTGTCTTTCAACCATGGACCCTGTTCTGGAGATGCAAGAGGTGTTAAAACGAAAGCAAATCCAAGTTTTCTCAGGGAGGAAGTATTAAATACAAAAGCCAATCATGTACGTTTCCTCAGGAAATCCTAGGGAGCTCCTGACTTAACAGACACGGGTGAGAGAAAACCAAATCCTCTAAAGATGAGGCCAGAGAGGGGGAAGTAATGCTGATACAAGCAAAAAATGGTGGAGCTTTCTAATTCTGGTATGTCAAGGAAAAGCTCTTGTTTTCCTGCATCTTTAATTAATTACAAGCCTTAGTTCACCCATCTCCCTTGACAAGGAGCTGGAAGAACATTAGCTGCTACTCCCCAAATCACAGCCTGTGTGTTTTGAAACTCCATGAACCTGACACCTGGCATAACTATTTTTTCAGAAATCTGAACATTATCCATTTCATCAATCCTCACCAGGTACCTAGGAGTGGCATCCATTCTATTCAAATGTTTAATTACAGCAACAACAGAATTTTTAAAAATGTTTCTGAGGTGGATGTGTTCGCAGAGATAGTACTACAAAGTGACCCCCCAAACCTCAATGCCTGATAAACCGGAGCATGTGTTTCCCACATACAGGTCTGCCAGTGGCTGCCTGGGGCTCTGCTGACTCTGCGAGAATCCGTCGGCTGCTGCTGGGGTGGACTGAGCTCAGATCCAATAGCAAGTAAGGCCACCTTGGGCTCCGCCAATCTCCTCAGCCTGCGCCCCTTCAATAAGCCTCCCCCAGGCCAGTGTAGCACAGGAGGACAGCTAAGGAAAGACGCCCCTAGCCCCCAGCCCACTTTTCCCGCACAGGTTTGGCGGAGAGAGGAGACATCACGAGACCAGGCCCACAAACAATCAAGTGACAAGCAAGCACCACACTGCTACTGTCACTAGCATTTAGAACCTGCCTGGTTCCCAGAGAAGCGAGAAGCTCCTGCTTATCTTGTAAATACAAATTTAGCTCTATGAGCTCAGATTGCAAAATATAATCAGTATGTTAGATTTTTCCAAATAAGCAGAAATAATAGACAAAAACTCTATCCTCTATTATCTATCTATCTACCATCATCTATATATTATCTATGGTCTGTCTATCATGTATCCATCCATTTATCATCTATTTATGCATTATCTATCATCTATAAACCTGTATTTATCATCCATCTATGTGTTATCTAGCTACCAGCTATCATCCAAAGCTATATCATCTATAGATACATTGATCATCTCTATATCACCTCACATTCATCCATGTATTTTCTCTCATCTGTATATCTACCATATCATCTGTCAATCATCTATCTCTGCATAATAAATCATATACCTATGTATCATCTATGTACATCTGTCACATACCATCGATCTAGTGCCATCAAGTATTATGTATGCACTATCATCTATATATCATTTATAGATGTAACATATCTACAGACACAAAGATACATAAATCACCTCATCTCTCTACCTGTCTATCATCTATTTACTGTCTGTCCAGGAGAGAATCTGACTGAGTCTAGGCACTGGTTTATGTCATTACAGAGGTCCAAAGCCCCCGTGAGCCTCTGTCTATAAGCTGGAGAAGTAAAATGGAAATCTAGTGGTGTAATTTGTTCTGAGCCCAAAGGTGTGAGGACAGAGGACCATGTGTATATGTCCTATTCCAGAAGTTGGAGAGCCACTATCTGAGAGATGAACATTGATATCGAACTCAGGAACCGAGAATGAAAGAAAAATAATGCAAAGAGATCAAGAAGAGAGAGTTGTCACCCCTCACCTTTTCAGTCCACTCAGAAGTGGATTGAGGGACATGCAGGCCCAGAGTGGGTGCTTGACCTCACTCGGTTCATCAATTCAAATACTAACTTCTTCCGGACACACACTCATAGACAAACGCAGAAAGAACACTTCTTCTGGGCAGCCTTAGCCTGCAATCAGGAGAACACATAAAAATCAGTGGAGGTCTAGCATTTGTCATCTTGACATCTATGTCTGTGTGTGTATGTGTGTGTGTATGTGTGTATCTATGCACTAAACTTCTATGGTGACACTGGATGGAACTGTCCCCAGAGAGGAGGCAAGATCCTAGAACAGTGTTTTCTGATATCCTGCACCGAAATACTCCGGTATAAAACTAACAATGCTCTGACATGGACACCAAGTTGTTACACTTAGACAGTATACTGAACTAAAGACAACACAGATATTTCCCTAGGTGTCAACTTGATAATTGAACACTTTTGTAAAGAATTAGTAGTTGAATTAATTCCTGAGCAGACCTGCATGAGATTGTCTAATTGATGGGGCAGATCCACTCCATGGTGGGCGGGGCTATTCCCTGGGCAGGAGAACAAGATGGGGGAAGGTAGCTTAGTAGTGTGGCATCTTTTGACACCAGACTGGGACTGCTGAGACACTGGGCTCCAGAACTGAGCTGGGAGGACTAGTCGCTTCCATTAGTCCACTGTCAGACTTCTTGAGCTGGTTGAGTGAGCTAGCATTCTTCAGCATATGTGGAGAAGAAAACCTGTCTTGCCAGGAAAGTCTGTCCTTCTCTCAGCAGTCCTGTAGTAATGACGTGGCCAGTTCCCTCAGCCTCTGGTGTTGGTATGAGCTCTTCTGGCATGCCAGACTAAGAAATGCAACCAAACAATCATAAGCCAAAATAAAACCACTCGCTCCCCTTTGAGCTGTGTGGCTGTGAATTTATTTGCAATGTGCAGAGTTAACTGTGACAGCAACTCGCATCTCAAAAGGATTAAGAGACAGTTTACTTGGGAGTATGAATGACCGCACCCTGGGGAATACTGACTCAGGTGACCCCAAATTTCATATGACAACATAGTAATATTTCATGATGTTTTATGGTAATAGAACAATGGGAGTCATAAAAAGAGACACTTCAAATACAGGGGTGGAAACGTCAGGCATGCGGCCAAAGCAAAGCAAAGCAATCTCTGCAGTAAGCCTCAGATACTATCAAACAACACTCTGAACCTGTGGTGGACAGAAGTAGTGATCTGTTAATATATTCCAGAAGTTTCTACTGATGGTCACAAGGATGTCAGGAGAGACATAGAGGAGGGCAGGGAATGGCTACTCGGAGGTCCTATCAAGAGAGCCCAAGGTGAATAGTAATTAGGCTCCGGACCAGTAGCCTTCCAAAGTTCTGATTGCTTCAACAGCCTTGTAGAAGATTCATTATAAGGTAGAGATACTTGCATGTAACCTGGCATCCCGAGTTTGATCCCCAGGGCCCATACAGTGGAAGGAAAGAACTGACTAATGAGAACTGTCCTTTGATCTCTTTTACACACGCCATGGCACACGTGTTCTCTCTCTCCCTTCCTCTGTCTCCCTCTTTCCCTCCCTCTCTCATTTGATTGCTTAGTTAAGTAGTAAGAAAGTTCTCATGACAATCATGACAACTGTAGTCTTTGTTCTGTTCCTGGCCCATGGGGTGGAAAGAGACATCTTGTCCTATTAACTATTCCTCCTCTTTGCTCCAGGCAATTTCCTCAGAGGATGACATTCACCTAGTTTCAAACACAGGAACCCCATACTAGAAGACAAAGCTGCCCATGTTCTTTGAGTTGAGATATATGGATCCATAATTGTCTGCATTAGCAGCTGTTTGTTGTCAAAAGGAAACCCCACTGTGTCCCGTGTCTGGGTTCAAATCCTCCCTCACCACTTACCACTCGCGCAATGTGGAACGAATTGCCTACCCTCTTTCAGCCTCCAGCTCTGTATGGTTTGGGATTTTGCCGAAGACTGATTGAGATGAGGTACATAAAAGTTGCTCTGTGAATTGCAGCACACCACCTTCATTGGTGGTTGTCATTTCCAGCAGGACTTACTCACAGAAACGCAAATTACTATTTAAAGAAATGACCAATTTGCATAGCCACCTGGATTTTGGCTGTCGATGACTGAGACTGGGATTCAGCTGCTCTCGCAGCAGGGTGGTTTCGTTCACTGACAATCCAGCTGGTGCAGCAGTTTGGATACATACTCTAAAAGACGCTCGGGAATGCCCGCTGGCCCTTTAGCTATTGTGCTGAAAACCAGGTAGGAGAATCCTTTTATCATTTCCACAGTTGAATCTGCTTCAAACCCCCTGACGGAGCCAAAATTGTCAGACCAAATTCCACTTGTGATGAAATCCAACCAGGTTAGCATGTCTTTTTCCTTGTTAACCACCGAGGCAGCCCACACACAGGCAAAACTTGACTTGACTTCAAGGCAAGTTTGGGGGTTCAATGGACCTTTGAAGTCCCTTCAAAAGAGATAAGGGCTTCAATTGCCTATACAAAGGCCTTATAGAGGCTGGCCATTGTAAAATGCAGTTCATCTAGGAGAAGTTGTCTGGTGAAAATTGGTCCAGGTAGGAGGGGCAGAGCCAGGCAAGTTCAAACTCAGCAGAACGGAAATGAGCCCATCTGAAATGATCAGACTTGGTCATTTCAAATTTCTCTTAAGATTGCAACAGCATGTGCTTTATTTCTATTGTCGTGAATTAATCTGCTAATAATCATGGCAAATTATAGTCAACATATACTGTAGAAGACTGAAGAAATGCCCAGCACAAAAACTGTATATTTACATATTTACATATATGTACACATGCACAATTTGTACATATGCATTTATATGCACACGCATACACAAGTTATATGTGTATATATGTGACATACATGCACAATTTATATATGTATATTATGCACACATGTGCACGATTTAAATATGTACATATATGTGCACATATGCATAATTAATATATGTATATATGCATGCACATGCAAAAATTTTATATGTACACTTACATTCACATACAAATGCACAATTTTATGTGTATATATACATACACATATACAATTTTATATGTACACATATGTACATGCATTTTATATGTACAGATATACACACAGACATATACAATTTATATAAGTACATATACATGCACACACAATCTATATATAGATATATGCACATACATACATAACAATTTATACATGTACATATATTTTCATACACATGCACAATTAATATACATACATATATGCACATACAAATATAAATTTTATATGTATACATATATACATACAAATACACAATTTATATATGTACATATATGCACACATATACATATCTTATATATACACATGCACATACACATACATAAAGCTATATATGTGCATGCACATGCACAATATATGTGTATATAGGCACACATGCAAAAATTTTATGTGTGCATAGATATGCACATACAAATGCACAATTTTTATATGTATGTATACGCACATGCACAATCTATATATGTACACATATGCACACAATTTATACATAAATACGAACATGCATAAGCAATTTATACATATACAAATATACGCACACAGAATCCATGACGTAATTAACAAATAAGCATCTTAACCTGAAAATTTCCTGACTATGAATTCAGGCCCTTACAGATGAATGAAAAACTTCAATTTATGTCAAGTATATTCTTTGACACTAGATAAGCTAGAAGTAGCAATTCTTCAAATAGTTTTTATCACACGATATTTTCCAAATCAAGCTAATAATAATTGCTTAGTGGGAATCTTTATCTAAAACATTTCCAGCAGGGCACATTATATTGCAGTTAAATCATTTTTATTGTGAAAGTTATTGTTTTTGAAGCTGCAAGAAGTGTCAGATGATACCACAGGAAGTTAATTATAGTAAAGTGGGTTT
The DNA here is from genome assembly GCA_023101885.1 of Typhlomys cinereus. Lineage (NCBI taxonomy): Eukaryota > Metazoa > Chordata > Mammalia > Rodentia > Platacanthomyidae > Typhlomys > Typhlomys cinereus. The sequence goes on from JALPQD010000322.1 coordinate 1,202,603, forward strand.
AACTAGAGCATATGAGGATAGTTTCTCACAAGTAGTTTAAATGTATATTGTCATAGTTAGATACATATGTCAACTTGACAGTTGAAGGTTTGAGCTCTGGGCACATTTGTAGAGAATTAGTAGTTAAGCCCAGAGCAAAGCTACAGGCTGATAGGAAAGGCCCAGCCTATGGTGGGTGGGACTAGGGCCTGGAATAAAATACAGAGAGCTAATTGAGGAAGTTGGCATCTTTGTGTACACTTGGCCAGACATGCTGGTCTGGCAAGTAAGGATCATCCCTCACTCAGCCATTATATAGAGATGGTTTGGCCAGTTCCCTGGGCCCTGGTATTGGTGTGAGCCCTCCTGCAAATGAATTAAAAACTGTAACCACATTATTGTAAGAGAATAAATCCCTTGTTAACTTAAGCAGATTTGTCATGATTTTATCAGAAACCATGCAGGTGAGCTGCAACATATATACACTATATTCATATATGTCCTGATTAAATATATGTGTTCATATAAATATATATGTATTTATAAATGTACACATATGAATGTAATGTATATACATATAAACTACTTGGTAGACTCTACTCTGCATGGACATAAATGTATACATACGTGTATATATACATGTATTAATGTAAATATATGTATATAGTGTTATGTGTATATGTGTACTATATACACAAATATATACATATGTGTACACAGAATCTAGCAAGTAGTTTACATGAACCTTCACTATATACATACATTATATACACATGTATACTTTTAAATATAAGCATGAATATATATACACACATGTACATTTATATGGATTTATACACATGTGTATATACACACTTTGATACACACATATATACATTTAACTACAACACAGGCAGAGTGTAGCAAATAGTTTCTGTTTATGCATATTCACATGTACACATGCATATGTATGTGTGCTCACTTGTGCACATGTGCACGTGTACATGCATGTATGTGAGGTCAAAGGGTCATATTTAGCAGTCGGTTCTTTCCTGCCTCCTTGTAGAATCCAGGATGGAGCTCAGGTTGTCAATCTGTGCACAGCGCTCTTAACCCCTGAGTCATCTCACCAGCTCTGAGGAGTTTCTTCGTGATTTGCTACTGGTAACTGTACCAATTAAATGTACTTATAATTTCTTGGAAGATAGAAATACTGTCTAGATAGAGAGATAGTTCAAAGTTAAGACACCACCTCACAAGCAAAAAGACCTGAATCTGGATCCAGGTTCATATAAAAAACACTGGAGGGGAGAAGGGGAGGCAGCAGCCTGCACTTCTGACCCTGGTGGGCAGAGCCTGGGAAATCCCAGAGTGAAGCAAAAAGTATATAGAAGCAATCCAGGATGATTTCCAAAGTCACTCTTGATCTGCCACAGGGACACACAGTATCCTCTGATACACATATACACCGAAACAGACACGATAGATAGATAGATAGATAGATAGATAGATAGATAGATAGATAGATAGATAGATAGATAGATAAACAGGCAAACAAACAAACATTCTTTTTAAAAAAGATATAAAAAGTGTCTACATAGTAACTTATCTCTGCTAGTGATTGATAGAATGTTTCCAGCATGGGGCTGGGGAGATTGCCTCACAAGCTAAATGACCTGACTTCAGAGCCCAGATCCCACATAAAAACCCCAGGTGGAAATGACACTGGCCTGTACTTTCAACTCTGGAAGGCAGAGCCTAGGAAACTCCAGAGCAAAGCAATAAGGAGGTAGAGCAATCCCAATGTCACCCTTCCCAATGTCACCCTTGAGCCTCCACAGCCCCCTCCACACACACACATACACAAAAGAATTTTTTCAGTAGGAACTTGTAAGACTCAGAGTCATCCAAACAAGAATTTTAAGATGCAATTTCATTTTTCTCTTAAAAAAATATACTAGCAGCGTGCTGAACTCTAATACTTAGGAAACTAAGGGTTTTATTTAGTGCATGGATTAAGATCTTAAGAGTAAATACAATAAAAATATTTTAAAGGTTATGTATCAATGAGGTGTCAGTATGCATAAGGATGAGGTATTCTAGTCATAATTAAATTTCAAATCTAATTATAATTTGAGGCGTCCTTTTAATTACATTGCAATATTTTCTTTTCCTAAGAAGATGAGTGGTGCAGCATCTTTTATCTGTAATTTTCATTTAATTAAAAATGTAAATAAATCAGCTTCCTTTAAAATATTTACTCCGCACATTAAACAGAGGATTTATAAAGTTGGTTTGTATCTAGTTAATCATGTTTACTTTGAGCCACAAACATGATATATGATCATATAGGCATTGACATCTAAATTTTCCTAAAGATCCTGAGGAAGGGGGGGATGTTGCCAGTTAATTATCTTCCTTGCCAGTGAGAGTTCTTCTAGCCAAATCCCACTAATCCTCCAAAGCCAAGTTCAAATGTCACCTTCTTTGAATCAAGCCTTCTCTAACTCCCAAAGCCAAATTCAAGAGCAGACCACAGGGCCACAGGCTGAAACTGAAATCCATCAGGAACACTGAACTATCTCTGCAGTGTTGAAGGATCCTGAAAGAAAAGCCTTCAAATCGATTCCCAGAAGACTGGAGACTCTTGGAGGGATAGTTCAGCCATTTGAGGAAATGGATCCCAAGGCAACCTGCAAAGGATGGAGCCGCCAGGAAGCTCCAGTGTGTGGGCACACACCTTTCAGAGTGGGAATCTTGGAGGAAGGGGAGAGCTGGGGTCAGGCTTGAGCCGCTCCCCCTCTTCTTCCTCCCCCTCCCCCACAGCTAGACTCCTCAAACTATGAGTGGTGAACCCAGGTGGGGTCCTGTAAGTGAATGTGGGGTATGGCAGTTACTCTTTCTCCTGCTATAAGACAACATTCAAACTCAAGCAACTTAAGGGAGAGAGGGAGATTTATTTGGCTTACAGTTCCAGAGGGGAGACACGAGGTCCATTATGGCGGAAGGGGCTTGACTGGCAGAAGCTAGAGGCGATTGGGGTCACATTCATCATCCGCCAAGAGCCAGCAAGCTGCAGGCTACCAGAGCAGACTGTTAGAGGAAGAAGGGTGGGGCTAACCAACCTCGAGATCAGCCCCTTGAGACACGCCTACCTTCCTCCTGCAAGGCTCCACCTCCTAAAGTTGCCAGGACCTTCCCAAACATTGACATCAGCTAAGGATTCAAACTCATGAGGAATTTGTGGGACAACTCACATTTAAGCCATTATGTGGGGGTTGAGAAAAAAACTGGTTCAGGTGCAACCTTTCTGAATGCACAAATGTTTGTGACTCGGGGGAGATTTCTCAGGGCTTAAATTCTTTGCCTTGCAAATGAAAGGACTTGAGTTCAGATCCTGGGATTTCACTGAAAAATGCCAGGCAGAAATGACAGTGGCCTGCAATTCCAGCCTTGGAAGGCAGAGCCTGGGAAACCCTAGAGAAAAGCAATAAGGAAGTAAAGTAATCCAATTCCCAATTTCAGCTTTGGGTCTCCACAGACACACATACCAAAAAAGGGGGGTTAGTGAATCTGAAGTGTGTCTAGCTGCACTTACCCATGCCACATTACCATAGTCTGAGCACACAACACATTCACTTTTCACCAGACATGTGCCACGCCAGACCTTGTCAGTGAAACACTACTTGACACGTCTCAGGATCCAGAGTTGCCAGGACCTTCCCAAATATTGACATCAGCTAAGGATTCAAACTCATGATGAATTTGTGGGACAACTCATGTGTGAAGCATGTTTTCCCTGTGCATGGCAGCTCTCTACTCTTACAGAAACGTCACGAGTGAATCACGGAAACAAAGACCATAGTTTCCTAATGCCATTCCCATGTAAATATCAAATTAGTACATCTTCAGACAGGATTGTGCTAGAGTGCTTGATTTGTAGAACAGCTGTTTGACTGGCTAGCTTGAGTTTCATTTTAAAAATAAAAATCATTAATGCATTTTGTGTCAGGATTTGGACAAAATTTATAAAAATTTTGGAAGTGACCATTTGAGTTGCATATCTAGGCATAGGCCACCATTGACAGTAATAAAATCAAAAAGACACCTGTCAACACTGAAAATCACTAAAGATGTTCTATGCCTCATGGCACCAAATTCTCAAATAAGATTAGTTCTTTCTGTAAAACGAAAAATAAATTCATCCTATCCATATGCAAATTTTCCTGTCTTTAATGGAAATTTATAAACATACCAAAGAATTGTTTTAAAATAAATGTCCTTATGATTTAGCCCTCTTCCTGATGCTATGCCTTGCTCTAAGTCTGACCTATCCCAAGAACCTAGTTGTAGCTCTGAAAGTAATCATTCACTTGCTCTTACACTAGCTGCACAGCTAGTAAGCATCTGTAAAGGAATACCCTTTATCAACAGCCCAAATCCTAACTCCTAACTCTAGCCTTAGTTCTAATCATACACACACACACACACACACACACACACACACACACACACACACACACCCATTACATGCAAACCAAGCCCTTCAAGTAGGTATCACACTGACTATAACCAAAACCCAACTCCTAACACTAGACTAGACCAAGCACAAATCTATATGGTAACCATAGCCATAGTTACTGCCCTATTCCAACCCTAACCGTGTCTCCATCCCTAGTCATAGATGTATCAGCACATCTTGACTGTGCACCTGTCGTACGCACTCACATATTGAAAGAGGGCAAGAGCTGGCAGCACAGGCTGAGTAGGTCAAGTTGCCTGCACACAAACCTGCAACCTCAGTCCATCTCTTATGTGGCAGAAGGAGAGAACTGACTTTCTAAGCTATCCTCTGATTTCTACTCGTGTATCATGGCACGCATATCTCTGTATCTCTATATTACATGTATGTATGTGTGTGTGTGTATGTGTATGTATGTATATTTTAATGATAAGGGATCACAGCAGGAAAACCCATGTGAGTCCTACAGCAACAAGTCTAACAATTCCACAATGAGGGAAAAGCGGACATAGGCCACATAATAGGGCACAGATGGTGAAATTGATGAACATGGAGCTTATGAAATATGGGGACTATTGGACACAGGAGAGAGTCAGTAGGAATTACACGGAGCTTACAGACATGGTGCTGTCTCTGGTGACAAGGAGAGCTTGGCTGGGACCAAGGGACAGCAGCTGAGTGGGTGAAGAGGGTGATCCGAGAGGAGGCAAGTAGGACAGGAGGGATGGAGGGAGGATGGTGGAGAGGATGGAGGAGGAAAATGGAGGGGAAGATGGAAGGGGAGATGGAAGAGGGAGGACAGAGGGGGAAGATAGAGGGGATGGAGGAGGAGAATGAGGAGGAAGACGGAGAGGGAGGACAGGGGAGGATGGAAAGGCTACCAAGAATTATGACATCAACCAGCAGGGCACCGACAGCCAGGAACCCAGATGTTTGAGCGATTAGGGAGAACAGCTGCAGGAGCCTAGAGGGCCTAGCAGAGAGGCCTTGGTGCGATGACATCACACTCAACGCTGCGGCCTATTGGTGGGAATGAGGCAGAATGAAGGACTGGAAGCTGTGACAAAGAACCACGAAGAGGATCTAACCTAATGCCTAATCTAAAGAAAGAGAGACAGGCAGAGACAGAGAGACAGACAGACAGACAGAGACAGACAGAGACAGAGAAACAGAGACAGAGACACAGAGACAGAGGGACAGACAGAGACAGGGAGACAGAGGGACAGACAGAGACACAGTCTGTTGGAAGAGCGGCCACGTCTTTGGGAGACGCTCAGGTTTGAAACCTCGGGCGGCAGCAGACAGATGCTCACAGAAGACGAGGAGGACACAGAGGACTTCCCTGGTGGCTGACTGCTGTCTCCAGGACCCAGAGCCGGGAGCGCACATGCCCGCTGGAGAAGGCAGTGTGCTCAGGGAAGCTGCAGGCGGGAACAGTGGTGCGCTGGGGCGACCTTACATGTTGAGCTTTTTGAGTGACCAAAATCACCGGAGCTTGTGGACAGAAAGGGCCAGTCCTTACGCCTCAGTCTGCGGTGGCAACGCTGCCAGTTGGGCAAGGAGAGGAAGCGAGACTCCTGCAGGATCAGAGGAGGCTTTGGGCCCATCGACCAGCCATTAGGACCCCGCAGCAAGGCTGTTTCCACGCCTGCATAGTTCAGATCTGAACACCAGGCAGAAAAAATACAACGAAGGAAAAGTTTCTTCCAGCTCATGGTTTTGGAGAAATTTTGGTCCATGAGGCGGACAAGGCACGGCACTCCGAGGCAGCGGTGGCCTGTGGCAGAGACCCTCCCATCATGGCAGACGGGAGCTGGGAAGGTGTTGCACACACTTGACCGTTGTGCAGCGAGACAATACTCACACGCACCTCAGGGGAGAGAGTGCAGATTATTTGGCTTACTAGTCCACAGGAAATTGTGTCCGTCATGGTGGCAATCACATAGCAGAGGCTGTTCGGACACTGCAGCGATTACGGAGAGGAAGCCGGGCTGGGCTACCCAACCCCCAAGGGCCACCTTCCATCTCCCATGACACACCTTCCTCCAGCAAGGCTCCACCTCCTAAAAGGGCCACACCCTCCTCAAACATTAACATCAGTGAAGGATTCAAACACATGAGCCGGTGGTGGGTGATTCACATTCAAACTTCTAGAGAAGACAACAGAAAGGAAGGCCCAACTATTGCCTCGAGGGGTCTGTCTCCAGGGACCATCTCCCACCCAGGCGGGCCCCACCTCCTGAAGATTCTACATCCCCCTCAGAAGAGCACCACTAAGCTCAAAACAAGCCTGAGGGTTACCCTTTACACTCAAGCCACAACCTCCCACCCTGGACTCAAAGGCTCGTGGCAATCTTATAATGTAAAATGCATCCAGCCCGACTTCAAAAACTTTCAAAATCTGAAATTCGCAACTCCATTCTAAAGTCCACAATCTCCTCTGAGATTCAGCACAAGCTGTGAGACCCCACTAAAATAAAATAATAAATCCTCTCAATCCACAATAGCGCAGTAAACATTTCTATTCCAAAGGGAGGAATGAGGGGTTAGTAAGGGATGTCTGGAACGAAACAAACCTGAAATTCTTTGGGGTAAACCTCAAATCTCATGGTTCCATGGCTGGCATCTGGCACCCATGCTGGCCTCTCCTGAGCTCCATCCAGCTGGGGCAGCTCCAGCAAACACAGCTTCACGCAGAGCCAACTCCATCCCATGCCCGCGCTCTCCTGGACAGTTATCTCTGCATCTTCAACAATCCTGCCGTCCCCGCCGCATATTAGTCCTCGCCTACCTGCAGGGAATCTGAGCCTCGGGCACATTGTCTGACCTCACAGGCTGTCCTTAAAACCTACTGTCAACCTCCGTGAGTCCAGAATGCTTGCTGAGCCTTCCCGTGGATGATACTGCCCACAATGATGCTGCTGCTGCACTATGGTGTGACTCAGGACCAGCTTCTCCAGGGTCCAAACCAGCCAATCAGTAGATGCCTGCACCCCTCTGGGGAAGAGAACCTTGCCTCCCTCTCTCTCTCTCTCCCTCTCTCTCTCTCTCTCTCTGGAGTATATGTGAGTGTGGCACGCATGCATTATGTGTGTTCACATCAGTGTGGGGATGTGGACACGTGAGATCTGAAGCTGATATAGGTGTCTTCCTCTTTACTTTATCTAAGGCAATCTCTCACCGAACCCAGCGCTTGATAATTCTAGGTGGTCTAGCCAGCCACTTTGCCCGAAGATCCCATCTCTGCCTTCCTAGGAGCGGAATGACAGGCAGCCACCACGCCTTCCTAGCTCATATGGGGTTCTGAGGCTCTGAACCCCAGTACTCACACTTGAGCGTCAAGTGTGTGACCCCTGGGCCATTTTCACAGCCCGGCTCTCTGTTTATAGACCATCTCATTTCAAAGAGCAGTCTCTCCAGCGATGTATTTTCGATCCAGGAGACTTTGGTTGATGGCCTTTGTGCTGAAGTTACTTTTCCGTATCCCAGGGAGAGGTGTGTGGTTTGTCATGGGCTTTAGTTTCCAGAACAACATCAGATGACTTGGCTGACGCGCTTAGTCTTCAGCGTGAGATGCATGGGGGCCCCATGTCCTGGGCAGCCCTCAACAGCTGTGGACTGAGCCCTCCCTGCTTCTCGCTCCTGGAGGCCCGCAGTGACCACACCGCAGTCTGAATTTGGCCAGTCGAAAGCGCCCTCTGCCCAGTGAACTCATCCATTCTTCTGAGTTCAGCTCAGCTCGGTTTCCCAGGATGGAGGCAAATTCTTCGCCCAAATGTAAAACAAAATGGCCTTGTGACAGTTAATCTTGTTGTCCATCCAACTGCGCCAGGATTAATTAACAGTTCAGCCATTAAGACACCTGAAGGGATTATGTGGATTAAGTCGTTCGAGATATAATAACCCACCCTAAATATGGGCAGTGACTTTCAGTAGCAGACTGTCTGAAAGGAAGTCCAAGAAGGAAGCTTGCTCTCACTCTCTCTCTCTCTCTCTCTTGCTCGCTCTCTCTTTTGCACTCTCCCTATGTGTTTCTGTGTCTCTCTCACTCTCTGTAGCTTTCTCTTAATCTCTCTCATTCTCTCTCCCTGTCTCTCTGTCTCTCTATCTCTGTCTCTGTCTCTCTCTGTCTCTGTCTCTCTCTCTCTCTCTCTCTCTCTCTCTCTCTCTCTTTCTCACCCTGTGTGGCAACCTCACCTCGCCTCCTGCTGCCGTCAATCTTTGCTGCCAGGTCCTTCAACCTTCTGGCATATACTGCAAATGAATGAGTGACTCCTCCTTCAGCCTTCAACATAAGACTGCGACTGCTGCAAGAGTTACAGTTGGTGCTAAGTACCCAGAAAGTGATCTCGCCTCCAGACCACTGGTGAAAAAAGCTCCTCTCTTCCACCCAAATTGGTGTTTGAAAATTATTCCAGAGGAATTCCCACATCAGGAATGCTAAGATGTTCAGTCATGAACTGAGTGGCTACAGGCCGCCACTGTTGGACTACACTAGACCTTATCATGTAAGCCAAGCCAATAAATCCCAGATAGATGATAGCTACATAGACAGACAGATTCATTCCATATGTTCCTCAAGAGAACTTTGACTAGCAGCTTAGAATTTCCCGATTCTAGAGTGGCAAGAAGCATTGATTTCTGAGCAGGAAGCCAGCTGTGAATCCCAGTGCTCCTTGTATGTCCCTCGGAAGGCCACATGTGAAGGCAGATGTGCGTCCTGGCTGTGCCCCTGGTCACAGGCTCCTCTCTAAGCGACACGACAGTTCCCCCACCACCCCATCAGAACGTGCCGCCCACCTGTCGCTTCTCTTTCCCTCGCCTGGCAGCTCTCCTGCTCCCATCTCCACACCTGAAGGCAAACTGTGAGGACAGGTACATTGGCCTCCAGGAACTGCTACCAGGTAGGTAAATAACATCAGTGTCATAGTTAGACGCAGGTGTTGACTTGACAGTTGAGGTGTCAAGCTCTGGGCACGTTTGTAGAGCATTAGTAGTGAGTTAAATCTTGAGTGTGCCTACAGGACATTGGCTAGTTGATGGGGAAGTGGGGAAGGCCCAGCCCATGGTGGGTGGGACTATGCCCTGGGCGAGTGAATAAGACAGAGGGAACTGGTTAGAAATGTTGGCATCCTTCTGTATGTTTGGCCAGACATGCTGGTCTGGCAAGTGAGGATTGTTCCTCTCTGTAGCAGTTACTAGCCTGCATGGCTGCTGATAAATCACCTTCAAATGGGTTAAGGGAAGAAGGGGTTTATTCTCTTATGATTGTCCAGTTACAGTTCTCAGTCCGGCTTGACGGGAGAGCTCACACTAACACCAGGGCCAAGGGAACTGGCCACACCATTTCTACATAATGGCTGAGAGATGGACGATCCTTACTTGCCAGACCAGCATGTCGGGCCAAGTGTGCACATGGATGCCAACTTTCTTAATAAGCTCTCTATATTTTTTTCCAGGACCTTCCCCCATCAGCTAGACAATCTCACACTCCCCTCTTAGGGAATTTCCTCTTGTCTCTTAACAACCAGCTTAGAGACTACCTCTTCCTTCACTGTGTATCTTGAAGTGATGTCAGAATCCTAGCAGCAGTATTGAGCTCCTCAGTCAGCTATTGCCAATCAAGCTGCTCTCCTTGCTGTTGTCTCGACTACTTGCTTTTCTCCTTGTTTCGTGACTGCAGTCACGCCTACATCCACATCTCCAGCTAGAAGCTGCATGAAGGAAGTCAATGATTCGCTCCTCCCAAGGGCTCGCACAATGCCTGGCATGACCTCACCCCATTGCACTGCACTGACCTGGATCTGGTTACTTTTTCACCTGGATTTGTCTCTGTAACCAACGGCGCCAGTTCCTGCCATTAATCAGCTGCCCAGTGCAGAGAGTCCTCCTTGATGGTTGAAATGAGAACAAAAGCTTGTAATGAGTCCCACATGCCTCCCGACCCGGGGGTCGGGTTCCTCTGGGTCCAACAACAGCTGGTTTGTGCTACTGGACTCTGAAATTCATGGAGGCTCCAGTTGCCCGGGCCTCCCCTGAGAACAGGAAAATGTCGGGGGGAATTTACATTGAGGGTCAAGGGCGTGGGCGGGGGAGGCATCTTTCCTGAGATGTAAGATGATCAATTCTGATCAATTTAGCTGGTTCATTGTGGTTTTCTTCCTTTTATGAAACAGAGTGAGAGGAAGACTTGGAGGTAGCACTTTGAGGTGAGATGGCTACACTTAAAGCAAGGAAAAGAATTCTTCATATCCCTAATATCAAAAGAGCTGTACTGCTGGACATCTTCTTTTAGAAGTCATTCATGCCAAGAATTCAGTTGCAAAAATAGCTCCTGTCCTTCACCTTTCTTTTATTCAGTCAACAAACTCTTACAAAGCTCTCTCTGCTCCCAGTTTGCACGAGGAGGCTGTGTGGACCCAAAAGCAGAGGAAACGAGGTCCTTTGACAGTGACGTGGGATGGATGGACATCAGGTCCAAGCGTAGAGAAACACTTGCGGCATAGCTGCTGTACCCCCACTCAGCCATACAGTCCCACCCACAGGCACTTGCAGTCTGGCAAAGAAAATAACGTCACACACTTCTGTATAGAGTGATAAGGATATAAGTTCCAGTCCCAATAGCAAAGATGGGGGAAACAGCAAGGAAAGGGAAATAAAACACCCACTGTAAAAGTTGACATGTGAAGTGTGTTCAGATTTCAAAGTCAAGAAACTCCTCTGTGCAGCTCAGGGATGAAAATCCACCAAGTAAGCAAAAGTCAGGTGGAGCCAGGAGCCTGGGGGGAGACGGGCACCAAAGCTGGGAAGAAGGGGAAGGAGGGGAGGGGAGAGAAGATGGTGGAGAGGAAGATGGAGGGAAGGGGAAGGAAAGGGAAGGAGGGGAGGGAAGAAGAGGAAGAGGAGGGGAGCAGAGGGGAGGGTAGAAGGAAAAAGGGAAGGGAAAAAGGGAAAAGGGAGGGGAGGGGAAAGGGAGGGGAAGGGGAGGGGGGAGGGAAGGGGGAAGGGAGAAGACAGGCGAGCAAAAGTATTACCATCTGTCATTACGACAATCATGCCAGTCTGGGAAAGGACTCAACATCACCAGACATCTAGGAGGCCCAGTGAGCTCCTGAGGTCACCACCCATGACTCTGCCCAGGCTTCAACACCAGTCACGCGTTGTCCTTCATGCATACTGAGGATGTTTCAGCACCCCACACCCCAAATCAACTCACAACGACAGGTGTTTAAGGTCTCTCTATCTTTTAACTGAATAAATGTATAATTACAGTCACAAGAAACTTGCCTTGCTCATACATATGATAATGCCTGTGTGTGTGTGTGCGCGCGCGCGCGTGCACATGGGATTTTACTGCAAATTGATGAAAGATCAGTCCTAGCATAAGAAGTGAAAGGTGTAGGCAAGAAGTGATGGAAATATGGATTTTATTAGTGATGACAGGGGCAAAAGAAGGACAAAAGAAAGCGACAGATGGTCAAAATCAGAGGGCTGAGAGGGGAGATAGAGAAAAGTCTCGATATCTGAGCAGCTAGTATTTATTAATTTAAAAAAGAATGAAGACCTGGCGAGGCAGATCAGCAAGTGAGACACTGCTCAAAAGCCGCCTCGGCTGGATCCCGGGAGACACCCAGGGCAGAAACAGGAAACTGACACTGATTGCAGCTTACCTGACAAATATTGGGAATTGAGCAATTTATATGCAACAAAAATTAATCTGCCTCCCTAGCGCCATGCAAATCCCATATGGACAGATCAACAGAACACGAGACTCTCTTACTTTGAACGGTCAAAGAACCTTACAGCGTTGATCACACCAAGGACTTGGAGATGGAGAAGTTATGGTGGGTTCGTCTGGTGGGCCCCAGGCTCTTTACAAGGAAAAGGTGAAGGGGTCTTTCGGGCCTCCTGGGTAGACATATACTATGTGGTCTGTGTGGTCATGGGGGAGGGTGACAGGAAGCGATGGTGGGCTCTACTTTGTCTAATCGCAGATTGCACTGTGACCCTAGAGGTGATGAGCACTGGATCTCTTCTCAGAACCCCACCCCCAGGGGCTTCACAAGAACAGCCACCCTAGCTGTCAGGACAAAGTCCAGGAACTACTTGCTTTTCTAGTTACAAAGGATTCTCCACCCCATCTTCAGTCTTAGAAATCTGTGTCCCTACCACTCACCAGAGCCCAGAGCTCAGCAGCTTGCTGGTAGGTTAAAAGCAAAACCACAAAAGGGAGGTGGGGATGGGGGATTTCAAGCCCATGCATAAAGAAAAGCACTTCTGCTTCTTCCAGAATTGTAAAGCACATCCAAATCCTCGCCACACGGCACGGAGGGGCCAACCTGCTGTTTCCCGTCTTGCACGGCCCAGGCTTCTCCGGGCTTCATTTTTTAGACCCTGTGAAGCAGTCTTTCTTCCCCCAGCAGCTGATGTCACCACGCCACGGGTTCTGGAGCAGAAGCTCATGCTGGTGGGCTCCATGCTGGTGGGCTTTCCTAACCTGGCTGCGGAGCTGCCATTCTTCCTGATTCCCAGCACAACACACGCCAGTCCTGGCTGCTTCTGCCTCCCGGGCAAGGCCCCATCCTGCAGGTCACACGCTGTGGGACCCAGGACTTTCCTGCACTAAGTGTCCCCCCCGCCCCCCCCCAAATACCAGTGGCTGCCTTTCTTCCTGCAGCCTGAGCCAGACTTGGTTGCAATCTGAGAAGGTTTTTCACTCCAGCATATGTTGCCAAGGCATCCCGCAAGGCCTGCTCTCTGTTTTCCCATTAGGATGAACTTCCAGCAGCATCGAACACCGTGCAGGTGTCTGAGAGTGACACACACTTCCCGTGGAAAGGGAAAATGCGGTTCCTGGAAGGTGATGGAAAGGCAGAATGTGCTTCTAGAGGAGGCAAGGAAGCATAAAATGCACGTTCAGAGAAGACAAGGAAATGTAAAATGCATGTCCAGAGAGGGCAAGCAATGCACATCCAGGGAAGGATGCTGATTTTTCCATGGCAACAATTCAGTTGAAGGCTGAAAAAACTTGACTGAAAGTCATTTTCAAAGTGAATATCATTTTAGATGCACAAACATACGGCGACCTTTCTTTTTATAAAGTGATCGAATAAGGGTTGGAATCGCTGGAATGTGCCCTCCCTCTCTCTCCTCTCCTGCCCTCTCTGCTCTTCACAGACACTTGGAAAAGAGGCATCTTGGTGCCAAGGTCCTTGGGCAGTGTTAGTAAGAACCAAGGAGAGCGATCTCGCTGGATGGGAACAATGTGGGAGAGCAGTCTGGCTGTGCCTGGTGTACCACATGACCCCCGTGGCCCAACAAGGGTACTTTCCTATATAGACCACCAAGATGCCCCCTGAGTCCCTGCTGAGCACGCCTGGATCTTCACGGTCTAGTGTTACCCACTTTGTCTGGGACTGGCGGGAATGTAATTATTTATGAAAGAAAGGAGAAAGAGAGAGAGGACTCAATGCATGCCATGATACATGGGCAGAGGTCAAAGGGCAACTGTCAGAGGTCATCCCTCTCCTTACATTCTGAGGGCTTCCAGGGATGGAAGTAGGTTTGCAAGCAAATGCCTCCCTCTCCTCTCCCACTGTCAGCTCTCTCTTCCGTTCAGCGGGTCTCCCACCTTATGGCTAAACTCTTGGTTCCCTTGACGACCAGGCCCTCAGCTCTATTAAAACTTATATTTACTTGTTCATATTTATTTATTGTGTGCATTTGTATGCGTGTGTATTTATGTATCAGAGGGCATTGTGTGTACCTGTGACCAGAAGTGTAGGTTTCTGCTATGTCCACCTGGCATTTTTACATGGATTTTGGGATCTGAACTCAGGACCTTGTTGCTTGTGATGCAGAATCTAAACCCCTGAGCTATCTCTCCAGCCCCAAAATATGTATTTCTTACATCTCTGTCTCTATCATGGACCTTTGCCTTGCCCACACACACTGTGGATTCCTGGAAGGTGATGGAAAGGCACCTCACTTAGTGACGGACAGAACACAGGCATGCAAGAATTGCTCCTCCCTGATAGGCTGGCAGAGAAAGGGCTGGTGTGCCCAGTGGCAACCAGAGGCTTCAGAGAGCCTTTCCTCTCTAATTGTGGGTGTCGTGGGTCGTGGGCTCCCAGGGAGATCTGAAGGTCTGCTGCCTGCGCCTGACCTTGAGGTCAGCGAAGAAATCTGCCTCTGGCCTCCGAGTGCTGCCTGCTCCCAATCAAGCCTGAAGCTCAAGACGAAAGCAAGAAATCAGGACGTTCTACCAAGCCCCAGGGCTGCGCTGTGTCCCACGGGGAGGCTTGACCTCGCCTCCCTGCTCTGGGCTGGGAATGACCCAGCCCCTTGTCCACCCAGCGGCTACCAACTTGATTTTGAAGACACAGCTTGGCACCTCCTCAGAACTGCCGTTCCAGCATCTGTCCCCAGGCTGAATAGACTCTGACAAGGAAGCGCTTTCTCAAGCCTGTCTCCCTACAGGAGGCAAAAGTTTCTTACAGACAAGCAGAATCTGGTCTGATCCATCCCTCCCTCCGCATGAGCTATTTCTTAGAGTAAAGGTTGACAGTGGGGCGTGGGGAGATTTCAGCAAAGGAAGCCAGAACTTTGGACTCTGTTCCTTCCTCAGTACGGGGCTCAGAGAACGTGATAATCGCATGTGACAGATGGACACTGTCATCAGAACGTCCTCCACAGGCCTGGGGCCTCAGAGGCACGGATTGACAGTTCCCATAATGGAGGAGATTGGGCAAGAAGGAGGGGCTGGCCAGAGCTGGGAGGGGGGGGTCAGGGCTGTAGCACAGGGACCCAGGCAAAGAGGGGGACCTGGAATATCAGAACAGGGGTTATCAAGAGGCTCTTCGTCCTTGTCTAACGTGGCAGAAACAAACAAGCGCCATGCTCGGTCACCATGACATTTGAGCTGCCAAGACACGATCTTCCTACAACCCAAAGATGAGCCAGCCACATGTTCCCACGGCCTCCCAAGGCCTGGGCACAGGGGACACGTGGGAACAGACTTCAAGGGCACAGAGACTTGAGAACAGCTTTCTCCACCTCTTTCTTACGAAGTAGGAGGCAAGAAGATATGCTGTAGAATATTTATGGACATCTTATATTTTTATGTCTTTATGTGTATGCATTATAATGTATGTGGTGTGTGGGCATATATTTGTGTGTGTGTATATGTATGCATGTGTGTGTCATGCATTCTGTGTGTTGTGTATGTGTGTGATATATGTATGTGTACACATGTATTGTGTGCTAGTGTTGTATATGTGTGTATCTGTTCTTTGTGTGTTATGCGTGTATGGTATATGTATGTGTTTGTGTACATGCATGCATACTACAACACATATGCAGAATTGAGAAGACAACTCTGGGTGCCTTCTTCCTGGTTTAATTTAATATTTTTATTCTTTATTATATAATATAATATTCTTTATTATCTTTTATTCCATATGTGAATATAATGCATTGATGTCATTTCCATCCTTTACCCCTAACCCCACCCTTCCTTTCCCATTGCATGCCCCTCCTTTCTGTCCACTCTCCCATAGGAGCACTGGGTGACAGGTGCGCACTATCTCATGACCTGGGTTCCATGGATTTGAACTCGGGTCCTCAGCTTGTGCGGCAAGCACTTTTACCCGCTGATCCATCCCCCAGCCCTCCCTTTATTTCATTCTCTCTGCCTTACCAGAGACTCGCTCATGATAATAACAGCTCTACCTTCCTAGTCATGTGTGTCATTTTTTGTGGGCTGCCCGTGAGGCTCCTCACTGTCAAAAACCACTTAAAATGATTATATTTTAGCTGGACAAACACAAACTGCACTAAAAACAAAAGTAAAGCTTATTATATGTGATATTTTTAAGTGGTTAGAGGTCTTTTGGAGACTTAATTATACCTTAAAAAAAGATTCTGTTGTTGGTTTGGGGAAAAATATTAATTTACTGTATTGATTCCTCAGAGACATACTCTGAGCTATAAGTTGACATTAATTATTCATGGCCCTGATAGGTCCTATATTAAGGGAAATTTTTTTTCCATTAAGGCTGAATTTACTAGCTCAACATTTTAAAAACACCATGCCTGGGGTTATCCAAGATACAAATGTATCTTAATCACAATAGAGTGTTATCCAAGATACAAATGTATCTTAATCACAGTAGAGTGGTTTGAGACGTGTCAAGCAGACCTCAAAATGGGGGGAGGGGATGCAGCAGACTAAGAGGAAAGACAATGTAAGGACTATACCAAGCAAAAATTTCAGAGAGAATCATTACAGTTCTCACCACCCGGATCACAAAGCAATACGGTCACTCTCAGACATCTTCTGCATCTTCCCTTCCTGTTTGCATTACTTCCTCCACTAGAACAAATATGCTCACAATGTAATATCCCCCAAGCCTACTCCCCCTTAGGAAACTGACCACAGAATATGATGGCGGGGGAATGACACCCCACATTGCCATCCAGTCCAACAAAAGATCATCAACAGGGGAGACCAGCCAGGAGGTTCTGCAAGCGCAGACCTGGCGACCAGCCCACCTCTGCAGTCTCACTTCTTTATTCCACACTGACCACTTGGTTCTGTCCCCCGTAGAGGGCAGAGCCCTGAGGACTGGTGTCGAAGGCTGTGCTCATTAGATATGAAGAAAGAGACTGTGACTGAATAAAAGGAAACACCAAATCCCTTTGGTATCTTTAAGAATGAAAGCAAACAGCCACCTTCCGAATACCACTAGGTGCACTGTGCACGAGGTACTGATCTCATAGTATCTATTAAACATTTCCTCAAAGGAGAAGATAGTGATGTCCCAATTAAGTTGTTTTAAATGATGTTTGCCAAATATAGGTGATGCTATTACATCTTTTAAAATAAAATACCATTCATATCACATACAGAACATGCACCAAGGCCTCCTCATGAGACTTTGAAAGGAGATAAAATTCCTCAACAGATGGAGGAAGAATGGATGCCATCGATGGAGATAACCCATATGCTGGAGAACGGTGCTACACAGCTCACTTCGTGGGATGGAAAGGTGAGCTGTTGGAACGGAAATCCAAATTCTACACGTGCATTTTCCTTCGAGCATGCCTTCAAATGCTCACAGGTGCCTGCACCCAGCCAGAGCTGTGCATGGCCCAGCCTCCAGGCCTGCCTGTCTTCTGAAGACTACAGCCTGACTCAATCAGATCTGCCAATCATGACCTTGTCTCCTAACTGTGCAATCTGTCCTGCAGAGTGAAGGAGTAACAGAACTCACAGGTACAGCCTGGCCCTCCCCGAAATGGACAGCCACCTCGTGTGAGTGTGTCCATTGTGGGCAAAGCAAGACAATTCTATCTAATGAGGTCTGCGTTCTTAAGAAGTACCCCCAAAAGGTGAGACTTCGACATAGGACAGCCACTCTGGAAAACAGCCTGAAAATTCCTCAAAATGTGGAGTGCAGAATTACCATCTGACCCAGACATTCCACTCCCAGGAAACGAGAAAGTTCCATACAAAACATATACATGACTGCTAGTGCCAAAGCAGAAACCTCCCGGTGATTATCAGAAGACAAAGGGATACCTGAGATGCACTACTTTCCAACATAAAAACTTACACAGCCATGAAAAAGGAATGAACTTCTGCTACCCGCTGTAACAAGGGTAAAGTGTGAAGACACGCTGTTCAGGGAGGGGCGCTGGCACTGAAGACCATATATATCACGTGATTTGGTGTCAAAAATAGGCAGTTCCAGAGAGACAAAGAGGCTAGAGGTTTCCAGAGATGGAGTCCAACTAGATGGAGGAAGGACGACCAGCGGATTGATGCTTCTCTCTGAACCCAATACCTGCTCAATTCCTTAGGCCTTCGTGATTATTGGCAACTCTGGGAAGTCACCAAAACCACCATGGAACTGTGCGTGCAGAGAATGCACTGAAATTGCACGTATATTTTAAAATTCCTCTACGGAAAATGAATAAAGCCTGCTGCTGAAAGAACAAATGCTTATCTTCCTTTTGTTCCTTCATCTGACTTCCGCATCACAGACTCCTCCCACTTGCACCTGTTCTGGAAGCTTCCCCTGAATTCTTCTGCTTTCGTTCCCTGTCCACAAGAAGCAGTCTAGCTCGTGTTGGTTGGGTTTTCACGGAAGAACAAATGCACGTGCCCACAGCAACCGGGGCCGAGGGTGCTGGATGGAAACAAAGGGACAAAAGGCAACTGGCCGGAGCCAGAGCTGAGAGACCTACTGGAGGCCAAAAGCTGTCCTTGGACCTCTGCATCCATGTATGGCAAGTATGTGAACACACAAGCACGTGTGCATACGTACAAGAGATAAACAAATGCAAATTTTGAAGCTCTCTGAATGTTAATTACAGTAGCAGCAGCAACCACAGTACAGCCCTGTACATAGAAACCACTTTGCTCATATATGAGCTCATAAACACCTGCAAATATGATGGGCACTCATGCCACTTAGGAAGAGCACTTGTCACTCGAGTAGACCACAGACACGAGTTATTCAAATACAATGCAATTTTTTAAATCTTTTTTGGGGTCAGTACCAGGGATTGGATCTCTGGCATTACATTCATAAGGCACTGCCACTGAGTGACACCCCCTAGAACATTAGAGCCAGAAGACAGGTAACAGGGCAGTGAGCTGCCGTCTTCCCATGACGACACAGTGGTGGCAAACATGAATCCCCAGCACGGTGGTGACCGGCACTAAATCTGCAGATGACCTTCCTATAATGGTCAGCAACAAACAGAGGACACACTGCGCTTTGCCCTAAGGAATACCGATAAGCAACCTATACGGTCCAGGAAGGAGGAGGATGCCCAGCCATGTGCTCAAAGGGGGAGCGAGCAGACTCCAAGAGAAGGCCCACATCAGAACTGCAGGGCCCTGGTCAAGGTGGGTGATCCGAAACCATAGGACACGACATGGAAGGAAGACTTGCAGGGAGAGAGGACTGGGGGAGGGAGATGGGGGAGCAGGGAGAGAGATGGGGGAGCAGGGAGAGAGGAACACATGGAAACGCTTTGCCTACTTAAATGCAATCATCAGAGAGCAACTTCGTCGATAAAAAGAGAAAACAACACGCTGCACTTCCCAAGCACCAGCCCCAGGATGCATCATATAAGTGAAAACACAGGCTCATGCCCATTGGAAATTAATTCTTCAATTGCTTTGGGGAAGGGATGGGAGGGACCTTGCAGCTCAGATTCAGGGAAAGCAGCTTCTCTGGATGGGATGAAGATAGGCCTGTTAACCTCCACGGGTGGGGCGGGACTACATGTTTCATGGCCACCAGTTCCCAAGGAAAAAACAGATGGAAGTGGTCTCCACATGGCAAACTCAGACCCACGGTGAAGGCGAAGTTCACATGGAGCCCATGTCCTTAGCCAAGCGACTCGGTCAGAAGGCAATCTGCAGTCTCTTCCAGAACACTTCCCACAGCGTGAGAGATCTGATTCTCCAGTTCCTTGTTCTGCCCCACCCTCTGGGGACGAGGGCACTGCCCTGCACCAGCCACCACAATGGCATCCTGCCTCTGCACCACAAAGCTGCCAGACAGCCTCTACCTGTTCTCTGCAGCACTGAGGACAGACTTAAGGGTCTTTCCCCATGCCCACGAGCCAGGCCTGGGCTCACGGAAGGTCACCAAGTTCAATACTTACACAACTTTCAAACCTCAATTGCCCCCATCCAACTTGTGTGATATATCAGTGTTCGGCACTGAAGGTTTGAGCTAGTGTGGAGCTTCTAGTATCCAGACATACCAATAGATTTCACCAGGCAGGTCTGAGCCGTGTCCTGTGGGCCATCTGTGTCCCACACTGGCTGGTCATATGATACACCCCAATACAAAGTCCCAAATATTTGTAAATCCTATGAGATTATTCTGTGGTTCTCTCCCTCCCTCTCTCTCTCTCTCTCTCTCTCTCTCTCTCTCTCTCTCTCTCTCCTTCCTTCTCGCTGTAATGCAATTGTGCATATCTTGAGCGTGAACTTTGTACATGACAAGGTCATGCTGCACTGTCAAAGGCTTAGACGTGCCTCTAGCCGCCTGCAGCCCTATAGCTAGCTTTCCATGCGTATATGTCGCCTATTCTCTCCTGAGCAGTCTGATGAACTAATTTGAGTTCTGCACTCTCCTGGCCCTTCCATCTGGGTAACATATGTTCATTCAGTCGCTGAAGGCTTACTGAGCCATACCATGCGGAAAGCACCCTGGTTAGGTAGCACAAGGTGTAGAAAAGGGCGGAGAAAGCAAGCTCCCTGACTGACAGGCATCTGGTTAAAGAAGAGCCAGTGAGGAGAGAAAGTGCACACTGGCTACAAAGCTTGGAATCTAGGAGCATATGGGAATCTAGAAACAAGGCTTGGCTGACATGTCAAGACTGAGACACGACGCCATCTCAGAGCCAGTGAAAAGCAAGTCATAAAAAAAATCAATAAACGGGACTGGAGAAGGTGGCTCAGGGGTTAAGCCTCTTGCAGGCGGAAGGTCCTGAGTTCGGATCCTAGACCCCACGTATAGACGCCGGGCGGAAGCGGGGGCGGTCTGCGTTTCTGGTCCTGGTAGGGCGGAGCCTGTGAATCCCAGGGCAGAGTAAACAAGGAGGAAGCGGAGGCGTCCATGGTGGTTCCCAAATTCGCCTGTGGTTCTACACACACACACACACACATCACACACACATCACACACACACATCACACACACATCACACACACACACACAAATGAATAAAAAAAAAGATTTCTTCTGATAAAAAAATCAATAAACATCTGCAATTACATGCGCATGCAGACACACACACATACACACACACATACACACACACCAAGGAAAGGTAGGATGTGGCAGGGAATATCCACTAGATGGTCTAGAAAACTCCCACCTGTGGGGGCCACGCTCCTTTTAGACAAGCTTCGTCCAGGAGCAAAGCAACAAACATGAACGGAGCATTGATCCATAAAGACACAAAGCACCCAAGACAGGGGGTCATTTTGCTCCCAAAAATCTATAGCCCGATCAATTCCTGATTAAGAATTTTGTATTTTTCTCGATAAAGATAATTTAGCACCTCTACAGTGTACTAACCAATTTCCTCTCATTCAATTTTTTTCTTGACAGAGTCAAGTTTGAATATCTAAAAGCAAAGAATTCCCCAGAGAGGAAGCAGGGGTGGGTGGGAGGGAGTTGTGCTTTTTGGTGACATTGCTCTGAGATTCAGTTTTACCTCCCTTGACTTACTACCAGATCTACAGAAATGGAAATGTATCTCTGAAAAGAAGTTTGATTTTGCATTGTTATCTGGCTCTGTTTTGGGTTTAAAAAAAAAAAAAGCTAACTGCAACAGAGTAGCGAGACTTTTCATGAAGGACATGATACCACATCTCGGGGATCTTCCCTTCCACCTGTCAAACACCAAAGCTGGCTGTCAGGGGCCTGTAGGTGTTAACATCCCCCCCCCCCAGATCCCAATTATTCAAGATAAACAAGTGAAAAAGTTCAGGTAGTGGATGGGATTTGTCTGAACAGAAGGTAGGAAGGGCATCACGCATTCCAGCACTCGCAAGCGAAGCGCGACTAAATTTAGCAGCCAGTGATATTGATTTGATTAAAACTGGTGGAAGACTTGTAAATGTCACTGGAACTTAGCAAAATGAATATTATTAAATCCTTCTGGTGACGGGAAGACTAACAAAGGGATTTGCAGCGGTTTCTGTAATTAATTGCTCTGTCATGGTTTATATTAACTTACAGTACAACTCCATTAGCTCAGACCTGTCATCTCCGCCCAAGGAGCTACCAAGTAATCACGAGCACATTAAAGAATAAATTAGTTTTTGGCTTAGAGCCTAGTTGTAGAATGTTTCATTCACGTCTGCGGCAGACATATGTACCTAATAAAGTTGGGACGAATGAGTTAAAGTACGGATCCGTCAATGTCGGAGGGCTGCATGTCAGAGACGACACTCAGCCTTACCCATGAGGTCCAAGAAAGCTGGTCCTCGGTCGGATCACCCCTCTTCTAGCAGATGCCTGGGTAAGCTGAGGCACGTGGGACCCCTTAAAACAAGGTAAGTCTTCCGAGAGAGTACCCCTTAAGCAGCCGGTAGCCTGTGGCTGTTATAATAGCTTCATGTGTTTTTTGTTAACACATCATTACCCTGAAGCTGAATAAATGATTCCCTCGATCCTGCCCCTATGTGCAAGCTCAGAGCCAGAGACAGAGCTGCGACTCCTCACCTAGATTACAGGGATTTGCAAAGGTCTAGCCAATCATCTCTAGTTTTGGTAGTTGGCCGAAGCCCCAAGCAGGTCTTGATAGAGGACTGCGTTACATTTCAAAGAAAGCTCCGAGTGCCTCGAGGGCTGGGGAGCTAAAACTTGTACCATTCCCTGTCGGTGTCAGGACCCGGAAAGCTCTACCAGGTGACAGGGAGCCCCACCCATGGGCAGCATCCTGTTTGGAGCCTGGGGGCCGGGAACTCAAGCTTGTGGCCCCGGGAGTTCACCCCATCCAAGGGCAAAATCATTTCAGCTCAAATCTCTGGGCACTACCCAGGCATTCCTAATTTGTCCTGGACCACTTCTGTAATGTGGATCATCAGATGTCAGCAGCTCCTTCGCAGATGCGGGGCCCCGCCGCGCGTGGAGCTGAGACTCAGGAGCCGCTCCTGCTGGCAGCAGCAAGCAAGAAACGTCCAGATCGCAGCGCGCGCAGCCGCAGCCAGCTGGAAGGCGCAGACATTACTGAGGATAAAATATGAAGCGCGTGAGTCCATTTCTGAAATATGGGGGAGCCTGCTTGTGCTCTTTCTAATGTGCAAAGTGATTAGATCTCATGTCTGCGATAAAGGGGGGCTGAAGACTTGCAGGAAAAACCTGGAACCCCCACTAAATTTTATTCAATTGGTCTCTGGCCTTTCATTACCCACCCTTGACTTCATTTTAAATAGATAGCAAAGTAAAAAGAAACATGTTCTTCCATAAAGAAACAAATGCTAAAAAAAAAAAAAACTAACTGGTGGTAGAAAGGGAAGACTGGAATTAAGTAAAAAAAATGGTAGAAAAGAATATGCAAGGTTTTTGTAAAACTGAAATTATTTCTAAATACTAGTTTTCAAATAATACACTAAGAAGGGAAGATTCATTAAGCTATTCTTTCTATAGTGTTTTTTATTTCTTCCTATTGAGGGTACAGGAGAGAAATACAAAAGGGAAAATAGTAAAAAGAAATTCTTAAGCCTGAGAAATTGCTGATAGGAAATAAAAAGGCCCACTCCCTTACCATTCTCCAGAATTCCCCTCTGGAATGCCATTTGGCCAAGAGTCTGCAAGAGGCTTGCATTGCCATTTGATCAGAGGGTCTGCAAGAAGTCTACATGCTGATAAGACTGCTAAACTGCTTGGCTGGCGCCAGTGAGTCAACTGGTGGATCTGCACCCAAGAGGGGCCACTTACAACCTCCTTTGTCCCTTATGTATAAAAACTGTGTGGAGGCGTAATTTGGGGCTACACTCACATCACCCTGCCCGTGTGTATAAGCCCTGGTACCTCTCTCTCTCTCTCTCTAATAAAGCCTCTCAGTTATTAATTTTTAACTTTTGGTCTATGGATGACCATAACAAGGGCCTTACTGAAATCATCAAAGCAAGAAGACAAAGTGGGTTTAAATAAGACCCACAAAATAAGTTTACATATACATGGTACGTTAATGCGATTTACCATTAAGGCTGACTTATTAAGCACTTCATTTAAAAAATATGTCCCAAGCCAGACTTCCATAGAAGCATGAAGTATGTATTGTTTGTTCAGGAACGAATGGCACACGTCATCAAAAGAGGAAAACAGGGAAAGATGTGAAATCATCAGTCACAAAATGGGGAGTTTGGCTGATGAATGGTCTTCCATTTCTCTGATTTCCAGTTGCTTTGAAACAACACAGATGCAGAGAGAAGGAGAGAGAAAGAGAAGGGAAGGGAAAGGAGGGGAGGGGAAGTAAGGGACAGAAGGGAAGAGGAGACATAGAGGGAAAGAGGGAGAGAGAATATAGATTGTGAATATATTGCAATAAGACACCACTACACAGACCACAAAGAGAATCTTTTCTTTGGCGGCGCTTTGTGATTCCTGCCCTTTGTCTATGTTTGCCCCAAAGGATTTGCAAATTATCAAATATAGATTCTAAATCTGCCAGGGAGCAGAAAGAGGTGCCCGCAGATCAAACAGTCAGGGCTTGTCATCTTTCCATGAGAGGGACCCACAGAATCACCTCGATTCTCTGAATGATTACAAAAAGCTGGGATGATTCGGACAGGTGGTCTTTTGCTTGAGTTGGCTAATTAATAATGTAAAAGGAATTAAATTTTTTTAAAAAATTGAAATAGTTTTTTATATCGTTCACATTTTGTTGGCCTGTGTGTGTGTGTGTGTGTGCGCGCGCGCATGCTCACACACATGCATGTACATTTAACTACTTCAAACAAATTATACACACACACACACACACACACACACACACACACACACGCTCTACTTTGAGGTCTGGTGCACGTTCCACATGCAGGGTTGAGCCCCAAGTGTGTCAGAAAAGCAGATGTTTCATTTTCCGCAGAGCCCACATTTCCCATTCACACTGCTCGCTTTCACGTCTAGATGTAAAGAGCAGCTTTGTCCCCCAGTAGCTAAAGAAGACCCTATGTAGGAAGTTAACAAAACACAGCTCTTGGACAATGGATTTGATCTCTGCGGCCGGGAGCCAGACCTTTCAAATGCATCCCTTTCTGGCCCTGACAAATTACAGGTCTCTGAAAAGAGCCGGTGACCCTTTTCAAGTGAGCCTGTCAAACGGGCTCAGAGGTGCCACATGATCTACTACGGCAGCCTCACATCTTGCCAAGCTCTGTGGTCCAGGAGCGACCATCTGCGGAGCCCAGATTTCCTGAGGGCCCATTGGAGATCCCTTACCTCTGCTCCCACTGTTTATCCAACCGTTCACCTTCCCACAGACAGCCCTGGATGCTGGTATATTACATGGTTGATTCCCCCAGCCAAAATAAATGTATTTGTGGTACAGTACAGTATAGAGAAAAAATGCATTTTTAAGCAAAGGGAAACCGTCCTGTGTTTGCACCCTCAGATGACATATTTGCGTGCTTTGAATATGAAGAATAAGTAGGTCATTCCACTGGAAAGAACCCAGCCACATGCTCCACCTATTTCAGACTCTCCGGTGACCCCAGAGAATGGACAGGTTGTGACCCCTGAGTTAGTAGGGAGGTCTATGCAACTTGACAATAATTTGCAAAAGACTCTCCCCAAGGGTAGGCCAAGACGCAGTATGCCCGGTGAAGATGTGGCAGTTCAGATCCACATCTTTTTTTTTCCAAATTAAGGAATATGTGTAGGAACTTAAGTGGAAGCTAGGTGTCTGATGATGGTATGCATTGACTCTTCTCAGACGCCTAAGTATTGGTGAGCTAATATTTATTTCAGTGAGCTGAGGAGATGGCTCAGAGGGCCAAGCCTTTGCCTCAAAGGTTAAAGGACCTGAATTCTGATCTCAGACCCTATGTAAAATGCCAAATGGGTATGGCAATGGCCTGCAATTCTGGTCCTGAAAGGTAGAGCCTGGGAAACCCCAGAGCAAGGCAGTGAGGTAGAGCGAGCCAGTGAGGTGTTTGGACCACCCAGTCTTTGTCAAACTCTAGTCTTCTGTCTTCAGACCACTCACTGTCCGTGTTGGGTCTCTCCTGAACAGCCTGCTCCTACAGTATGCTTCTGTGGACATATTATCATCCACAGACACGTGTTCGCAATTCTTTGCCACTCACAGGAGACCGTACTTTACATCTCTTCATCCCTCCGTGTGGACCTGGTACACGCTGGAATTTCATGGAAAAACCTCGGAGCTGGAAATTGAGATTAATTAAAATGACAATTTAAAAATGAAGGCTGAATCTGAGCATTGTAAGGAGCAAAATGTCTCACAGTCCAGTTCCAGCACTCAAATGCCCCAGGTTCTCTGAACCCATGTCTGCTTACATGATAATCACAGGCTGCTAAGATGAGTGTCGCAAAAATGGAATCTAGTTGCGGTTACACGCTACTCAGGTGGAATAATGAATGCTGGGGAAAATGTTCAGTGCGTTTCAGGGTTAAAAAAAAAAAAAAAAAGAGGCTCTATTCCTGAGGCGTATTTACATTCCACACAAAGGCAAATTAGTGCACTTTGTCTGGAGTTAATGGTGATTTGATGGTGTGAGACTCAGAACATGTCAAACCACTCCGGAGCTGTTTCTAAACACTGACTCACAAAGGCGGGCAAAAAAAATTACTTGTATAATGACAGAATCAAATTCAGAAAAGATTTTAAAATGTCTGTCATTAAATAATTAATCCTATAGGGAGCTCAGCATACATCAAAATGAAAAAGAGTGAAAAGTTCTTTTAATAGGTATGTTATAGCTGGTTGGTTTCTCTCTCTCTCTCTCTTTCTCTCTCTCTCTCTCTTTCTCTGATAAAGAACCTATACAGAATGATTATAACAGATCTGCTATCTCTATTCATTTATCCAAGGTATTGAACAAAATGAAGTCATGAGTTTAAATTTATGTAGGTCAATCAACTTTACGACATCCGATGATCCAGAAAGTAGCAGGTAAACTTGCCCCAGTGTGTCAACATGGGCACTGTGGGTCAGATGTGACTGTTGACAAGACAGGGTGACTAAATTCTTAATGCACATGCACTCCATAAGTAAAATCCTGCATTTAGCAGTGAGGCGGTAAGCATGCAGGGTGACTTCTACCCGGCATGGTACATACACCAGTATCATCTGGCCTACAAACAAGCCATGTGACTGGTTGAGTGCCATCTCCCAAAGCCAAAGTAGACAAAATAGCACAGCCAGTGTTGTTCTGAGAAGTATACTGTAATTAGTAGATTTTTAAGTTCTGTTTAAGTTCTGTTCAGATAGATATTTAAGTTCTGGTTTTTTAAGGAGAAAAAATATCTTAGCTATTCTCAGTACAAACTTTTCCATGTCTCCTGTCACTCCTGTTGCCCATAACTTTGAGGACTGAGGCATTAATTGGAGGATTAATGTGCAGGTGCACAACCCCCTCTAGGAACTCACAGTTCCGAGGCCGTCATTCTCTGCTTGGAATAAGTGCCCACCCAGGATACTTTTTACCTAGGGATGGGGCTCAGCTGGTAGTGCATGGTGGTGTGCTCTACGGGGAGTGGAGGCAGACATGGCAGGAGTTCGTCCTCAGCTACATGTGCAGTGTGTGGCACACCAGGACTACACAGTACCCCATCTCAAACAATAGCAACAATGCCAGACTCTCCCTTTTCATCAGGATGACTAAAGCTACCAGAATCATGAGCCTTTGTTTACTAAAAATAAATTTTCTTTAAGTAGCTAATGTTCAAAGCTCTGAAGATTTGCTAGTGAATGCGCAGCGTGTCTATCTTCAAGAATTTCACAGACTTGCAAGAAAGACAGACATGCAAATTCCTGTGTATTACATAGAGCAGAATCGGCACAGCTTATGACCAAAGAACAGCCCAAATGAAGTTGAGCTACAGATGACAGAGGAATGAATGCTAAAAGGAAATTGGAAGGCTGGGATTGTGGTGCAGCATGCATGAAGCCGGGGTCCATCCCCGCCACACAATCTAGCATGGTGGCACTTCCAGAAGAGGACTGATGGCAAGATCAGGAGTTCAAGGTCACCCTCAACTACATACTAAGTTTGAGGCCAGTCAGGGATACAGGAGCCCCTGTCTCACAAAGGAAGCTCAGGAAATATTTCCTCAAAGAGGGGAAATAAGAGTCAACCTTCCGGCATTGCAGGAGCAGCAAAACTGAAAAAAATAAATCAACGAACCACTATCCAGAACTTCAGAGACTCTATATCGACCACCTAGAACTAGGCCAGCCTAATCTCTCCCCATCCTGAAGCTCAGGGACATTTGCGGAAGAGGGGGCGGTAAGAGTGTAAGAGCAAAAGGATGGAGGAGTAACGATATGCAAGATTCTCCACACAAGCTAGGGCCGAAGCAATCATAATTGGACTTTGCATGCCCTGCGCAATGTCCAACACACTATTGAGCCCACAAAGTCTAGCATTTGCTAAAGGCACTAAGATCCTTGGAGGCAAGGGATTCACAGCCACAGTAGTGTTCTTATGCTTAAAGGGAACACAGGAAACGGTTCTGGGAAATGCCCCTGGGTCCTTGCACCTCATTGGAGAGGAGGACCCAGAGGAGAGATTGGTATGCACATTTTAAAGGATGCTCCGGGGATGGGAAGGGGAGGCACTGGGGGATGGGGCAGGAAGGAGGGGTGGGGGGCACAGGGGGATGGGGGTTGGAGGGAGGGTGGGGACCAGTATACCTGTTAAGTTTGTATGAGTGGAAATAAAAAAAAAAGTCTAGCATGGACTAAAGGCACTAGGATCCTTAGAAGCTAAGGATTAACAGCCACAATAGTGTTCCTATACTTAAGGGGAACACAAGGAAGAGTTCTAGGAAATGCCACTGAGTCCTTACACCTCATCAGAGAGGAGGACCCAGAGGAAAGTTTGACATACACATTAAAGGATGCTCCAGGGATTGTGGGGGGGCACTGGGAGATAGGGAGGGAGGGAGGAAAGGAAGGGGAAAAGGGAGGAAGGAGCAAGGGGTTCCAAGGAGGGGTAGAGGGGGGAGGGGACTAGGGAACATATTAAGTTTGTATGAGTGGAAATGAAAAATGAAAAAAAGTTTGTAATTATAAAAAAAAGAGTCAACCTTCAATAATCACAAAATGTTAATAATAAAGGACAGAAGTTTACAACTACATGAATAAAGGCTGGAGTCGGGTCATCAGAGAAACAAAGGTAGGTGCTGGGTGTCATACTAAGAAAACAGGAGCTCTCCAGGGAGTGAGAAAAAATGAAAGATTTTGGAAATGAATCACAGCAAGAAGATCTGGTTTCAAAAGAAAAGTCATCGGCATGGCGCTGGATTACAGACTGGAGGGCTGAGAGGAATGGACATTATCGTGAAGGACCAACTAGGAGAAGCCACACAGTGCGGCTAGAAGGCTTAACGGGGTAAACACCGATAAAAGAAAGAGATCTTAGTAAGTAGATGGTGTGGGGGAAGAGAAAGCTAGGGAGTAGAATCATGTTCACATCTCCACCTAGACGAGGCCAGTCCGTGGGAAACTGAAGAGCAAGAAGAAGAGAAGACTGTCTTGGAAAGCCAAGGAAGAAAAGTTAGAAGAGGAAGCAAGGAAGAAGCAAGAGAACTAAAAAAGGAAAAAGTATCCAAGGGACAAAGGAGACTTTGTTCCCCAAGCAGAACGGGCTTCCTACACAGGGGCCTTGTCCACAGCCTAATCCTACCGCACACTATGCAGTAAGGGAAACAAACTGAAGCCGTGTCAGGCGTATCATAACTCACCACACTCTTTCTTGCGATGGAATCTGTTATCAAGCTACTTACAATTCCGACGACGTGCTCAGAGTCACAGGGGAAACAGGTCAGCTGTAAGTGTATTCATTTATTTATCCAGCCACTATTTGCTGTCAAACAGGACTGTATACCTGGCAGTTTGCCAGGGCTGGACATAGAAGGACATAAAAAAAAAAAAAAAAAAAAAAAAGCACACATGACCTCTACCATCACCGATTCTCTCAAACAAGAATCTGGAAAGTGCACTCCAGGGAAATGGAACTGTCAGACCAAGGCCTCACTTCCCACTTTTCATGTGAAAGGGAGTTAGACGCTCTCACTGAGATTTGCAGAGTAAGTTCTAGCACAGCAGATTCCGTGGCTTTGAGCACCTCAGTTCCTTCTCTGGACTGTTACAGATACTGACTCTGGCTCTTCCTTCCTGATTTTCAATAATACAGTGGCTTCAATCCACAAAGAGGGTCCTCCCAGAGGGGATAGGCCACGAGCAGCTGGGCCCACCCAGTACCATGTGAAGTAGAATCTCTGGAGGGAGTGCACGATTTTTGAAAACACTCCCACACCCCAGGATGCTAATGGGTCTTGTCCAACTGCGTGGTCAGGATCGATTTCCTAAAGAAGCCTCTATCCCACCACCCCGCCTGCTCCATGCTCCATTTTAATCTAGGCTTTTCTCTAGGACTGGGTTCTAAGCTGTGGGGTCTGAATACTCCCTGATTTATATTAGCAAGACTGCTCCTTGCCAAAATAAGAGCTCAAGGGGCAGCTGGCACTTCCCAGGAGTCTGAGATAATTGTGCGGCCAATTGGGAGAAATCACAGCAGAAGTACAGCACACACCGACCAAGGGTACTTCCTGTTATAGTTCCTCCAATAGAAAACAGAGACTTCTTTTCATTCCTAAGCATCCGAGGAAGTCGTTTCCACAAATATTTGCTCAGCTAGAAGAAACTGTCAAACAACTAATGACTTAGCGTTAGTAGATTTCCTAAGTGTCTCCATGTGTAACAGTCTCTTACAGTCCTTTCATTTCATTTTAAATCAGTATAATGCTAGATGGACTCATCTGGAAAAAAAAAAATTGCCACCTTTAGATTTTGGCTTGGGTTGGTGGTGATTTAGTGGTCTTGGGTTTTAGTTTGTTGCTTGTTTGGCTGGTTGGTTTGATGGTTTGAACCTTTGTATACAAATATAATGAGCTTATATGGTTTTTTCCTGTTGTTATCCCCGCACACCCGTTCTCCTTTCCAGCCTGCTCCCACGTCCCCCTGCATGTGGGATCTACCGGGCCCCATCCAGAGCGCTTGCATTGCAGGGCTTGAGCATCCGCTGAGGCATGAGCTGCCCGCTGCCGCCCAGGATACCCGGGCACTCACTCTCCAGCTCAAGCTCCAGAAAACCATGACGCTTCTCTTGCATCAGCATCCCTATGCTGGGATTGTGGGACGAGCCACCGTGGCGGACCTCTCGGAGCTTGAACTGAACCACTATTCTAAAGGCTGTGGTTAGACGGGAGGAGAGGGGAAAAGAGAGGCTTCCACATGCCGGGCAGTGAAGTACTCAATGCAGATCAAGGTAGCTACCCTAGTTCAATCTCCAGTGCCCGCACGGAAGGAGAGAACCAATTCCTGTAAGTTGTCCTCAGATTGTCCTCCTTATAAAGAGCCTTCCCTTGCTCTCTCTTTCAAATCATTACAAAAGAAATCAATGGCAAGGGAAGACTGAAAGCATCCCTACCCACCAACAATGCAAGATATAGGCAATAAAGCACAGTGCATCCAAGGAAAGCACGTGATAAACTTTGCAGAAAGAAGATGATCGCTAAAAAGTGGTAAGCACTGTCGTGCTGGGCTGGGGGTCTCCTCAGCTCTCTGTCCCAGGTCCGCTCAGGAGGTTTACTTTTGTAACAGGCTGTCTGTGATACTTCTGCCACTCTGTGTGTGCCTGATCCAGTTCCTGGCTCCCACAGCACGCGAGGTGGACTTCGTGGGGGTTCCCTAGACTCACAAATCGGGGTGCTCCTGCTTCCCCATTCCTACCTACAACGGCACTGCCTCGCCTCTTAAAAGCGACAAGTGAGAGAGGTCTCCCGGATGGCACGGCCATGGCTTACATGAATGTGGGATTTTATAGACCCCCAAAGTCAAAGTTAAGTTTTCCTGACCGAAACTCCAAGTCGGCGACGTTCCTTGGAGATTTCTCTGAAGCGTCTTCTTTTCTTCTTTCGAATTGCCCTTCCTGTCCCAGGGCCCTCAGAACTCAGTGCGTCGAATGGTTTGATTAAAATTGGTTTGTTAATAGCGGAGATCAGAGCCTTCGCCTTGTGCCTCCACGTCCCGCTTCTGCGGCTTCTTGGCTTGACGGGAGATTCATTAATAGGCTTGCTCGTTTGTCATCTGTTTCATTATGCAAAATATATACTTTTCAATTACTTTTCCTGCGTGAAAATCTCTTAACTCTAACCAGATATAATGATTTCTTTGGGTTTCTTCTCAACCTCTCAATGGCATAGCTTCCTAAAATCTCCACTGGGGGTAGAATACTGGGGAACCCTGTTGGGATTTAATTTTCATGAAATGATCTTTATGTGCCCATTAAAACAGCTCGCAAAGCTGACCACTGGGCAAACCACAAACCAAGCATTGACCTCAAAGGAAGGGGGGAGAAAACGTGCGGAGCTGTCTGATGATTTTGTTTAATCTATTTCACATGGAATGTAAAGAAGCCAGACCTGAAATACAGCTTTGCTTTGCGACACTAATTTTATTTCAGTCCTGTGAAGAAAAGTGGAAAAAGTTAGCACGGGAATGACTTAGTCTTCCCATGGTCTTCTGGAGAGTTAAGGCTTTCACAAGAGGAGCAACGAGAGGTGTGCACCACCACACACATACTCACTGAGGGACCTCGGCAGGCACTGAGGAACTGGGTACTAGGGGGACAACTGTGTTCTCATAGGTACCTGCGTAGCTTCAACTCTGAATGTGATCTTGGGATATCATCAAGACTCCAAAGGCAGCTGGATACACACCTGAAGCCCCAGAATTCAGGACACAGAAGCAGAAGGATCAAGGTCAAAACAGGGAGATGCCTCCAGGGTTAAAGCTTTTGCCTTACAAGCTGGTGCCAGATATGTGGTAAAACAGCGAAAGAAAAGCAATGAATCAAATCGTCTAGGTTTCGTGTACATGCCTGTCGTGACGTTCAGACAGAATGTGAGAAGTCCTGGGAGGCAGGGACTGAAAGTATCATCTCAGACACTTGTGACATCCAGCAGTGGGACTCATGACCTTGGGCCCAGGCGACAGCTAGTTTGAACCTGCACCAACTTCCTGCCCTCTGAATGACTTGGAGAAAATAATTTAGTTCCTCTGAGGTGAATTCCTCCCTTTGGAGATTTTCTAACTACGCCAAGTCCCAACTTCTGGCCAACTATGTGTTTCCTTCCAATCATGACACGGAGCAGGTAATTAGACAGACCTGATGTGTGTGCTCACCAGACGTCTGTGTATAACTGAGAGATGGCCATTTCACTCAACCAGCTTCATCTGAAATCTTGGGCTTCGTCAAACATCCATTGGACAGGAGCCCGTCTGGAGCACGAGGAAGGGCGTGATAAAACGGATGGATATGCACTGTGGAAAATTCCCCCAGTGATTTATTAATTATGTTCAAAATTGAATCACATCATTTCAGTGCTCTGCCTGGCGCCGGAGACCAGGGTGTACCAGCAAATTTACGGACATAAAGTTACAGTGATCTTACATCAAGAAATGAGGATGTCAAGAGTACCCCCACAATTGCAGATGATAAAATGGGAGATGTCTGCAGACAGACAGCTGTCACCAAAAGTGACCCGTCAGTCACCAGAGACGGCGGGCACCACAGACATAGCGGTGACATCACCACCATGACCACACATGCCCGGGCTGCAGTTCTAGCATCCGCTGGAGGATCAGCCCTGTGAGCTCACACCCAGCAAACTTCTGAGGGTGCATTCGACTGGAAGGAAACTTGATCTTCCTTGCGTACACTGAGACAATCCTTCGAGTTCTGTCTGGAATCAGCAGAATTTATCCGACAGGGACAGAGATAGTACTTCATTTCTCTGATTTAAATAGTGATGCCCCTGAATGTACAGCTCCTCAACACATATTATGCAATGGGTAATTAACGAAATAGTTCTCAGAGCCCCTGTGTGTCAGGGTCATCATTCTGATTTTGTCTCTCAGACATTTACTTTTTAGACCATCTAACATTTAGATGAGTACCCAAGAAAAGACAACTCTTAGTCATTTGGGGCTGAGTCATACTGTCTACAAAATTAGTTTGACTTTTCACAAATGAGAGTTCTTTCCTGTCCAGCAAAAGAGGAAAAGTGTGTATCAGTTAGCTATACCTATGTAACACCACATCTTGGTAGCTCAAGATAACAACTATTCATCATTTTGTGCAGGTTGACCAGTTGACTAAGTGGTGTTGGCAAGCATCCAGACCAGATTCGGATGATCCTGTCTGAGTTTGCTCATGGATTGGAGATGAACAGGTCAGCTAAAGACTCAGTAGACCAAGCAGGTTCACTCGGTCCCATGGAGTCATCTTCATGCAACAGGTCAGCCCACCCTTGTTGCCATGGAGAAGAGAATGCACCCAGGGGCTCTTATAATGCATGCTTGGTGCTGGTACGGAGACATAGCCACTGCCTTCTACCGCCAGTGCAAGTCACAGGCAAGACTAGATCACAAGGTACAAGGGAAGGAGATTGTCTCCTGAAGGCAACGCTTACAAAGGCACTTTGCAAATCAAGAGGAACCAGCAAAGTGGGAGAAATCTGCAGTATTTTTCCAGACATAGCCTCCTCTCTGGTCACATTCATGGTCCGAGCCTCTGTTAAACACACTCTCCCTTTATACCAATGAAACACCTGCACGATGAACTATTAACTCACACTAGATCATTGTGTGTATGCATGCATAAGTCTGTGTGTGAACGCATGTGTGTTTCTCTGCGTATGTGTGCATGCATCATGTCAGTACATGTATGTGTCCATATGCATGTCTACATGTGCAAACATGCACATGTCTGTGTATGTGTGTGCATGTGTGTGCACGTGAATGTGCATGTCAGTGTCTGTGTGTGTGTGTGTGTGTGCATGTGCATACACATTTCTGTGTGTGTGCATGTATCAGTGTATGTGCATGTATCAGTGTGTGTGCATGTATCAGTGTGTGTGCATGCGTGTGTGTGTATGTGTGTGTGTATGTGGGGGGGGCAGAGGGCACCTCAGGACTCATGTGTCTGTCCTCAGAAGCCATCTACTCACCTAGGAGATAAGGTTGACTGGCCAGTGTGCCCCGGGCTCTGCCTGTCTTCACCTCTCCATCACTGGCATTACGAGCACTTGCCACCACGCCTGGCATGTGGGTTATAAGGACAAAATGCAGGTCCTCATGCCCGTTCAGGGATCTCCTTGGTGACTGAGCCATATGCCCATCCCTGAGATCACTTTTGTAGCTCATGTTGCGTGGAACACAATCACATCTGGCATAACGAAGCAGCTGGCTGGGGACTCTGCCTGCAGAACTCAGTTCTCACAGCCTCAAGACTGAGTTATCAATGAATAATGTCTGTCAAGAACAAAAAAATACAGAAACAGACATCCTGGGGAGATGTGATTGATATAGTGTCATGATCCTGCTGCTTAAAAAGTGGGAATTTGGAGGCTGGAGAGATAGCTCAGGGCTTAAGACGATCTCGCAAGCAGAAGGTCCTCAGTTCAGATCTCAGGTCCCATGTAAAAATGCCAGGCATAAACAGCAGGGGCCTGCACTTCTGACCTTGGTGGGTAGAGCCTGGGAAATCCCAGAGCAAAGCAAGAAGGAGATAGAAACAATCCAGATGATTCCCAAAGTCACCCTTGGTCCTCCACAGGGACATGGGTGTTCTCTAATAATCACACACACACACACACACACACACACACACACACATAAAATAAATAAATAAAAATATTTATTAAAAAGTGTGAACTTTGTAGAGACAACTAGGGCTGGAAAGAAGATGGCTCAGAGGCTAAAGCCTTTGCCTCCCAAGCAAAGGCCTTGAGTTCATAAAATGCCTGGTGGATATGACAGAGGCCTTCCATTCCAGCCCTGGAAGGTGGAACCTGGCAAACTTCAGAACAACGTAATAAAGAGGTAAAAATAATCCAGGATGATTCCTGGTGTCACCCTTGGGCCTCCACAGGCATACATACTCAAGTGCCCTCTTATACACACTCACACCTACCCCTCCACACACACACAAATACACTCCACCCAGTCCCTGGTTAAAGCACCAGGCTCCCATACAGCACCTTAGAAGTGACTAGGGAATGAGACCGAACAGCTCATAGCTCTGTTCTCTCTTGTCACTTCAAGACCTGCAAAATCATTTTATAACAACTGTTTAACAGGAGTTAGAAGACTGGGTTTTAGTGAAAGCATGTTCGTGTGGCTGGTTTGCATGAGTTCAAAGCTGTGCACCGGCCTCTGGCTGCCCGGGGCATGAACTGAAAGCAATTGAACATGTTTCTGTCAGGCCTCTAACTCCCTTCAGCTCGACGATTTATGGACCTATTGTTCAACAGGACTCTGAGATTTCAACCCACACTTCATTGGTTGCTAAGCAGAAATATAAACAATGTTAAAATATGTAGTCGGTATTTGGACAGCTTGGGTGATAAAGTACCATAATTATGCAATCAATAATTAAAAGGCCAAATTGAAAACTTCAAAGGCCAAGAGCCCAAATTTATATTTGTATTGAACAACTCAGTATATGCTTGGAACAAATGTGCACCAACAAGTGTAGACAGCCAAACTAAACCTCCACACAGTGCTGCCACCATGCATTCCTAACCAAGAGCTTGTTACTATGCAATGAACCCACGTTTGTAAAACATACATCATAGGAAACAGTTGCCACTTGATTCTGGGTTTATATACAAATACCAGAAGGATAGCTTGAGAAAGTGACTGTATAAAGAATAATTCATGGAGGGGCTGGAGAGAATGGCTCAAGGGTTAAGCTTCTGCCTCACAAGTGGAAAGAAACAAGTTCAGATCAGCAGATCCCAGGTAACACCAGGCAGAAATAGCAGCAGCCTGCACGTCTATCCTTGGAAAGTCAGAGACTAGCAAAGTAATATAGAGGTATTGCAATCCAGGGTGATTTCCTGATGTTACCCTTGGGCCTCACACAGTGCCCTCTGATACACACACACACACACACACACACACACACACAATAATTATTCATTGGACCAAATCTTTACCTATCTTAATTCTACTTACCATTGTCTATAAGGTGGGCAGAACAATGAACTGCAAGTTATCCTACAACCCAGCAGTCATTGAAGATTGGTGCAGTAACAAACAGCACCTCCTTTTGTCATGCCTCCTTGCACTGATTCTGAGCTTCACCATGGGACTTGCTTTGGCTAAAGAGATATCAGTCAGATATTACTCAAAGTCTTGAGCAGTCCTTGTACATCATGCCTCACACTCCTGAAGTACAAGGCGGGGAGAGGGGGGTAGGTCAATGACAGGACACTTGCCTAACATACGAATGACTGGTTCAAATACTAGAGCTGCCAGAAGGAAAATTCAACACGACGTACTGTGTGCAATAGCCTGAGATGTCTTGCTTAGGATGTAGATCAGCCAGCACTCAGCGATGATGGTCGGCATCCCTGACTGCTGCTAGGCAACCAAGGCCACGATGTCCAGCTGGTCACGGGAGCTGCAGTCACATGGGTGGGCCCAGTCAGACTTACAGGGGTGGGGAGACAGCTCTGTGGGTGGAGCACCCACTGCACAAGCAGATGATTGAGACTGGATGCAGCGGGACCTCTGCAAACAGAGGAGGCACACAAGACCCTACAGGAGTCAGAGCATGCAGCAGATTTTCCACAGCAGTCACAGCATGCAGCAGAGACTCTGCAGCAGTCACAACATGCAGCAGAGACTCTGAAGGAGGGACACAAGGAGGGACACAAGACAGGAGTCAGAGCATGCAGCGGAGACTCTGCAGCAATCCCGGCATGCAGTGGAGACTCTGCAGCAGTCAGAACATGCAGCAGCGACTCTGCAGCAGTCCCAGCATGCAGTGGACACTCTGCATGCAGTTGACCCTGCAGAATTCACAACATGCAGTAGAGACTAAGTCTCAAACAAGGTGGAAGGCAAGGACCACTCCTAAAAGTTGTTCTCTACCTCCATTCATGCACCATAGCATGTGTGGCTGTCCCTTCACATACAAGCATGTACACACATATGTACACACACCCTCGCACATCTCACACACACACATTCCATCACACAAACACACCCTCGCACATCTTCACGTACATACATACACATACACATGCCATCACACACATATATGTACATACATGTCCACACATACATGCATGTGTGTATGCATATACATATCCTCATGTATACATGCATCACACACATATACACATACATACACATACAAACATACTCTCATACACATATACTCAAACCAATCACACACAAGTACATGTGCCCTGACACATCACACACCCTCACAAATACATGAATACACACACATGCCCTGACACATTTCATGCATGTCCTCACACAAACACATATATGCCATCACACACACACACACACACACACACACACACACACACACACACACATACACACACAGAGTCATAGAATAACAGCCCAGCTAAACCAGTCATGGCTAATGATTCATGAACTGCCCGCATGGTGCCCTCCTCCCTCCTCCTGGGAAGGGACACGCCCTCACTCCCATTCCGTCAGCCTCTAGAGAAGGGACGTGCCCTTGCTCGCATCTGGGCCTCCCAGGTGGGTTCATCGGTCCTTCCTTGTATCCATCCTTTGTTTTGAGCTGCAATCCACTCGGCAGGTACGCATCGAGCATGAGGCCACGAAGGAGGTGACCAGTTACGCATTCACTACCAGGGCTTAGCCTCTCGGGTGTGTGAGGCCATCCCTGGGTATCAGGTTACATGGAAAGCCCCTGACTTTACAGCTGTGAGTGCCCTGTGGAGGTGAATGCTCCGCGCGCGGCTGCAGTGTGAACACAGACATGGGCAGGGCAGAGTGGGTGGAAGGAACTTGAATGATCCACACACAAGCCACGAGGTCAGTGTTGGCAAGTGCCTGGCCCTTGCTCTGTCTCTAGACACCCTCCCTCCAAAATTCTCTTCTACACATCTGCCTTTCTACCCTAAGACTGGTCCAAATATTAGAACTTCAGAATTGGTAGAAAACTTGTGACCCAGGGGCCCAACACTGTCACTCACAGTCAGGTCTACAGCTAAAACGATAAAACGATTCCAGGCCGTCACACGATGCTGGGCTTTTTTACCTGCAAGCAAGGAATGTCACAGTGGCCCCAAACCAGTGAAGGGTGTGGTTATGTTATGTCACCCCAGCAAAGAGGAAGCAGTTAGTTCAGAAATTCTCAATTTGAAACATGAATGTGCACAATCACACCCATTTTCTACATGGGACCAACTCTGGAGCTCTTTGTAGTAAAGCGTTAGGAGAGTACCAGATTGTTCTCTTCTTTTAAAGCAAGAAGAAGAAAAAAAAAAAACAGAAAGTCATTTTGCTCAAGTCAAAAATCTGCAGTAGCTATGCCAATATCCTGTGGCTAAAAGAATGAAATGTAACAGTTTGTCTCGAAGCCAACACAACTTTAAGGAATTAATTGGGAAGCATCTCACCTTCTTTAATTTGGTATCTTGTCAACCTCTTCTCCGCCTTACTCTCCACCTCCGTTACTGGAGTTACATGCACACTGCTCTAGTATGACTTTGCATACTTGTCGATTTTATCCATGCCATTTCTGAGTGTTTTCTCTTTTGATACAAACAGGCAATTTGTCAATAAGGCAATTTTCAGAGGAGAAAAGGGCAGTCTGGGGGAACATCAGAGGTCAGAAATGCGAGCAGGCAGCAGATGCAAGCCTTATCAGGCTCCTTCTCCTATCCAGGCTACTCTCCTCCTCCTGTGCAGCAGAACCAAGGAGTGCTGTCTACAAGATTTGTCAAGTGGTTCTGATTTGACTGCTCCTGTTGCTCTTTCGCCTTGTCTTTTTGTTTCTTTGCTATTTGTATTCATTGGGATCTTTTCACACACACACACACACACACACACACACACACAGAGAGAGAGAGAGAGAGAGAGACACGCACACACACAAGCAAGCATTCAACAATAAAAAAACATGCAAAATGTAATGGTGAAAGAGAATGTTTTCACTTTATAATCATTCTGGAACAAAATAGGTCAGCTATTCTGCTGACTAAAAGAAATGTGTGAAGATAAGGTATTCTTTACCATTAGGATGCTAAGAAAGGTCCTAGGTAGAAACTTTAGAAATGCAACCAAAAAATTCTATAGGACATCTACTTCAATCATATTCTTGAATGTTCTGTTTCTAAAAGAAATTTGTATATGAAAAAGAATTCTATAAAGTTATTTACATTTGCTCCAAAAATAATACTCTTTCCATAAGGCAAACGGTTTTTGTGAGTTATCCTAACTTTAAGGAAAAGAGGTTCTAGCAACAATAAAAGTCTATATAAAATATTTACCAACCTCTGAAATAGACCAAAATGCAAGAAAGTCTTTCTACACTAAAAAAATCATATACACATATATACATACACATACACATATACAGATATCCAACATCTTCCCTATCATTAGCTTGTCATCAGTCACCTTTCTGTCTATAGCTTCTTAATAAGGAATGAAGTAAGTTTTTCTTACCTCACATACTATTATGTAGCTAGAGCTATTAGATACATATGCCCAGCTTACACCACCTCAGTTTGTTTTTGTTTCATTTTATCTTTCAAGGATATTTGAAATCTACAGTAATGTTGAAATCATAAAATCTAGCCCGAACTATTAGTGCCAGCTTGTCAACTATTTTACATGTACAAACTATGTAAAATCTCTACATTTTCCAAGAGGCTGTGAGGTGACGAGAGCATATGTTTTTAATACAAACCTCAGCTAGACGGTGTCTCTGGAGTTAACTAACAATAAAATGTGCCATGGCTCAGTGCTTTGTCACTTAGAAAGAACCAATTTGTGGAGCTTTTTAAAATTTAGAATAAAGGGAGATCGTTAACCTTGAACTATTTTTTTTTTCCTTTTTCACTGAAAACACCCAGAAATACTTGACGTGTCTGCAGCATATAGGTGGGAGTCCACACAGAAGACGGCAGGTAAAAAGGGGTGGAAACAGAAACATGGGCCAGAAAGGAGAGGAAGAAGAGTATTTTTTTAAGACTTTTTTTATTATTTATTCAACTGTGTGCATGTGCGTGTGTGTATGTGCGCGCGCGTCTGTGTGTGCGTGTGTCTGTGTATGTGTAGAACCACGGACGAATTCGTGAACCACCATGGACTCCTCCATCTCCTTCTGCCCCGGGATTCACAGGCTCTGCCCTACCAGGACCAGAAGCGCAGGCTGCCCCCGCTTCTGTCTGGCGTCTATACGTGGGATCTGGGATCTGAACTCAGGACCTTCCGCCTGCAAGGCGGAGGCTTAACCCCTGAGCCACCTCTCCAGCCCAAGAAGAGTATTTTTGAAAGACAGGGAAGTAAAAAGACTAAAGATAAATTCATGGAGTCCTAGGATTGAACGCATGCATAAGTCTACAAGGCAGAAACATGGCCACAGAAATGCACCAGGTTAACTTTAAAGTTCTAGAAAAAGCCATTTGCCGCCATGCAATCCCAGCAGCAAGCTAAAATGTTCTAAATCATAGGATTCCAGTGTAACTGAGTCACTGCACACAGAAAGGGTGACGGCTTCCACCAAGCATCTCCCAGCTGCTGCAAACCAGCATCGGGAGCAAGATTCCAGAACCCGAAGGTTTCAGCTTCAGAAGACCAAGCCTGGAGGAAAGACTATGACATACAAGTCTCCAGAAAGTTCGAGTTCGAGCAAGACCTCAAACCTAAGAAGTTAAAGTCTCAGTCAGAGAGAATAGCATTGTGCTGTGTGTGTGTGTGTGTCCACGCTCGCATCAGAGGACACTCTGTGTGTCTGTGGAGGCCCAAGGGTGACTCAGGAATCATCTTGGATTGCTCTGCCTTCATATTGCTTTGCCCTTGGTTTCCCAGGCTCTGCCTTCCAGGACCAGAAATGCAGGCCGCCACAATTTCTGCCAGGTGTTTTTATGTGGCATCTGGAATTTGAACTCAGGTCCTTATACTTACAAGGCAGAGGCTTAATCCCTGAGCCATCATCTCCTCTCTAACGTCCATAGATAACTTTTGATGGTAGTCATGTTTTCCTTTCAGGAGCCCTATAGAAGCTCCACCAGGCAGTTTTCAGAACCTCTGTTCTAGAACCATTGACCCTGGGATTTGAGCAATGACCTATCCTGTCTCTTCAAGTATTTATGCAACTCTACATTCAGTACAACCTGTCACTGTAGCGCTACTGCTTGATGTCAACTTGGCAACACATTGTATTCTTCTTACCTGAGATTGTTTTTCTTTTCTTTCAGTCTTCTTCTATTCTTTTAGTGTTTCACACATGAATATTGTGTGTTTATGATATTTTCACACTTTAGTCTCTAATCCCAAGCGCCCCCTCCCCTTCTCCTTATCACCCTTCTTCTCCCCTGCCAGACGCCCTCCTATTTTCAAGTCTTTTCACCCACTGGGCTTCATCTGGTTTGCCTTTGATGACATATGCCTGGGTACTTGCTAGAGCATAAATCACTCTTATGAGACTTTTATGAGAATAAATTGACTATCTGGTGAGTGAAGTTTAATCTCTAGTTAATGATACTGCTGAAGAGCAGACCCAAGCTTCTAGTCTCCCCGATAACACTGAGTCTTAATTTTGTCTACAGACCACCTGACCAGGAAGCACCCTTCATCAGACCTCCATCCACCCAGAGGTGGGCTGCAGAGACGAGGGGGGTCTGCATTCCTGACTCCCAGCAGCCTCTCGCCTCTTCTCTCTCAACAAGGTATAAACCCAAGCAAGCCTAGATTACAAAACTTCCAACATGTGGTTTGTAAAATACGTGCTTATGAGCTAAGCTGAGAGAACCAAACTTACTCCCTCTTCCGTGCTTTGGTCTAAACTCCTAAAATCTAAATAGCCCTTTCCTGATACTCTGGGCTTTTTGTTGTTTTTCTGAGAGACTAACTCCTCTGCGATGTGGCCACTTGCCAGTCTCTAAGCACTTCTTTCCTGGCTGCTGGGATTCCCAGCTTATATCCTCAGAGTCTCCAGGTCTTACAGTTTGATGGTTTAAAATAAATATTACCATCCACAATCCTTTTCCCACTTAATAATTCACCATCTTATGGAGAAAATGGACCTGCACCTTTATACTTGCCTCAATCTGTTAATTAATCTGTATAGTTTTTCTACATATGCATCACAACTTGTTGTATAGCTCATGATTGTGCACTGAATTTCTAAACTACTACTACTACTAAAAGCTGCAGAACATACACAGACAAAAATAAATTTGTCATCACGTGTTTTGGGAGTAAATGGTAAAAAATAATTATTTTGTTTGGGAAAAAGTTTATGATTTCCAGCTAAGATCATGCTGCCCAGAGTTCATAGTAGGTGGTACACAGAGATATCCTGGACTGAAATAAACAAGTTCAAAAGAAGGAAGGATATTAAAATGAGAGTAAAACCCAAGAATTAAATGAAGATTTCTTTATGTGTCAGGCAACAAACCATTATCTTTTGATCAAGAAAATGTGAAAATGGCTGGGAGGAATGGCTGGAAGTGTGTAATAGCAGAAGATGCTGGAAGAAAGCTGAATACTGAGGTGGAGGTACTGGTCTCACAGTAATTGCACTTCTCCAGAACTACTAGAGAGCTTTACCTGTCTGAGGGATTTTTTTCCTTTTTCATTCTGAAGTCAAACTTTCTAGAACTGGTGTGGGTTCACATGGTAAGGAGCTTGCATGGAAACCAGATAATCTGCAGTCCACATAGTGGAAGGAGACAGTTGACTTCTAAAAGTTACCACCTGATCTCCCTGGCACTTGCCTTCTTGCCCTCCTCTTAAAATAAATAAATAAAACTATTTATTTTTGCACATGTGTATATGGGCATTTGAGTATGTGTACCTGTGGATGACCAAGGATGACATTAGGAATCATCCTGGATTGTTGTTCTACCTTATAGACTTGCTCTGAAGTTTCCCAGACTCCATCTTTCAGGCCAGAACTGCTGGGCCACTGCCATTATCTGTCTGATATTTTTACATGGGCTCTGAGAACAGAACTCAGGTCCTTTTGCTAGCGAGGCAAAAACTTTAGCCTCTGGGCCATTTCCCTAGCCCTAAATACAAGTATTTAAACTGAAATTTT
The DNA here is from genome assembly GCA_023101885.1 of Typhlomys cinereus. NCBI lineage: Eukaryota > Metazoa > Chordata > Mammalia > Rodentia > Platacanthomyidae > Typhlomys > Typhlomys cinereus. The sequence continues at coordinate 1,246,989 of JALPQD010000322.1, forward strand.
CTGAAGAATACTTTTTACCTATTACCACTTTAGTTTACATATTGTTAACATATATGGGAGAAAGCTAAAGAGAAAATCATCTTATATACAGGAGCAGAGGATGTCCACACCATCCCACATGCCCACACCATCCCATATGCCAACTTTCTCTAAGTGAACAAAAAAAGATACAGAAAGAATCAGCGCCATAGAGGAAAAATAAGATGGGTGGCAAATCCCCATAGAGACATTCAGGGAACAGCAGAACATTTTAAATATAAAATAAATACTGGAATAATAAATAAGAAATACTGATGGGAACAGACTCCTATCTAAGAAACACAAATGGTTTATAATTTTTAAAACAGAGAGGCTCAACCAGGGAATGAGACAGAGCTATCAGAAATAAAAACTGATTAGAGAAACTTAAAAGCTCAACACACGACAAGAAAGTAATACAGAATATAGAGCAGAGGGACATGGAACAGGGAAAAATTATTAAATTATATGTAGATCACTGCAATACTTTTAGTACATGCAACCGGGACATCTTAGAAAGACTTAGAAGACACATCTCTGAGATGCCTGAGCACCCAATGAAGACAGATAGAAATCCTGACCACTTTCAGGGACCACAGTAAGCACTCCAAAAGAATAGTAAGTTATACAAGCATGAAGATTTCCATCAGTGACACTGGAAGAAGGTGGAAGACAATGCAGTGCTTCCTCACAAATTACAAAAGAAAATTATTTCTAAGCTAACTTTCCATACCTAGCTAAACTATCTATTAAGTATGAACTAGGAGGGGAGCAATATAAACACTTCCATATACACATGACCTCAGGACACATAAATAAGAAATTAGTTAAAGATATGCACATTAGGGCTGGAAAGGTGGCTCAGGGGTTAAGCCTCTGCCTTGCAAGCAGAAGGTCCTGAGTTTGGATCCCAGATCCCATGTATAGACACCAGACGGAAGTGGGGGCGGCCTGCGTTTCTGGTCCTGGTAGGGCGGAGCCTGTGAATCCCGGGGCGGAGGAAGTGGAGGCGTCCATGGTGGTTCCCGAATTCGTCCGTGGTTCTACACACACACAGACACACACGTGCGCGCACACATACATATGCAGACACGCACAATTGAATAAATAAAAAAATTTTAAAAAAAAGATATGCACATTAAAGAGTTTACAACAGATCCATTCCAGAAAAGTAGGCAAGTCCAAAGAAATAGCAACATTGCCAAAACCAGAGAGGAATCAGGTTAGAGCAGGAGACTGTTGCAGCCCACCTGCATGGTTGCTGATAAATGACAATCAAATGGCTTAAGGGAACAAGGGATTTATTTCCTTAAGACAGTCCGGTTACAGTTCTCAGTCCAGCTTGATGAGAGAGCATGCACCAACACCAGGGCTGAGGGAACTGGCCACACCATCACTGCATAACGGCTGAGAGACGGACCATCCTTACTTGCCAGACAAGCATGTCTGGCCAAGTGAACAGAAGGATGCCAACTCTGTCAACCACCTCTCTGTGATTTATCCAAGGCTTAATCCTACCCACCATGGGCTGGGTCTTCCCCAGCAGCTAGACAATCTCCTTCAGGTTTACTCTGGGCTTAACTCAACCATCAACTGTCTACAAATGTGCCCAGAGCTCAAACCCTCAACAGTCAGGTTGACACCTGTGCTTAACTATGACAGAGACAGAGGTGAACTTCATAAAATGTGAAGAATTCTCCGTCAGAAATAAAGATGATGAGCCAACAGCCAAAAATGGGGCCATTGATGTTTTGTAAGAAAGGAGGAGAACACGTGGTCTTGGCGCGGGCTGCTTTCTCCTTCTGGCTAGCCACACTGGATCTGAGAGATGTGGGAGGGAGCAACATTTAACTAGTCACTGTATTAAATGGATGGAGAGATAGATGATTGACTGATGGATGACAGATAGCTTCTAGATAGAGGATAGGTAAATGACAAATCGATGATGGACTCTATTAGGTGACAAATTGTTAAAGAAATCATTTATTATGTACATACATGCAATCACTGGTTACATAAGTTTAGATTAGCCCAGAAAAGTATACAATTTTAGTGATGATTACAAGATAAAAATGTAAATATTCGTATGTTTAGTGCTAATTATTAACTTGACACATAGAAGTGGGTCTGCAGAGGATCAACTAGATTAAGGTTGGCCTCTGTAGTACCTGCAAGGGATGGTCTCAATTCTATTGATTGATGGGAGATCATCCATTCTAGCTGTGGGTGGGACCATTCTGGTGCAGGGCAGCCTGGACTATATGAAATGGAGAAACATAGTTGAAGACTACCATTCAGGTCTCTCTGCTTTCTGATTGGAGACCAACGTGACCAGCTACTTCAACTCCTGCTGTCTTCCCCCAAAATGATGCACTGAACCCTAGAATTGTCAGCCAGAATAAATCCTTTCTCCAAAGTCATTTTTATCAGGGTACTTCTTTCCCATGGCAACAGAAAAGGAAACAACCAAAGAATTCAAAAACATATCTAAGAAAATATGGAGCAGAGCACATGGGGGCAACTTTACTTTCACCTTTCATTCGGGCAGTTAAAAAAAAAAAAAAGTTATCAAAAATCTGTAAATAAAAAAATAAAAGCTGGGGCTGGAGAGGTGGCTCAGGAGTTAAGCCTCTGCCTTGCAGGTGGAAGGTCCTGAGTTCGGATCCTAGACCCCCATATAGACGCCGGGCAGAAGCGGGGGCGGCCTGCGCTTCTGGTCCTGGTAGGGCGGAGCCTGTGAATCCCAGGGCAGAGTAAAACAAGGAGGAGGTGGAGGCGTCCATGGTGGTTCCCAAATTCGTCCATGGTTCTACACACACGTACACACACACACATACATTCACACACACGCACACATGCATACGCGCACAATTGAATAAATAATAATAAAAAAATTAAAATAAAAATAAAATAAAAGCTTAGGTCTATTTTATAAACCCAAGCAACAGAAGAATATAAGTACAATCATTTGTAGTGAAAATATAATTAACAAATATTTTGACTAGGGACAGATCATGTCAAATACATGAAGTTACACATAACAACTTTCACAAGAGGTGTTCAATGAATGGGGGCCATAAACTTGACACATCCAGAGATTAATAAACGTGAAGAGATATCTGGAGTCATGAAAGTAATCATTTAAAAAAATTAAAACCAGGGGCTGGAGAGGTGGCTCAGGGGTTAAGCCTCCGCCTTGCAGGCGGAAGGTACTGAGTTCGGATCCCAGATCCCACGTATAGACGCCAGGCAGAAGCAGGGGCGGCCTGCGCTTCTGGTCCTGGTAGGGCGGAGCCTGTGAATCCCTGGGCAGAAGGAGGTGGAGGCGCCCATGGTGGTTCGCGAATTCGTCCGTGGTTCTACACATACACAGACACACACACACACACACAGACACGCGCGCACGCACATACACACGCATATGCACACCCAGTTGAATAAATAATAATAATAATAATAAAAATTTAAAAAAAAAATTAAAACCAAATGGGAGAGGCTGTTGAAGGAGGGCCTCTCGCATATTTTGAATTTGACCTTGTCTGTTTCTAGCAGCAATTTGAGGTTAAAGTCTCTACAAATTTTTTAATGTCAGTTTAATAAATTAGCCACCAGAAAAAAGGTGCGTAAGTGGGCGGGGCTTCACGTGCAGACGTTGGAGGCAAGGCCCCGAATCCACTCCTTGTCATGGTTTGGGGTCTCCCGCTGCTCCCTGGTGAGGTATAGACACTACCCTTACGCGGTCACCCGCACCTGCTTCATCCACAGTGGACTCTCGTATTATTCATACCATTAATGTTTTTCTTGGCCCTACCATTATTTCCTTATGCAAAAATATCCCACTGTTAAGGGATGAGAGCAAATCAAACAAAAGGGGGGGAGTGCCTCTATCAAAGCTTAGTTTATGTTTATTTTAAGAGTGTTCAAAAATCCACTCCAGGCAGTTCGGTTTTACAGTTCTTGAAAGCAAGCTCCAAATTTACGGCTGTTCCACAGCCTCCCCATCAGCATGTGCTCCTCGTTCACAGCTGGCACCAGGCATCCTTTCTTCTGTCTCTTCTAAATCGACAGGAAGCTCCTTAGATCTCCTTTTGCGAGCATTTTTCTCTTCTGGCCATGGGGAGCCACAAAGGGGATGTGGCGGATCTGGCACTGAAGTGATAATTTCTACACGACAAGATGGCTAACGTAAGTATGAGTCCAGGCAGGAGAGCAAAGAGTCCATTAATTATTGCTAGGTGGCCCATTGTAATATAATATTATATATATATATATGTGTGTGTATGTGTGTTCCCAGGAGAAAAAGAATGTGAGTGTGGAAGACTCTGTACTGTAGAGGAGAGGGAGGAAGGAAGAGAGGAGAGAGGACAGGCAGCGTGGATGGGAATGGACGCTGTGCCGTGGACACCCCACCAGCACTCACCAGAGGAAGTGGAGCTGCCGCCAGTTTGGCTGCAGTTCAGCGCCATCTGCATAGGATTTAGAAGTGAGAGCCAAGCTCGAGCTATTTCGTGGAGTTCGTAAGGAAGCGCTCCAATCTATATCTGAAAGCCGACTGCTCCAGCTTTGAGCATCGCCAGAGAGAACTCTTGGAGGTCACAGAGCTTTAGAAGAGCAAGGGATGCCTCTTTGCAGCCTGTGGAAAGCTAGGAGTGTGCGGTGGGTCTCCCCAAGGAGAGATCTCTCTGCCGAGGGGTGCTGGAGTCCCAAGGGGAGAAGAAAGTAGTATTAATCTATGAACTAGGGGGACTGTCTTGAAGGCTTTGACATCCATTAATTCAACTCCTGCTCACAGCAATCTCATACACATGATGATGATGGTGATGATGATGATGGTGATAGTGATGGTGATGATGGTGATGATGGTGATGGTGATATGCCAATGGTGATGGTGATGTGGCAATGGTAATGGTGATGGTGATGATGATGATGGTGATGGTGATGATGGTGATGATGGTGATGGTGATGGTGATGATGGTGATGGTGGTGATGATGATGGTGATGACAGTGATGACGGTGATGACAGTGATGATGGTGATGGTGATGGTGATGGTGATGGTGATGGTGATGGTGATGGTGATGGTGCGGGCTTTGCATCCTGGTACCTCCCAGGATGATTCCTAGTTGAACACCTCTTACATAATAGGATTTTCCCTCCCTTCAGAATCTTGTACCTATTGTTAATTCTCACGTGACTCAGCACAAATACAAATCTTACATTTCTTGATTCCTTAATGGAAACAGATTTTCACAGTTCTGAAGATGCGCCCATCACCACAGTTAATGGTGGGCAGAGCCGACATTTAGTGAATGCTTTTCATACAATAAATATGATTGATCCCTGTGACGAATCTGTCAGGGAGGTACTGCTACAACATTCATTTCCCAATGAGGAAACTGAGTCACAGGGTAGTCAGTGCCCTGCTCGATGGAGAAGCCAGAGCAAGCAATGAGCAGGGGCAAAACTGAGCCACAGGTAACTTACCCTTGTGTCTGAGGGACTCAGTGATTGGATCCTGCCTCCCAAGCCTCGAGGTTAAAGCCTGTCATATCTATGACCCCTCATGGATCTATAGGGGTGATGGGGGGGTCAGTAAATGCTCCTCTTGAGCTCTCTTTGGCAGCTAGGGCTGGAATCAAAATCTAGGTTGGATATCTAAAATGCCCTTTCATTCCAATTTGCACACTATCATAAATAAAAATTTAAAAAGTGAGGGCCTGATGTTCATACAAACTCTCTCCACAGATACAGTGAAGAGAGGACCTGGGATCCTCACAGCACCCCACCCCACCCCCCGCCTGCGCATACTGCCCAATCTTAGTATTTCTTTTGCTGTTGGATTTTTACAGATGTGTGTATGTGTTTGTGTGTGTGTGTGTGTGTGTGTGTGTGTGTTACATGCATGCATGTGCATATTTGCATATGAGGTGGTATACATGGGGGGTATGTATGCAAATGCATTGTGAGGGTATATGCCTGAGACCCAAAGGTGATGTTGAAAGTCAAGCTCAATCACTCTTGTCATGAGCTTGAATCTCTAATTAAACTTAGAGCAGCCATTAGGGCTAGTCTAGCTAGCCAACTTGCTCTGGGGATTCCCAGCCTCTGCCTTCCTGGGCTGGAATTATAAGTGGGCTGCTACACCCTCTCAGCATTTTTACATGGGATCCTAGGATCCTATCTCAGGTCCCTTTGCTTGAGAGACAAAGGTTTTAACCATTGAGCCACCTCTCCAGACCCAGGTTTTTAAGAGACAGTGTTTCATGTAGTCCAGACTGGCCTTGAACTTTCTATGTAACTGAAGATGAATTTCTGATCCTCATCCCATGCACTGAAATTTCAGCTATGCATCACTATACCTGGTTTATGTGCTGCTAGGGACTGAATCCAGGGTCTCACGCAGGCTGGGCAAGCATTCTACCACCCACATAGCATTCCCAGCTCTGGCACTGGAGTTCTTACATAGCGCGTGGCTTCCCCCACGAGTAATCAAAGAGATACAAGAAGGAGGATCAGAGGACGCATGCATGTGTGCATGCTTGTATGTGGTGGGGGTACCTGTGTGGAGGGTGAGCATATGTACAAGATGCACTTGAATGTTTCTATCTGCCCAGCCCAGGAGTTCTGAAACACCACCTCTGCCACATTCCAGGATCAGGAACGAAGTCACCTACTGGGTTAGGGCAAAGTCAAAGGGCAAAGGTCATCAAGAGTAGAAGCACCAAGAAACCTGTTTTTGAGGGCCCCGCCGTTGGACACCAGAACAAAGCACCTAACTGTAATACTCTGCTGCTAACTGTGTATTGCAGAACTGGAGTTTCAAATTCTGTTTAGCCAATAGAGAGCCACACTGCTGAACAGAAGCGAGTGGGTAATCCTTGTTATGAACAGTTCCTTGTTCTACAACAGAAACCAACTGAGGTGGCACTAAGCCCAGTGCTAAGATGTCAGGTGATGGGGGAAGTGCAAAGGATCTGGCAAGATCTAGGCTTCATTAAGCAAGATAAAAATCAACACCATTTTTTTATTCTCACGAGCGTCGTTCTGTCTCCCTAGAATGCGAGCATCTTCCTGTAGACTCACCCTGACCCAGTTCCTGATGGGTCTTGGCCATGTTACTTAACCTCCCAGCAATAGTTTCTCCTCTGGCAAGTATGTCCCATCATGGAGAAGACGGGAGGGTCAACCAGGTGACTCACACAGAAGTGTGACGATGACAAAGCAAAGCACTTCAAGCTACCAGATTTTGCTTTTGGATTATTGCTGAGGTGGCTGTCTCCTCCAGCAGACAGAAGCTACATGGGCTCAGACACTCCTGTGTTCCGTGGTGCCCACATAGTCTAGAAAGACAGATAAGAAGATGGTGAGCTACATTATCCTGAGAAGTAACGCGTCTAAGTACAATGATGCCTTGGACCAAAGGTGCAAACTAGATGCATGGACTCCACTCCTAGCACACATTCAGTAGACGTGGAATATAGCAAGATGGTATTTATATTAATTATTTCTTCCCCTTCTTATTATGAGCTCTCAAGCCTTCTCTCTTCTCCCATTCTTTTCTCAGACTCAGACACATCCATCTGTAACTCCCAAAGTCAAAACTCAGTCCAATCCCAGATCTAACAACAAGCCAACACTTTTATTAATAGATTTTCACTACTCTGAATGTCAAGCTACCTCCCAGGAATTAGAATGGCATTTCATTAATTCTATGTGTAATTACTTAGTGCCTGCAGCATAGCGGGCTCTGTCTTAATTGAAGGCTTGGGGTAGCAGTGACCAGCATAAGCAAAGGTCCATGTCTTCAGAGAGCTTGAACTTCTGGGAAGGCAAACAGGAAACAAGCATGCAAGGCAATGGTCCTGGGTTGCCCTGCACACGAAGCAGGAAGATTTGGAAGGTTCTGGTGAGGCTGTGAAATGTCCCATGGAGTTCATTTGAGAAGCTGTGGAATCTTCGGGAGATGGAATGTCACTGGGAAGAAATGTCACCAGGGGCCAGCCTTGAGGTCGCCTAGCTTGCTCTCTGCTTCCTGGTCTTCTGGATGTGAGCCAGCAGCCTCACGGTCAAACCTTCACCATACACGTGAGCGACCCCCACCACCACGCCATTCCCACTGCGATGGGCTGGACCCTCATACCATGAGCCCAAACAAATCCTTCCTCCCGTGAGCCATCGCAGGACAGCTCTGTGGTCAAGGCAGTGGAAATTCACGAACACAGGTCGCCAGGGGGAATATTTTAGCAAAGACACGCTAGAGAAAATAGCTATGTCAGCTGAAGATCCAGTAGGAGAGCCCACCTCAGGAAGGACCTGGGAGAGTGCTCGAGGCAGTCAGAGAAGTAAATTCACAGCTGCCGGGGAAGATGCGCTGCACAGATCAGAGCGAAGAAGCAGCGGTCACATGGCTAGAGCCTGGAAGCTGGGGGGGGGGTCGTTGTACCACGGAGAACACAGGGCTTGAAATTACATTGATCATCTTGGGCAAGCAATATTACCTGGACAGATTATGTGCACTGTCTGAGCCCATCCATGTGAGGATTCAATAACACAAAGACCTTGGAAGCATCCTGGGACCAGTGGTAGATGTCACACAGATAAGGAATGCTGGAGACGGAAGAATTCCTTTCAGGGTCTCAAGCACTTTAAGGCAACGAGTGACAACATTTTATATATATATGTATATATATAAAGAGAGAAAGGAGAAAGACAGACAGAGACAGAAATAGAGCCAGTAACAAAGAATAGAACATATATGTATATATGTGTGTGTGTATATATATACACATATATATATATGAGAGCTAATATATATGGAGAGGAAATATATAGAAATAATATGTAGAAAGTGTGAATGTATATATATACACACACACACACATATACATGTTCTGACACTTACCTATATAATTGCAATGAATTTACATCGTTTTCACCCTTTACTATCCAATCCCACCCCCTCCTGTCCACTTCACACTTCTCTTTTCCAGCTTTTCCAGCCAGTCTCCTCCTGGTTTCTCTTCTTTTGGCACGTGTGACGCACTGGGGTTCATCTGAGATGCCTATACTAGAGGTGCCTGAGTCTCGCCCAGGGCCCGGATGACTCATCAAGTGGGCCAATTGTTGAGTAAAGAATCCCCTTCTCCTGTCTGACATCAGCCTTCAACAGCCCGTCAGGGAGGTGTAGAATCTCATGAGATCTTCCCCCTTCCATGGTGAACTGTTGACAGGCCAGCGACTGTGCGGTCTGCTGGGAAGAGACATCACTGTTGTGAGTTGCTAGTTGCAGCAACCTGCTATGAACAAGGGATGCTGTCTGGCGGCTGCTCTTACATTCTCACTGTCCCCTCTTCCACGAGGTTCCCTGAGCCTTGGGATCGGGGTGTTTCGCTCTCTTGCTTAAGTCTGAGCTCTCCACAGTCATTATTCACTGAACTCTGGCTGGTTTGTGGTTCTCTGCATAAAGCACCCTCCATGGCAAAAAGATGCTTCATGGTTAAGAACTGAGAATTGTTCCAATCTGTGAGTATAATGGCAAGTGTTCAGATGGCGTCTAAGGGAATTCTCGAAGATCTGTGTTTATGACCCTCCAGCCCGAGAATTCAATCGAAAAGTCATAACTAACAATATCAGTAAAAATTTGCTTTTGAAATTTCAGAAATGTGGCCACTCTGAAAGCAGATTGGCAGGAGATGGATTTGGATCAACATTTCTAGAGACCCCCCTCTGGTGTTCCAGTGCCCTCTACCTGTGTCTTGAAGACCACTGTTACTTCTCCATGGAATATAATCAGTGCCTGGACACCAGCTGCCTCTCCTGCTTTCAGCCCTCACCCCATCCAGTCCTGTCTCTTTCATAGGATGAAACGCTGCCGTTTCTAAAGACGTCTCAAGCAAGAAAGGGACTGAGCAGTCTAGTTAGGCCTTGGTCTTTCTGAATTTGTCCTGAACCACACCTGTCACGTGGCTGCCATTCCAGCCACTTTCCACTGAAGAGGTCAGTGTGGGAAGTCCTTTGCCCAGCTCGGCAGGCGCATTGGTTATAGACTACCTAGATGCATCTAGAACACTTGGCAGAGGAGAGACTGGAGTTAATGTTCTGTTAAATAATGCTTCTGATGGTGGGTATCCTGGGAACGATAAGAGGCAGTCCCACAACAACTTGGTGTAAGCTTGGAGTCAGCTGATCTCACACACACACACACACACACACACACACACACACACATATACACAATTCTGATGCAAAATAAATCTTTTCCCTTTGCTAATCAACCTCCCAGACTGATAAATAGGGATGAGCATTGCAATAAGGAGGCGGAGAATGGTATAGACAGATGTGACAATAATTCCTAGTCAGAAACACCATTAGCACTGTGGAGACGTCCCCTCTGATACCAATGTGCCCTCACTCTTCTCAGAAGTCAGGAATCCCAAAAGAGACATTTTCTTACTTTGATTTCAAATGAAGCAAAACTCAGCAGTTGCCAAAGTTGGCAATTTTTTTTAATAGGTGAAGCTGAGTAGATTCTTTTTTCTCCAAATGCATAAGAAAGGAGAGCGGTTTGAATGACCCATGATGAAAATTAAAACGCGCTCACGTGGAAGAGTCAGCATGCGGGCTCCACAGGTAAGAAGGAATCACAGTAATTAAATCTCCCCTTTTTTTTTTTTAAAACTGCGTCACAGGGAAAATTGCCCAGACGAAAACAGTTTGCCACCTCATTAGGTAAAGCACAGAAAGGCAGTGAAAATCATCTCAGTCCCTTGGGGCACAGGGTGCTACCAATAGGGACCAATCTGAGGGGTGCATGGCCCCCACGTGAAGAGAAAACAACATCTCTACCCATTATTTCTGTTCACCTAAGGAAGCACTTCTGAAAGCCGCCCTTTGGCTCCCAAACACTACAGGCAATGGCTGGGCTGTGTTTTCTTGTTACGGAATACAACACGTAAGGAATCACACTGTAAAGATTGAGCAAGACCAACAAAACCAAGGTTTACCTTCTTTTTTCAAGCTTCATCCATCTTGAAATGGCAACAAGGAGACAGGAAAGAAAGATACACCAGCGACAACTATTCCTGATCACATCCAGACAGTTCCTGGAGGTCCCTCATTGAGTCCCTGGTGACCACTGACATGTTGAGTCTGTCCAAGGACAAAGCCGAGAGACAGGAGGTCTTTAGGGACCAAGCAGAAATGGGTCAATACTTAATGGGAAGGAAGTGAACCAGGGTCCCTCTCTTTGGAGATATTGTTCCCTTTCATGGGTAAACCTGTGTGTATCCATGTGCACGTGCTGAATCCTACTAAGAATGTGAGGCACAGTAAGGAAAAGGGATATGCTACCTCCAGAACTCGGAGCAAGGCATGGAGGGACATCCCAGACAGACCAACTGCAATACAAACTGGATCGGCATCAGTTCTGCACACACACACACACACACACACACACACACACACAGTGAGAGAACTGAGGAGCAGAGCTTCTGCAGAATGAAGGTACTAGAAGGCACTGGAAGGAACTGTGGCAACAGAAACAGAGCCAGAAAGAGCCAACATGTCTCAAGAGACAGCAGGTTCACAAATGGTTCTCCCCACTATTCAGGTGCCACCCAGAAGTGGACAGCTACAGCACTACAATACTTTTCTGCAACGACCCTGAAGGACATTGGTGAAGGGAAGTCTTCGCAGTGGGCAGAACTTTGGGCAGTGCACGTGGCTGTGCACTTTGCCTGGAAGGAAAAATGGCCAGATGTGCCACTATATACTGATCCATGGGCTACAGCCAATGATTTGGCTGGATGGTCAGGGACTTGGAGAGAACATAATTGGAAAGACACTTGGGGAAGAAGTATGTGGATGGATTTCTCCAAATGGGCAAAGGATATAAAGGATTTGTGTCCCATGTAAATGCTTATCAAAAAGTGACTTCAGCAGAAGAGTCATTTAATAATCAGGTGGATAGAATGACACGTTCTGTGGATAGCCCAGCCCGTTTCTCCAGTCATCCTCATCATCGCCCAATGGGCCCATGAACAAAGTGGACATGGTGGCAGAGATGGAGGTTATGCACGGGCTCAACAACATGGACTTCCACTCACCAAGGCTGACCTGGCTACAGCTGCTGCTGAGTGCCAGATCTGCCAGCAGCAGAGACCAACACTGAGTCCCCAATATGGAGCCATTCCTCGGGGTGACCAACCAGCAACATGGTGTCAGGTTGACTACATCAGACCACTTCCAAGATGGAAAGGACAGTGCTTTGTCCTTACTGGGATAGACACTTATTCTGGTTATGGATTTACTTTTCCTGCACATTCTGCTTCTGATAAAACTACTATTCGTGGACTCAGAATGTCTTGTGCACCGTCATGGTATTCCACACAGCATTGCTTCTGACCAGGAAACACATTTTACAGCTAAGGAAGTGAGGCAATGGGCTTATGCTCATGGAATCCATTGGTCTTACCACGTTCCCCACCATCCTTAAGCAGCTGATTTGATAGAATGGTGGAATGGCCTTTTTTTTTTTTTTTTTTTTTTTAATATTTTTTTATTATTATTATTTATTCAACTGTGTGCATATGCGTGTGTATGTGCGTGCATGCGTGTCTGTGTGTGTGTGTCTGTGTATGTGTAGAACCACGGACGAATTCGCGAACCACCATGGGCGCCTCCACCTCCTTCTGCCCCGGGATTCACAGGCTCCGCCCTACCAGGACCAGAAACGCAGGCCGCCCCCGCTTCCGTCTGGCGTCTATACGTGGGATCTGGGATCTGAACTCAGGACCTTCCACCTGCAAGGCGGAGGCTTAACCCCTGAGCCACCTCTCCAGCCCCTGGAATGGCCTTTTAAAGACACAATTACAGCACCAGTTAGGTGGTAATAGTCTAGAGGGTTGGGGTAGAGTACTTCAGGATGTGGTATATGCTTTGAATCAGCGCCCAATATATGGTACTGTATCTCCTATAGCCAGAGTTCACGGGTCCAGGAACCAAGGGGTGGAGGCTGGAATGGTGCCCCTAGTAACCCTATAGGAAAATTTTTGCTTTGAACTGGAAGTTAAAGCTTTCTCCTGGCTATTTTGGGCTCTTAATGCCTTTCAATCAACAGACTAAGAAAGGAATAACTCTGTTAGGAGGTATGATTGATCCAGACTATCAAGGGGAAATTGGATTGCTTCTGCACAATGGAGGAAAGGAGGAGTATAAATGGAATGCAGGAGATCCAGAAGGGCAACTCTTGCTGTTACCATGTCCTGTGATTAAGGTAAATGGAAAATTGCAACACCCCAATGCAGCCAGGATGTTTGGAAGGCCCAGATCCTTCAGGAATGAAGATATGGGTGACACCCCCCCAGGAAAAGAACCAAGACCTGCTGAAGTATTTGTGGAGGGTACAGGAAATATGGAATGGGTAGAAGAGGAAGATAGTTCTAAATACCAACTAGGACCACGTGACCAGTTACAGAGCTGTGGCTTATAATTACACAGAGCATTTTTGTTCTACTTGTAAAGTACAAATGGAACTGTCTAGAATTCTTTGATTTGTCCTGAATATATGAGTAGCAGTAAACTATAGAATGTGATGTATATATATTTTAGATGATGTTTTAATTTTGAATATTTATTCTGTGCTAATTTAGCTTATACTATTTATATTTATTATATATTTTCATCATATATTTTATAGTATATATTTTATATTTTTATACACTTTATATTTGAGAGATTTCAAATTTTTATATCAGAATTTGAGAATTTTTATATTGAATTGAATGTCTTTTATGAATATAATATCTATGGGAATAAGGACTGGAAGGTCATAGTGCAACAGTTATGTGTTTGTGTCAAGTTGACAAGGGATGGAATGTTATGGTTGCATTTTGGTATCAACTTGACAGTTGCAGACTGTTTAGGGCTCAGCTATGGAAGGTTAATGGTTGAAATGGCCCCTGAACAAGTCTGTAGGTACTTGATTGATTGCTGTGGAAAACCCAGCCCATGGCGGGTGGGATTAGGCCCTGGAAAATACAGACAGATGATTGAGAGAGTTGGCATCCTTGTGTATACTTGGCTAGACATGCTGGTCTGGCAAGTAAGGATCGTCCCTCTCTCAGCCGTTATGTAGAGATGGTGTGGCCCTGGTGCATGCTCTCCCATTAAGCCAGACTACAGACTGTAACTGGACTATCAGTAAGAAAATAAACCCCTTGTTTCCCTAAGCCATCTGATGGTCATTTATCAGCAACCATGCAGGCTGACTGCAGCAGCAGTGGTGGTGTCAGGGGTGGATCCAATCAGAGACAAAGCCAGAAAGCTCATGGGTGCCCCCTGACCGTCAGGCACCAGGACGCCAGCCTACGGCCCAGCTTCTATTCCTGGAGCATGTGCGTTAGATGATCAAGACCTCCTCCAACCCTCCTACCTCCTGCTGGACCTGCTGGGTTAAAAGAGAAACTCTGATGTCAGTACTGTCAGGGAGCCCCCGGGAGGCAGGCGTCCAGCACAGTGGCTGGCACGTTCTCCATGGGCCGGCCAGGCGCGGACCGTGGGGGTTGCACAAATGGATGTGCAGCATTCCAGCCCGTTGTGAGTGGGCCGGTTCCCTGGGTGGAGGATCTCACCGTGGAAGAATGTGAAGACCTGGTCATAGGCAAGACAACCTGTAGGTGGAACCCATTTCTTACCTGTGGACGCGATGGGAACAGTCGCTTGAAGGTCCTGTTGCTTCCACTCGCACGTGACTGCAACATGGACTTGCCGACTCTACCTTCCCCGCCTCGGGTGTGTTGTGGCGCAAGAGAGAGTGGAACGAAAACAACCCATACTGGGATCCCAGGAAAGCCAGTGTCAGTCACAGGAGGCAGAGCCCCCTACTCTGCACATCTTGGCCCTCAGGGACCACTTCTCCCTTGCCCAGCACCCATGGTTTGAAGGCAATTTTCTTCTCAAGTTAAAACTTCAGGATCTGTGACAACTGGTGAAACCACCAGTGGGAGGAGGAGGAGGACGCTAAGTTGCGCTGAGACCCGAAAGTTGATATATAACACCTGCGATTCCCAAGCTACTAGAAAACAGGAGGAAGTACAGCCTCTGATGATTCTCTGGCTAACCCACCAGCTGCCAGGAGCCAGGGATAATAGGCTATAAATCTAATTTCAAGATCTATGAAAATCACCGGCCGGACACATTTGATTCCTTCTTTTTAACTTTTCCCCTAACAATATTTCATGGCTCGGGCTTTGTCGTCCTTATTCTTTCTTTCTCACAATCTTAAAGAATGCAGCGTGCATTCTGCAGAAGGAGAAGAAGAGATGGGATCACACCAGATTTACTCTGACCTTTTTAAGGTTCCAAATTTAGTTCGTTAGCCATTTCCATTCTCCCAGCTTCTCAGAAGCTTGTGTGTTCAGACTAAAAACGGCTCTCCTCTCTCCAGACCACCAGCACTTAAAAGGTTAAATGGTTTATTTTTATCCTACTAGCAGCTAGACTGAAAACTGCAGTGAGTTCTGGACGAAGATCTTAGCAAGATTTTAGAAATTATCTGCTTTTAACCCTGTCCATTTACCCAGTACAGATCTTGCTTTGAGGCCAATTTTTCAAGTTGCTAGACAGCGATTCTTGGTCTTTCTCAGAGACAACCATCTTGGTCCATAGATGCTCCAAATGCAGAGTTTGAGTGTCCCTGAGAATAGAGGTTTCACTAATAATAAATAGATTGCCTCCAGGTTCCATCCATGAGAGAGAGAAAGAGAAAGAATGAGGTAATTAATTTGATTTTTCTAAGTGAAACATTTTTCCCCTCAAATCAACATTTTGATTGATGTATTCCATCTCCATGGCCAGAAATAATTCAGTGAAATATAGAATGAAGTGAGAACAAGCTTACATACCTTTTATAGGGAGAGTAAGGAACTTTGGAAGTGAATACTTTTCAGTTGAAGGGTCTCTCTCTCTCTCTCTCTCTCTCTCTCTCTCTCTCTCTCTCTCTCTCTCTCTTTAATACTTCCTCTTCTAATGCCCATGGAGGAGCAAACCCAAGTGTCCCAAAGCACATGGCATGAGCTTTACCCAGCTGCCTCTGTCTGAGGTCAGCAGAGCTGCAGACCACAAGGCGGCGCGAGGTCACCAGGGGATGACGCGGCTTCGCATAGGAAGGAGACATTCCAGTACTCTCCATGGGAATATTCTCAGTTTTCTGCCAAAATAGCCATGCCACATTTTTCTTTACTTCAAAATCTGCTTTTGAAGGGGCATAGAAGGCTGGCATAATCTCCAAACATGAGAGAAGTGAGCTACCTATTTTCACAAAACAAAGAAAGCCTGCTGGACTCTAAAAAAAAATTAAAAAACAGGTTTCTGTTTCTTATAAGAGACTGGTTTGGCCTTTAGCAGCCTGGCTTAGACCTGAAAGATCTAGGTGCTGAGCGGCAGACTAAGAGGTAGGGGTAAGAGGTTAAAATGCAGGTATTGACTGAAGACCAGTACTCTTCTGGTATAAAAATGACTCCTCCAGGGCCCGGAAATGGCACCTCATTCTCAGAAAACAAGAATATAAGTGGCAGGCCTGTGTTCCATTCCGTCAGTGTGCCGCCCATTCATCTACTGCTAGCCTAGATTTCTAAAAAATGTATCTGCCTCCCCCCAGGGGGTCTTGGCTTAATAGGAAAGTTCTCCCTCTTGCCACCTCTGCTGCCCGGGCTGACGACCACACAGTGGCATCCAATCTTATGAGGAGTTAAGTTCTAAATTCATCCCGCGGGGTGAAAATTACGTAGTCAAAACGACCCTTGAAGAGTCACGAAATTATCTATGAGGTGGAGAGAGAGGGTACATAAATTTATTTGCACAACAGGTTTTATGCTAAATTGTGAGAATGTCCATGTGGGGTTGATGAAAGACACGAAGGAAAATCAATGATGTCTTCTCAACATTCAAAATATTCTGCAGGAAAGAGACAGAGAATTGTGCTTTTTGCTTCCTTGGTTTGGTCTAGAGCCTACTAATTTTTAGTCTCCACAACCCTAAAACGTGTTCACAGATTTGTGTCTGTGTGCCAGAGCATTAATAATTCTAATCCTAGTAGTATTTTTACATTGATACGTGTGTCTGTACATGTGTGTGCCTGGGCACCTGTGCCACCCAACCAGATGGAGGTCAGAGAGCATGTCATTCGTGTGGCTTCTGGGAATAGACTTCCTGTGATCAGGCCTGATGGCAAGTGCCTGCGTAGTGCGAGCCATCTCACTAGTCCATGCTAATAATGATATTATGAAACATCCTCAAATCCATTTAGGAAACATGCAGCAAGGATGCACAGCACATTCGCAAATGCAAATGAAGAAAAGATGATCTAAACTGAACCTCTGGTTCAAGGCCACTGAGTCCCTGGGCAGAGCTGGGAACAGGCAAAGATTGTCCCACTGGCCAGTCAGAACCTCTATCCAAGGACCCCCTGTGCTGATGAAAGCAGCTGACGCAGGCACTCTACGCCTCCATGTGAAGGGTCTGAAGGTAGCCAGGGGCGGTGAGAAAAAGTAAGAGAGGCAATGCCTGTGTAGTCACCACGCTGAGACCACCCCAGAGCAGCAGGCTCCCTATGCACGTGTCATAGTTAGGCACAGGTGTCAACTTGACTGTTGAGGGTTTGAGCTCTGAGCACAGTTGTAGAGAGTTGATGGTTGAGTTAAGCCCAGAGCAAACCTGAAGGAGATTGTCTAGCTGATGGGGAAGATCCAGCCCATGGTGGGTGGGATTAGGCCCTAGATAAATCACAGAGAGCTGGTTGAGAGTTGGCATCCTTCTGTTCACTTGGACAGACATGCTGCAACCGTTATGCAGTGATGGTGTGGCCAGTTCCCTCGGCCCTGGTGTTGGTGTATGCTCTCCCGTCAAGCTGGACTAAGAACTGAAACCAGACTGTCGTAGGAAATAAACCCGTTTCCTTAAGCTGTTTGATGGTCATTTATCAGCAACCATGCAGGCCGACTGCAACAGCACGTGTGTGTGCCTCTCTCTCTTGCTCTCTCTTTCACTCACTCTCTCTTACTTGCTCGCTCAGTTTCTGTTTGTCTGTCTCTATGTATCTATCTATGTATCTATGTGTCTATGTATCTATCTATCTATCTTATTGCTGTCTTTCTCATCCTCTCTCAAATAAAGAAAGAAAGAACACTGGGCAAGGCAACATGTGATCCCAGTACTGGGGGAGGCGAAGACAGAAGGTCCCCAGGCTTGTTAATCATCAGCTAAATTCCAGGCCAGTGAAAGAACCTGCCTGGACAGATAGATGACAGTTAGACTGATGATTGATTGATAGATAGATAGATAGATAGATAGATAGATAGATAGATAGATAATGGATAATAGATAGGATGTGATAGATGATATATAATTGATAGATGACAGGTTGATGGTAGATAAACAAACAGATGATAAATAGCACATACTTATAAGGATGACCAAGCAAGGCAATAAATAAATGATAAGGAGAAGAGAAAGAAAAAAGAGAGAGAAAGAACAAGAAAAGGGAAGGAAGAAAAAAGAAAGGAAGGAAGAAATAAGAAGGAAAGAAAGACAAAAAGGAGCTACAAAGATGAACCATATCCTGAAAGCTCAGAGCCTCCTCCCACCTTAGCTCCCATCCACCAAACGCTCCCCAGCAGTCACCTCTCAGGAAGAGCAGAAGAAAGGGCACTATAGTTTGGGAAGACCACTAAGTACTGACATTATCACCAAGACCTCAGAGCTGCAAAGGGATGGGTGTCTCTGGACTGGGAACCATCCAGCCCCACCCAGCTCACTGCTCTCTCCCCCCAGCCCTGCCAAGATCACCCCTCAGCTCCAATGCTAAGAGAGAACCACCTTGGCAGGCAACAAAGAGATATTCCCCCCTCAGAGATGGCTTTGCCTGTGAATTAGCAGCAGATATTTCTCATCCCCAATTCACTTCTCACAGCTAAGTGGAAAACTCCCTGGACCCCAACACCTTTTGGAATAATGACACCAAGTGATTTGTCCTAATAAAAAAATTAGTAAGATAATTCTGCTTTCATCCACAAAAGCAAATGCCTCATAATCTGTATTACATTTGGGGATGTCCAGGGATTCCTGCCAACAGATACTAACCACTGATATTTGTAAGAAAGCGAAGGAAGTGTTACAGCTTATTAGAGCAACAGAACTTCCACTGGTTGGCAATGTGGAGGAATTCCAAAGGGTGGAGGAAGCTGAGAGCCCAGAAGAGAGGCAGGGTCCACAGGAGGAGGAGGAGAGAAAGGGGCTGGCAAAAGTCCTTTAGTACAGTCCATTCCCAAGAGGCCCTTGAGGCTCCTGTCCTGCTGTTGCCAGGCCAAGTGCCTGGTTTCTCTTCAGCAACACTAAGCCCTCTGACGCACTCGATGTCTTGGTCCACGGTGGCCAGCTTGCTCTTGGTGACCAGGTCACGGCGATTTCAATCCTCCTGCTCGCTTGTTACTCCAGGTTCTCTCTGTCAGTGCAGCTAAAAGTCAGACAGCTACACCGAGGCTGCAGCCCGAACGCCAAGCTGCCTGAAGCCCTCTCTGCCATCCGTCTGTGGCTGATCAGCTTCCCCTCTCAGAAAGTCTGGCAAAGCAGAGACAGACCATGAATGGCCTCCTCGGCCAGGTCCCCACAGTCTGCATTCCTACTAGAACCTCACGGGCACATCTTCACGGGTCACATTCCCCCCAGGACGGCCCATGAAGCTCACTTGCATCGCTCCATGCTGTTCCCACCTTTTCAAGGTCTTCAAACTCATTTCGCAAACTAGTGCCAACAACGCTGAAGCGCCCTTGTTACTGTCTGACTGTGAACTGTCCCTCCACATGTTCGCGTGCTTGCATCCTTAGCTGATGTTAAAGTTGGGAGGTGGAGCCTTACTGGAGGAAGATGCATGTCACATGGGGTGGGTCATGATGTCGGGTGGCCCCACACTGCTTCCCGCTAGTCTGCTGCTTGGTCTCTGCCTCCATGATGATGGACATGACCTAAGCCACCTCCAGCTTCTGCCGCCCGCCATGCCTTCTGCTTGGGATTCCCACCTTCCTGGACTATGTCTCTCTTCTGGAAATGTAAGCCAAAGAAATCTCTCTTTTTCTCCCTAGGTTGTGCTTGAATGCTGTATCCCAGTGGCGGAGAAGAGTAACTCAGGGATCTTTACGGTGTGCCCAGCCATGCCCCTGCTTGTGTGCTGCTGTGTTTTTGTTCTTGTTTCATTCCCTGCTATTGTGACCAAACACCAAGGAAACAGCTCCACAGGCAGAACTACAAGTTTTGATTTTCTTCCTTGTTGGCAGAGAAGCCGGGGCCCAAGGAACCTGAGGAAGACAGGACAGAGGCAGAGACAAGGTACCTCCAAAAAGCTTCTCCAAATAACCCACTCCCTGGGCCAGGACCCACCTCCTCAAGTTTTCAGATGCTCCCAACTGGACATCGAGCTTTGATTACAGCAGCCTGAAGGGGACATTCATTGTCCCAAACCTAACACTCTCCTAGAGCTTCTGTGTGTCAGCTGAAACCGTAAGTCGGGTTCTCTCATAAATGTCTTACACAGAAGTGATATGAATTAAGATTAGCAAACACTGAGTTTCCTTTTAAAATAGGATAAAAGAAGCAAAAGCTACCAGGGGTTCAGGTCCCTTTATTGAACCAGGAATATAAACTAGATAGCCATGATGTATCTGCTCCTTTCTAGGGGACAGCAAAAAAAATGTTTCCTTTCCTTGTGGATCTTAGATTCTAGGCAATAAGGAAGAATGCCATACGTCAAGATACATCAAATGTCAGATAGAAAGACAAGACGATGTTATAAAACAACTGAAGGAAAGAAGTGCATGAAATGGACTGCACAGCTGTGAGCTTTGCTTCTAGATTTTTCATCTAAAGAGGGAGGTTCTAAAAAAAATTGAGCAACATCTGTAAAGTGCTAAAAGAAAGCATTTGCCATTTCAAAATTCTGCACTATAAAAATATCCTCCAAAAATGACAGGACAGAGCTGGAGAGATTACTCTCAGTGAAGAACCCACATGCAAGCGTGAGGATCTGAGTTCAGATTCCTAATCACTCCATGAAAAGCCAGTCATAAGAATGAGCATCTGCAAGCTAGCACGGGGAGGCGGAGACAGGAAAATCCCTGAAGCTCATTGGCTGTCAACCTGGCCAAGCCGATGACCTGGTAAAGCTGAGAGACACTATCACGAAGAGTAAGGTGGCGAGTGAATGAAGACACGGACATCAAGTGCTGTCCTGCGCACACATACACGTGTGTACATGCACACACATGAACAAATAAACACACAAACATGAGGATTCAAGAAGAACTTCCCATAAACTGAGAAATGTACTTCATTGAAGAAACTTTCTTCAAGCCCAAGGAAGTCAGGCTAACAGAAAAGTTGAACAGAAACTGCTTCAAGATGCTTCTCCCATGACCCACCGGCAGCTGAAGCTCCCAGCACCAGGTGTGAGAGACCTGATGGTCAGGGAGGTCCCAGTGGCCCCCAAACAATACAGGCTTCTGTCACGGTGCTTTGTCGCCCACCAGAACCTGAGGGTAAGATCCTATGGCTGAAGCACCACACGGGTCGATCATGGGACAAGGAGAAATCAACCCGGAACTGACTTCCTCCCTGCTGGGAGCTCTCACAGTGCTGGAAGGGCTACTCAGGCTGCTGCTGGCTGTTCATCCTGCAAGTTACAATAAAACCTGTGGATGTGTCCATTGGTGCAACAGTGGCATGAACGTTATGGGGTAACTATCTACTTTATTATTGGATTTAAGGTCTGCTCTTCAAGAAGAAACTCATGCCTGAAATTATAAAGTTGGATGAGAATCTGCGGGTGGGAAGGTCACAGGCTCTAGACGTGAACACACTACTGCTCTTTTGCTGTATGGACAGAGTATCGAACTGTCTGCGAAGACTCAGCCACATACCCAGAGACACACGCTGAGTCACAATGAGGAACATTTGTTTGACTTCTCAGCTTAAGACGCAACTGATTTATAGTTAATTTTATCACCATTGGTCTCTTTAAAAGCTTAATTGTCCTTTCAGAGAAACCAAAGAAAAGAGTAACTACCACAGTTTTTAATATATTTTTATATATAATTTAAAAATGCAGCGCTCACCTTCAGCCAAGATGCTTCTCTTTGTAGTGGAAGGCATCCAGTACTGAGAATCACCACAGGCAAAGAGAGTACAAGTGACCATGGCAAGCTCGGCCATAACAGGGCCTGCGTATCACGTGACCTCCCAATGCTCGGGCAACATCGCAGAAGACGGGGCAGAGCTAACATAGGATCCAGAGGGCGGGAGGAGGGCTGCCAAGCAGTGTCATCCAGACAGGGCCGCCACAGCCATGAACTCCCACATCCGTGCCTACTGAACGAGACTGGGTCTGTCACCATTACGTGGCAGGGCCGCCACAGCCATGAACTCCCACATCCGTGCCTACTGAACGAGACTGGGTCTGTCACCATTACGTGGGAGGAGGCCGTCTTCATGAGGCCCCACCTCTCCCGAGGACTCTTGATGCTTACGCTGGCTGTGGAAAGAGGGTCTCTTTCCCCAGTGGCGTATCCACTGACGCACCAGCACACACTGAACTGGGAACTAGAGGATTTTAAGGGGAGAAGGTTGGGTTTATGATCTGGTGATATGGGATAGAAATGACTTAAAGTCATTATATAACATGTGACTAAATTGTTAAAGAAAATTTTAAAGAAAAAAAAATTTTAAATAGGCCTTGGCAAGGACATGGCAGGAGCAGCAAAACTGAAAAAAAAAATCAACAAACCATAATCCAGAACATCAGAGACTCTATATCAACCACCTGGAACTAGGCCAGCCTAATCTCTCCCCATCCTGAAGCTCAGGGAAATTTGCGGAAGAGGGGGCAGTAAGATGTAAGAGCACAAGGATGGGGGGAGCAATGATATACAAGATACTCCACACAAGTTAGGGCTGAAGCAATTATAATAGGACTCTGCATGACTTGCGCAATGACCAACACATTATTGACCCCTCAAAGTCTAGCATGAACTAAAGGTACTAGGATCCTTAGAAGCAAGGGATTGACAGTCACAATGGTGTTCCTATACTTAAGGGGAGCACAAGAAAGAGTTCTAGGAAATGCCACTGAGGAGGACCCAGAGGAAAGTTTGACATACATATTAAAGGATGCTCCATGGATGAGGGGGGGAGGGCACTGGGAGATAGGGAAGGAGGGGGGGAAAGGAAGGGGAAAAGGGGGGAGGGAGCAAGGGGGTCCAGGAAGGGGTGGAGGGAGGGAGGGGACCGGGGTACCTATTAAGTTTGTATGAGCGGAAATAAATTTAAAAAAAGAAAAAAATAATAAATAAATAAATAAATCCCTTTTTGTTTAGTAAAAAAATAAATAAATAAAAATAATAAAAAATGGGCCTTGGAACTCAAAAGAAACTTTACCAAGGACGAAATTAAAATGTCTAACAAATATCTTTAAAAATGCTCCACATCCTTAGCCATCAGGGAAATGCAAATCAAAACCTCCCTGAGATATCATCTCACCCCGGTCAGGATGGCAAAAATCCACAATACAAACAAGACCAAATGCTGGAGAGAATGTGGAGAGAGGGGAACTCTCCTACATTGCTGGTGGGAATGCAGGCTCATACAACCATTCTGGCGAGCCGTCTGGAGATTCTTAAAGAAGTTAAAGATTGTAACATGGTCCCCTCTCTGGACCATGTTACAGCAGAGAAAATAGGCCTCCATCAAGGACTGCAAGTAAGTAATGAGACATCTGGTTAAGTTCACAGCCTTTCGTTCCTGATCATTTACAACTGAGGGGGTATGATCTCACCAGAAGGGGAGGGCATATAGTCTGGCAGATAAAAGTAACCATTTTGCAAATGGGTGATTGACCCCTCCCTCACTGTGGCTTCCTACTTTTATTACATCTACCTTTGAATATACTATTATAACAAGACTCTAGTTTAACAGCTTTTTATCTCTGGCCAGGGGGTGACATACAATACCTATCAGGATGGAGTGAAGGGCATTACAGGAGCAGCAAAACTGCAAAAGAAAATCAACAAACCACAATCCAGAACTTCAGAGACTCTATATCAACCACCTAGAACTAGGCCAGCCTAATCTCTCCCCATCCTGAAGCTCAGGGAAATTTGCGGAAGAGGGGGCGGTAAGATGTAAGAGCACAAGGATGGGAGGAGCAATGATATGCAAGATACTCCACATAAGTTAGGGCCAAAGCAATCATAATTGGACTTTGCATGCCCTGCGCAATGTCCAACACACTGTTGACCCCACAAAGTCTAGCATTTGCTAAAGGCACCAAGATCCTTAGAGGCAAGGGATTGACAGCCACAGTAATGTTCCTATGCTTAAGGGGAACACAGGAAAGGGTTCAGGGAAATGCCACTGGGTCCTTGTATGTCATCAGAGAGGAGGGCCCAGAGGAGAGTTTGGCATGCACATTAAAGGATTCTCCGAGGATTGGGGGGGAAGCACTGGGGGATGGGAAGGGAGGCGTGAGGGGAGGGGAAGCAGGGCGGTCAGGGGGAGGAGGAGGGAGGGAGGGAACCGGTGTACCTATTAAGTATGTATGAGCGGAAATAATAATAAAAATGTTAAAAAATAAAATAAAATAAAAAGAAGTTAAAAATTGAAATGCCATATGACCCTGGTATTCCACTTTTGGGAATAACCCCCCATACAGCAAAAATACACCTTGATAGCACAAGCACAACCATGTACATAGCAGCACTGTTTACAATAGCAAAGTCATGAAATCAACCCAAATGTCCAACAGTTGATGAGTGGATAAGGAAAATATGGTACATTTATACAATGGAATACTACTCAGCCATCAAAAATGATGAATTCATGAAATTTACCGGGAAATGGATGGAATTAGAAACAATTATATTGAGTGAAGTATCCCAGACACAGACAATTAAGTGCCTTATGTACTCCCTAATAGGTGGATCCTAGTACCAAACCCACTTAGAGACAAACTCAAAGATAAATCTCTGTAATACCTACAGTAATTGCAAAGATTATAAACAAGACAGAAGGGGAAGGAGGGCCCCGCCAGAAACAAGAATAGAGGGGATCATGCTACAGCAGAGATAATAGGCCACCATCAAGGACTGCAAGTAAGTAATGAGACACCTGGTTAAGCTCACAGACTTTCCATGCTGGTCACTTGCAACTGATGGGATATGATCTCACCAGAAAGGGAGGGCATACAGTCTGGCAGATAGAAGGTAACCATTTTGCAAATGGGAGACTGACCCTCCCCCCACTGTGGTCTCTTACTCTTATTCCATCTACCTTTGAATCTACTCTTATAATAAGACTCTATTTTAACAGCTTTTTATCTCTGGCCAGGGGGTGACATCCAATATTCATCAGGATGGAGCCAAGGGCATTACAGGAGCAGCAAAACTGAAAAAAAAAAATCAACAAACCATAATTCAGAACATCAGAAACTCTATATCAACCACCTGGAATCAGGCCTGCTTAATCTCTCCCCATCCTGAAGCTCAGGGAAATTTGCGGAAGAGAGGGCGGTAAGAGTGTAAGAGCACAAGGATGGGAGGAGTCATGATATGCAAGATACTCCACACAAGTTAGGGCCAAAGCAATCATAATAGGACTCTGCATGATCTGCACAATGACCAACATATCATTGACCCCTCCAAGTTAAGCATGGCTAGCATGGACTAAAGGCACTAGGATCCTTAGACACTAAGGATTAACAGCCACAATAGTGTTCCTATACTTAAGGGGAACACAAGAAAGAATTCTAGGAAATGCCACTCTGAGTCCTTACACCTCATCAGAGAGGAGGACCCAGAAGAAAGTTTGATATACACATTAAAGATGCTTCAGAGATGGGGGAGAGGGCACTGGGAGAAAGGGAGAGAGGGGGGAAAGGAAAAAGCGAAGGGGGGAGGGAACAGGGAGGTCCAGGGAGGGGTGGAGGGAGGGAGGGGCCGGGATACCTATTATGTTTGTATGAGTGGAAAAATAAATAAATAAATACAAAAAAAAAGAAAGTAGCTTGAATGTTTTCACATGTAAGGGTCAGTAGCTAAAAGTAAGGACAACCACCATCGCTTTCATCACCATCACCACCATCATCGCTTTCATCACCGCCATCGTCACCATCATAATGATCAAATGGTTTCCAGTCTTCCAAATTCTGATTTCTACTTTCTTTCCTGAGTCCTGTGATGTAAGCAGATTCTTACACTATCCACATTTTGCAGGTCTCGTGACATTAAATAGTTTATGTAACTTTGGTCCAAGAGTCAGCTAGCTATCACCAGTACCTGAGCATTGCTTGCTCTGACTCCAAATCACTGTTCTTCGCACTGTAAAACTAGAAAACAAATTACAGCACAAGGCTGGATCAAGTTAGAAAACAGCCAGATTCTGCGTGGAGGCCGAAGGATGCTGGGGAAGAGGCGGGGAGGGATGGAGGCCCAGCTGCCCAGCTGCCTGCGCGCTGTGGACTAAGGAAGAAAGCGACAAATGAGTCAGGAAACTGCAAACGGTTGGCACTCATCTTTACTTGCCACTTAATTTATGCAGAACCAGACTTCAAACTCATCTCCATGCTAACTGTCCGTCAAATTCATGAAGGTTTTTTTAATTTTTATTATTATTATTTATTCAACTGTGCGCATGTGCGTGTGTATGTGCGCGCGCGTGTGTGTCTGTGTGTGTGTGTGTGTGTGTGTGTGTGTGTGGCGCGTGTGTGTGTGTGTGTCTATGTAGAACCACGGACGAATTCGTGAACCACCATGGACGCCTCCACCTCCTTCTGCCCCGGGATTCACAGGCTCCGCCCTACCAGGACCAGAAGCGCAGGCCGCCCCCGTTTCCGCCTGGCGTCTATACGTGGGATCTGGGATCCGAACTCAGGACCTTCCGCCTGCAAGGCGGAGGCTTAACCCTGAGCCACCTCTCCAGCCCCAAATTCATGAAGGTTTTTAACAATAAGACACACAAATGAAAAAGGCTATTGGAAACATCTTGACTTCTGAAACAAATGTCTTCATTGTCGTTTGCCTGCTGAACAGCAATGCTCCATGGGAAAGTAGAAGAATCCACCCTTGCATGTTAATCTCAAGAACCTGTTCCAACGCAGAAGCAGAACAGAGCTCATCACAAGGGTCACTGTTCTGGGAGACAGATTAATAATCACCGCCAGTATCATATACTATCTCCTATGTCCACACACAAAGTGGTGGTGCTAGCAAAAGAGACCTAAGGTAGATGAGATGACAGTAGAGAGTGGCCCCCGCCACAGGACAAAGAGAAACACTGTGTCTCACAGCCGGAGAGCGTAGCCTGTCGCAGCGAGAGTGTGACAATGCTGGTCACAAGGCCTCCACAGAAGCAGAGCATGATTGACACCGGCCCTCAGCTCTCTTCCAGTCTCAGGTCCTACAAGCCGGCCCTGGCTCTGTCTGTCTCCTCGCTGATTCTGGATCCTGTCAAGTTGGCAACTGATTTTTGTCATGATGCTGGAAAATCACACCTGACCATGACTTGTCATAGGTAGGATCAGAAACCACAAAGCCATAAACCAAAGACCAGAAACAACATTGTTCCACCGACGAATGCTACAGTATCTGATAGAGAAAACAGACCAAGCAATGGGACAGCCAGGCCCAGGAAACTGATCAGAGCAGGCAAACAAATGGGGCAAACTGAAATTCCTCCCCCCACCCCCGGCACTTTGGCCCTTAAAGATGCCAGGTTCCAAGCCAGCTGTGAGTCTCATAAACTGCAGTCTGTAGTTGTAGCCCGGGTTTGGGGTCCTTCTCTTTCCTCTCATCTTTTCTATCAGCAGAACTTTCTGCTTTGCCCAGCCTGGTGAAGTAGCTCCCCTTAATATTTATGAATTGTGGGCAGGCAAGAAGGCTCAGGGGTTAAGCCTTTGTCACCAGCAAAAGGGCCTGAGTTTGGATCCCAGGTCCCACATGAAAATGTTGGGTAGAAATGACAGTGACCTACAATTCTGGCTTTGGAAGGTGGAACCTAGGAAAACCCAGAGTAACGCATAAGGAGGTGGAGCAATTCAGGATGATTCCCGGTGTCACCCTTGAGCTCCCACAGGTGCACACGCAAGTGCCCTCCTGTACACACACATACGTAACCCACACACACTCAGAGATTTATGAATCATGAAGATGGACCACTGTGTAAGGGAGAGAGAGACGACTGTGGAGATGGAAGAACAACAACCAAGAAGTTGTCTCCAGGCAAGATTCAGGAATGTTCTTTAGAAGTCAACGCATGGCCATGAAAGGTAATTCAGATGAAATTCAGTGGAGCACTCATGGGAAAAGACAAGCAAATAGGAGGAAGATTGGCAGGGAAGAAGCACTTGTAATGGGAGCAGGAGGGGGAGTGGGTCAAAAATTAAGATGTGGAAATATTATGAACTCACTATATATACATGCAAACTACTAAAAGAGAGAAAGCGAGAAGGAGAGAAGGAAGGAAGGAAGGAAGGAAGGAACGAAGGAACGAAGGAACGAAGGAACGAAGGAACGAAGGAACGAAGGAACGAAGGAACGAAGGAACGAAGGAAGGCAGGCAATACACGGGTCAGAATGTGGGAACTACCTTTCCAGACTCTTGATCGAGAACCTTAGCAAGCATGTTAAGGTGATGTAAGGACAGCCCTTCAGAACTGACTTTAAACAATGAAAAAAAACGAGTTTGGTGTCTCCATATGGACAGCAGAGACTTAATTGGAAAAGCACTTAACATTGTCTGCTGCCTGGTGGGCGTTCTTTTGTTGCAGAGTGTTTTTATTATTTTTAACTACTCTCTTTGTGTAATCTGGTCCTGTGTTTACCCTACAATTCCCTTTTGTTTCCTTGTCAACACACTGACTATAGACAAGAAGATTCCATTATCTTAGCCTTATTCAGTGGCTCCAAGATTGTTCATTAAGAAGACCACATCACATCTCCACACAGATGTTGGCAACACGTCTTGCCTGAAATAAACAAACAGCTTTCACTGCTTCACTTCCAGTCAAGCTCGCTTATTGTACCAGTGAACACAAATATGTCCTTTAAGGAAAAAAAATCCAAAAGTTGTGTAAAAAGATATGTGAGCGTGCCAGCTTTTAACGTCCTTTTTTAAGATTAGGAAAGGGACAGGCATATCCATATTTATATATTTATATATAAGCCGGATTTTTTAGATTAGAGGATAACAGCATCTCTCTGTCAGTCACTGTGTTCCCACCACAGCAGATGCCCTACCAGTGGAAGCCCCGAGAAACTTCCTTTCCGACTGACACGCTCCTAGCCAGGCCCCAGTCTGCTTAGGCCTGAGTGCCATGAGGCGCCCCAGGGCTCTACTGAGACGTCGCTGCTTCCCGGTAGCTTGGCTGACATGGTTGGAAAGAAGCATTTTCTGCTATTAAAAACTTAAAGATTCGCAGGGTGACAGGTAGCGTCCCTACAGATGCTTCAGATGGAACCCCCTGGAAAAGACAAGTGAGGCCCCAGGCATCAGGCCATGCGTGCATACAGTAGTCGCCAATGGATGCTTGAGGTCAGGCCAGGAAGTAGAGTCCCTTTAGTGCGCTGTGATTCCTGTCGCTTGGGAGCACACTGGCTCTGGGTGGATGCTCAAGCCAGCAGCACAGATGGAGGACCACCCACTTTTCATGCCAGGCCATCTTCACATAAGGTGACAAGAGACGGCTCACGGGACACAGGACCCTGGCTCACGGGCTAAGGAGACAGGGTCTGTCATGGTAGTGACAGACGCATGACGCACAGGACGCATGTCAGAATGTAGATAGCACATAGGAAGCAGGGCCCGAACTGACCGCAGCACACACGAAGCAGGACCCAGGCTGACCGCAGCACACAGGAAGCAGGGTTCAATACTGACCGCAGCACACAGGAAGCAGGGCCCGGTACTGACTTCAAGACCTGCTCCAGCTACTCACTGCTTCCAGCAAGAGCTGACTTTCTAAAGACTCCCCAAGCTCCACACAGCTGGAGACCAAGTGAGCCCATGGGGGAGCCCCAGCCTACCTAGACCCGTGCCCCGAGCCGAGCCAGTGTTGTGGATTCGGTCCTCTTGCTGCCACGTCCCATTGGGCCTTCGCTCAGCCCCTCGGGCAGCTGCCTTCCTGCGTCTCTCTGTCCACTCTCAATCTGGAATCAGAACCTTCTGGCAAACAGAGCTCTGACCCACATTGCTTAGCTTCCAGAGTCGTGTTCATAGAGCCTCTGCGTGTTAGATTTGATCTCCACTTGGAAAATGAAGCCACCTTTGTTTCAGCCTTTCATCCTGTGAGGCTCTGCTGAGACACCCACAACCCCACCAATGTCCACAGCAAGAAATCTCCAGCCACGATTACTTTTTTCTTTTTCATTATCCACCAATTTATCAGCCGGCCATACTTTCTAGAAATTCTTTTGCATTATCGTGTAAAGATGCCCATCTATCTCATTCAATTCCTCAGTAACAGAGTCCTGGAAGCAAGGAGGAAGCAGCTTTCAACACCTCCCAAGTGTAGCAGCCACCATGTCTGGCTACGAGCACGATTTGCACCACGATGATCCTAAAGGCTGAGTCTCCTTCAAAAGAGAAATCTCCCTCAGCAGAGTTCTGGACTTACTAGGTATTTCATTCACTTTTGTTCTGTTTTGTTTGTTTTGTGCTGGGGATGGAACTTGGGCCTCACCCATGATGGATGAAATTCTTTTTTTTTAACATTTTTTATTATTATTTATTCAATTGCACGCGTGTATGTGTGTGTGTGTGTGTGTAGAACCACGGACGAATTCGGGAACCACCATGGACCACCTCCTCCTTGTTTACTCTGCCCTGGGATTCACAGGCTCCGCCCTACCAGGACCGGAAACGCAGGCTGCCCCCACTTCCGCCCAGCATCTATACGTGAGGTCTAGGATTCGAACTCAGGACCTTCCGCCTGCAAGGCAGAGGCTTAACTCCTGAGCCACTTCTCCAGCCCGGATGAAATTCTTAACATGAAAGGCAGGCAGGCCCACATGCAAGCTATGTGAGGACAATTAAGAAAACACTTAGACCTATAGTTGAGTGGTAAGAATCTTTATGAGCCCGTCTGAACTCATAGCATGTTTTGAGTAAAACATGCATACTTCTTAAACTCTGTACCCACAGCCCTTCCCGGGAAATTACACGGACAGCTAGTGGATTTTCCAGCTTTGGGGATTTGATTGCTTTGGATTTTGCAACAGGGTTTCATGTAGCCTAGGCTGGCCACAAACCCGCTGTAAGACTAAAGATGATGCCGAACTCTTGATCCTCCTGCTTTTACTTCACCAAGATCTGGATGGCAAGCGTGCATCACTGCACCTGGTTTATGCAATGGTGGGAATCAAACCCACGACTCCAGGCATGCTAGACAAGCCCTCTACCAACTGAGCCACATATCCCTGGCCTCTCTGGTTCTACATAATCATTCCTTCTGGTAGTCAGCCAAGACTGCTCAGCCTCTTGGCTTCCATGTTCCAGAGATGCCTTAGGATCGATTCCAAAAATCCTCGTCAGAATTTTAAGTGCTAAGAAATGGACGGTTGCCCTTACTTCCATATGCTTCCTCAGCCGGCTCTGTATTCTGTCCACTCTGAAGTCTCTTTCAGAGACATCGTACCTTGAGTTTCCCTTAGGATATATGTCAGGACCTGCAGATTGTAGGTGACTAAGTTTTTTTTTTTTGCATGCATGCATGCATGCAAAGTGCACATGTGTATGCAAGCATGTGTATAAGAGGGCATTTGACTGTTTGTACTGTGTGCCCATAGAGACCCAAGGAAAATACCAGAAACTGTCCTGGATTGTTCTACCTCTGTAACACTTTGCTCTGGGGTCTCCCAGGCTCTGCCTTCCAGGGCCAGATCACAGGCCGCTGCCATTTCCACCTGGCATTTTTACATGGGACCTGGAGATCCAAACTCATGTCCATTTACTTGCGAGGCAAAGCCTTCCCCCCCAAGCCATCTCTCCAGCCCATCTCTTAAAGAAATAACCATTTTCAGTTGCGCTAAACCATCGCCATGCCTTCCGTATTGGCTCAGTATCACATGGGACAGCGTAGGCAGACGCATGGCATCAATGAGCACTCGGAGCGGTCTCCAGGCCCAGGGAAGAATCCATCTGCTGCAATCAAGAGGGGCCTGAATGGGTCGATTTTCTTAGCCTGAAGGAAAAGTGAGAGTTAAGATTGTCAAGCACATTCATCTAAATATTCCTGTTTTGTTTCTGAAGGCCGCCCCCCCTTCCTGAAGGATCTAGATTTGACTGTAGAAGGTACTAGAATTGTCAATGTAGCTTTTTTCTAGCTCCTTTATCATTGGCACTTGGGTGCCAAGTCTGATTTTCAGCCTTGGGGATGTTGGGTGGCCAATCTGAACCAGTCCCTTTTGTGATTAGTCTTTTAGCATTTCATACATGGATATTGTGACTTACGGTACTTTCACACCTTAACCCCAATCCCACCCCCTCCTCTTCCCATTCAGACCTGTCTTCTCCCCTGCCAGTCTCCATCATACTGTCATGTGTTGTCCTGAGTTTCATGCCATGTTCACCAAGTCTCATCTGGGTGCCTTTAATGGCAGGTGC
Source organism: Typhlomys cinereus (assembly GCA_023101885.1). NCBI lineage: Eukaryota > Metazoa > Chordata > Mammalia > Rodentia > Platacanthomyidae > Typhlomys > Typhlomys cinereus. The sequence goes on from JALPQD010000322.1 coordinate 1,279,699, forward strand.
CAAGCATTGGCTAGAGCATGGATCACGCATAGGTGGGGATATTCCTGAGGACAGCACCTTCCCTTTCTCATTGGCATTAACCTCAACGATGTCGCAGAGAGGCCTGAGTTCTTTCAACAGGATGAATCCCATGCAGGTCTTAGGGAAATATATACAGCTGCAGAGTTCACGGACACCGCAGCCCCGCAAGGTCCAGAAGATTGTGTCTGGCCACACCTGCCCCCTTCAGGCTCTTACAGTCTTAGGCCCCTTGTGGACGTTCTCTGAGCCTCCGGGTAGAAGCAAGGGTGGGGGAGTGTTAGATGTCCTCTCTAGACTGAGCTATCAGCAGCCATTTTATTTTCTGCAGGTTTGAACCAGTTTTCTTCTTCCTTTGGCATCAGGCTCTACCTCATAACAGCCAAAGCCATAATTTTCATAATTATCATTACCCTCAGGCCTTTCACACATGAGGGAAACTGAGCATCTGGGTGACGCAGCGGTACCCACTGCACAGCCATAACCACTCCAAGCTGGGTCATGTGACTGACAGCCATCCTGTTCTAGAACAAACCCCACCCTACCTGTCTGCTTGTTTTCCCAGAAGCAGACATGAAAATATAGTTTTGTTCCATAAACAACCATTACATTTTTTCCATTCAATCACTCATTGATTTAACAAATATTTATTTCCTGCCTCGGGCTTAATGCTGATTGCTTAGCGTATACTAAACAGCCAAGCATTAGACCCAGACTTTCCCACACTAAGAAACTTGATTTTCCCCCGTTATCTACTGCAATAAGTTCCAAATTCTTCTACCTGTATTCTCTTCAGCCTCCTCCTCTTCTAATTATAATAATGGGTAATAATTGGGCTGACAACATACTAAGCTGGCAAAAGTCCTTGCCAACCAAGGCTGCTGCCCAGACAGTTGTCCTCCAACACGTTTCCATATATGTAATATGGCACATATGTGCTCTCATTCACACACACATGCATGCTTCCAGGTACACACACATTCACTGACTACTTTTTAAGAGTAAATAATTGGTACAACATGGAAAATTACGTTGCTTGTTTCAAGTTTGCTGTAGCCACTTTTCTTGCACTGAGACAGTTACACACACACACAAGTTGGAGGATAGAGGGAAATTTATTTAGTTTACAGTTCCAGACAGGATATGCCCATTATGGTGGAAATGACCTGACAGGGTATGGCTAGAGGCAGGAGAAGGAGACTGTGAGGGAGACCATCAGCAAGGCAGAGAGAGCAAGAACAAACAGAGGAAGCAGCGTCGGGCTGCCAAGCCTCAAGGTCCCCCTCCAATGACCTGCCTTCCTCCAGCAAGGCTCCCCCTCCCAAAGATGCCATGACCTTTCCAAACATCATCAACACGCGCCTGTGGGGTCAGCACATATGCAAACCATGCAAAGTTTCACCTCAACCACAACCTGCCAAAGGTTGGGTTGTTCCTCTGTTTTACAGCTGTGCTGTGTAGAACAGTCGTGCAAGAACAAGCGCAGCAGGTGGACCACATTGTAGAGATGTGAGGTTCAGAGAGCAGCATCACACAATCAGGGCCTTCGCCCTTTCACACTCCCCAGAGGGCAGAGCAGCGTGTCCTGTCACTTCAGGCTCGAACGTCTCCTGACACCCGCCCACCCTGTCCTTCCCATCTGACCCTCACGCTGTCACTGTTACAAACTGCTCCATCCCTGATCTTTCATCAGGAGTACACAAACCTTGTGCTTGGGTTTCTCTTCCTGTAGCTGATACACACATAGTCAAACTATTTAAGGGTTATTCTTATTTATCATTCTGGTTACAATTCACAGTCCATCCTGGCAGGACAGCTCATACCAGCCTCGGGAGTCGAGAGAACTGGACATACCATATCCACGGGGATTCCTGAGAGGGCAAGCTTTCCAGTTGCCAGAATGCCAACACAGCAAAGTATGCCAATTTCCTGGACCAGCTCTCTCCATCTCACCTACATACCCAGGGGATGGTCCCGCCCACCATGGGCTAGGTCCTCCTGCATCACTTAGGCAATCTCCCCCAGGTTTGCTCAGGGCCTGCCTAAGAACCAATTCTTCATAGATATGCACAAAGGCTCAGTCCTCACTTTATCAAGTTGGCACCTGTATCTAACTGATACACTTGGCTTTCTCTGTTCTGAGCTACAGAGAGGCTTCCTGCCAAAAGCGCAGCGAGACGTCGAGAATTTACTCCCTTCTGTTTCTTCCCTTGATGTTCACACACCTGTCCTGAAATATTCACGGCCTCCACTGAAATATGTACAGAAAACACTATTGGCAGGAACACAATGAGGAATTCCATCTCCTTCTCTCCAGATGAATTTCACTTTCACCACTGTTTTCCTTACCTCAAATGACAAGCAATGGGGGCAGGACTTCAGTTAGAGAAATAGAAACTTTAAGTGAGCTTGGGAAGAATAACTTAGACTTCTGTAATGGGAGGTAATGGGGAGAGCAACAAATGGAGGAGGAGGAAGAGGAAGAAACAAGAGGAGGAGGAGGAAGAAGAAGAGGAAGAGGAAGACAAACATGAGGAAGAGGAAGAGAAGGTGGAGAAGGAAGGAGGAGGAGGAGGAAAGTGGAGGAAGAGGAAGAAGAGAATTAAAATTCTAGTTGTTTTGCTTAAAATGCTTAAAAGATATCAATGATGCTGCGATTCCTTTATAATACCATCAGTACAATTATGCAGTTAGTTTTCAAGTTTTAAAATATGCTCATGAACAATACAGCTACTGTGATGCCCATCACAAGACAGTGATTAAATCTGAGAAGAGGCAGAGAAACAGCCCATCAAATGTGAGCTATCCAGGTGCCTTTGCCTAAGAACTGAGCGCTCTGGCATCTGCCCTCTGCAAACATAAACACACACACACATCCATGCATACATACATGTGCACACATGTCTTTGGATGTACATATATACACATACATGCACATACAGATATGCAACATGTATGCACATGCACACACAGATAAACGTGTGTACATACACATGCATGCACATAAACATGCATGTGGGCACGCACACTTGCATACACATACACACACAAACACATGCATGTGTGTACATACATGCACACATGCATGCACACACATGCATGCACACACATCAAGCTTCCCTCTGTCACCCATGTGGTCCCAATGGATAGTATCTTCCTATCTATTTCTTTGCCATCTCTTCTCCGTGGGCCTCTCCACCCTACCACAAGTGCCACTGCATGGTAAACAGATAGGCGTGAAAGGTGAAGTGTTGCATAGACTTTGCGGTGTGCAACAGGGGCCACAGAATACAAGTGCTTGTGAGCATCGACCAGGGACCATCCCGGAGAGAATGATGGTGCCTAGAACAGCCTCTGCCTCAGACAGACGTGGCTTTCTGGTGGACTCATGTGGGCTTCTGAGGCGTCTTTTACTCATGGTAAAACACACTTGAATCTGGCTTGGAAGATTCATTTATAGGCTTAAAAATCTCTCTTTAGGGGGCTGGTGAGATGGTTCGGCGGGTAACGTGCCCACCTGGAACCCTGACAACCTGAGTTTGAGTCCCAGAAGGCCACATGGTGCATGTGTACTCTCTCTCTCTCTCTCTCTCTCTCTCTCTCTCTCTCTCTCACACACACACACACACACACACACACACACACAAAATAAAATATTTTTAAAAAATAACTCTTTAGGAAAAGCACAACTGGCAGCTAAACTAGAGTGAAAAGGGAAAGAAATGAAAAAAAAAAAACAAAAAACTTTTATTTGCTCTTGTCTTGGGAATACCTGGCCTAAAAAGGAAGCCAGGTTTACTTTCCTTCCCACCAAGGCCATAAAGTGGTAATGACCTCCAGGAGACTGTGTGTGGCCCATTTGATGTGGTTGGGGCCTGGGGATGAGCCGAGGGCTAAATGTATTTTAAGTGGACTAAGCCAATCCAAACACATCCTGGGGTCACTCCCTCCATTAGCTGACAGTGTGTATACAATATTGAAAGCACTGCAAAAACAATAGATGTTTCTCTGATGTTTTACATTGGAGGGAAATCCACTCACACCCAGTTTCTGAACGCTGGCTCAAGTTAAAAGTCACTTTTGTTTCATTAGAAATCAACATTCAAACAAATAGGCAAACAAACAAGTTTTTAAAAATGTGTCTAATGAAATGAAGTGGTTGTATTCAGTTCATGAAGCATTCAGAGGCATCTTTAGTCCAGTTACTGACCTTTATAGACATAGGGCTAGTTATTTCTAAAGACAAACCAAGGAGACAGGCCCAGCGATCACTGTGAAAGAACCACCAGGCTGCTGATTTCCATTTTAAACCACGTTTCAAATTAGTTTGAAGAGATTTTACAGGATGAATTCAGTGACGTCCTTTAAAAACATTACCAGATATTGACCAGACTGTTTAAATCCAGTCATGAAAGCAATTCTGCAAGTCTAAAAGCTAGAATCCCTTCATACGCAGATTTATTGGCTGTCTCTAAGTCAACAATGAAGAAAGAAGTCAAGCCTGCCCGTCCATTCCCCTTGCCTGGACTCCGGGGTCAGGACTCATCCTTTCATCTATCTCTACATCTCCGTGCTCCTCTGACATTCGTAAATGTGTAAATGATCGGGATGAGTGAGCTTTTCTGCCTCCCCCTTTCTCTGTGAACAACTGGAAGTCTGTCAAAGCTTATCCAAAAGGCATTTCCTGTTTGTGTTTTCCTGCTCTTTTTAGAAGAGGGCATTGATTTTTAACGACATTTATTTTACTTCTTAGATATGTTAAGCTACTTGTGTTTATGACAAAACGCCATAGTTGCAGAACATTCGAGAAGTGTGGAAGTTCACTTCCTGTCACACACAGGTGTCAGCTTGATGGTCCAGGGTTCAAGCTCTGGGCACATTTGTAGAGAATTCGTAGTTAAGCTCCAAGCAAACCTGCAGGAGACTGTTAGTGGATGGGGCAGGCCAAACCCATGGTGGGTGGGACTAGTCCCTGATCAGGTGAATAACAGACAGAGAGCTGGTTGTGGATGTTGCCATTCTTGTGTATACTTGGTCAAGCATGCTGGTCGGGCAAGTGAGGATTGTCCCTCTCTCAGCCATTATGAGGAGATGTGTGGCCAGTTTCCTCGGCCCTTTGGCAATGGTGTGAACTCTCCCTGCAAAACTAGACTAAGAAGTGTAACCGGACAATCGTAAGAGAATAAACTCCTTGTTCCCTTAAGCTGTTTCATCAGGGTTTATCCGCAACATGCAGTTGAACTGCAACATCTCGGGATGGATGAATTGACCAAGAAGAAAGGCCTTCTGTCCGTGAGGTTGCTGCTCATTAGAGGAGACTGGTACAAATGTTAGGAACAATTATCTGGAGGGTCATTTTAATAATTCACTGAGGGCTGGGGAGATGGTGCAGGGGTTAAAGCCTTTGCCTTGTAAGCAAAAAAGAGCTGAGTTCGGATCCTCCAGATCCCATGAAAAAAATGCCAGGTGGCCAGGGTGACTGCCTATAATTCCAGCCCTGGAAGGCGGCATCCTGGAAATCCCAGCACAAAGCAGTAAGGGACTAGAGTGCTCCAGATGTTTCCTAGTGTCATCCTTGAGCCTCCACAGGCTCACACACTCAGGTATCCTCTGGTAAACACGCCCCACACGTGTACACTCACCTACATGCAAAACATGCACAAGATAGATAGATAGATAGATAGATAGATAGATAGATAGATAGATAGATAGATGATACAAATAGACAGACAGACAGACAGTCAGACAGACAGACAGACAGACAGACAGTCAGACAGACAGACAGCCAGACAGACAGACAGACAGACAGACAGACAGACAGACAGACAGATAGATAGATAGATAGATAGATAGATAGATAGATAGAACGATAGAAAGATAGAAAGTTAATACCCCTCTGAGTCCCGCTGGCGCTGCCCTCAGACTCACTGATGTGGGACCATCTACCAAGCACGAACGACTTCCAAGAGGACACACCCTGGAAGGAAAATGATGCTCTTTCCTAGCGACATCCCCTGTTCAGCAGCTTTGGGAAAAGGTGCCGTGACCCAGTAATTCTACTCTTATATTTATCCTTAAAACAAATGAGCACATGTTTATAAAAATATATTTATTTGATGTCACCAAAGAAACCTTTCACAACTTCGGGAATGCACCCTGAAGACACAGTCCAACGTGTGCAAACCCATCAGCAGCAAGTCACCCCACAGACAAAGAAAGGCTCCCGGCCTCACCGTACTTGTTAGTCCAAAGCCAGAAAGCAACCCAAATGCCCATCGAGGACAGGAGAGCGCACTCAGAGCCCCAGAGAGGCCCAGCACATCTGTGTCCTCGCCGACGGGCCTGTGGTCCCAAGTCCCAGCTGCACACATAGAAGCATCTTTCTGTCCAGCTCCTGTCGTGCACTCTGGAGTGCAGCATCAATGTGATGTCGCAAGGACCTTGTGGGATCCCAGTGAGGGAGTGTGGACAAGCCTCTGGGGACAGGTCCACCATCTGCAGCCCTGCCCACAGTCCCTAAAGCAGCTGTGCAGTCCAGCCCCATCCCAACAATGGTCTCCTCACAGTTGAGCTGCACCCGCCATTTGTGGGCTGCATGCGGCTCAGGACAACCATAAGCTGATATAAAACACCGTGAGATTTTTTTTTTTCGTAATTTAATTACATGGGTCATGAGTGTGGAGTTTGTCAATATCAACTCCAGGTGCCAAAGCTAAAATCTCAACCATGCCCGGTAGAGGTAGCTTTGTCTACCTGAAAACATGGCAGAAATTGTAACCCACCAAGATCTCAGTTTGAGGCCCACCAACCACAGACCCAGTTGTGGAGTTAGCAGCAAGCCACAAGAAACAGCATCAACTCAACTTGACTGTGAGCCTCAGAGATAGAAGTGCTATTCTGGGAGCCTGATGCTCAAGGTCTGAGGTGAGTGAGACAATTCTACAAAGTCTGGACACATGCTCCTTCCTTCCAATGCAGGCGCCAACTCAAACATACCAGGCACATGAAAAACCAGGCAAATGGTACATCACCAAAGAAAGCTTGCATGACCTCAAGAAATAGGAAGCCATGTCAGATGAACAGAGAGAGTCATGAAACTCAGTATCCATTCATCACTGGAAAAAAAAAAAACTCTCAAACTAGATGGAGACTGAATGCAATGAAGATCTTCCATGGAGAGTCTACTAACACTGCTGACTGGGGGAACATCGAAAACTTCTCCTTCAAGACCTGGTATGAAACAAGGGTGCCCACTCACACAAGCACCCCCCAAGAAGCACTGCAAACCCTGGCTAGAGCAATTAGATCAGAAAAATAACCAAAGACTAGAAAACAAAGAAGTCAAATTATCATCACTTGTAGATGGACACGATCAAACACACAGGAACCGTACACTTTTTTTCTTTTTCAAAGAATGAAAACTGCTAGTGCTGATAAACAAATTGAGTGAATTTCCAGGATATGACATCGGCACTCAAAGAAAGCTGGTGGCATTTCCACAGCAAATAGAAAACTCTCTGAAGAGACTGTTAAGAGAATAGTCTCAGAATTGGAAAAATGGCTCAGGGGTTAAGACCCTGCCTTGCACGCAGAAGGTCCTGAGTTTGCATCCCAGGTCCACATAAGAACAGCAGGCAGAAATGGCAGGCAGCCTGCACTTCTGGTGAGTAGAGCCTGGGAAATCACAAAGCAAAGCAAAAAGGAGGTAGAAATGATCCAGGATGTCACCCAAGGTCACCCTCGGTCCTCCACACGCACACACAGTACCCTCTGCTACACACATACACACACACACACAAGTTAAATAAATAAATTTTTAAAAAAGTTAAATGTTTGAAAAAAAAGTTAGACATGGTTATGGGTATACGCACTGTGGAGCAGAGACAGAGAGAACTCGTCAACCAGTCTAGTAAACTGGTAAGCACTGTGTGTACTGATAAACACTGTGTTTAGTAAGAGACCCTGTCTCACTGAGTAAGTGAACACATATGAATACACATGCATATACACTGGCATACATACATCTGCACAAAACACACCACACACACAAAGAAAATGATCAAAAGAGAACAATCTCATAATAGCTAAAAATGAATAAAATGTGCAGGACTGAATTTAGCCAAAACTGAAAGACTGTACACTCAAAGCTGTGATACATTTCACAGGGGAAATACCAAAGACACTGATAAATGAAAACGCACTTTGTGTTCAGACATTGGAAGGATCAATTTCATTGAAATATCCACAATATACATAATGACCTACAGATTCACCATAATCCTCATCAAATTCCCAACTGTATTCCTTATTGAGGTTATCTTTCAAACACACAATATGTGCAACGACAATTCCAAAATTTTTTTCTTTTTTTTTATTTATTTTTCTGTTCATACAAACGTAATAGGAACTCCTGTCCCCTCCCTCCCTCCACCCCTCCCTGGACCTCTCTGTTCCCTCCCCCCTTCGCCTTTTCCTTTCCCCCCTCCCTCCCTTTCTCCCAGTGCCCCCTCCCCCCATCCCTGGAGCATCCTTTAATGTGTATATCAAACTTTCCTCTGGGTCCTCCTCTCTGATGAGGTGTAAGGACTCAGTGGCATTTCCTAGAACTCTTTCTTGTGTTCCCCTTAAGTATAGGAACACTATTGTGGCTGTTAATCCCTTGCTTCTAAGGATCCTAGTGCCTTTAGTCCATGCTAGACTTTGAGGGGTCAATGATATGTTGGTCATTGCACAGATCATGCAGAGTCCTATTATAATTGCTTCAGCCCTAACTTGTGTGGAGTATCTTGCATATCATGACTCCTCCCATCTTTGCGCTCTTACAATCTTACCGCCCCCTCTTCTGAGCTTCAGGATGGGGAGAGATTAGGCAGGCCTGAAAATTTTTTAAGATTGCTTTTTCAACTAAAAATCTGCATTTGTAAGAATTACATAAGACCCTTCTATCACATCACACATAAAGATCAACTTGATGTGCATTAAAGATGTCACGTAAAACTGAGAACTGAAAAACAATGCAGGAAATGGCCTTGTCCTGAATGATGAGGTGTTTAGACAGGACTCCCGAAAACAGACAAAGGAAGCAAAAAGAGGCAAGCAGGATGCGTCTGGCTGGAAGGCTCTGCGCACACGGGGAATCAACCGCAGTGACGGGGCTGCCGGGGGAAGGTGAGCAGCGCTGCAAGTCATGCATCCGATGACTCTGGAGCATCGCAGACGTCAGGAGCCAGACACCTCAAGGCTGAGCAATGACAACACCTTACGACGAGCCAAGGACCTGAACAGAAGTTCTTCACAAGAAGCTGGGAGACGAGCAGCAAGTGATGTCACTAATCACTAGCTTCCTTTGGAAGGCCCGCTAGCCCCGAGATGAAGGTTGCAGGTGTTTAAGAGGAGCCCTGGGAAAGGCGCCCCTTGAACACTGCTGGAGGGAATGTAAATTAGAGCTGTCATTATAGAAAACAGTGTGGAGACTCCACAGAAATTTAAAAATAGAGCTGCTGCCTGCTCTGACAATTCTACTGCTCGGTGTATATCCAAAGGAAATTTAATCACCATCTACAGAGATATTCGTGTTCTCACATTTATTGTGACATTACTCACAATACTTGAGGTATGTAACAACCTAGTTATAGCCATAAGCAGACAGGTAAGAAGGAAAAAAATATATGACGCATATGACTAAATAAATAAGAGGTAGATAACCAGGCGTCATTCAGCCTTTAAAAAGAAAGAAATGGTACCATTTGTGACAGCATGAACCTGGAGGAGGAAATGTCAAGTGAAATAAACCAGACACAGACAAATGCGGTATGATCTCACATATGCGGAGAATCTAAGATAGTATGATTCCTACAAGGGGAGTGCAAGACAGTGCTTGCCACAGATTATAGGCTGCTGGGGAAATAGGGGAAAGTCGTCCAAATGTTCCAAAGTTATTCAGGATTATTTCATTCTGGAAAGCCAATTATATCACAATGGCCACAGTTAATAATATAATAGTGTATACTTAAATTTTACATACAGGCTGTAACTCTGAAATTCACACCACTGAAAAAGAAATTTAAATAGCCGTGTGAGGGGATGGATGTGTAAACTGACTCGATGTTGCTGAGCCCTTCACATTCATATGGATCAACATTAGGTTGTGCACCGTAAGAGATAAATGTATAAGTAAAAAATTGCAAATTGTACTTAGTAGAGCTAGAACTAAAGGTATAAATCTCAGAAAAACAGTAGCAAAATAAATACATGTGACATACTAATGTAATAGCTACAGAATAGCATTTAATAAAAAATAAACCAATGCTGGAAAGATGGCTCAGGAGTTGACATCTTTGCTTCTCAAAAAAAAAAGGGGGGGGCTGGAGAGGTGGCTCAGGGGTTAAGCCTCCGCCTTGCAGGCGGAAGGTCCTGAGTTCGGATCCCAGATCCCACGTATAGACGCCAGGCGGAAGCGGGGGCGGCCTGCGCTTCTGGTCCTGGTAGGGCGGAGCCTATGAATCCCTGGGCAGAAGGAGGTGGAGGTGTCCATGGTGGTTCCTGAATTCATCTGTGGTTCTACACACACACACACACACACACACACGCACATGAGCACAGTTGAATAAAAAAAAAATTTAAAAAAAAACCTGAGTTCAGATCCCCGGATCCCATGAAAAATGCCAAACAGATATGACAGTGCCCTGTAATTATGGTACTGGAAAGAGAAACCTGGGAAACCCCAGAACAAAACAATAAGGAAGTAGAACGTTCAAGTGTTCTTTCCACAACATACACACAAAAAAATACATATGTCAATATAGATTCATCTGAGAGACATTCTGTTAAAATACTCTAAATAAAAATAATACCCTATATGATTCAATTTCTATAAATTCTGCAGCACAAAATAACAAATTAGTGAAGGTAAATGCTGCAATAAGTGGAATCTCCTTAGAGACCCACAAGCAGCATCCCACAGTAATAGAACTGTCTGTTTGATTTTTACTGCTATCTTGGAAACATTAAAGATTTTAATGACACAGAAACTCACATGTATAAATCCATGGCTTCATAATTTTGTATTCAATTTTTTTCTTATGGGTCCTTGCAAATGGGAAGTGAGAAAAACAGTCCACTTCTGTCCATGTGCTTTAAAACTTTGGCTGGATCATTTCAACCTTCCTTCCCATGCACGGTGATCATACTAACAAACGTGGTGTCCTATTCATTTGTTAATTCTCCTGTTTATCTGGACATCTGGGGACACTAAGCGCCCACATAAGTTCCTGACAGCTAAGCAAAGTCTTCGGACTGGGAACGGCCACCTCCCCTGAGCGGTGACCCTCGGCCCCCTTTCGGAGACACTCTCTGCTGCCGACTCCTAATGGCCAAGGGCTCTTAGTGGAACTTCTGGTGATAATGGCAACTGATGGAGCTGTCCGTCATTCTTGGTTGACTTCATCAGGACCCGGAGCTCCCTGTCTGCGCCTGCTCCCTGTCTGCGCCTGCTAACTCCAGAACTTTCCTTGTCTTCTCCAGTTCTTCAGCCAAGTTCTTAATGGACTCTGGGGTCCCCCAGCAGAGCTACTAGTCCTAACTCCATGAGCGTGACATGGAGGGTAGGGGCGAAGGAAGCTCGGCTGGGCTAACAGGTTCTTTTGACGTATGATGTGCAGCTCCATCCTAGACAGCTGTCCACTCACCAAGCAAGGTGATCTCATGAATAATCCCAAACTGTTAATCCAGAAAGCTCCATCTCTGCATCCCTGCAAATCATCTCCCCCTTCCCCCGTCCACTCCCCTCCCTTCACATCCCCTAACCTCCTCTCCTCTACCAGACGATTAGAAAACTGTGCGCGTCCCAATCCTTCACTTTTCCTTTCTCTTCCTAGGATGGTCCTCAATCCCAGCAGTGCTTTTTCTGATTCCCAAGGACACTGTTCCCCCTCTCCAAGGCCAGTTCTCCCCCTCTCCCAGGTTCTCCCCCTCTCTAAGGGAAGCAGTCCCTTCGTCCTCCCACGCTAACTGAAAGGACTGAAATTGGTCTCCTTGGCCCAGACGCCACACACTCAAGCAGAGCCGACACAAATCTCTTCTCATTTTCTTTCTCTAACCAAGTTTGGAGTCTGTTGATGCCAAATCCTATTTGGAATTCTGGAAGTCTGGTTCCAGCTCTTTCTCTACTCTGTAACCTGATCCCTTATTTCTCATCTGCCCACCACCTGCCCTCACCTCAGACAGATGAAGGAATGATGGGTGAAAGTCTTCTGTGTAGCAAACTCACTCATAGTTTGCAATGAAAACTCATCTTTGCAATAGTTTCTCAGGCTGTGAAATCAGATGGTCTAGACCTCAGTGAAATCAGATGGTCTAGGTCTCAGTAAAATCAGATGGTCTAAGTCTCAGGCTCCAGCCCGTCATTCTTGAACCTTTTTACCCTTAAGAATGTGGGCTTTGATAGCAGCTGGTCATTGGCAAGATTTACTGTGACTGAAAATAAAAGGGGGGAGAGAGGAAGGCAGAGCTGCAAGAGAAAGGGCGAGAGCTGCGCAGCTGAGTCCTCCTTGCAGCTTCGATGGGAAAAACCCATGTTCGGCTCCACTGCCAACATGTGAGCCCGCCCTGCTGGAGGCACAACAACCAGGGCTTTATCGAACGTCCTTGTCATAGACTGTGACACAGGGTAGCATCACCAGTGACGTCACACTTAGCCCAGGTCCCTCCCCTGGCTGGGTCTCCTCTCAGCAGAGTGACACACACACCAAGCCACATGCTGCCTCCACACATGCCAGATGCCACTCAACACAGGAGAACATCAGGGAGCCATTGACCTGATGGGAAGGCGTGGACTGTGTAGAAACACTCGTGGCTCCGAGCAGAGCTGGAAGGCATGAGTCAGCTAAAAGCATCTCCTGACCTGCAGTCTTCAGTATGAGTGTGTGTATGTGTGCGTGTGTGTGTGTGTGTGTGTGTGTGTGAGACTCTGTGTACATATTTGAATGCGTGTGTGACTTCATGAGCATATTGTATGTGTATGTATGTGCACGCATCTGTGCATGCATGCATGTGCAAGTGTGAATGCAGTGGGTATGTGTACACATGTGAGTGTGTGTGCACACAGTGCTCATGTATGTGAGTGTATGGGTATGCATGTATGAGAATGTATGTGTGCTTGCATGTACATGAGTGCAAATATGTGTAAGTGTGTATGTGTGCATGTGTGTGTGCATGGTGCATATGTGTATGTGCATGTGTGTATAACTGCAATTTGTGTGTAATTGTGCATGATAGTGTGTGTTCATGTGCAAATGTATATATGTGTAAGTATGAGTATATGTATGAGTGTATTGTGCATATGTGTGAATGAGCATAGTATATGTGAATATATGTGCGTGTGTGTGAGTGTGTGCAAGTGCACATGTGTGTATGTGAGTATGAGTGCATGTGCATGTATGTGCATGTGTATGTATATGTGCATGTGTATGACTGTGTAATTGCATGTGTGTGTGCATGTGTGTGTATATGTGTGCATGTGTGCAAGTGTGCATGTGTGTATATGTGAGTACGAGTGCATGTGCATGTGTCAGTGTATGTGTGTGCATGTGTATGTAGATGTGCATGTGTATGACTACGTGTAATTACGTGTGTGTGTGTGTGTGTGTGTGTGTGTGTGTGTGTGTACATGTCTCCTTCCAGGGGAAGAGCAGATGTGGCAGAGTGGGAGGAGGGATCCCAGGGACTCTTGAGGGAGAAGACAGCAGCTGACGGGGGCCCAGGGAGAGTCCCCAGGGGCTCCTCGCAGGAATCCCCACTTCTCCACGTGGGGATCCTCACGCATTGCCTGGCAGATTCAATCACCCGGTGAGTCCAATGTCACAGCAGGATGCGGTAATAGTGGAGGCATCCCGGCCAATTTTCAAGAGAAGGGCTGAGAATAAGGAAAGCGAGGCAATTGCTGACAGAGTGACAGTGACCCTGTCACTGAGCCACCACTTACATCTCAGCCTGCTGAGCACCCCTGTCCCCCCACCTTATGCGGAGGAAACAGACCAGGTGAGTGGAAGATGTGGCCGCCTGGGAGGCTGAGGTGGCAAGCTCTCTGTGTGCCATCATGGTAGCCGACACAGGGATCAAAGGCAGCAGGAGGGTACTTGGAACATGTGCCATCTCATTCTTCCAGCCAAAGCCCCACCAAGCATGCCTCTTCAGTTCACAGGCAAAGAAGGAAACTCAGGAAGCTTAGTTGTTCAAGATCACGTGTGAAATCAATGTTAATTCCAGAGGGTTATCAAGAAGTCAATCAAGTGCACAGAAAAAAAAATCACAGAAGAAAGCAAGCCAGCACGACCAGCCCCCAGAGGAGGCCCTCCCTGTCGTTCGCCATTTAACACACTGCTCGCAACCAGCTCACAATCATTACGACAGGCGTCCTGAAAGGCAGTTACGAAAGAAGCGGGGTTTGATTTTTATCATTTCCCTTCTGAATGTTTCTCTGTCTGTATCACCAGCGCAGGTAGTGACGACAGACACCTGGTTGATCATCAAAACTTGAAATAGAGCCAGTCATCTTTCACACGCTCTTGCCGCAACATGAAGCTGCTTCCAATAAGACATGAAAAAAAGTAGTGGCTCCATCAGTGAAGTGCTTGGCATGAAGTACAGGCATGAGCGCCTGAGTCTGGATACCCACGGTCCATGCCTGCAACCCAGGACTGAGGAGAGAGACGCAGGTAGAGCACAGCAGCTTGAACAGCAGGATGACCACAGAGTAACAAGCTACGGGGAGAGAAATACACCAAGACATGATCACAGCCAAAACGTCTGCCACACAACAGTCTCAAAACACACACACCAATCAGAAACCTGACAAGCAGACACTATTCTTCCCATTGGACAATTTTAAAGTCTACTGCCAGAAATTGGCAAATGATGCCTAGTCCCACAAGTCCTGTATGAGAATCGTCCTGGTAACATTTCATCCTGGAGGGGGGAGATCTCAAGAGGCCACACTCCCTGGAAGACTGATGAGGGTTAATGCTGCTGGGAAGAAGTGCAAGATGCCATCCTCCATGACACACCCACCGATAAGAGATGCGTGTGCGTGTGACATTAAGGCAAACCAGATGAAACCCAAGGGGGCTGCAAATAGGAAAAGGGAGTCAGGTGAGGGAGAAGAGTTGTAATGGGAAGACAAAAGGTGAAGGGATTGGGGATTAACATGTGAAAATATTATGTTTGGTATACGTATATATGATACACAAAAGAATTAAATTTTAAAAAAATCAATAGAAAAAAATGACAAGAAGTCCAAGTAAGGAACTATAGAAGATCTAAATAACACATAGAAAAACATGTATCTCTGAAGCACACAGTGATACTGCAAGATCTGTGCATCAGATCACAAAGGGATACTCAGTAAATTCCACAAAACCAGCATCGTGGAGAACACACGGCAGTAAAATTAAGATAAACTCCAAATCGCATGTCTTAATTCCATCTATCAGAAAAAGAAACTGAATCACTCCTATATTCATGAGGGAATGCTGAAATAACTTGAAATAGGTAACAGTAAAGCATCCAACCTTTGGTATGCAGGTAAAAAATGTTCTTTAAAGCAACAGTTCCAACTATGTTTCTGAGAAACAAAGGAAGCACAAATCAGGAAAACCAGAAAACAGCAAGAAACGAACACTGAGCCATGCAAAAAGGAAGTCAGAATGATGAGGACAAAAGATGAGGATAAAATAAAACATCTGGAAAGCACATAGTTCAGTTTAATAAAATCAAAACTGGGTTCTTTGACAAGATTAGTGAGATCAAAGTTCTGATAAAACTGGAGAAAAAAAAAGAAAAAAGAAAACAAAGGAGGGGCACCACTCGGTGCAGCAGGATTTTAAAATACGGGAAGTCTGCTAACTTCATGAAGTGAAGAAGCAGGAGCAGAAAAGATCCTTTCTGAGAACCCAGAAAATGCCCCCAATGGCACATAAGTACAGAAAGCATGAATGTGTGTGCAAAGGAACTGAATTTGAACGAAGGCTTAAAAAAAACAGTGATAAGTTATGAGAAGATATGTGTGACATCACGATTCATAAGGAGCTGTTATTTAGAACATTCAGAGAACTAGAACACATAAAAAAGCAACCAAGAAAGCTGGAAGAGGAAATGAGCTGGTAGTAATTTACAAAACAGAAACCAAACGCCTGAGTGGTTGGCTAATAAGGAACTAGTAAAACACGAGCTAACATAATCTTTACCCATTTTGTACTTTTTATATATACATAAAACATCAGGAGTTGTCAAATAGGGATAAGTCTGGAGAAATGGGGAGTTTTGTGACATATTTCTAGAAGGAAATCCCATTGGAGAGGGATTGGAATGGAGTAGAATGGAGAGGTTGTGAGCACCTGGGCAGAGACCCACAAGACGACTCCCCCTCCCCGCCCCCAGCAGCGTCTTTGCAAGAGAAGGCGGCTGGACCACTCACTCTGCTGTCCACCTTCTGCACTGTGAGCACAAAGCACCCATGGGCACTACAGTGGGCCTCGAAGGCGAGGTGGGCATATAGGACTAAGGGATCTCGTATGGCCCCAGGGAGAAAGACTTCCAGAATAGAACTGAACTGCTGGACCGAGTTAGCATGGGTAGGAGCTCCAGAGAAGCACACGCCGGTCACACCAGCAGCTCTGTGGATTAAGGAACGACGAGTCTGTAGTTGCCCTGTAACAGCTGCCGAACTATCATCACTATTTTGTATTAGTTGTCTTGATCAGACTTCTGACTTTAAGGAGCTGCATATGTAAGGCTTCTACAGTTACAATTTTGGACCACCAAAGTGCTAAACCTTTGGGTCTGGAGGTGGCTCAGGGGTCAAAGTTTTTGCCTGGCAGGTAAAAGGACCCGAGTTGGGATCCCCAGATCCCACGTGAAAAATTACCAGGTGGGTGTGGCAGCAGCCTGTAATTCTGACACTGGGAAATGGAGCCTGAGAAGCCCTAGAGCAAAGCATGAGGAGGTAGAACAATCCAGCACGATTCCCAAAGTCACCCTTGGACCTCCACATGTGCACACACACTCAAGTGCCCTCTTAACATACACACCTGCACATACATGTACACACATGCACGCACACACACAGCCCAAACACACATATAAGAAAAAAGTATCAAACCCCCAATGTGGGACCATCATGAAATTCTAACACCCTTTGTGGCAACAGTTGTGTGAGAGTTCTCAGTCTGTGTTGAATTGGACAGAGTTGTCATTTGCACCAGAAAGCAGAAAGTTCTATACTGTTTGTTCTGTTTACTTTTCTACGGGACTTAAAAACAGCAAATATTAGCCAATCCAACAGCGAAAGAGGAATTTGTTTTTTCAGCCAAGCTGTTTTCATGATCGCAATGTGGCTTTGCCACCTCCCCAGGCGGAAACCTGGTCTTAGCCAAGGATCGTGGCATTTGCTTAACAGTCAGGTGGGCCAAAGCCTGTCCAACAATGGACAGCTTGTGAGCCGTCGCTCCGACTATAAAGAGTCTTTATCCACCCAGAAGCTATGTCCCCTGGAACTCTCCGGGAATTCAGTCATGAGGTAAAGAAAATAAATACTCTGTGCCAGGTATGGAATGCAGGCCACAGGTGTGCAAAATGCACCTTTATTATTCCATAATGATTTAATTTCTAATTTGGACCCCAGTTCTCCAAAGTCAACCTGGGGTTGGCTGGAAACTCTGGAGATCTGATTCAAGAATTTTAGGGATAAAGAAATGGGATGGAAGGCATTGATGTTGCTTACCTTTGGATGTCATGTGTGTGCGTGTGTGTGTGTGTGTGTGTGTGTGTGTGTGTGTGTGTGTGCACGCACGCGCCTGTGGAGGCCCAAGGGTGACATGAGAACCATCCTGGATTGCTCTACTTCCTTCCTACATTCCTTCGCTCTGGGGTTTCCCAGGCTCTGCTTTCCAGGTCGGGAAGTACAGGCTGCTGCCATTTCTACCTGGCATTTTTATGGGGTTCTGGGGATTCGAACTCAGGTTGTCTCCTTTGAGAAATGATCCTCACTCTGTTGCATCACACCATGGTCAGTGGCTGTACCATCTCTGCTACATGAAAATTATGCCTTGGATCATTGGATGGGGACAGTTTTCAAGTCACATTTCAACCACTGGTATCGAGCCTGGGGTGCGAACTGGCATCCGGGAGCATCTTCCCAGCAAGGTAGCTGTGGAAGGGGCTGACCTAATGGTCACTGTCGAGCACGTCACCAAATTGCTGAGTGAGGATGGACCAAAATAGGGAGCCAAAAAAAGAAATTAATTTATTTAAAGTTAGAAATATAGTCACACCAGCAGCTGCTCACAACTCTAAATGTGGTGAGTGTTTCACCACTGGAATGATGGCGGGGTGGGCCCCAGAGAGAAGAAAGACCACCAAGAGAGGGCTGCATATGGGTCTCAGTTGTCAATTACATCTCAGCAACATGGTCATTAGATACTGAGTGGAGGTCACAGGCAAGAAATGACTCCTGAGTTACAGGAAAGTCCTAATTTTAATATATATATTTTTCCAAAGAATTAACTAACGATCCAATTTAACTGTGATTTCTAAGACGGTTTTCTTCTGGGATGGCATATTCAAGCTTCCACAAAGCAACCCTTTTTTTTGGATTTATTTCACGTTCCTCTTGCAAGATTCCCACAGTGTTCAAAGGAGGGACAGCTAGGATTGGCACAGTGGTTTCCAGTATTTTCCTTCTATCTGAGGAGAAGCAGGTCAGAAAGGATTCATCAACTGCCGTCCTCCCAGGAACAGAGCATGGAGATTCGGAGAAGGAAGGTCCTTCCTGCCAGTCTTTACTCCCCTCCACTGGCCTTCCTGCAAGTGTCGTGACCCTAAACCCTGGAGGCTGGAATCAACATGGAACTAATCCAATTAATATTTACGAGGAGACAAAGCTAAAAAAAAATCTTCATAGGACATCAGCACAACCTGGATGCATGCGCTTCAGTGGGACACAAATCATTAGGATAATTGACTAATAGATGACAAGCTACAGCTGGTTTGCCTCCTGCCGGAGCCTGGGTCTGCCACGTGCAGAGTAAACCCCAAGAACTTGCTGGAATGTGTCACTCATCCCTCCCTAAATAGTCAGGGTACAGAGACTCCAAGTGGTGCTTTCTTATTTTTCTCCCTCCAGTCGTCCTGTATTACAAAATCGTGTTATTTTCCAGTGAGTGCATTTAAACTTTTTGCTAAAAGTCTTAGAGAACTACAGCCCAGAATGAATGTAGTAACTAACAGGGTGCAAGCCAGGGGTCTCTACTGCCTGTCCACATGCAGTGCCACCCTTGCTGCAATTGGAAAGGTCGGGGATGGATGGCCAAGCTGGAGGGGGGCAGTCGCCATCAGCCGTGGAAAACCAACAGGCGCTAGAGAGCCAGTGGGGAGGATGAGGACATGGTGGTTCCTGAGGTCCAGTGTTGTCCACACACTCCAGAGGAGGAAAAGAAAAACATTGAAGGACGTGAATTCCATGTGATTTCAGCCATGTGATTTCAGATGTATCATCCAAGAGGAAGAGGCACAATTGTGGAGGAAGAATGCCAACATTTCCATTTCCCACGAGCAGCCGTGGAGGATGAAAGCAGGAGAAGCAAACCCAAAGGTTGCAATACCACATCCGACAATGGCGGTCCCGCCACTGAGAAAACTTCCTCATTTCCTCTGCATTGCAGACTGGCCCTTGTGGAAAACAAATTTCAGATGGATTCTTGTGGCAGCTGCGGGGATGGGAGAGAGAATGGGAGGGCAAGCAGATGACCATGACCAGAGTGACGGCATTCACGAAAGAGATACACGGCGTGTAACGAATGCACACGACAGAAAGGAAACAGGAATAAATAATAACTACATCAAAGACCAGCTTGCAGGGAGCGAGGGGGCATAGAAAAGGAAAGAGGGACTTTTCAAAACACCAAAGATCACAGGGAAAATAGCCAAAGTAGTGGAAAGATGCATTGAATCTAGGTGGGGCCACGCTACTTCAGGCTTCTCCGTGGATTTCTTTTTTCTTTTTCTTTTTTCTCTTTTATTTTTTTTTATTTTTTCTTTTTCTTCTTTCTTCTCTCTTATTCTTCTTTTTTCTCTTTTTTCCTTTTCTCTAGATCTCATTGTAGTCTGGGATCATAGCTCAACGCTGGGCTGTGGAGCACACTCTGACCAGCACTAGCTTATGTCCCCAAGACAAAAGATTCCATGGTTGAAATCTCCTTACCCTTAGGATGTGCACACTTCCAAGGCAGAAGCTCTGAGCATTTGCTTCCTACCCCAAACACTGAGCATGGGCAACAGAGATAAGGTTTTACGTTGGTGCTGGCTATTGCACTCCCAGGATATATCTGAGAACCCCACAGACACACATGTACACGCAGCCATGGTTACTGAAGCACTGTTCACACTCACCACACTGGAATCATCCCAGTGGTCTATCAACAGAAGATGGGGCAAAGAACATGATTAAAGAAAGCATGGTCAACACACGATGGAATTCTGTTCATCTGTGAAGAAGAATAAAGTGAAGATCTCCCTGCAAATGGAGAATCATCCTGAGAAACAAACCAGATGCAGAAATAAACATTCTGCATTTTTTCTGTTGTGGGTCCTAGATTTTGTAGAGGCAGATGTGTGTGTGTGTGTGTGTGTGTGTGTGTGTGTGTGTGTGTGTGTGTGTGTGAAAGAGAGAGAGAGAAGAAGAAGAAGGGAGAGGGGGAGGCAGAGGAGAGATGGAAGGAAGGAGATCCTCAGGTTGTCAGAGAAGAAAGACGGAGGAGTCTGCAGTGATATGGTCAAAATTCATGACTCATGTGCGCTGAATACCCACCAATAAAAAGTCAATTAATTAATTAAAGTGGGATGGATGGTGGTGTAGGAAGTAAAACAGGCATTTGACGAACTGACATAAGTGGCCTGAGAAATGTGCTCTGAGGCTAAAAAGTGTCTGGAGGGCTGGAGGACGGGCGGGAAGGAATGAATCAGACACTAAGCCCCAGCCGGAGCATTCCGATTTGGAGCAGACGCTTCCCGAGGCTCTGCAGAAGGAAGTCACCATCGATGGCAGCAGAGGACTCTGCTGGTCAGAGAGCCCAGAAGATGCCCGCCATTGTCCTGGGATTTGTCCGGCATCCAGAATCACATGTTGTCTCTTTAATTTTGCTCGTGTGTCTTGAAAGCTTTTCAGCAACTGCGTTTATCAAATCTCCCTTCTCCATCTTCCCAGAAACCCCACTTTAAAAACACATAAACAGTTCAATGTGAAAATTAGGCGTGCTTGATGTATCGTTCCTTCTAGAAGAGGAGCTTTTAAAAAGACAGAGGGAATTAAGCTGAGGGGATGGCTTGAGATGTGCCCGCCTCCGTCCACTTTGAATTAGCTGTGTTTAATGGGAACTTGGCCACTAGCCTGTAGGAGTCGGGGGAGAATCCATCGGCCCTGCTGATACTAAACATTCCAGCTGCGCGTGGAATTCATTTCAGAACACATAACGTGAATGAGCCCGGACAAGCTTTGAAGCCCCTGTCGAAAAAAGACCCGGCCTCTCTCTACAGCCTCATCAGTCCACCCCACAGGGCTTGTGCTGAAACCCTGCTCTGGCTCAAAGAGCAGCTCGGATCCCAAAGCTCTTCATTGTCGCCATCCGGGGAAAAGTAATTTTGAAATTTTTATCTGAGTCCCCATTGAGGGACGTGTGCGCTCCTCACACTGACGGTCGGGGCTGTCCGCCTGCCGGGCAGGTGATTCTCCCACAAGCCCTGTGTGGGGAGCCATTAGCCCCAGATGGAGAGCACATGCTCTGAACAAGGACTCCCAGAATTTGAATGGAGAGAGAGGGCGGGAGCCTGCCTGGCACCTCTCTCAGCGTGGTTTTAAGTGCCATTAGCAAAAACCACCAAAGCAAAGAGGAAGGTTCTGCAGAATTCTATTGGGGGTGAGAGGGGCTGGAAGCACGGCTAGAGACAGAAGGAGTGTGTCCAAAAGGAACATTAAAGAATCTGCTTCAGTGCAAGGAAGAGGGAGACAGGGTTGGGTAATACATGGGGAGTGACACATTCGTGGTATGTATGTATGTAATTGTCAAAGTATTCAAAAAAACAAGTGAACAAGAATAACAATAATAATGCAATCATCTTTTTAAAAATCTGCCGCAGGGGCTGGGAGACGACTCAGTCCCCAAAATGTGTTCTGCACAAGCATCAGGATCTGAGTTGGACCCCAACACCAGCATAAAAAGCACGGCAGCAGAGGAACCATTTCATGCTTATCCCTCAGAACCCGGGCAAAGACCCATCCATCTGTTGCGACTCCAAAGCCTACACCGCCAGAGCTACAAAGCAACATACCAGTACTCACCCGCAGGACCTAGACGAGGTTTCTCCCACAGCTGAGTCTGGTATCTTTTGCACTCACCTCAGGGGATGAAAGGAAGAAACATTCATGTTCTGAAACTCCAGTACCATGGTGACCACCGAATGCCATATGCCCTATTTGTCTTGTGGCCTTGTGGCCCAAGACATGATCCCATCCATGTTTTCTAGCTCCAGGGCTATGGATACCAAGCTATAAGCCACCAACATTATGTCACCAGAACCACTGCAAATCATTTATCTGACTAAGGACTGTGGAAAGTGTTTTCCACATGTGGCCTCACATGAATCACGATAACTAGTGCCCAGGGTCCCAGAGCCACATGCCCAGGTTCACGAGTCCTTGGGAAGCTGTTAGTGCCCAACGACCTCAAGACAGTGGTCTCTGTGGCTACGTATTCTAACCTCGCCCATGTTTGACATGTGGAAAACCCAGGAAGATTCCTGAAACATTCTGTGCCTCTCAGACTGTGGCTGCTGCTACCATAACTTTAGCATCACCTACACTTGCCCTACAGTACCTGGGGACAGTTCCCAGCATGGCCTGTGCCACTATGACCATGAGTGGGAGAACTTCGAAAATCAGGGGGAAAAAGTGCCTGGAATCCTAAACAAAGCAAAGCTGTTAAAAATACCAAAATCATTGTATTCAACTTTCTGGGATCTGGATACATTTGCGTCTTTGAAAGCCCTCGACTGCTGCAAAGCCACACAGCAATTTTCATAGCCACTGAGGTCTAGACTCAAAAACATTTCTCATATCAATCAGTCAGAGCCAACTGACATCCTGCTTTTGTGTAAATGAAAGAATCTTTTCCTACAAGATCTACGCCATCAAATGGGTGGAGAAAGCTGCTATAACATACATTTTTAAATCAATATAAACATTGAGAGATATGGGGGAAAAGGTACCATGCTTCCAAAAGAACAAAATATTTTGATATATCCAGAAATAGATTTCCATTTGAAAAAAAATCTATAAACTGAGACACACAAGGAATGCTGTTTCTTCCATGTAGTTGATATCAACTCTGCCTCTTTTTTCATTTATAAGAATTCTTTATATATTCTAGATATTAGTCTTTAGCTAGATATGATTCGTGATTTTCTTTCCTTGAGAATTGTTTTACTTTGAACACCTTGAAGCACAGGTGTTTTCCGTTTTGATGAAGTCTAAGGTCACAATCTTCTCTTAAGTCTTGACCTTCCATTTATCATACCCAAGATGATGTTTTATCCTTGTGTTTTCATTTAAAATTTTTTATCCACTTATATTTAAATCTCTAATCTACTTTGAATTCATTTTTTGTAATGTCTGGTGTGAGGTTAGGATCCAGTTTCCCTCTCTTGTATGCAGACAGTGCTACTTGTAGAAAAGATTATCCTTTTCCCATTGAATCACATTGGCTGTTGCGGATTGTATTCTGTAATGAGAAATTTAAAGGTCCATAAAAAAATACTGCTTGGAAGTGTGGTTTCTTGTTAGGATGACTATAAAAATAGAGGCTTATTTATGTTATAATATATGCACATATGCAATGTTTTAAAAGAGTAAATATATACATAGATGCATAGTATGTGTAAACTGAGCTGATTGAGGAAGAGTGTTGGCTAGGAAAGTTGCTTCCTCTGGATGGAGGAGTTCTCTCAAAAACTCTCTGCCGAACAAGAAGTCCAGGCCTCAGGGAAGAGAAATGTCAGGTTCCTGACCCTCAACCCTCAGGACAGGCTCTGCCCCTACCGCTTCTCTCCCACCTTTGGCCCCTTCCCCACCTCTCTCCCACAGTTCTCAGCAAACCCAGCCTCCCAACTCACCACCCAGGACCTAGACAACCCAGTGACAGCCATTCTTTATTGGTACCTTCCTGGCTTGTAGACCTGACTGAACAAGGCCACATGACATAGAAGTTCCCACCATCCTCTGGGAAGTTATAAAAGCTGGAAGCCACCTTTGTTCTGGGAGCTCCACGGAAACATAGGAGAGTTTTCTCCGAAGGCTTCAGACCCACCTACTCTGCCATGTTCTACAGAAGGTGCATCTCCTATGCTCTCCTACTTTAAGCTACTTCCAATGCTCTCCCATCTTAAAGCCAAGCCATGGCTTGGTCTAGAAGCCCCCTGTTCTAACGAGCCACATGCTTCCTAAGATCATCCAGTATTAGCTTCCTTTGTCAACGAACAAGAAGACCCCTAACATTGGTGAGAATTTAGAGCTGGAATTCAGAGACCAAGACCATCACTTCTGGTTAGAAGCACATAACGTGGGGCTGGAGAGGTGGCTCAGGGATTAAGCCTCTGCCTTGCAGGCGGAAGGTCCTGAGTTCGGATCCTAGACCCCACATATAGACGCCAGGGGGAAGCAGGGGCGGCCTGCGTTTCTGGTCCTGGTAGGGCGGAGCCTGTGAATCCCGGAGCAGAGTAACGAGGAGGTGGAGGCGTCCATGGTGGTTCCCGAATTCGTCCGTGGTTCTACACACACAGACACCCATACATACATACACACACATACATACACACACATGCATACACACTCACAATTGAATAAATATTAAAAACAAAAGAAGCACATAACGTGAGTGAACACATGGATTGAGCCTTATCCATAATCCTTCACGGGCACACTTGGAACCAGTTGTGGTCTTCTCATTGACTTGTGAGAAGCCACAGAAGTCTGTATCAGGGGCTGTCTGAATCCTTCAAGTCAGACGGGAGTGTCCTCTTTGTGTGTGTGTGTGCGCGCACGTGTGTGTGCGCGCACGTGTGTGTGTGCGCGCACGTGTGTGTGCGCGCACGTGTGTGTGCGCACTAATTTTCAGAACCAATGACTTAAAGAGAAGAATGTATAATTCTGTCTGTTGTTCTAGTCTTTAAGCAGCCTTGCTCTAAAATTCTCTGTTAAAAGAAAAATAATTAAAAACTTTAATCAAGGCTTTGTAATCCAAATGCAAGCTAACCCCGAAGAATATTATGTCACCCTTTCCTGCAGTAGAATTCATCTGCCCTGAGTGGCCTTTCAAAATCCCCACCACACACCATTCCATCTGCTTGGCTCTTCAGCTTTTACAACTTGTGCAAATATGACAATGTGTAGATGTTAGGATGGTGGTGAAATTTGTCAGGAGGAATCATTGTGATGATGCCAACGCAAATCCCCTAGTGCCTGGACTGGGGGCAAAGGCAGACATGGAAATGATGGGGAACATTTTGCACAGGCAATTCGCAAGACAATTGTATCATATCTCTCCTAAATGTCTTTAGTCTGTGTTGTGTGCATAAAGGAGAATGTCTTTGTTCTCAGTAAATATTTGCTAAAGTATTTAAGAGTAAA
This sequence comes from Typhlomys cinereus, assembly GCA_023101885.1. Classification (NCBI taxonomy): domain Eukaryota; kingdom Metazoa; phylum Chordata; class Mammalia; order Rodentia; family Platacanthomyidae; genus Typhlomys; species Typhlomys cinereus. The sequence continues at coordinate 1,305,446 of JALPQD010000322.1, forward strand.
GTGTCATATCTATAATTTATTTTAAAATGACTTAGAAAAATAATTAAATAATATAATATAAATATGTAGATATAAATGTAAAAAGGCTTCATTTGAAATTGACATTGTTGTTAGTCTATCATAGTTGAAAGTCAACAATGTTTTAATAGTGTTAAGAAGACCAACAGTTTAGCATAGCTGATAGTATAGATTTAACATGGCTGATATCAACAATTTAGCTTGGTTGACAGAGTATATCCAGCATGATCAGATATAGCCAATTCTCAGTGGCTAATATGGCTAACATGGTTGAAAATCAACATGTTTGTTGTTGTGCTGATGAGAATAGCAACAATTTTTTTATAATTGGCACTATCGATCATTTATATGGTTCAGTGTACCCAAGGAAAGGCACAAGCGTGAACATGAGTCAGTCTCTCTCAACCTGGCTACAAGCAACATCGCTGCGACTTCTGTTCTTGGAAAGAGGCTGCTCTGAGGACTAAGGGGCATTCAGCAGCATCCGTGGTCTCTGCCTGCCGCGTGCGGTCTCCATTCTCCACTGAGACAAGCACAGCACTGCTACATACTGTCAAATGTCCTCAGAGCAAAAACCAGCTCTGCCTGGCAAGAGAATGCGGACTGAGAATAGCATCAAGTGGAAGGTGCTTTTTCTGGGATTTTTTTATACACAACATGCTTCTCATAATAAAATGTTAGGAAAATAATAGTAGATAATACATAATGTGATTTATGTATTAATGATACTATAAATGTTGCAAATTAACAATTTATAAAACTGGTTCTGGCACCCAATTTCAATGAATCATTTATTATTTTGAAACCATGAACTTAGAGAATAATTTCACAGAGTTCCACACCTCAAGAAGTAGTCTTTTCTGGGTCCCTATGCAGCTGACTCCAGAAAAAGCCACAGGGGAAAAAAAAAAAGAAATAATAGTGAGCAACTGTTATACAGCGGGGATCACCTTATGCTACTTATTAGAATTATTATGGGAGACTGTTAAATCTGTGCAGTTCAGAAACCTCTGCCTGTCTCTGCCTGTCTCTATGTCTCTCTGTCTCTGTCTCTGTATCTCTGTATCTCTGTCTCTGCCTCTCTCTCTCTCTCTGTGTCTCTCTCTCTCTCTGTCTCTCTCTCTGCCTCTCTTCCTCTGGCTCTCTTCCTGCGTGTCTCTCTCCATTTTCCTCTGTTTGTCCACCTCTTCTTCTCCTCACTGAAACTGAACTCAAGGCTTGTTGATGCTCTGCACTCTATCACCAAGCCACCCCTCAGCCATCTCTTCGGGCTCTTTTCTCGTGGTATTTATCTTCTGTCCCCCTACCCACCACAAACACCTAAAAACTAGTTCTCCTCAAGGAGAAGGTCAATGTTAGCTACTAAGACTTTTTCCATCGTAGTAGCCTTAGAAGTTGTCTAGCGTCTTTTAACTCTTTCATACCTTTAATTTTTTTCTCAAACTTTAAAGTCAAGAAAACAGCATTGCCTTGCACACAGCAAGTACTTAATCAATGCTGCACTGCCCCAGTTCTAGATATTATCAATCCATTTCTCCCCAAGAGTGTCTCTAAGCATAAGGTAAATACATCATAGTGACTATACGAGGAAGGTTTGGTTTGACAACAGGACAAATTTTGGTTGGTATGGGGAATTTTCTATTCTGCTTGTAATCTAGAATCCGGTTTCTCCTTTGAAACCTACCAGTATGAAGTGTCACAATGACTTGAAAATGCTCTCTCCATTGTAGACAGACTTTGCTTTAGCAAATGTCTTTTTCTTCCCTTTCACCGTTACTACTGACCTGATTCCTTCAGTTCCCTTTCCCCTCCCTGCCACCTACACAGACATTAAAAGAAGGCAAAACAGGAAACAGACCGAATACAGAGCTAGAAGTTGCACTTAGGTGTTTTGAAATTCAATAACATGAAGGTCTTCTGAACCAGAGGGAGTGCCAAGGGCCCGACAGGCAGTGAGCTGAAGATGGATCTTGTGGGACAGGATTTGCTGTATGTGACCAGGGCCCAGGCTCTGGCCCCCAGCATGCCAAGCAATGAGACAGAGAAAAAGGCTTCTGTCTCCTCTTGGGGTAAGAAACAGACATTGAGTTCTTTTCAAAGCATTCTGAAATCTGTATGAAATCTCCCATGGGCATTGCTGGATAAGGATGTCACAAAAATGCACAAGGTGGGGTTTTCAGAACACAGGTCCAGATAGGTTCATTTATCAGAGCAGAAGACAGCAGAAGAGCAACTCAAAGAGAAAAGTTAGGAGGACTAAGGGTGCCTGGACAGAGAGAGGGAGAGGAGGAAGAATATATGCATGTGAAAGATAAGAAAATGGGTGGGAACGGAGGGGGTGTGCACTGGAAGACGTGCCCAGAAACTCAGGGGAAATCGGCCTTACTTCCCATCTTTGAAAGGACACTTCACTGCTTCCTTCCTGTGAGAAAACCCACCTCCAACAGACCTCAGATACACACAGTACCATGCTTTGTGTCCTGACATCCCAACACTAATGAATACTGAATGCTGTGTCCGTGTCCAGACCATACCTGTGGGCCCATGGGGAGAGCTGTGCCCAACACTTCTGGATGACGTCATGTCACAGTGTCAGAACATTGAATGCCCCAGGTTCGCAAGTGTCTTCCTAGACTCTGTCCCTTCCAAACAATAGGAAATGGTTGGAAGGTTTGTGAAACTGGTAGACTTTGGGGAAAACAAAACAGATCAGGGCGACTCCTTGCTTCACTGGAAGCATTTAGAGTTGAGCAGAGCAGACAGTGGGTATTCTCACATTTGCATGTTCCGACAGGGTGCTGCTGGAGGATAGGCTAAATCGCAGACTCCTCGACTCTGAAATGGAAGTAATAACAAGAGCATATACATCCAGGGCACACACAGTCTCTGAGCTTTGGAATATCACCACAGACTATCACTGTGCATGTGTTGTCCATTACGACTGCCTGCGGCAGGTGCGGCTCCAACTAGCTCTGTCCCTACAGGATTGCTCTACACTATGCTCAAGTGAAATTTTCCTTTTTCCTAATTTTACTGTACATCAAGAACAAAAAAAAAAAAGATAGGAGGAGGAATCAAAAAATAGCTGAATGCCAAGAACATCCCCAAAGTAAACAGCAATTTTCTTTAAATGGGAAGAAAACACCATTCTGCTGCTCAAGGCTCTAGGTAGCTCTCTCTTTAGGGAAAGACATGCGATCTGCGAACTATCTTCCCTGGCAACAAATTCATGAATCACAACAATTACCTGCTTCTTTTGGATATTGGGTGTACTAATTATCCACCAAAGTTTAGATTGGACAGCTGTTACCTGTCTCCATTTAGTATCTAATATGGAATGCTTTTGGCAGAGAATTGACTTCTCTTTTCCCACCAGGAGCAGCAAAAATGAATTGGAAGACTTTACTAAGAACCAGGGAAAAAAATGAAAATAAATAAATACCTCCATCCTAAGGTTTTGGGAACCTCACAGAAGAAGGGGCAGTGAGATTGTAAGAACCTAGAGATGGGAAGGTCCATCATTGGGTAAGACATTCCACTAAAGGCGGCAGCTGCTGCATCTAGGAACTCACTGCAGTGAGACTTGTCCTTTCCAAATCTGCATAATGACTGACAAAACAATATGCCCCCGTGGACTATGAGGAACTCAAGAGAGATATGAACACACAGTGGAAACCTTGGGAACTAAAACTGGATGAGTAAAGGGAAATGCCCCATCAGTGGGGTGGCCTGAAAAGAGGCAACTTGGTATGCCCACAAGAGGCTTGAACCCCCACCCCATAAGAGTAGACAAACCAGAGGGAACCCTGGGGCCCACAGAAGCAGACAGATGGGAGGATGGGAAGGAGGAGGATGGATTGATTGATGAAGGGAAGGGAGGGAGATGGAAGGAAGCAGGGATCATGACTCAATATACTTGTAAAACTAGAAAAATAAAATAGTTTAAAAAGAATAAATAAATAATAAAAATAAAAGAAAACTGGCAGTTCTAGGTATCTGAATCTTGGATTAACTGTTGAGGTCAATGGAATGTGGAGATATAAATGGAGAACTAGCTAAAGATAGGTCACTTAGGTGATAGCTAAAGATGTCCACAAAATAGTAAGGAAGAGAGAGATTACCAGATGAAAAGAAGCATCTATGTGTCAACAAAACCCATATGAGTTTTGGCATGTTTATGACTGAACATGTGGATGTTGGGTGAGGGAGTGAGACAGCCCCTCATGTCTATTCAGCCTTACTGTTAGCCAATCAGAAGACAATTACAAGTATCAGGGTAGAAGAGCTGGGTGGAGTGGCATGCTCCCATTAACAGACACATGCAAAACACTACCATCTCCAAATTTCACTTTTCTGTTCTACTCCGCCCATTAATTCACATATGATTAATGCCTTTATTTTGTGTGGAATCTGGGATTTATGAGAGAAGCAAATATTAAAGATAAATTTTCCATGTCTTCTTAATTTTTCACTCAAGCAACTAGGAAAAGCTATACAGCGTGGAGATTTGAGTCAGCAACTACCCAGTAGGCTCTCTGCAGAAATGAGCCCACCTCATTTTTAATATGGAAAATATTTAGCATGATTCAAATAGGCGAAATCACCTGAAGGAAAAGTAGGGGTGAGTGAGAGTTTATGTGAGAGGAAAGTTTCAATTTCCCTTGACTCTTAGCAGAAAGGGGAGAGACTTTTCCAAGGATGCCCAAACAAACCACTGATTTCCTTCCTAACAGCAAATTCTCATGTGAAATTGAGAGAGCTACACACTTGGCAGCCCCCAGGCAGTGGAGCTTTTGAAAGAAAGAATCGCGAGGGTGAGAATCCTGCCCTGAAAAGCCCCGGCCTGGGCAACAGACATAGCGAGGCCCGGGGACCGCTGGCCAGCCCAGCCGCCTTACTGAGTTCCAAGAATTTGTCTCAAAGAACCTGTCTTTCAAAAAAAAAAAAAAAAATGGTGGGTGGTTCCTGAGAATGACATTTAAGCTTGACCTCTGACCTCCACATACACATAGACACATGCATGCATGTGAGTGTCCACACACATGCACACACACTCCCTTCTCTTCCTCCCTTTCTTCTTCCTTGTTCTTTTCTCCTTGACCTTTTTTCCTCTTTATTTCCTTTTTCCTTCCTTCCTTCCTTGTTTTCTTCCTTTACTTTCTTCCTTTTCTACTCCTTTTTTTCCCTCTCCCCTTCCTTCCATCCTATCTCTCCCTTCTGCCTCTTTCTTTTTCCCTTCTTTTCTCCATTCAACTTACTTCCTCCTTGCTCTCCTTCGAAACTTTAAAAGTTAATTCTATTTGAATTTCAAGAAATGATCTTCGACGACTGCAGAATCTCAGCACTCTAACCGCACACAGTCAGGCTCCACGTCTCACAGTTGAAGAACCGACAGCCGGAGAGGACCCACTCCTCCTCCGGCCTGTCACACACTCTGGGCTGAGGCTTTAACAGCGACTTGTCTTCATTTTGTGTCTGGAAACATCTCCACAAATACACCATGTGAACCTTGGGTGTTTCTGGCAAATGCATGCTTTTTTCTGATGAGATCAATGACATGAAGATAACTCTCTCCTCCTTGCCACCCCCCACGTCCTATCTGCCTCAGATTTCTCATGTCACCAGATCACGTGGACTTTTCGTGTATCTTTCCCCTGCTTATCTACATGTCGCACATGTGCATGTGTGCAATGCTCACTTATATCTTCTCTACTCATCCCGATACTGACTTGCAACATGTCCACTTCATATCAATCTGCTGCTCCATTTCTCATTCAGCAGCATGTCACACACACACAGGTACATACACGAATCAGCGTACATGCATGTGGACGCACACACACAGCTTTATATTGCGTAAAGTCACAGTGCTGGGAAGTTTTCAAAGCAGAATTTACTTTCGTTCATTCTTGAGGCGGTTTTCATGGCTGCTGTTGCTCCATCCACCCCAAGGGCACTAGTTTTACTAGTGGAAAGGGGTGCTGCTCGCAGCTCACCGTGGAGTGCGTGCTAGCCTGCAGGGCGTCCACAACCCATCAGGAAAGGGGTGTTGAGCGCATGCTAGCTTGCCAGGCCACAGCCAGCACCTCACTCAAAACTAGTTTTTACTAGTTTTACACATGCATGTCTGTGTCTCTACATATGCACACATATGCACATGCTGGCATATACACTATATGCACATGCTGGCATATACACTATATCCACACATATGCATGCCTGCTTACTATGTCACACATGTACACATGATTACTATATCCACATGCTCATATACATTTGCTATGCCCACACATGCATACCTATGCCTACTTTGTCCACACACGTGTGTGTATCCATGTATATTTATGTTTACTCTGTCTACAGGTCATGCCAATGATTACAATGTCCACACATGTATACATAACTCTTGCTGGTTTCTGTATACCCGCAAATACATGCAGTTCTGTCTCCTCCTAACACACACACTCACACACTCAATTCTCCAGAAGATCAGCAGTTTTGACTCCCCACTGTTAAAGTGTCATTTTCAAGAAAATTAAAAGCAGGACTCTCATACAAAACTAAATTGAGCACAAATCAAGGATTTATTTCATTCATTGATGAGGAAAGCAGCAAGGACTGCAGCACTGCTCTGAAGACAGAACTCAGGAAGTAGGGTGCCCCCAGCCAGTCTGTCAGGAAAGGGGTGCTGAGCGCAGCTCATCGTGGAGTGCGTGCTAGCCTGCAGGGTGCCCACAACCCGCCAGGAGGGCACAGCCAGTACCTCACTCAGACCCACAGCATGTGAGGCCATCTCAAGCTGGCAGAAACAGCACAGATGGATGCTTGCTTGCAAACTGACAGTTACTCCAGAGCCTGTGCCCTCGCTGACAGTGAGGTCAGCAAAGCGAATGGACCAGGCCCACGGGACAGTACCTGGGAACGCCGAAAGCACCCAGCCATGCTTCTCCTTCTTTCCTGGTCCTTCTGTGGTCAGTAGACTGCAGAGCTGCGCCAGGCTTGACCTACACCCAAAGAGCATTTAGAGATTCTTCCAGAAGAACACTTGGTGGTGACCTTCCTGTGAGTCACAGTGGCACCGGAGATCTCACTTCCGGGCCCCTTAGTTGCAGGACCACTAAGCCCTGGCTGGTCCCCTTAAGCACGGCCTCCTTCATCATCCTCAGTGGATATCCTGAGTAAGTGCGTTAAATCCTCCCCACGTTAAAGCCCTGGTGGGATTGATGGACTCATTATTACTGCAGATGATTTTAGTATCTGAAATGATCTCAAAAAGTAGTTTCCACTACACTTGGCACGGAACACCATGAAGTAACTTTCCAGTAGGAAGTTTGTATCTCGAAAGAATGCTTATAGGGAAGAATGAATTGTTGGGCCCTTTAAGCATATGAATGTCATAGTTTTTCTTGCCTTTGTCAGTTGATGAGGACGAAGCCCAGTGTCTCTTCTCCCCTCCCTCACTTGAAGAAAGGAAATCCTTCCGCCCCTCCTGACTTGCCATTTATTTTTGTGGGCAACAGCCGTCTTTTGTGAATGATGGATTGGAGTAAAAGGTGGAGACAAGACAGCGAATGAGACAGACCTCAGACGGGAGTGGGGAAGGGGAGAATGAAAAACCTTAGTTCCCACTGGCAGCTGGGGGTGGAGATACAAAGGGAATGAGATGGGAGAGGGGCTACGGGGGACGGTGGAAGGGGGATCCTCTCAGTGAAAAGCAGATGCCCTCAGAAGGGTTAACAGAAGAGGTTAGCAACATCGGCCAAATATATGCACCGCAGATCCAGATCTTAGAAAGATGCACCCTTCCCAAAGCTATAGAGGCAAAGACCCCTTCACTCATTTGGAAAACAACAATATCTATAGCTACTATCAGAGACTAGAAATCAGAACTTAACTCTTGGGTTCCAAGCACCAAATAGGCCTTTTGAATTCTAATGGTATTGAAATTCAGGTCTGTCCTATTCTTATCAGATTGAAGATCCCAATATTAAGTCTTTAACCAAGTCTATGGCATTTGATTGTTTGGTCCCAAGTGATATTTCCATTTTCTGCATTGACAGAGATACGCTGCCTCATTCCTTAAGATCAAACCAAGAAAAGTGTGGAGGAGGTAGATCGTTCTTAGGCAACGTCCTCATGTTAGGAGAGAACAATATTCATATCTCTCAACGCCACTTTATATAAATATATATAGTTTATTTATATCGTAAGATTCTCTAGTTAGTTTCTGGTTTCTAGAAGATTCTCTTGAAGGTTTCTGCTGAACCTGAGCAGGAAAAGAGAACAGAATGATATATCTGATGACAATAAGTATAATAAACTATAGTCAGGAAAAACCATTGGCCAGTAGCACGAATCCCAAGTATCAGGATATAAAGGATTGGCTGTTAATTGAATCTTTTATTTATTTATTTTTTATTTATTCAATTGTGTGTGTGTGTGTGTGTGTGTGTGTGTGTGTGTGTGTGTGTGTGTGTAGAACCACAGACGAATGCGGGAACCACCATGGACCGCCTCCACCTCCTCCTTGTTTACTCTGCCCCGGGATTCACAGGCTCTGCCTTACAGGACCAGAAACGCAGGCTGCCTCCACTTCCGCCTGGCGTCTGTACGTGGGGTCTAGGATCCGAACTCAGGACCTTCCACCTGCAAGGTAGGGGCTTAACCCTTAAGCCACCTCTCCAGCCCCAGGATTGGCTGTTTATAGAGCTCTTGTCCTTCCAAGAAAGAGTGATCCTTAAGGTTTGTTCCACACGACATCATTCTCTCCACAGTGGTCAGTACCAAAACTGAGGATGCTGCTCACAACGCATGCGTGAAATTCTTCCTGACGGAGCCCAAGAAGCCAGAATGTTCATACATAGAGGGACAGTCTTGAGGAGAAATGAGGTCAATCAGCCAAGTACATAAACAGAAACCAATTAAAAAGTGATAGCTAATACATATTAGATATTAAGCTATTAAGAAATTTCTAGACACTCTGAAATTTCATCCACGCTTCAGAGTGCAGGCACATGCCAGAACATGCAGCCCAAGTGAAACTCAGTGGGATGGACCCACCCACATACATGTTCTTGAGCACGCAGAAGAAAGCAGGAGAATGGTAGGGAAGGTCTATAGTGGGGAAGGAAAGCGACAGGACTGTCACTGTGATAAGGGGTGAAGTGAAAGTCTATGTAGCCACCCGTGGGCCTCTCAGCCAACAGCCTTGTTGGCCAGGAAAGAACAGACTGGTGTACTTATGCCACCCAGAGACAAAGGCGTCAGAGGCTACTATCCAACAAAGTTGTTGTTCAAGAGTAGAGAAAACACAGACTTTACCAGGCAAACAACAGGTGCCCAAAGCTCATCATACTGGGACTGTCTGGCAAGGTAGAATGAAAGGAATTCCTCAAGATGAAATTCAAAGACACTAACAACATGAAGTGTGTGAAAATATGAATCTGTAAGAATTGGTCAAATTCAGAATGCTCTAATGCTATTGGGGTGATGCATAAGTCACTTTTAATTCTAACCTGTAGGTTACAAACAGAGGTATTTAAAATAATGAAAACTGAAAGAATTCACTCAGAAATGCATTATATGTAAAGGTTATAAATTGCAGCATCAATAAGCTGTGGAAGAAAGAGAAGCTGCAGTGCAGAGTTTTAAATGAATCAAACTCAAGTTACCATTGCTTAAAACAGATAATTCTCAGATGACTACAAGCCCTCCTTACGTAAAAAAAGAACTTTTAATAGAACTTTTGGTAGATATTCAAAAGATATTTTTAAGCACAAAAAACAATAAAATCATACTGACAAAAAAATTAACTAATTACCAAAGAAAACAGTTAAAGAGAAAAAATGGAACTACAATTAACAAATCAGTTAGCAATGGTAACATTTGAATTAAAGATAATCAACAAGAATGAATAAATAAATCCTTACTTGTCAATAATTACTCTAAAGATAATTGAATAACATATCTGATCAAAACCTACAGAGTAATTAAATATTTTTAAATCCAACTACACACTTACAAGAGACTCGTTTTATCAGGTTTTAAGAACACCCAAACCAAGAGTAACAATGTATAATAACATATCCCAGATAAATAGTAACCAAAAGACAGGCGTGGCAGCTATGTTTATGCCAGAGAAGATAGACTTAAAAACCCTCAGTGGAAACAAAAGTCATGATATAAAGAAAAAGAAACCATTTCATCAAGAGAATTTAGCAATTAAAACACATGTGCTTCCTGATCTCACAACTGATATGGTATTTGTCAACAGAGCTGATGCAAGAAACAGACCAACACGTAATAACAGTAAATGATTTTAATAGCTTCCTTCACATGCTAATGGATCATCTGTGCAGGAAAACCAAAAGGAAACAGATTTGTACATTCCTGCAGATGAAATACATCTAGCAGGTGCACAGAGAAGTTCCGAGAACAGTATGAGAGATCCTATGTTAGACCAAAACCAAGTGTGATAGATTTGCAAGGATTGAATTCCTGTCAGATGCCTTTCTGAACACACAAAATTAGGAATCATAGCAGAGAAGAGGAAAATACCTACAAACACATAGAAATGGCACGAGCGCCATATTACTTTTCTTGGCTCTGTGACAGAACTCCTGGCTGAACCAACTCAAATAGAAATCATTTATTTTGGTCCTCACTCTCGGAGGACTAAACCTAATAGCTGCCACCACTGTCATTAGCCCTTGAACCTTAAAGTGACATTGCCTGTCTTTGACCCTAACGTCCCTAAGCACTTGGCATGGTTGACTTTCCTGACTGGCGTTTCCTCTTCTCCCTTCGCCAGAAACAAGTGGTATGCGAGAGAGCAAACTCAGGACCACTCTGAGGCTGACAGGACTCTACTTGGCATATCCTCATATGGGATGTGGTTGACATCAGGAAGACCTGCATTCCCAAAATAAAGGATTGGTTGTGTTCCCTCTCTTTGACACAGTTTATGTTATTTTAGGGGGAGACATGTCACCATACATGTGACAAGGTCAGAGGACAGCTCTGTGGAATCGGTTCTCTCCTTCTGGGGATCGAACTCAGGTCAGCAAACACCTTTACCCACCATACCACACAGCAAGCCCCCTTTACTTTGTGACACAGATTTAAGGCTCATTTTTGACGCAACAGAATTAGAAGCTTCATAGAGGTCGATCCACCACATCAATTCTGCCTTTACCTAATGTCAATGTGGCTGCTACTCTATCTGCTGCTGCGGGACAACCCTCACGCAACCAATAAGGGACAAAGAGAGCTGTATTTGGCTCAGGATCCAGAGGAGAGGTACAGGCCACTAGGGCAAACAAGCCAGGGCGGGTGGTGGAAGCTGGGGGAATCTCAGGCTACTGCAGACATCACGGAGGCAGAGAGCGCAGCCGTAGAATGTCAAACACACTCCCAGCCGGTACAGGGCACGGCTAGCCAAGGCCGGCCTCTGTCACCTGCCTTCCTCCAGCAAGACTCCACCTCCCAAAGGTGCCAGGACCTTCCCGAACATCAGCACCAAGTAAGAATGCACACACGAACCTATGGACAGACAGCTTACATCGCACTACGACACGAGGTGAGTTTCTACTCTACTTTGAAATAGATTATCATTACACCAGGGTAGTTCCAGAGATAGTGATATAAATATGATGGAAATAATCTCAAAAGAAGAAAAAGGCCCGCAGCGCTGTCATGAATGACAATCAAGTCTTCAGTGCTCCAGCGGGTGTCCAGCCACGTTGTTTCTAAGGGGCGCGCTCCCCTAACAACAGACCTTGGCAGAGATACTGCTATTAAATCTGCATCCAGAGGTAGGCCACTGTGTTTTTACAATTCATTACGGAGTTTACAAACTTTTAGAAACACAGAAAATTCTACAGGCTTTACTGCTGTATGTAACTTTCCATAGCATGTTTCGACAAGCTGAGATTTGGGGGGGGGGACAAAGAAAAGAGTTGAATAAAAACATAGTCGGCTACTTTCTTTTCTTTTTCCTTCTTAAAGAAAAAGATGATTTTTTTGAAAACTAATCTTCAATTCTGAGTTCTTTCCTCCGCTGATGAATTACATAATTTAACTCAAAAACATTTATCCCTTATTAATGAAGATACAAAGGGAAAAATTACCAATGAAATGAGTTTTAATGTGTTCATATTTAACTATCATATTCTCACCACATTCCCTTTTTCTTGAAATTGCATAATTACAACTTCAAAATACCTTAGTCCATTCCTAACTATAGAATTTAGAGAAGCTCTTTGTAATTGTAGAAAGAAAACTATAATGGCATAGAAAAACTGATATAAAATTAAAGTTGGGATAACAGCTGCTAATACCAATAACATTTTTCATTCTGCATTTTGTTTGGTACAGTGTGTACCTGACAATCATGTTTAATGTTGAAATATTAAAATTACTAAAGATGGCTTCGGCTAAGCTCCATGTGTTTCAAGTGTATTGAATGAAAACTTCCGTATACAATTATTCATCATCTTAAGCATGATCTTTTCTAGCTTGTGCTATCATTGTAAATTTGAATTTAATGAATATTCATTGTGTACTAACTATGCTGTTGGTGCAGATGATAATAATTATAACATTTTAATGGGTGCACTTAAAATATAACTCAATAAATAAATGTATTGCGTGCTCATCGCAATGCTTAGCAGGAGGCTAAGTTTTGGTTGCCTTACTTCAATCAGCCCATAAACAGCCTATGTTTAATCTTTCTTTCTACAGTTTATAAATGAGAAAGTTGATACTTAAATTCTATTAAGTACCAAAAGCCCATAGCTGGTAAGTGACCAGTTCTAGGACAGGTATATTGGAAGAACAAATTTTTTAAAACACCCCAAATATTCTCAAAGAACTTATAGCCTAATGAGGCTACCAGAAAACATACCAAATAAAAGGTACTTTAAGTGAGTCATGCTTTACTATGGAAGGTCTGAGCTTAAAGGTCGTGATTTAAAACATTAATGTTGGGCTAGGCAAATGGCTCAGGACTTAAATCCTTTGCCTCACATGCAAAAGGACCTGAGTTCAAATTCCCCAGGTCCAATATAAAAATGCTGGATGGATATGGCAGCCATCTACTAACACCTGCCCTAGAAGGCAGAATCTGAAACATCCCAGAGCAAAATGATAAGAGGTAGAGCAATCCAGGGTGATTCCCAATGTCACCCTTAGGCCTCCACAGGCACACACACACAAATTAATGTCATGGTGGCGTATGTGTTGGCCAAGGTTCTCCAGAGAATAAAACCAATAAAATGTGTGTGTGTGTGTGTGTGTGTGTGTGAGAGAGAGAGAGAGAGAGAAAGAGAGAGAGAAAGAGAGAGAGAGAACTTTGTTTTGTGGGACCAACCCATGTAATGTTAGGAGCCCAAGGAGGAGTCTCTGCTGTAGCTCAGGTTGGAGCCTAAAGGCCTCCTGCTGGCACAATTCCTTCTTGCACAAAGGCACTGAGCCTCCGCTACTAACGACTTCTGGAAGGACCATGCAGTGCCATGACCAGTCTATTCTGCTCAGACTTCAGTGATTTAAATATTGATCTTATTTAAAAAAAAAAAAAAAAAAACCTCGTGGATGTGGGGGCTGTAATAGGTAGATCGCTTGCCCAGCGTGCTTGAAGCTCTGAGTTCCATCCCAGCACCACATCAACCTAGTACTGGCGTGCACCCGTGACCCCGGCCCTGGGGGGGGGGGTAAAAGCAGGAGGACATGACATTCAAAATCCTCCTTAGCTGCACAGCAAGCTCGAAACCAGCCCAAGCTACAAAAGAGACTATCTCAGAAATAAAAACAGTCTCACAGAAACAGCCAGAAGAATGTCCAACCAAATGCATGGTCACCGTGGCCCAGACAGGTTAGCATAACCTAGCCACTGCTGGGTACTTACATCATGAAAACTCAGTCCAGATGCTGTGCGTTGCAGCGGGAAGGTCAGGACAACTGTCCCCAGTGGAACTTCCTCCTGAATCGCAGCTCATTATGTCCCCTCCTGTGCTGAGGCTGTCTCAATGTGCAACATAGGGAGGCTTCAGCCATAACCAAGTAAATCCGCCTCCACTGAACTGGACTCCACCTGTTCTAAAACCCAGGAGAAGTACATCCAAGTTGCAAGCTAATGCTGTGGATGCCCAGACGTGTGCAAACTCATGACACTGCCAGCTTCACTCACCTTAGGGCCAAAGTTCTCTGTTAGTTAGAAGTCACTGTGGAGCAAATTAACTGCTGTTATAGTCACTCAAACAACACATTTGTTACCGCGGTTTCCCTGAGCCAGAAGTCTTGTGACAGCACCTCTGGATGCCCTGTTCACAGTGTGAGCTCAAAGTATCAGCCAGCGTCAGCACCCAGCACCAGCACCCAACACCAGCATCCAATACAGAGCCTAGTACCAGGGCCCAGCACCAACACCCAGGTCCAGTACCCAACACTAGCACCCAGGACCAGCACCTAGTACCAGTACTCAGCAGTAGCACCCAGCTCCAGGACCCAGCAGCAGAACCAAGAACCCAGCACCAGCATTCAGCATCAGCATTCCTGGAAGAAAATCTTCTGGGGTCAGTAGATATGAAGACCTCAGCTCTTGCTGGGCTGCCGGCCAGAATGTGCCCTCGGCTCCTAAGCGCGTGGGCTTTGCTATGCAGTGACTTCCTCTGTCAAAGCCAGCTCAAGACTAAGCCATAGTGGAATGTCACATAAAGGACAGTCTTTACCGTCTCAATCTATGCACATCAGCAGGTCACAAATGTCGCTCACACCCAGGGAAGGAGGATGTTGCAGTTGCCAATAAATTCACAACCTAACAACTTAAAAGAACAACAGATTTTCTTTCTGACCCTTTCCGGTGTCCAAGATGTCGAAGCAAGGACGTGGTGGGTCCTCCGGTGCGAAATTCCGGATTTCCTTGGGTCTTCCGGTAGGAGCTGTGATCAACTGTGCTGACAACACCGGAGCCAAAAATCTGTATATCATCTCCGTGAAGGGGATCAAGGGATGCTGAACAGACTTCCTGCTGCTGGCGTAGGTGACATGGTGATGGCCACAGTCAAGAAAGGCAAACCAGAGCTAAGAAAGAAGGTCCATCCAGCAGTGGTAATTCGACAACGAAAGTCATTACCGGAGAAAAGATGGGGTGTTTCTTTATTTCGAATATAATGCAGGGGTCATAGTAAACAATAAAGGTGAAATGAAAGGTTCAGCCATTACAGGACCAGTTGCAAAAGAATGTGCAGACTTGTGGCCCAGAATTGCATCCAATGCAGGCAGCATTGCATGATTTTCCAGTGAATTTGTAAAATACTCTATTAAAAATGTTTGCTCCAAGTATTCAATTGTTTATTTCCATACTCCATGTGATGTAGATGTACATTAGAGGTCAGAAGAGAACTGACTAAATGCAAATTCTGCACCTGTCTTTTGTTGTTGTTGGGGGTGTGTCTATGTATCTAAGGGCACTATGTGTGCCTGTGGAGGTCCTAGATTTATCTACATTTTTGATTTTCCCAGATCCCACCTTCCAGGGCTGAAGTGCAGCTTACCACCTGCACTTCAAGTTTCTTTTTAATTATTTTGCTTGTGTGTGTGAAGGGGTGCCGTGTGTCCCTGTGGAGGGTCAAGGGTGACTTTGGGAATCATTCGGGATTGCTTCTACCTCCTTTTTGCTTTGCTCTGGGGTTTCCCAGGCTCCGCCCATCAAGCCACTGCTGTTTCCACATGGTATTTTTACATGGGATCTGAACTCAGGACGTGCTTGTGAGGCAGAGTCTTCACCCCTGAGCCATCTTTCCAGTTCCACATTTCTTTGTCAGTTTATAAAGTTCATACTCCAGTTCCTGTACTAAGAATATCCTTTGTGTTTTGGATTTCTAAAATAAATTGCACATAGTAGATCGCTGCCTGGTGACAAGTCTCTTTGGGTAAGAATGTTTGAAATAAGGTTATGGTCAAATCCTGAGTAATATCATGAATTTGGCTGAGTGCCATGAGGAGGGGTTGTTTAGACAGTCTTGTAAACTTTAACTGCCTGCAGACCTTCTACAATGGAAGATAGTGTGTACAAGATGATGGGTGTAAGACAACCTTTTTTTCCCCTTGAAACATCCACCTGTATTGCAGGCTTGCCAGTGTGAATAGTAGAAGAGTAAATTGGGCTGGAAGGATGGTGGTGGGGTTTAATTGCCTGACAAGCAGGGCTTGGGTTCAGATCCCGCATAAAAATTTCAGGTCAGTTCTCTTGACTCTGCAAAGCAGATTGAAGCTAGCAATTGAAGATGTTTCCTGAAGTTACCCTTGGCTTCCACAGGGACAGTGCCCTGTGATACACGCATACACATATAAAACAAGTAAATTCTTCCTAGTTGTAGTAGTTCATCTTTGTGATAGAGTAGAATCCAAGGATCTCAAGTCACTATCCTGGGGAGCCTAGCAAAATCCTGTCTGAAAGTAGAAGATGTACTGGGGGCATCCTGTAGAACTCACCTAGTATAGGTGAGGGTTCATTCCCTAGGACTGTCAAAAAACTAATCTTTCAGATTAGTTGAGATTAGGGTGAGGAGCAAAGGCATTTGGATGAGGTGTCCTGATATATAAGGTCATTTGTATAGGGGTATTTTTATTGGCTGGCTGGAGAAATAAAAATGGAAAAGTCAAAAAAAAAAAACAGATTTTATTTTTGCTTCTGATTCATGGTTATAGTTTGTCGTCCAGCTTGGCAGGAGAGCTCATACCAACCCCAGGATCCCAGGAACAGGTCACATAACATCATCAAGGCTGTCATTTGCTAGACAGCAAGAGTGCCAAAGTGTGCAGAAGATGCCAATGTACTGACCCAGCTCCCCCATCTTATCCACCTGCCATGGAATGGTCCCACCCACTGTAGGCTGGGTCTTCCCACAGCAATCAATGTCCTGCAGACTTGCTCAGGGCTTGCTTAACTACAAATGCTTCACAAATGTCCCCAGAGCTCAGCCTTCTGTCGTCGAGTGATGCCAACATGTCTAACTAGCACAGAAAATGCATGTCCAACAGCCTGACTTCAAGGAGGCCGTGAAAGCCTGAGTCTCTGTTGGCATTTGTTCACCACATAGTCGTGCTCACATCAAATTCAGCGGTAGCTTTCAGAAAGCCCCGCTCCTCAGCTCCAGGACGTCATAGTCTCTTTCAGTCAGCCATAAAGTCCATCAGACCCTCAAGGGTCACACACCTTAATCATGTCTCACAGGATGTGAGTTCACAAGTGGGGCCAGATTAGTTGCTCTGACTCACTCCACCGGCAGCAAAGTCCTCAAACTCCCCTACCAGATACCTTCAGAGGGGGAAGAAGAGCTGCCTTAAAGATGCAATAAATATTCTGAAAGATTTCAATGAAAGAGATTGTTTACTCCTATTCTTTGGGTTGCCTTTTTGCTCTTTATCTGAACAGATGCTCTTTAATTTCACAAGATCCCATTTGTCAAGTTTTGGTTCTAGTGACTGTGCTAATGGATGTCCGTTTAGGAACTGTTGGCCTAGCCCAATCAGCTCGAGGGAGTTCCCTACCCTTTCAACTAGGGTTTTTACAGTCTCTGGCCTAATATTGAGGTTCTTGATCCATTTGGAATTAATTTTTGTACATGGTGACAAGTACAGGTCCAGCTTTAATCTTCTGCATGTGGACATCCAGTTTTGAACAACACCATTTGTTGAAGATGCTGTTCTTTTTCCATTGAAATTTTTGGGCCCCTTTGTCAAAGATCAAATGGCTGTAATTGTGTGGACTTATATCTGGGTCTTCAACCCTTATCCATTGATCTGTGTGTCTATTTTAGAGCCAGTATCAGGCTGTTTTTATTACTATGGATTTGTAGTATAGACTAAGATTTGGTATGGTGATAACTCCAGCCATGTTTTTGTTACTCAGGATTGTTTTTGCTACTCAGGATTGTTTTTGCTATCCTGGGTCTTTTGTGTTTTCATATAAATTTTGAGATTGTTTGGTCAATTTCTTTAAAGAATTGCTTTGGGATTTTGATTAGTATAGCATTGAATCTGTATATTGCCTTTGGAAGGATGGTCATTTTTATGATGTTGATTCTGCCACTCCAGGAGCATGGGAGGTCTTTCCGTCTTCCAGTGTCTTCTGTAATTTCTTTCTTTAAGGTTTTAAAGTTTTCATTATAAAGGTTTCTCACTTCTTTGGTTAGATTTATACCTAGGTATTTCTTTTTTTAGGGACTATAGTAAATGGGATTGTTTCTCTTAGATCTTTTTTTACTTTTTTCATTCTTACTGTATAGGAAGGTCACTGATTTTTGCACATTTCTTTTGTATCCTGCCACCCTGCTGAACTTCTGTATTAGTTCCAGGAGTTTCCTGGTGGAGTTTTTAGGATATCCTCAGGTATACAATCATGTCATCACATATCTGATAGCGCTCTATTATCCAGAGTGTACAAAGAACTTAAAAAACTAAACACCAAGAAGATAAATGGCCCAATTAAAAAATGGGCCTCAGAAATCAAAATAAACTTTTCCAGGGACGAAATTGAAATGTCTAACAAATATCTTTAAAAATGCTCCACATCCTTAGCCATCATGGAAATGCAAACCAAAACTTCCCTGAGATATCATCTCACCCCAGTCAGGATGCCAAAAATCCATAATATAAACAACATCAAATGCTGGAGAAGATGTGGAGAGAAGGGAACTCTCCTACATTGCTGGTGGGAATGCAGCTCATACAGCCCCTCTGGTGATCAGTATGGTGATTTCTAAAAAAGTTAAGGATTGACATGCCATATGACCCTGCTATCCCGCTACTTAAAATAATCCCCCATAATGCAGCAATTCACTACAGTGACAGGAGCACACACATGTTCACTGCAGCACTATCTGCAATAGCAAAGTCACGGAACCAACCCTATGCCCAACAGTTGACAAGTGGATACGGAAAATGTGGTACATTGATACAATGGAGTACTACTCAGCCACCAAAAAAATGAATTAATAAAATTTGCTGGGAAATGGATGAAATTAGAAAAAACTATATTGAGTGAAATATCCCAGACACAGAAAGTTAGACCCTGTATGTACTCCCTAATAAGTAGATCCTAGTTGCAATCCTACTTAATGACATATTCAAAGGTAAATCTCTGTAATACCCACTGTAATCGCAAAGGATTATAAACAGGAGGGAAGGAGAAGGAGGACCTCAAAGAAAGGAGATAGGGGATCACGCTTCAGTAGAAAAAAGAGGACACGGTTAGGTATTGCATGTAAGTAGCGAGACATCTGGTGCAGCTCACTCTCACTTCCCTTCCTGGTCATTTGTGACTTAACAGGTTTGATCTTACCAATCAGGAAGGATATAGGGACTGGCAGATAGATGGTAACCATCCAGCAAATAGGACACACACACACACACACACACACACACACACACACACACACACACCATTGCTGTGTCCTATTCCTATTCCTCCATCTACCTTTGAGTCTCCTCTTATATTAATATCTTCATTTAAACAGTCTTTTATCTTTGATTAGGAGGTGACCAATCGGGATGCAGCCAAAGGCAGTGCAGGAAAAGCAAACTGAAAATAACAACAAACCATAATTCATAACACCAAAGACCCAACATTAATCACCTGGAACCAGACCAGCCAAATCCTAAAGCTCAGGGAACCATACAGAAGAGGGGGCAACAAGATTTTAAGAGCCTAAAGATGGGGAGGATCAATGATATGCAAGATACACACAAGTTAGGGCTGCAGCAGTCAGAATTGGATTTTGCCTGACCTGCACAATGGCTGACATGCCAAGGACCTCCCAAAGTCTAGCATGAATCACAGGGGAAAAGGCTTCAGCCAGTAGGATCCTTAGAGGCAAGGGATTAACAGTCATAATAGAGTTCTCATACTATTGGGGAGCTCAAGAAGGGGCTCCCAGCTGTGCCACTGAGTCCTGAACCCTTACTAGAGTGGACAACTCAGAGGGAGGTTTGGAGTTCACACAAAAGGATGTTCCAAGGGATGAGAGGGAGAAATGGGGAGACATTAGGAGAGAAGGAGAGAGGCTAGGGTGAAAGGAAAGGGGGAAGGGGACAACTGATAAGTGGAGGAGGGAGTGAGAGGTCGGGGATACCTATTGAGCTTATATAATTAAGAAAAAATAAAATGTGGGGGGAAAATTTTAAAAAAGAAAGATTGTTTAAACTAGAAAAAATCTTGCTATTGTTTATCAAGTTAGAGGCTTGGTTGATCAATCAGAGAGTCTAGATGTACTTTTTTATTTTCTGTTTACATGTGTATGTGAGGGATATACGTGTTCACATGTGCATGTGCACATAACTATGTACAGTTTTGTGTGTGTGTGTGTGTGTGTGTGTGTGTGTGTACATGTGGAGACCTGTGGGAGACATCAGGAATTAACTGTGATCATTCTCCACTTTTTCTTTTGAGACAGATTCTGTAATCAAATCTAGGGCTCACTGATAGGAATAGTATCATTAGCCAAATTGCTCTGGGGATCTCCAGTCTCAACCTTTCAAGGCTAGAATTATACATGAGCAGCCTAAATCCAACTGGCATTTCAAATGGGATCTTGACATCTGAACTGTGCTTCTTTTGATTATAAGACAATCACTTGAACTCCACAGCCTGTGTATGTATGGCTCTTATATTGTTCTGTTTCTTCCTTTGTTACAAGGTGAAATATTCAAGAGGGAAGTCAACTTAGTTGTAGGCAATGAAGGTCTAATAGACTGAGTGAACTTTCCACTCTGAACTCAGAACTGCCTGCAGTCATAAACAACTCAGTGATAAGGAAAGACTGAAATGTCTCTTCCTAACTAATAGACATCACCTAATCCACAGTCAAATGTTTGAATTACTTAGCAGTGAGCCTAGCCACAATCTCCCATAGTCACACGATGCAGGGTTAATAGAAATTTATGTATTAATAACACCTACCATGTGCTAAGTACTACGATCAGGATATGATCCCCAACTTTTAGCTGAACAACTATCACAGTGAACTGACAGATGATGCTCACATTCATTCTTCAGCTATGAACTTGTGTGACATTTGTTCTATCTCTTTCTCCCTCTGCATGTGGGTACAGATAAGTATATAGAGATGTATACATGTATACACATGTGCAAATTAAAAGTATGTATGACAAGAGTGGGGAGGTGACTCGGTGTGAAGTGCTTGCCACACAACCATTGTATTACCAGCACCCACAGAAAAAGCCTGTGTGGCGGAGCCTGCCTGTGACCCCAACACAGGGAGGCAGAGACAGGAACAGTTCTGGTCGTGCTGGACTGGCAACCTGGCCAATAGTGAGCTCAAATCTTAGCGACAGACCCTGTCCCTGAAAAGGCCTCCGTGTACACACACGTGCATGCACACAGGAACACATACGCACGAAAGCGTGCATTACAAGTATGTATTTCACACATGCTGTATGCGTATACACAGGAGTGTGGAACCAAGACACTCTGGCTGATGTCTTAACACCTGTCACTCTGACTGTCAATGAATAGTGAGCAGGTAAAGAAGCAAAGCAGACAGGATTCTTCACAGGCACCGCAACATTGAAGACCACGCAGGAGAGAGGCCATGCAGGGGACAGAGGAGAATTGTCCTACGGACAGGTGACTGGCAAGGAAATTGTGTCCCTGAGAAAAAATCTCTTGCTGCTTTTCCTAGGATGAAGAGAAGATGTTCACTTTGGACTTGGCATCTCAGAACATAAACTCTCACAGGGCAGCAAAAAACATTCTGTTTATTTTAGTGGAAGCCACTTAGTCACTGCTGCTGATGGGAAGAGGCACCTATTTCTGAATCAGTGACTTACCCATTCATTAGAATTTCATTGAACATTTCATGAACCATGTGTTGGTCCTGGGAAAGCCTTTTACATTCAGCACCCTCTCTGTCGTGAATCTAGCCCTCGGGATCAGCAATACAGAGACAATTACACAGACTCCATCTTGAGTATGAATATGTATTAACCTTTGCTCATCTGAGCTGAAAAGCTGCCTAATGAGCTATTTAAAAAATCCTAAAATTCCCTTCCGATTAGGGACACAAAATAAAACAGTATCAAAGGGTTATTCGCGATTTAGGATCAAGAGACCCCTAGCTGCAATCAGAGCCCACCACAGCCATGTCTGCCTCTCACAGGATGGCTGGACTCTATCTGCTCTAGAGGAAATAATAACAATTAGTTGGGGGAAAGGAAGAGGTCTGTCTTAGGAGTTTATCTCATAAGTAACAAGTAGAACGTTCTGCCGGTCTCCACGGTGTCCCCCAATGGGACTGACCACTGCGTCCACTCGTTACCCCCAAACAACCAGTCTTGTTCCTCTTATTCCTGGGAACATTGGGTGCTCCACGTTCCCCCCATGATCTCAGGAGGAGGTCCTGTTTTCACACACAAAACATTTGTCTTACACGGCGCATGTGTGCGTGCATGCGTGTGTGTGTGTGTGTGTGTGTGTGTGTGTGTGCATGCGCATGTGTGTGCGTGCTTCCAAGGCCCCTTCTGAAACCTCTTCATTAGCGAGTGCGTGTGTGTGCGCACTTCAGAAAGCTCTTTTCTCCTCTTCATTAATGCCCAGCTTTCCAGTCTCATTAGCAGCCTTTTAGAGGGTCATAAAACTAATTTAGTGAGTTTAATCAACATTTTTATTTATCTTTTTAAAGTTTGTCTTATTTGCATATTTCTTTAATTTGTATGTCACTCACATCTGTGCAATATTTTATAATCCATGATGTTATTTTCTTTTTAATGTTACTTTTTTGACAGTTTCGTACAATGATTTTTGTCATTTTCTACCTATATATCTCCCCTTTCTTCCTGAGAATCTTTCCTTCCCAACAAGTTTCCTTCCTAATTCGACATTAAAAAAAAAGAAAAAATAGAAAAGAAAAGCATAGAGCCTCATAGCACAATCTCTAAACTGAAAATTATTTCAGGCATGCTTTGTCCTCCATTTTACACATACAGAGAGGTATACGTTTACATGTGTGTGTTGCTCTAGACATAAAGTAATAAGCACACATCACTGTGTGTCTTGCACAATTTAACAGGCCACAAAGAATAGGTCTTTTCTTTGAAATGCTTTGTGGTAGTATTCTTAATGTCCTGCTTTCTTTATGTCACGCATCTGCTCCTCTGGTGTAGAAAATAATGAGTTTGAGAATCATGACCCAGAAGTGTACAGACACACAACAGGCCACAATGAAATACAAAAACACACCAAGTCAGGACGCCCTGCTCATCCTGAGATCATGGTTAAAAAAAAAGACAGAAACAAACCTGAAATAATTCCTCCCAAGAAAGTTGCAGATGTTCTGAATAGTCTTTACCAGGAACCATGGGAACCAAAATCAACGATGTGGGTGCTGAGGACTCACCTCAGGTCCTCGTGCTGCATAGAAAGGGCCTCCCCACGGAGCCTCAGGTAGTTTCATTCTGAGCCACGTTTTAGCGTTTGGAGTTGATATTCTCCCACTAGCGAGTGAAGCTTGGAGAGTGCACCTGGCTGAAGCATCTCCCTGAGCCAAGGGAAGCAGAAGAGGCAGCTGCCTACTCCTTGCTCTCGCCAAGCGCCTTGTTCTAGAAAAGGTAGCAGTTATACCACAGCCATTTTCTTCCTATTTAAATAGCATGTTACTTTTCTTATTAGGATTTAATTGATTAGGCATAACGATATCAGCCCAGTGACTCATGCTTTAATTAAATAGGTACTAAGCAGTTTGATCATTTTTATAGTGGCAAGATGTAGTGTTCATTCATCCATGAACAAAGATTACATTACGGTGTTTAACCTACTTCAGTGGGAGGGGTGATAGCAACTACAGAGTCTTCATGAAGGAATAGAAATATCTGACTGTAGAATGGTTATCTGCTAACAGTTCAAGTTTAAAGGTAAAATAAAAACCATAAACATTCATTATGCTCCCATTACATGCTAGACACCAAGGATTTAAATATAAAGGAAAATCATCGACCTCCATATTTTGTTACAAAGCTCAGAGCATGTAAACACATAATTTCAATACAGTGAGAAAAAAATATTCATATAAATATGTGTAAAATGTTGTGATGCTGACAAAGAATCTACTGGAAATGTTGTGTCTTAAATGATGAGAATTTTACCTGGCAATTGTTCCTAGAGAAAGAGAAATATCTGGAGATGGATTACATTCAATGACACAAGCTACAGTTAAGCCACGCTTGGTGAGACACACCTGTGACCCCGGCATGCGGGAGCTGAGGTGGGCTATCTCCAAGACCCTCTCAAGAGGAGAGAAGCAAAACAAGAAACACAAAGGCAGGAACTAAGCGATGAACGGACGAGGCCTACATGCAAACATGAGATATTGGAAGCTCTGAGCACCACACCCAGGAGCCTCCTTTTGCGCAGAAGTCTCCTGATGCAGACTCACAACTGGACAAAGGGCAGAGAATAAGTGGCTGCGGGCTGCTGGTCCCTAAACGAGACATCCAAGTCACCCCTGCCCCAAGGCCCAGGAAGAGCCTGAGAATGTAAGAGCCTGAAGGTGGGGCGAGGTACAGAGACAGCGTCACAGGGATCCTGCCCCCATGAACTCATTGCAGCTATATGTCCACGTCCACGAGACCTGCATGAGATTTGGACTATCAACTTTTCATCCTGGAAGGGAAAAGATCTCAAGAGGCCCACGCCTCACTGTGAGACTGATAGAGGTTAATGCAGGATGGTGGGACAGGGAGCCCCCAGCCCCCATATGCACCTGCACGCATGCACAGGCACTTGCATGCATACTACACACACATATTTGCACACACCTGCACATATCTGTGCATATATACATTTGCACACACACACACACACACACACACACACACACACACACACATCTCTACACACCAGACCCCCGGATCCCATATAAAAATGCTGGGTGGATATGGCGGCCCACGGTAATTCTGGCCCTGGAAGGCAGAGCCTGGGAATCCCCAGAGCAAGCTTCTAGCCAGACCAGCCCTAATGATGTGCTCTGGGATTAATTAAAAAGCCAGGCGCACAACAGTAAGGTTGGAAGAGTCATAAAAATGATTCCCAATGCCACCCATGAGCATCCATGGTACATACAATCAGATACAGACATACACACATGTACACCTGCACACACACATGTTCTCACCCACATGGGAAACATAGAGAAGGGGGGAGAGACTACTCTTCCTGAGGTTCTTATATCCTCATTCTTTTAAGAATGTGCCCCCAACTCCCTCCTTTTAAAAGCATTCGGTGGGTGTTTTGCTAGGGACCCCCACTGAGCCGTCATGAAGTTGTGAAGTGACAGCCTGTGTTGTTTTGCTTCAATCTGTGTGCCCCCAAAGAGGCTGTCGTGTGACAGGCACACTATCTCCATTCTGCTCACGCATGCACAGGGACACTTAGCTAGCTCAGAAAAGGAAACACATCATGGGGACTCCTAGGTAAAACCAGAAGGAAGCCCCAGCTTCCTGTCTGCAGTGAAACCACCCAGCATGCACTCTGTCTGGCAAAGTGAACTCACAAGCGCCTGTGGGCAGCCACAGTGACCATCCTTGTATCTGTCGCTCTTCTTCCTCCTCCTCTGGTTCACTTCTTGAGAGCACCCCATGCAACCTCATGTCAGACCTACTGTGAGTCTGACCTGAGTCACAATGGTCTGAGTTTTCACCACCATCACATGGGGCAGTTGCCCTTGCCCCCAGCCACGGCCGCCAGGCGAGCCGATGCGCCCCCCAGTGAGAGGCGCAGATGAGGCCTAAACATCTCTTTCTCGCTCTGAAGTTTCATGTTCGGCTCAGAAAACACTGGCCAAGTACATTAGTACAGTGCAGGAATCACAGCGCTATCTCTTGTTTATGATTTCCTTTTCTTTTTATTTGTGAATCTTTGTGTCTGTACGTCTGTGTCTGTCTGTGTCAGAGGCCCTGCGGCGTGCCTGTGGAGGCCCGAGGGCAGCCTCAGGATAGTCCTGGATTACACTGCCTCATCTTTGCTTTGCTCTGAGTTTCTCAGGCTCCACCTTCCAGGGCCAGAATCTGCAGGCTGCAGCCACTTCAACTGCCAAGTGCCAGCACTTACCTATCAACACAGAGTTCCACGAGGGGGATCAGCGGGAATTAAACCAGGCCTAGGTTGGAGGGGTCTCAGCCCTACTAAGACTGAGGACTGAGACTGAGACAAGTTTCTTCTAAACGTCTCAGATTTATACATGAAAGTTGGGCAACCATCCAAAGTCCTTCATAACAGTCAAAACAGCAAGAGTAGCATGATCTTACAGAGACAAGAAGGACTGAATAACGAGAGAGCATCGGATGGGAAACTAAATTACATGACCGGCTTAGTATTCGAACAGTCGGCAGGTTCGAGGCAACAACAGCTTCAAAGTAGACACTCTTTCACCTCAACTCTGGGAACATGCGGGGCTGTTCCCAGTTAATAAATCACAAGGTGTGAAGGCAGGGAGCTGATCAATAACACGTCCCACCTGAGGCTGACCACGGCAAAAACAAAAATCTCCCAAAGGGACGAAGAGCAGGAACAAAGAACTTCCCACTGCAGATCTTGTTACTCAGATAGTCAGTACTCAAGGGGTCCTAAGAAGGTCCGCACCAGCCCCCACACAGCCTGACATTTTTATGTGGGACCCAGGATCTGAACTCAGACCCTTGTGCTTGTGAGGCGAAGGCTTAACCCCTGAGCCATCTCTCCAGCTCCAGTTTCCATTTCTTTACACATGGCTGCAGCATAATTCCTGAGCCCAGCAGCTTAGCGGACCAAAGGCTTCCCTGGCTCCAATGGCAGGAGTTTGGAACAGCTGCTCAGAGGACGTCTGCAGTCAAGAGTGGGCAGCCAGAGAGGCAGCACCTAACTGGCACTCTGCTTGATCTCACAGTTTTATACAGCCCAGGACCTCAAGCCCGGGGACCAGGGCCGCCCAAAGTGGCCTGAGCGTTCGCACATCGTTTCACTCAATCAAGAGAGTCCCTCCCGGTGCCCAGAGGTCACCCTCCCTTGGAGCCTCCCCTGCAGGTGGGCCTGCAGGTGCCCCTACCGGTGGGGTTGGAGATAACTACTAACCATCACATCACTTGCCCTGGTTCCTTCGAGGAGACAAATGACAAATCTCAGGCCCTGCAGGGCGACAGCAGCCTGTAATCCCAGAGCTGGCCAGGCGGAAGCAGGCAGTTCACACATGTAGCAACTTGGAAGCCAGACGGGGCTACATGAAAAATTTACGTCAGCCTCAGGAACTACCGAAAAGGGAGGGGAAAAAAGACAACCCCCCAGCTCTAGAGTTGAATCAGACGTTCAGCTTTTCCTGTACTTTCAAACCAAATTTTTTGCAAGTTGCCAATGAAATCATATCCCTTTGTGCTACAAACTAAATTTTGTGGGGGGGGACATGTGTGCACATAAATGTGTGTGCACATGCTTGTGGGCATAAGTACATGTGTGTACATGCATATATGCATACATGCAGACATGTGAACATGCGCATGCATGCACATTTGTGCACAAAGGCAGGTGTCTGAGCACATTTGAGTATGTGCATATGAAGGAATATGTGTGAGTGCATGTACACATGTGTGTATGTTGTATGTGACAGAAAACCACCATCTCATCATTGGAGCTCACATACAATGAATGCACAGGTTTATCAATGTACAGATTCCTTGGGAGACTCTTCCCCATTTCTGCCATGTGATCTGTGTGCAGCTGTCTGGTCCAACCTTGGAACCCAGGTCTGGCCAAAGAGAACTGATGACATTCATTCACCGGCTCTGTTTTCCTCTGTGACTTTGTTTCCTTTCTGAACCACCAGGAAAGACCAGGACAGCTAAGGGGCAGGGCTGTAAAAGAAACCCACCAGGAGAAAGGTGAGGGGTTAACTGAATTCTGGACTGAGATCAGCAATCTCGTCCTCACTTCCCATGAAGTCGGCTCCCATGAGCTGCCAGCACCTGCCACTGTAATTCCCTGTGCGTGTCCTGCCTTCCAGAATCTCAGACCCATGAGGGTTGTGCATGATCCCTGGATGTTTGTTTCCTGTTCAGGGCCTTGCCCAGAGTGAATGGGAGTCTGTAACCTCTGAAGACAGATTAGCTTCAAAGTGCTGGCACTTCCTCTTCAGAGTCCTAGCGACATCTATATTCTAGCCAAGAAGGGGACAAGTAATCTAAATAATAAATTAGCTAATTAGAGAGTGTATTTAACATTGCACGTGCCATGGAAACAAAGAAACGCCATTACAGCAAGAACTGAGAGGGGGTGAGGGCCGCCTTGGGACTGAGCCACGGTGAACCTTGCTGGGAAGATTAACCTGAGAACTCGGAAAGGGGTGGGGGGGCTGAGTATTTCAGGAGCACGGAGCAGCCACTGCAAAGGCTGCAGCAGGGCGGGGGGCAGGGGGGACAATGGTGCTCTCTCAGAACTGGGAAAGAACCCCAGTGGCTAAAGCTGAATACACAAGTTCCCTGGGTTCATGCTTGGAAGAGGGCACCGCACCTGTCAATGAACACTGAAGCGTCGCACCGCTTCCAGAACATGCTAGGACATGCCAGAGCCTTAATCAGGTCATAGTGTCAAAAGACACGACTCGACAGTCCGTCAGGATGAGCCATGCTGAGGGCTTCTCAGAGGACTGCTGGGGCTGGCTGGCTTCCAAAGCACCTTCTGCTCACACTTTGCTCCAAACTCAGGAGACCAGTGGTTCGCATGGATAGATACCTAACAATGCACCCAGAGGAGAGTTCCTTGTGTTTTGGAGACAACGTTCAGCACGCGTTTCATAGTTTGGATATTATGATAAGGGGTAGCATTTGTTTCAGACTGCAATAAAGTATCTCTGCAGTATTCAATGAACAAATATTTCCTCTCATTGATGTAAGCAAAATAGGACAATCACTCTGGGTGTTCATAAGCCTTATGTTGTTCAAGTGTAGATGGAGAGAGAGAGAGAGAAAATAGATGAATGATAGATAAACAACAGATAAGTATGTAGACATACAGATGATATAAAATAGATATGCAAAAGATAGATGAGAAATATGGATATAGTCATTAGAAATAGATGATATAGATGATAGGAGATAGTAGATATATAGGCTGATGGTGGACAGATGACAAATAGATAAATAGCTGAAAAACAGATGATAAATAGATCAACAGATAGATGGATAGATAATAGAGGTGTATATATGTATATACATATATAATAGATACATAGGGGCTGAAGGGATGGTTCAAGGGTTAAGACACTCCCTCACAAGCAGAAGGTCCTGAGTTTTGATCCCAGATCCCACGTAAAAAAAAAAAAACGCCAAGCAAAAATGGCAGTCTGCACTTCCAGCATAATTCAGGATGATTCCTGAAGTCACTCTTGGGACTCCACAGGGACACACAGTGCACACACACACACACACACACACACATGCGCGCGCACACACACACACACACACACACACAGAATAAATGTTTAAAAATAGACATAAAGATGGTAGTCATGATGGATCGATGACACACAGACAAGCAGATGTGCGTGTTTCACTCGCTCAGCACTGTGCCCAGCCTCTGCTCATGAACTTCTTACTCTAACTTTGACCTCTCACCCCAGCCACACGCGTCATCTCCTGCAGAAGCTTACATATTGGGTATTCATCACACAAGCCTTTCTGCTTCTCAGGCTTCCAGGTATGTTTAAGGAAATATACTGAGCGTCAGCGAGACTCTGCGGCATTTATAGGTCATCCGTCCGTGTCCTCTACCACCTTTCTTCCACCAAGATTTCCAAGACAAGAGAAGAGAATGAAGACCTGCCAAAGCTAAAGCCAGGTGGCGAAACACCGTGGGACCCCGGACCTGGAGTAGGACGCCTAGCCATGGATTGCTGATGTCTGCATGAGACCCTCCCTCCCTGTCCCCACCCTGTTGCCTCTCTTGGAGCTCTCGATGGTCTGTCCAATGCCATCCCTTTCCTTCCTCTTGTCATGACAAGTTTTCTCTTTTGTATGTGTCCAGTAAACGTCTGAATAGGGATACACTCTAGTGACTATGGTTTTTCTTGAGTCCAATATGAATATGCAGACAAAGAGTGGGCCATAGATTTCTTTTTCTAAGTTTGTTATTTTACTTCAGAGGGGAGGAGAGAGAGAGAAAGAGAGAGAGAGAGAGTGCAAGAATGCTATGCATAAAGTTCAGAGGACAGCTTTCCAAAGTCCGTTCCCTCCCCTGGGGATCGAACTCAGATCCCCAAGCTCCCATGCAGGCTGCTTTAACCACTGAGCCATCTCACCAGTCCAACTTCATTGACTATGGTCTATTGCTCTCATTTCTTATTGTAACTTCTCCTTTTGGGTGAGATTTCTAAGGAAATGAAAAACGGAATATAAAGCTTGGAAAGAGCAGACCAGGCAGGCAAGAGGACACTGCGCTCTTAGCACTCAGCAGACGGGGCAGGAGAATCACTACAAGCTCACCTGGCCACCCAGGGCTCCCCGGCCAGCACCAGAGCTGCACAGAAGGCTCCAACTCCTAAAATCCAAAATGAAAAATTCAGACTTCATGCCAGACCTTCTGGCCTCAGTCTTTATTATTATTTGCACGATTTTTTAAATTTTTTATTTATTATTATATTGCACAACTATTATTTGCACAACACCTTAATGGTGTAGACAGAATGGAAAACAGCGGTGTTTCAGGTTTTTCATAATACTTTGGATTTCAGTGTCATTACTGGAAGGAGCTGGCCTGGCCCTGGCTTTGTGAAGCTCCTAGTGAACCCATCCATAGGGAACATTTCCCTTCATATGCAAGGACATTTCTAGCATTTCTGTGTAACCGGCCATTCACTCCTGGATGGGAAGATGTAGGGCGTCTCCCTGTGACATGGGAACAACATGAATGTTTCTTTCTCTAAAAAAAGAAGGTGTCGGTGGGTCTCAGCGCAATTGTTTTTTAGGAACACAGACCTTCCCAACCGAGAGCTAAAACAGACAACTGACAGTCAGGGATGAGCGAGTGTGCATCTCTTCACTCACAGCTATACACAAACTCGCACGGCAAGTTTCCCTCCAAAGCCTACATTCCGTCAAGAGTGCTGTCAGTCCACTCCTTCTGGACAGTCCAGACGTGACCCTACCTGACATCAAGAACAATCAGCCAAGATCTGCTGTTTGATACTTTCTTTATACTAAGTTGCTTTAAACACCGCACAGCCAGCACCGAATGAAATGTGTGCGCTTTGCACTGCCTCAGTAGTGGCGAATGACAAAAGAACTTCACACTGGAAGAAGTCACAAGCTAGGGAGGGGTGCAGTCAGACAGTGGTCTCCGTTCAAACAGCAGGTGTGAGACCCAAGAGCTCAACGCCCTGGTGGTCTGCTCCCACCAGCCCTCTACAATATCTGGCTTATCAACACCTTGCCATAGAGGTTGCCATAGAGAGGTTGCCATAGGAGAATCTCAAGAGATACTGTGCCACCCTGAGAGACTGAGACTAATGCCAGACAAGAGAAGGGCAGCTTGACTCAATGGTTTGCCCAGTGGTGGACCCTCTGCCAATGCAGACTCCCTGGAAGGAGCCCAATGAATCACACGTTGGGGGAAGGGGGATAGGCAGTATGAGAGAGTCTGGCTGGAAAGGGGGACAAGTGGCGAGGGCCTGAGGGGCTGAGGGGCTGGAGTGGGCAATTAAGAGATAAAAACATAGAAATTCATTTGAAAACTTTTCAAAAAAAAATGAACTCACAAGACGCAAGTCTCCTATACATTAGAGGGGATCGAAAATAAAGGGTGTGAATTCAGACCCAGTAAAGGGAAGGGAGAGAAAGAAAACAGGAGCAAGAAAGGAGTAAGAGGTAGAAACTGTACAACGGTGCTTCGCGGTGAAGCAAGTACAGCAAACATAGAATAAAATAAAACACAAAGCAGACCCTAGAGAAGATGTTGCCCAGCCCAGGAGCAGGTCCGTGGAGCGAGGCACCCTGGGCGCTCCCATCCCGCACCCTGCCTCTGGCCTCGGCTTCCCGGGGCCCTGGGAGGCGAACAGCGTCCTGCAGGGTCCCTGCAGTCTGCACCAGCCCCCTGCGCCTTCCCCGCCTGCTGGGCAGAAGCGCTGCCAAAACCACCCGGGTGCGACCGCAGCAAGGTACAAGCAACTGACATGGGAGAGGAGGCATGGAAGTGAGAAAAGAAAAGATTAGCGCCTGCCCCCTTCTGTAAAGGAGAGCCAAACTCTCCCTGCCTGCTTGGGCCTTCAAAAGGTTGAGGACAGGACCCTCCCCTTCCTCCCCATCACCCAAGTCCCCTCAGGCCAATGGGCTGTTGGTAAACCACCACTCTCCGTCTCGTTGGGGACCCCTCAGCACCGCCTCCCCCGGCCTGAGCCCACGCTTCTTCCCTAGAAGCGCCCTGAGATGTCCCATCCCTCCCCCTCCGGCCTCATCACTAGAGTGGGGACCGGAGGAGGAAGCCCACGTCTTTCTCCATCTCTGCTACTAACTGCTTCTCCGGACCAGACCCTGGGTCCCCCACCCTCCTTTACTTACCCCTGCTCATTGCTCATGCGACTCAGAAGAGCCACCCACACCCCCACGGCCTCTGCTCCCTGCCCTCCTCTTCGTTTGGCAGCTCCCGGCCAACCTCACCCACACTCTGACAACGTGTCGGAGGAGAAGAGGGGTTCCCGTGAGGAATCACCTTTGGGAGAGTAAAGACCAAAGCGAGCTAAGGTCCACCTGCTTCTGGACCTTCCCCACCCCACCCCCACCCCCACTCCCATCCCACCCCACCCCCGCCTTCTGCGTGACACTTTTCCCACCTTGGCACGGATCTGTTTCCCTCAGAAAACCATTCATCAGCCCATGTAAGACAAGCACCTCTGGATCCCGTGACTGGCCTTCCCCTTCAGCCCACTGCTGGGGTGGGGGATGCGGGGGTGGGGGGAGCATTCTCTGAGGAACCTCCCTTCACCTGCTAGGGGCTGAGCAAGACCCTGGATAACCTGTCAGTGCTGAGCACCCAGCAAGGTAGCGCTCAAGACAGAACATGTCATTTTCCTTGCCAATGTGAAAGCGATAAATTCAAAACTCAGTGCTTAAAGTATCCAGATACTGAACTCAGGGACTTTTATGCTCAGCTTAATGGTCTATCTAAAAACAACGAAAAAAGATTATTTAAAAACCCCAGGCCTTAGAGGTCCTATAAAATTCATGAAGCCAACCCCACCCCCGGACACACACGGACGTGCGCGCGCACACACATATACACCATCTCTTCCAAGTTTTAAGATTTTTATTGGAAAACACTTGTACAAATATCAACTGTTTGGGACTAGGGTTTGGGATATATATATATATTCGCTTTAGATACTGAGACTATATGCTTGGCTGCTAAGGGGCAGCTAAGAAAAGCTACAGGGTGCCCTGAGGTTTTGTTAGGTCACAGTCTACAATTTCAGTATCACCTCTACCTCTGGGAACATAAACTCAGCATCTTCTAGAACAAGGACAAGGCCAAAGCATCACTGTAATGCAGCGTGGTCAGGAAGAAAGACAGAGCTCATTAAGGCTTTTAAAATGTCAGACAGTTGTAGAAACCTGCTGCAAACCACAAAGTGGAGAAGGAGTTGGAACCAGGAAAAACAGTTAGCTGGAGAGCAGCATTCTCTCCCATCAAGAACAGCTTTGCATGAAAGAGACATGCTAACTTAGGAGAAGGTGCCATGGGACTTTGGCTCATCAGTTAAGCACTGCTACTTCAAACCCCAGCCCAGCAGAGGCGAGGAGACGGCTCAGAGTAAAGTGCTCACAACACCAGCACAAGGACTAAGTTCTTTTCTAAATCCATGCCTAAGAAGCTGGGGAGCTGGAGACAGCAGACCTCTGCGATTGCAGCCAGCTAGCCGGCAAGTTCAGGGTAGAATTGATAACCCTGTCCTCCAAAAAGCAAGATGGGAAGGAGCTGAGGAGGACCCCCAAGGCTGCCTCTGGCTCACGCACACACATGCCACACACATGCATGTGAGCCACGTGTGCTTACTCACATTTGCATACCCCTACACATGCATGTGAACTACATATATACACATGCACACACATACCCCTACACATGCATGTGACCACGTGTGCTCACTCACATGCATACCTCTACACATGCATGTGAACTACTTATATACACATGCACAAACATACCCCTACACATGCATGTGACCACGTGTGCTCACTCACACATGCATACCCCTACACATGCATGTGAACTACATATATACACACGCACTCACCCCTACACATGCTCATGAGCCATGTGTGCTCACTCACACATACCTCTACACATACATGTGAGCACATACACACACGGCCCACACATGCATGTGAGCCACGTGTGCTCACACACACATGCATACCCCTATACATGTATGCATACACATGCCCCTATACATACAATGTGAACTACATGTGCATACATATCCTTACACATGCATGTAAGCCACATTAGCACAAAAATGCACATACATACCCCTACATATGCATGTGAACTACATATGTATACACACATGCATACACACCCCTACACGTGCATGTAAGCCATGTGTGCACACACATACCCCTATATATGTATGCACACATGCATGTATACACACACAACACACACACACACATCCACAGCCAGAATATCTATAGCAGTTATGAAATAAAGTTCATGCCCAAAAGTCTGGTGAAACAGCCTTAAAAATTCTTTAACACAGACAAAATCTTTTTGGTTTCCAGGATCCAAAGAAGCAAGTTCGTTGCTGTGCTATTCTGTGGTTTTATGTGACCTTTCTGTCCAGAGGTCAAAGAGTGAAGCAGGAAGTTTGGCTGGACCAGGACTGCCCTGGGCTGTCACGTGACACCCCAGGCTTGGGACTATGGATTCCTGTGTGTTCCAAACGGCCGAGCTGCTAATTAAGCGCCCAATGTTTGGGCGGATGGCAATCTTCCAAACTCCTCCCTGAATTTAAACTTTCCAACATTTTTAAAGCACCGCAGAGTCGCTGATGGTAATTGTATCGTTTGCTTTATTCACCGAGAGTGTTCTCTCGTGTCTGTGGCCCTGAGAAAAATTTTAAAAACTGACAACACCACAGGCCCTGCATTTGGGGGTCCTGCTCTGAACCCCAGAGCTTTGGCAGTCCCCGCAGCAGCCAGAGGGTTAATGAGACCGGGCAGCCTCTGCGGTGAGCAGCTGCTCAAGCAGTGGGTCGGGAAACTCCGTCCCTTTTCCTCCGCTGAGCGATGGAGGCCCAGGGACATCTCAGACCACAGCCCTGCACCAGGGAGGACACCTGTGTGAGGCGAAGTCAATGCGTAACGGGGGCAGAAGGGCTGAAACCAGGAGATGAGGGGGTCAGCCCTCATTGTGAAGACCCTTTAATGTGCCACAGGAGCTGTTGGAGAGGCTGCATGCTCTGACCCCTCACTGGTCAAAGCCGCTGACCTCCATGAGGATATTCCTTAACTGTGGCTTTGGAATCTCTTCAGCTCTGATGCAAAGCCCAAGGTAGAAACTCAAACAAAATGTAGTGCTTTTCACCAAAATCCCACGGTTTCAAAGATGAAATTATTTTTCAAACAGGGGGGGATTTTTTATGTTCACTGGTTCATATTATGCACCCTAGAACACTTCCCAAACCAAGCAAACATATTTGGAGTGGTGCTGTTGTAGAATAGTCTCTCTCTCTCTCTCTCTCTCTCTCTCTCTCTCTCTCACACACACACACACACACACACATACACACATGAGCGCGCACTCCGTGGCTGTGCGGGTGAATACACAAAGAGTGCACATTGCAACCTGCCAAGAGATCAACTGATTTCTATTCCTCCCTAGGACCCACCAGAACTGACACAACTTGAGATGTGAACTTTTACAATATTTAAAAGAATGGTTTGGATGGTTTGCTTAAGTAAAAACTATCCCTCACACACATACACACACTTAAAAAAAAAAACTATTTGCTCAGGTTTTCCGTAAGTTCCTGAGAAATTCCCAGCCTGTTCCTTTGACAGAGACTGTTTTTCTTAAGCATTTGGTCCTCCAAAAGGTCAACGTGCAGAAATCTTGTCTGAGACTCCAGGCAGAGCCTCAAGTCTACATGTAAAGCTGATTGGATCTCTGTGGCCACGACACAGGATAGAGGACGTAGATTTTTAAACACTTGATAGCTGCCTCGAGGGATGTTGCCTGTGCGTGACGCTCCCATGATTAATTAAAATAATTAGCACAACTCGAAACTTCTCACACTTGATAAATTCAAGAGGCAGAAACATCTGAGAATCAGAAAAAAAGGAAACCAAATTCCAACAGCTTTTGAGAAATACTGGGTAACCCAGAGCACTGTTCCACCCCTTACACCCTTTATCAGTGCTACAAATGGCTCTTCTCTCTAGCCGCCCATCCACCTCGATCCCGTGCACCTCTCACGTCGGCTGACGTACTTGTGCTCTGAGCACAGACTTTGGAGTGGGATGAACTTCAACCTTGTGTTTTCCAATGTTATCTCTGGGCTGAAACTGGTGATGAGAAACTACTATTTAAAAAATAATAATAAGTGTGTGTGGAGATTGGAGTCCACATTTTGAAATGTCAGTAAATACAGTATTTAGATGACAAATCATAATAACTTGTAAAAGGCAGCCATATGTGTATCAAGCTCTCAGTCTTCCTAATTTTTTTAAGAAAAAAACCTTTCATTTTCAAATCTGAAGAAAACAGAATTCAGTGAACACTGTCTTTTCAATTTGCAGAGGAACTCAGTGTAAATCAGACATCCTTGGCCCAAAGATTTCTCTCTCTCGAAGAGAAACCACGGGGACATTTCTAACTCCACACAGCATGCCCATGGACAGACGAATTGAGGAAAAAGAAATCAGGGCTAGAACATTAGGATGGGCGCCCCAGTCTTTAATGTACTGTGTCACACTAAGAAAAGGCCCGGGGTGCTTTGCCTGCCTGCCTGGCACCAATAGCGCCATTAACAGACTTTCGCTTGCCTGGGTCACCTCATTGTGATTGCAGAGAAGTCGAGATACCGTGTACAAATGGAAGACTTGGGGCTCCCCCCAGAAAGACAACGCTTCTGGGGAGCAAAGGTGTCCCTCACACCATGGCAGACTGTGGGGACAGACTCAGCCGCGGAACAAAGGCAAGCAGAACGCTGGGGAGAGAGATCAGAGGCAACAGGGCCGGTCAGCAGAGGATTCTCCTCCCAGCTTGGATGGAGGAAGTCCTTTCTGGGCATCTTGAACGTCCAAACTTGGCTCTCCCAGACTGCAAAGCGCATCTTGTAAATGCTCCAAGATCAGAGCTCCGACGTCAAGCTTTCTTTTGTCCCAGCGCCAATTCCGAGAGATCTTCGCGTGAACAAAAGCCCGTGTCTTTACAATAGCCCTCTCTCTTCAGCAGAGGCACACGAGACACTTTGGGGATGCCAAGCCACACAATAGAGGAGAAACCAAACCATCCCAGCGAGGTTTGACAGCCTTCAGCAGCTCCCACAACAATGCTCGTCACCTGTCAATCAAGAAGCATCGCGGAAAGAATTGAGAGGCCCTGCAGCTGTCTGTTACCTGAGATATTCCTTTTGGTTCACTTGAGATTTTTAGGAGGGGGAAAAAAAAACCCGAATGAACGCATCCAATAATTGTTTGAATCGCTGCCGTGCGTTCTGTCATAAATGGTTTATGGATAACCATCAATCGGCGCCCCTCATCAGTCTAACAAGTTCAATGTACTGCTCAGAGCGCGAAGGATGACTATTTATTTAACGGCTCTTGGCAGGAAAATTTGTTGCACGCCACAACTTTACAAAGAACATTAAAATCAATGACAATTTATAAACCAAAGGCTGGGAATTATGCTTTGGATTCCCACAATTCATCAGAATAAAGCTGTCAGATACCTTTTATTATAAATTAATAGCATGTTGTCGGAGGGCACCGCCGCACAGATGTTTGCCAGTTCCGTACTGACATCTAGTGGTCAGGAGGGAGAACTGCTCGCTCGACCTCTTAATGCGCCCCAGCCGCATCCCTTCCCAGGTTTTTATCATGCAAGAAACTGTTGGGGTTTATGGCGTTTTTTCACATTTGGATCAGAACTATTTTTTTTACCAGCTTGAACTTTGCATAGCAAACATTAGCAATGTGTATTTACCATAATCTAAAACTTACCTGGAACTTCGCCTACTTCACTTCTTAAAAAGGCATTGTTTTAAACTTTTTTGAACTGGCATACTTGGGGGACTAATCACTTTCAGTTCTCTAATGATTAACTTAGCTGTACTCTGTTACATCAACGAACCTCAACTCTAGTGTTCTCATAAACAGTTTTTTTTAAGTCCTTAAAATTTCAGATACTAATTGAGAATATTCATCTTCTGTTAAATGTGACTATAAGGGGTTGCTGCATTGGACTACCCCCTGGGTATCAGTCTTGTCAGTGGCCTATGTAGGAGCTTCCTGTGCACCATCTAGGAGCACCTCTGGGTCTCTCTGAGGGTTCTGGACACCTGACCTGGATGTAACTCTCCAGGGGTCAAGAGCATTCGGATTTTATTTTTTCTTTCTCTGGCAGACACTGGGCCCCTGGTGTTTTAAGCAAGTGCTCTCCCACTAACTTGCCACACGGATCCTCACAAAGGACATTCTCCATCTTTGGGAATCTACAGTAAGTACCAAAAGTGGAGAAAAGCAAATAGAAAACCATGTGTGCCCTGTGCCTGACTATGTCACCAGATACTACGCCAAGCACTTGCCAAGAGAAATCCAGAGGGTATAGGTCAAGGGTGAGAGCTGTTCTGATTCACTGACCCTCAACGGGAACCTGAATGGTACCCCTGGAGCTGGAAAAGCTGGCATTTCTGGGGAAGATATAACAGCTTCTCTTTCTGACTATACAGATACAAGGACAACTAGCAACAATCAAC
This sequence comes from Typhlomys cinereus, assembly GCA_023101885.1. Classification (NCBI taxonomy): domain Eukaryota; kingdom Metazoa; phylum Chordata; class Mammalia; order Rodentia; family Platacanthomyidae; genus Typhlomys; species Typhlomys cinereus. Next base: position 1,344,472 of record JALPQD010000322.1, read on the forward strand.
CAAGATGATCATCTCTCCCATATCATGGTAAAATGTCGGTTTGGCGGGTGAAACCCTCAGACAGATTTTGTGATGTTTATGATATCCACCCTGTTACTGAGGAGTTCATTATTTACAATTGTTTCAGAAGGCTTACACCACTGCGGTGAAAGTCAAGAAACAGAACAGACCCCAGGGAGACATGAACTCTTGCTGCAAAAGTGGGAAGCACACTGTGTCAGATATAAACCCACCATAGTTGTAGACCAGGGGCAGAGAACTACTTCCAAATCATCATGAGTCTGAGACCATGCCACAACAATCCCAACTCCTGGTCGTTGCACATCTTTCTAGACAAGAATTTACAGGCAAGATTAAAAACTACTGGATATCATCTTATTAACTACCCTGATTTCTCAAGGACTGGGTTTTGATCTTACTAAGAGACAATGTGCCCACATTCATACATGTACACATATTACATTCATCACACACAGATACACATATATCATATTCACATAGTATTCACACTAGCCCTTAACATTGCCTTATTTTTTCAATATTTGAAACAGTCACCTCAGCTATTGACACATGCAAACTCCCTGCTCAGAATAATTCAGGCATCCCCATGATGGAGAAATGCACATGTATTAGGGTGCACCTGCCATGTCCACCCAGAGTCCAGTGAGCTGAGCTGGGCCCTGGAGGCAAGGCCTGGGGTCCAGAGAGGACCTTCAAATGGTGCTCCCAACATAGGGCCACGAACCTAGAGCGAGGGATTCCAGTTAAGATTAAGTTGAACTTGTAAAAAGAAAAAGTGGACTGGGGGTATGGCTCAGAAGAAGAGCACTTGCCTGGTGTATGTGCACCCCTATGATCAATACTCAGTACCACACATGTGCATGTGTGCACACACATGCACATATGTACACATACGCACACTCACATGCACGCGCGCGCACACACACACACACAAAGCTCTGGTTGTGGACACAAAAGTAAGCCAAGGGGACTCACAGGTCTGGAAAGTCGTTCTACCCTGCCCAGTATTTTGGGTCATAAAATAACGGTGTATTATATCTAGAATGTTCTTCATGGAGTACTTGACTCGGTTGGTTAGTCCTAGGCATGGAGGGCATCAGCAGAGGCTTAGAGGCATCAGAGGCAGGTGATACGATTGAGTGAGGTGGCATAGGACAGTAGCTCATCCCAGAGCTGAGCCTGCAGGAAACGGGGGAGCGGGGAGGTGTGCAGAAGACTTGAGCCAGAAGGAGAGAGAAGAAGACCGCACAGTTGCTGCAGAAGCAAGAAGGGACGCCCTATACTTTGTCATCAAGCAACCTTGAGATTCCTTCATAAGGGCGCAGCCAGGTGTCAGGACACCCCAGAGGCCAAAGCGCACAATCCAAGGTGCCACGTAGAAGTCAGGATGATGGGGTTGGTAGCTGAGGGGGCGAAGGGCTTGCAGGGCAAGTGTGAGGACCTGGATTCCAGAGCCGGGGGCAGACAGATCCCCAGGGCCGGCCCAGCCTCATTGGTCTGCTTTAGTGTCCCAAGGGGGTGAATGGTGATTCTGAGGATGGCAGATGGCCCTGGAGTTTGGCCTCTGCCCTCCACACACACACATACATGTGCACTCACACATCCACCACTGCAAAGGTCAGAGGAAAAGGGCAGGAGAGCAATACAAATGGAGCAGAGCCCAGGCATCTAGAAAGACAGCCAGAGTGTCCATGTGCTACTCTCATGTAGAACCTGCAGGATGGGCACAACTAGAAGGAAGGACCAGGGGACCGGCCCCGAGTGGATGGAAGAAGGGCAGAGAAAGACAGAGACTTAAGACAAAATACAGTGGACATGCCACAGAGAGCCCATTACTCTGCATGTTAATTTGCGAGAGAAAGTAGAGCAACAGAGAGAGAGAGAGAAGTCAAGAGATGGAGGGAGGACAACCAAACTGCCTGTCAAAATCAAGGCTTCAGCCACACCTCGGTCGCCAGAGAACAAATACAGAAACCAAATTTACTTGACTCCAACTTAGAGCTGCAGATACTACTACAAACCATGGAGCCAATCCCAGCCTGCTACATTGGCAGGTCTGAGTGATCCTCAACATACCCAAATATGGTAATGAACCCATGGACCGGAAGAGCCACGGTCAGGAGGGCAGGTCCCAGTGGGACCCAGGTTGGTAGCAAGTTCTAGAAGCAGTTAAACCTCTGATGCACACAGACGGCACCTTGTGTGATGGTTAAGTCTGATCCTCAGCTTGAGTAAATGAAGGAACATCTGAATGTGGTGTGGCCCTGAATGTGGGTGGCTCCACCTTGGGGCTGAGGCCTCATAGTGAACAGAAAAAGAAAAATGGGGACTGGAGAGATGCCTCGAAAGCAGAAGGTCCTGAGTTCAGAACCTGGATCTCATGTAAAAATGCCAGGTGGAAATGGCTAGCCATGGCCTGCATTTTCAGCCCTGGAGGACGAAGCCTGGGAAACCCAAAGGAAAGCAGTAAGGAGGTAGAAGCAATCCAGGATGATTCCTGATGTGACCCTTGGGCCTCTACAGACACACACAATGCCCTCTGGCACGCACACACGCGCACACACGCACACGCACACGCACACACACACACACATGCACGCACACACACACGCACACACACGCACTCACACACACATGCACACGCACGCACACATGCACACAAAGAAAAACAAAGGAAAATGGACAAAGCCCATGAGCGCTGGCTGCCTCTCTCCCTGCTTCCTGAGTCTAGATGTGCCGAATCAGGCGGGAGGTGCTCCCGCTGCAGCACCTTCCCCACCATGATGGACAGCGTCTCATGGACCATGAGCAGATACAAGCCCATCCTCTTAACAGCTCTGAGAAAACTTACCCATCAGCTTCATCCCGTGTTACTGCTCAGTTTCCACCACTAAATCCCCCAAGGCCTTTGGATCATACCTGGATCAAGTCACATTTTTGGCTTCTATGACATATTTGCTGGTAAATCTATGATCAGCTAGCTACCCAGAGCACAGATCTACCACAAAGGTGTCTCGCCCAACTCCTGGCACCCCATGAGCAGCCAAGCCTCAGCAGCAAAGCATGTGGCAAATTCAAACGAGTCCATGTTTCAGCTGACAATTTGAATCTGAAAAATCTGGGATTTTTACCTGATTACACTAGATGCCTCCTTTTTACTGGATTTTAGTAAAATCCCAATTAAATAAGGAAAAAATAAAGTTACAACTGTAGGGATTTTTTTCTGCAGAATGATTCTAGGTTGTTGGATGATTAGCACCAACAAGGAATCTAGAGACTTCTAAAGAAATAAAGTTCATGGATGGTTTGTAGTTCGTTCACATCACTTACGGTCTTCCTTTGGTCTGCCACCAAAACTTTCATCTTTGAATTTCAGAATTTAAAACAGCCAAATCTTATCTGGAAAATGGGCAGGAGGAGAGAGCCGATTGAGAACTTGGATGGTTCTCCTGGCTATTCTGTTTGATATTTTATTAGCTGGGTTTTAAGAGCTATACAGGAAATGTGTGTTGATGTTATGTGATCATCTCAAGAAAAGCGAGGCTGATAACAGAACTTAGTATCAACAATAAAGGACCTCCAAGGTGGTAGGAGACATCGTCAGAAAGAAGAAGAGAGGGGCAGGCCAGCGTGCGAGCAAGACCCACTCTGTTTTGTTTATTTCTTGCTTCCTCGGGAAGATTGCGAAATCACTTCCTGCCTTGTATTTCTTATGCTCCAATTCCCATCTTCCTGTTTTGGTTCCTTTTTTTTTAAGGTGGTTGATGCAATGCATTGAAATGTTTCCGAGAAAAGAATCAAAAGGAGTTGGAAAGAAAGGAAGAAAAAAATGTAAAAATATGGGTTGTGTCTAATAATGTGCTTGGCCAAAGCTGTCGGACACCCCACACCCCTGTTTTGAACTCTACTTACTTTGCTATGATAAATATTGTCAAAGTAGTGATCCTTGGAATGAATATATTTTTGCTCCTAACATCAGCCTATCAGAAAAAGAAAATACAAATCTCCCTTGTTTCATGCTATATTTGGCTGTGATTTGATCTCCTTAACGACAATAAGAGGTGAGGGGGTGCTCAAAATACAACATGTAGATTATGAAAATTTTTGAAAAGTATTTGAATTTTTAAGATAAAGTGACCCTAAAACCAACTGAGAGCAGTTCTGAGGTCCCAGAGTCAAAAACTGTCTGAGTGAATTGTTCAGCCTGGGCGCCCCATGGCAGGAGTGACGCCCGGCCACGTGTGCACCACCTGGAAGTGCAGGTAGGCGACTGACACAGGGCTACTAGAGTCCTCGTTCTTGGCTCTTCCCTCAGAAGCTGCCACGATCTTGGGGGCAGCAGCTGTCTCCCCACTTCCCACTCAATGAAATCTGAATGTGTCCCCACTCTGTGACCGCTGCCTGCCCACGCTGGGCCCAGCCATCTCCACCTGCCACGGAGCCAGCTGGTGTGATGTGCTGTGCCCACACCTGCAGGTGTCTGCCCACCTCGGTCTCACCCACACAGGCTGACACGGGCACTGGGTTCTGCTTCAGAGGACCTGGCGTTTCTCACACTCCTGCGTGGAAAAGTGCTGGCTAAGCAGAAGAGGAAATCTCAAAGAGCACTTTTCCTGATGTCCACATTTCTTTCTTTGTGGATTCTTGTGAAAAGGTCCCACTCTGCACTTAGTTAGCCTGACAGAGATTTTATTTCTCTATTTATTTATCATGAGCATGTGTGCTCATGCACACTTGCCCACACATGTGCCATAGTGCAGATCTGGGGGTCACAGAACAACTTTCAGGAGTCTGTTCTCTCCTTCACCAACATTCCCAAGTCCAGACAGGGGCTCTTAAAAAGAGAACACTTTCAGGCAAGGTTCTCTTTCTTTGCAGGGTCGGAGGCATGGGGGAGCAATCACTGAGTTTTTTGTGTACGCTCCATCATAGAGCCCAGGTGAAGGTTTACTTATAGGAGAAGACAGTTATATTATGCAGGAGGGGACAGCAAGTTACCATACACAACACAGTATGTGTGTGACTTCTGAAAAGTCATGGGGGGATCATAAGTGAAACACAGATAAAACTCTGTGAGCACAGGGGTCCTGCCACAGGGCACCCGGTGCCACCCAGCGCTCCATTTCTTCAACAAAGTTTTCAATATAAAAAGTATGACTTGATTTATAAACTTTGAATCTATATACAAGTTATTGGAAACTGCCAATTCAGTTAAAAAGCATGGTTTCTCAATCTCTTCTTATATAGACCCTTGTGAAAAAGTTGAGTTAAAAAGAATAGATAAAATAAATTTTAAAAAGAAGAAAAGTGAGTTAATCAAAATTTACCTACAATGGTATGTGATGTATCACTAACCTCGATGTACCCACTATCCAACCAAGAGCACGGACACACGGAGAAAGTGAGTTGGAATAACAGGCTGTCTTGACATCAGTCATAAATTTGCACATCTCACCAGTAGTAATACAGAACAACTAAATTCCCTGGGGATGGATGGATTGCAGAAAACTGAGGAGAACAGGAGACATACTCGAAATGAAAAGAAATGGGGAGGAGGCCAGCGAGACGGCCTGGCGAGGTAAGGTGCTTACGATCCTGGCAACCTGCGCTGCATCCCTGGCAACCAGAAGGAGAGATCTGACTTCTAAAAGTAGTCCTCTGCCTCAACCAATGCACCCTGCGTGGATGGGCGCGCTCTCTCTCAAATACATCTCTTTTAAATATTGGCTTTTTTAGATTTATTTGGTGTGGTGTGTGTGTGTGTGTGTGTGTGTGTGTGTGTGTGTGTGTGTGTCAGAGGGCAATCTGTGTATCTGTGGAGGCTCAAGGGTGACTTCAGGAATCATCCTGGATTGCTTCCACCTCCTCTTTGCTTCACTCTGAAATTTCCCAGGCTCCGCCTTCCAGGATGGGAAGTGCAAGCTGTTGCCATTTCCTCCTGGCGTTTTTATGTGGGATCAGGAATCTGAACTCAGGACTTTCTGCTTGTGAGGTAGAGGCTCAACCCCTGAGCCATTTCTCCAGCCCTCGAATGGCATTTTCTTAAAGTAGGAAAGCAAGCAGTCTTAGCAAGGTTATATAAATGGGAACTTGTTCTAGTTTGGGGGACTCACTGGTAACTTGGCAAGCCTAAACACAGAACTAAAAGGTAGGCATACTGACAGAAAATTGGAGAGAATGATGGGACCTCATTGACATTCCACTGTATGGTTTGCTCAACCTGTTTCAGGGTCAAAGAAGTCACCATAAGTTTTAGAATTACAGAGGGCAGTGATAGACAAAATCTTTGTTATATTCCTGGTAACCCCTTAGGGGGGAAAAAGGACAAAGACTATGTGCAAATCCAGCCTTTGTATTAATCCTTTTAAAATCTTTAATATTAAAAATTAAGTCATATATCACTGGGGTCAAAATCACAAACTTGTTGAAAGCACGTATCAACAGTTAAGAGCCAAGTCACTGGGCCAAATTTACTTAACACATATGCTCTGCTTGTCTTAAACCTTTTCTTTTAGTGTTTTCATTCGGCTGCTCATAATTACATTTCACACACAAGTCCAGATTTCTCCTCAGGATGTGTGTTTCCTTTCTAAGAAAGGCGAAGGAAGGGTTCTGGCCAACAGTTTTCCACGGCCTCTAGTTCCTACTAAGATTCTAGCCAACTTTAGTCCTTTTGCATAACCACCCAGTTCCAAAGAACTATGTCATTTCAAGCCCCCATTCAAATGATTGATCTGGGGGTAGAGAAATGACTGAATGCTGAAGGGGCTTCCCACTCACGACAGGTCCAGAGTTCAGACCCCCCAGATCTCATGTAAAATGCCAAGAGGTTATCACGCCCTGGAAAGAAGAGATGGAGAACCCCAAGACTAGCCCTAACCGCAACTGCGTTTAATTAGAGCCCCAGGCTCACAAGAATGAAGTGGAAGAATGACCTCCACCTTCTGATTTTCCTGCCTCCCTCCTTCTCGCAAGTGCTGGGCTGAGAAGCAAGCACCATCGCACTCGGTGCAGACACCAGGGCGTGTGCATGCCAGACGAGCATTCTATCGACGGGGCGTGTGGTTGAGACAAGATCTCACTATGGGATCTGGGCTGGCCTAGAATTTGTAGAGAACTCTTGCCTCCATCTCTCAAGTGCTAGGCTGATACTTTTATAAACTCAGAGTCCAGCCCTACTCCGCACAGGCCCAAGAGATGAGCTTCCTCACCGTCTTGATCTCTGGGAAGCCGGATGTTTGGACCAGCAAGCTTACCGCACACTGACTTGGAGTTACCCTACATAGTCCCCAAACTACCGCATCAACTATGATTACTCGAGCTATAGTAATAATGACCAAAGGCACTTGCGTGTGGGCATGAACAAAAAGAGCCATTCTATGAAACTTCAAGCCAGTTGGATATCTGAAAGGACCTCTTGAAAGTAAGTTATGAATTGCATGCAGCTAAACTTGATGAAAAGAGACAATTGGGAAGATTATAGGTTGGCGGGAAATCATTCATGACGTTTACAAGGTTTCTATATTGCTTCCTGAAAATCCTTCATTTCCCTCATTGCTTTAAATAAAGTGAAGCTGCATTGTGGAATTACAGGGTGTCTTTTAGAAAAGAAGCTCCCAGTCTGGCTGGCAATCCTGACTCTCTGAAAAGCTTTGCCTTTGAGTCAAGAGGTTGATGAATGAAGGAGCATTTCGATGTTTTAAGTTAAAATAAAAGGCTTAAGGCATGCATGCTATCACTTTTATAGCCACTTTGCTCAGCGGATCAGCCTTCTGTCCCAACCACACGGACTCAAGGATTTCAATGCTCTATGTTCATAATCTTGCTTTAAATAAAGGTTTCATAAATTTTCTGTCAGTTCCCTCATTCGTAACCATGCTTATAAAAGACTTTTATTATGCCCAATATAACATCAGCAGTACTAGGTGTACTTTAAGAGAGTGTGGGATAGAATCGTAAAAGACATTGCTTGTGTAGTTTAGAGCTGACACAAAGTAACTGCATTGTGACTCAGAGAGTCCCAGCACCCAAGGGCCCAAGGTTAGGCCAAGAATTCAGACAATAGACCCTCCATGGTTCAGGTGAACTCTTTGGAACTGCTAGATGCTGACTTACAAAGACATTTGGTCCTGCCAGGCGTGACCATGTGTTCCGTGGACTTTAGATGCCTTGCGACTCTAAAGCTGTGATCTACCAGCCACTGTTCCTCTTGTGCCATCTTTGAAATTTAGCTTTACACTTTCAGCCCATCCCCCCCAGAGTGAGACACAGCAGAAAGTCTGTCCTCATATATTACTTATCAACTTTCTCTATCTCTGTCACAGGTCTGAGTAGAGGAACACAGTTTGTCACCCCATCTAAGTATGGGATGCTTCTGCATTATTACCATGAATGCTGCACCCACTAAGCTATAACTCCCCTCTCCTGCACCCCAAACTCTGGCACCACCGTTCAACTTCTTGTTTCTGTCTTGGGGGATCTGGGGAAGTAGGTTTTGGTGAGGCGGGGCCTGCATACCCCAAGCTGCCATGGAAATTGTAATGCGTCTGAAGATGACCTCCGACTCCTGACCCTCCTAGAAATACAAGCAGGCCATCATGTCTGCCCTGCATTTTTATGTGGGATGTGGAGATCCAAACTCAAGTCCTTTTGCTCGTGAGGCAGACCCTAACCCATCTCCTCAGCGCAAGAAAGAAACTGAAGAAGACACTAGAAGATGGGAAGACCTCTCCTTGCTCACAACTTGGTAAGGGATATAAACCTCAACACTGTCCTCTTGATTCATATTACTTGAATTAATTTCATCATCTTTAGTCTGGCTTCTTTGCAGGAACTCCTTAGGAGTGTTTGTCTGTTTTCTGAGACTGTCTCGGTGTGAATAAGCACTTTGAAGTTGGCTTATTTTAAAAAAGGTAAGATCGAACCAATCAACATATTATGTTGTAGAATTCCCCGCCTTTCTTCAAGCTATCTCATACACCAGAAGCAATGCAGGGCCACGTGGCAGACCGCATCCATCCACCACATTCACTCGCCCTAGAAATGGTGGACACATCAGACTGTGACTAAGAAGGAAAAAATATTGTGGTGTTCAGCCACAGAAGAAAGGGTCCTCATCACATAAATTATCTTTCTCGCACATAAGTAAGAAGGGAATAATTAACCCAGAGATATCTTAGAAACTCAGAGGTTAAGTTTCAACACATGAATTGAAATGAATACAAACCTCAGATCACAGCAACATCTAAATGTACAAGATTTGAAACTCGATTCTTCTTTCTTAGTATTTTACATCACTCATCTCTGCTCCTCTTGCAGGCCAAAGAGCCTCCATCAATCTGCAGACAGGGCACAGGAAACGTTCAGCTTCCCTTCCTGAAAAGCTTCCAATTCCCTCATGCCTGGCTCTCTCTCTCTCTTCAAGAACAAGAGCACATCATTCTGCATCCCTATGGTTTTGTTTTCCTTCATAACTTAAAGTCACCAGCCATAAACCTGGATACTTATTTCCTGGTGGTTTTTGCCAACAATATCCCTCGCTAGAAGGAAAGTTCGGGATGGACAAGGAATTTGCCTTTTCTGTTTGTTTGTTTCTGCTTGCTAACATATCCACAGTGCCTAAAACAGTAGGTACTCAGCCAATAAACAAACACATGCGTGTCTGTGTAACGCTAAACAGAGGAAGGATTTTAAGCCAGTAAATTCTGAATGAAGCTTTTAAAAAGGACTGAGAGAAAATGTGCCTATCCACTGATGACTGGTTTAGTTTATTATTTCCAGAGTGACCAGAACACAGTACCGACACTTCTTCCCATTCTACCAGTAGTGCAATAGTCATGAAATACCAAGAAGCCCAAAGATTCACAAAGCCCAGAAAGTCAAAGGGCTAACATTTGATATGAAGATATTTTATTTCCTTCAGGAGATTTTCAACATTTCTATATATCTTGCATTTGAGGAAAAACAGGAAAGTACTGATTTTCACCTCTCCGTCTTAATCTTTGAAAAGAAACAATCATGGGGCTGGTGAGATGCTTGGTGGGCAAGGACACTGTTTATACACCTGGAGACCTGAGTTCAAACCCCAGACAATGGAAGGAAGGAGTTGAAAGGCCCAGATGGTAGATGGAGAGACTTAGCTTCAAAAGTTGTTCTCTGGCGTACACCCATGTGCTATGGAGTATGTTACATATGTGTGCTCTCGATCAATAGATAGATAAATTGATAGATGATAGATAGATAGACAGACAGAAGATAGATAGATAGATAGATAGATAGATAGATAGATAGATAGATAGATAGATAGATACTGTCATAGTTAGGCACAGGTGTCAACTTGACAGTTGAGGGTTCCAGCTCTGGGCACATTTGTAGAAAATTAATGGTTGAGTTAAGCCCAGAGCAAACTTGCAAGAGATTGTCTAGCTGATAGGGAAGGCCCAGTCCATGGTGGGTGGGATTAGGCCCTGAACAGGTGAATAAAATACTAAGAGCTGGTTGAGAAGTTGGCATCCTCCTGTACACTTGGCCAGACATGCTGGTCTGGCAAATAAGGATCATCCCTCTCTCTGCTGTTATGTAGAGATGGTGTGGCCAGTTCCCTTGACCCTGGTATTGGTGTGTGCTCTCCCATCAAGCTGGACTGAGAACTGTAACTGGACTGTTGTAAGAGAGTAAACCCCTTGTTACCTTAAGCTGTTTGATGGTCATTTATCAATAACCATGTAGGTGGACTACAACAGATACATAGAAGACAGACAGATGCATTGTAGAGATCTATATATAATAAAAATAATCTTTAAAAAATAAACAAATAAAATGACTGATTGTTTAAAATTCAATCCATGAAACACCAGAAACACTTAGGTGTTTCTAATAAGCGTCTCAGGCAGTACTAGCCCCCAAATGCAACTTTTCTCACATAACTGCTATGATCTCAGAATGAAATTCCTTTTCACGCCAGTGCCACAGACATACAGGCAGGAGAGCCTTGGGCGGCACATGACATCTCTTGAGCCGGCTCAGCCCCACCTGTGACTGCCAGGGGAAGAGTTGTTCTAACACAGGAAAACCACTTCACTGGCCGTTCCTGCTCTGTCTGAGGCCCAGACATGGGAATACTGCAGGAGGGTCATCAATTCTATCACCCTGTCACCAAGGAAGGAAAGGTCTCCCTGGGCTGGGTTTACTGTCCCTCGCAGCAGGGAAGGGGTGTGAACGCACCTCTCACATCCACAACAGAACCAAGGGCTTCTCACAGCTGGGCAACTCAAGGCCCACACCCCCAGAACTTTCTCCCTCCAGCTAGGTACCTCCTCCTAAACTTTCACAGCACCCCAAAAACAGCACCACCCCCAGTTCCAAGCACCATAAATTGACAAAGCACGATGGCCTTCCAAATACGAACATCTACCCAGAGACAGTGACTCCGCCTGTGAAGGGCAGTAAATGCTGAGACCTGGGGCTATGAATAAGGGACAGGACAAGATGTGACATCTAAAGAGGGGTGGACAGTTGGAGGAGGGGCTACAGGAACCCATCTTCAGGCTAGACATGGTCATTCAAATCACACACTTGAAGCAACTGTGGATGCCTAAACTAAGTCTGCACGGCAGCCCTCCAGCAGCCAGGCCTGGGCGGAGGAGGGGCTCCGAGGCTCCAGCCCCTCTGTGCTCAACTGTTTGCTATCAACAGACTCGGGGACCTGAGGTGGAGGGTGCTGGGGGCACTAGAGTCACAGCTTTCAGATATGTAACCACTGGTGACCCTGCCAGGCTCCAAAGATTAGATCCAATCCAGGCGACACACACAGACAGCCCTGGTTACACTAGATGGATCACAAAAATAACCCAAAAGTCATGAATCTGGGAAAGGGGCTGATGAAACAAAGGGGTTCATACAGATGGGAGGAATATGAGAGAAGATGAGGGCAGAGAACATGACGCACGTGTGAAATTGTCAAAAGAGCCAAATTGAAAAAACTTCAAATGCATGTGCACCTAGGGAGACTTCATTAAAAAAAACTTAACAAACATTGGGGAAATTAGAGGAAATACACATGTGTAACAGTGCTACGAAATCCATAAACGCTAGCAAATTCCACCAGGGTCTTATCAGTATCAATAGCCAGGCCAGGAGCACTGCATGTATTGCTGGTACTCAGTAGGAAGAACAGAACCTTACCACACACCTAATCTTAATTTTAATCCTAGCCGTACACCTACTCCTAAAGCACTTATCTAGCCCTAGCCCTAGCCCTAACCGAGCCCTCTAACCCTAATTCAAAAGCAGCTCAAGTATATAGCAAGTTTGAGGTCAGACCTGGCTGAGTCGAGAGGACACGGTACTAGAGCTGCTGAGCTGAGCACCAGAGGAGGGAGACGCTCTGGAAGAGAACGGAGGAGACCAGAGCGGATCCTCACAAAGCCTTCAGCGGAGGCTGTGGGCAGGTGCGTGATCATTACCCACTGGGCAGAGGAACACCTGAAAGAATGAACCACCCAATCCTGAGCAAGCCACGAGGAGGGGGAGGATCTGCTCTCTCCAGCCAGAGCAGAAAGCCCCAAGTTTCAAAGCACAGCACAGAGCCATTGGGTAGATCGGCCTCCGTGGTGGGAAAAACTGGCCCTAGATTAAATGCAGCTTTGTGGCCTCTCATTACCTTAACCGCCTGACTTTTACCTCCTGGAAATGCTCAAGAGTGAAACCAACCAGGATCTACTTCCAAGTAACTTAACTGCATCTCAAAACCAAACAAGAGAATGTCACAAAAAAAAATCTGGAGGCACTCAAAGAATGAACGCATCACCTGAAGCCAACTTAAATGATACAGAGGATGGAGTTAGTAGATGAGACCATGAAGATGGTGGTGGTGGTGGCTGTATTTCCACAAGTTTAAAAATGTAGAAGACAGATTGGATTTAAAATTAACCACAGAGACCCAAAGCAGTCTCATAGATAGATAAATAGTTAAATGACTAATGATAGGGAGATAGATGATGATGACAGATAGATAGATAGATAGATAGATAGATAGATAGATAGATAGTAATGAAAAAATAAATGATAGTTGGTAGATGGCTAGATAGATACATATATAGAAGATAGGTATGTAGGTAGATAAATGTATAGATAGCTGCATAGATAAATAGATGGATTCATAGATAGACGATAGTTATGATAGACACAGGCAGAAACAGAGAAAGATAGATACATAACACATAGATAGAATGATAAATAGATCAGATTGATATATACATAGATGCATAAACAGGTGATAAGTATATAGATAGATGATAGACAAATGGAGGGAGAGGGATAATAGATTATAGATAATAGATGATAGATCTGGAATTTATAAAATTGAACATTACTAAATGTGAGAAAGAATTATACTGTCTGTGATGAACTAATGTTAGACATTGTAGAAAAAGAAAATGATGGTGAATCTGAAGACAGGAAGAGAAACCATCAAAAATCCAAAAGAAAGTATTTCCTAACAAATAAGTAAGTCCCTAACAAATAAATAAGCTGTGTAGCACTGCCAAGTGATCTAATAGTCGATTATCTGAAGTCCCCCAGGGGAAAGTAATGAAGCGAAAAGATCTTTATTAAACAACAACAAACTATTGTTTCCAATTTAATGAAAAAATTAGATGACAGATCCACTATACTGAGGAACTCCAAGCACAAGAAACAAGGAGCACACACCAAGACGCCTGAACCAAGACGTGTTGTCAAATTACTTGTCTACCAGCTGGAGAGAAAGCTTAAAGGGAAGCCAGTGAACAAGATGCTCTGGAGATGGCAGCGTGCGTCTTTCACTCCAACTACAGTGACATGAGAATGCAGTCGGAGCCAGGCACGAGCTTCTTTAGAATATACTTAGGCATGGCACCCCAACAAGCAGGCTTAGGTCAGTCTTACCAATGCCAGTGGCCCCTCAGTCAACATAAATGCTCTTGAGGTTTGCTATCAGCTCTTACTGGGGGTCCCTAGGGCTCCAGCAGCGAGTTTTAGGTAAAACACCAGAAGCATTAGGACAGCGTCCACCAAAGGACGGCCCCCGCTGAGCTAGAAGGATGGCTTATAAACGGCACCGGGCGGGAGGCTAAAGTCTCCTCCCACCTCCACGATATGCTTCCTCAGACTTTCAGAAGAGAAAGAACGGGTCAGCACTGTGTCTGCTCAGGGAGAATCCATGTGTGTTTAGAAGCCATTTCTCCTTTGGATGTTACAGTGGAAATTTAAGGGAACATATATACTTTTCTTTGTATCTGTATATAAACTATTTGGTATAAACATCCATGTTGACATGCATAATATGTAACCGTTATGTTATATATGCAATATATAAACATGCATAAGACAGCTTGAATGTATATTTATGTATACATACATTCATACAACATATATACATGGAAATCCTAAACGTTTTATATTATTGAATAAAGTATCAAGTGTTTGCTTTGTGGAAAAACTGCCATTTTCTTTTAAGTTTAAAAATTCCTTATCAATCAAGATGTAAGAAATGCATTTCCTAGTCTGGGAGAATGTCTCATCTCAATCCCCTGAGTTCAGTCCCCAAAGCCTACAAGGTAAAAGGAGAAAAACAGAAAAAAACAACTTCCAAAAGTTGTCCTCTGTCCTCCACACATAATCTCGCTCGCTCGCTCGCTCTGTGTTTGAATCTTAGTTGCTTGCGAAGGTCATGGCACCTTTAAGGGGCGGAGCCTTGCTGGAGGAGGGCAGCACAGGGGGTGGGCCTCGAGGTGGGTTGGCCCCGCCCTGCTCGAGTGAGTGAGTGTGCAGAACAAGGCAAAGATGAAATGTAACGTGTTAAAGTAAATAAACAAATGCAGGGCCTGCGAGCCAAGCCAGTGTGCTGCGAGCAGATGAGAATGGATGACAGGATGGGCCTGCGCCCCAGGGCAGTGGCTTGTGGGGTGCTGACCTGCGTGTGGCCCTTTCCCCGTGTGCAGTGAACCTGGGTGCAGTGTGTGATAAGCAATAAAGATGGTGCTTAAGAGCAGGCAGGAGGGAGAGAAGAGTGACCCGAGACTGTCTCCGGGGATTCTGGACGCCCCGGTTTTCCCCACCTACCCGAGACCTGAAGCCCGACTGCGGGAGAGCACCCCGACTGCGGGAGAGCACCCCGACTGCGGGAGAGCACCCCGACTGCGGGAGCACCCCGACTGCGGGAGAGCATCCCATGGGCCTTCCCAGATAGTGACCGGGGAGCGTCGGGCAAGCCTGGCTCTGTCCCGCTGGGGAACCCCGAGAGCGCGGCGGCCTCCGGAGGAGCCTCCGAGGTGGGCGCTCAAGACCTGCATCCGCAGGAACCTTGGGCCGGTCCGAGGGCCTCGCTCTGTTTCTCGCGAGCCCACTCGTGAACGCGTGCGGTGGAGCTGCTCGCGGTGAGTCGCTCTGAGCGGCAGCTCCACCTCCACAAAGGGCTGTGACACACACACACACACACACACACACACACACACACACACACACACACCCGCTGCAGCCACGAGCTGAATACACCTCCCTTCTCCCTTCAGTGGTTTGGCTTTGGTGTCTCACAGCAACACAAAGTAACTGGTTCTCTATTTCACACGCGCGCACACACACAAAGTCTTAAAAGAAGAAATGCATTTTCCACTGAGATTTTTCCTCAGTTGTGATGATATTGCTCTTTCAGACAATTTAACAATTATATGGGGTGAAAGGGATTTATTTTGTGTTTTGAAAGGTCGTATCTGGAGAAATGTTGGGTTAAGAAACAATGTTACTCTTCAAACACTGCAATAGGGGAACCTTATCCTGTGTGAGCGTGAAGGTGTAGCTCGCTGAGGAATCTGTGTTATAACTTTCTCCAGAAATGGCCAGGAGAGGGGCCATCATTCTTCACTGCCGGCGCCGCTTGTCACCCAGCAATTAAAAGCACTGATGGCTTTGCACACTTTGTGGACAAGACCTTCATTAGCCTTCAGACACAGTGGGTGCACGGTCATTGTGGTATGGCTTCAGTGGTGTAATTATCTCTGGGTAAATACAGCCGCTTTGATCCGTCCTTCCAACACAGGTGAGGGGTCTTTTCTTTGAAGAAAATGACATAGTACAACCTGAAATAACACTATCCCATTTAAATTTAATTTTCATCTTGCTACTTTCTACTTTCATGAGAGTAGGCAACATAAGCAGCTAACGTTCACTGAGCCCTCCTCTGATTCAGACCCTGTGGTAAGTCCATTTCGTGCCCTGACTGTCTGTCTTGGTCACTCACTGCTATGACAGCTTACCTGAGGATGGCATTAAGGAAAGTTGATTTCACAGGTCAAGGATGTGGTCCGTCATGATGGGGAAGACGCAGGAGCATGAAGCAGCTGGTCACACTGCATGCATAGTCAAGAAGCAAAGAGAGAGAGGTCCGTGCTGGTCTCGCCAGCTTCCTGTTTTTCAATTGGTCCTCGACACCAGTCCGTGGAATGGAGCGACTCACAGTGAGGGTGAGTCTTCTCGCCTCGATTAATCCCATAAGAATTATCTATCACAGTTACATTTCCATGGAAATGCCTGATCTTACCTGGTGGGCAATATTAAAATCACCCTACCTATTACTTGAGCAGTACCATGAGTCAAGTGCTGACGATACCGATTCCATCACAATGATTTGTTTTTAAAAAAGGCTTAGTAGGATTGCTTAAGATGCTTCTTAAATATCCATGAAGCAAATACAGTATTGAACTGCCTGACATAGGAAAAGATGCTGCAGAAGTCTGAACAGTGTCTTGATGCCATGACTACACACACACACACACACACACACACACACACACACACACCAGGACAGACGATCTCTTCCATAGATCTCTTCCATGCATACTCTTTGGCAAAACTCTCTGATCGGCTCACCTTAGGAGAAAGCAATTCACTTCAGCAAAATCCATGTGGCTATTTTTAATCATAGACAATCTATTTCATTGTACAGAGAAGAGCAGGGCTCTTATATGCCATGGAACAATTTTATATCTAATGTTACATTTTAAAAATAGGGATTATCTGACACCTCCCTACACTGTACTTCAGTGTAAAATTTAGCTTTATTTTTATGTATGCCTGTGTGTGTGTGTGTGTGTGTGTGTGTGTGTGTGTGTGTGTGTGTGAGAGGGGAGGCACTGTGTGTCCCTATGGAGGACCAAGGGTGACTTGGAAAATCATTCTTAATTGCTTCCACCTCTTTTTGTTTTGTTCTGGGATTTCCCAGACTCTGCCCACTAGAGCCAGGCGTGCAGATCATTGCCATTTAGACCTGGTGTTTTTATGTGGAACCTGAGATCTGAACTCAAGACCTTCTGCTTGTGAAGCAGAGTCTTAACCCCTGAGTCGTCTCTCCAGCCCTTTACTATGAAATTTAAAGACTGTCTTTAAGCTCCATATTCTTCAATGAGACATCTTTGTCAATGAATATCAATATACTGGCTTCATGTAAACATAAGGGCATATACATGTATATACAGGCCTGCTTCTTGAAAATGGAATCATCTCAGGATTCCTAAGGTGTGCGTGTCCCGTGGAAATCATGCTGGTGTTCTCAGTGTTTTCACACTTTGGACACACTATGACCTCCACAATTGCTCCCAACACCCAGTCAGACATTCCTCTTCTCTCCCCTGCTCCCCCACATTACCCCACTTCATGACAGTTTGCCAGATTCTCACAGACTTCCAGAATTGACAAAAGCCACACTGTGGAAAACTGTCTTAACAATGTGCAAAGTTTTCCGTGGATTTTATTGAAATGTGTGGGTATTACTTACTGCACCACTTAATAAGACATAAAACTGGAAGGTGTTCAAATGGCAGAGCCCGGGCTGCTGTCATGAACCTCAATCACCTTTGTTGAAAGGGGGAAAGGAAAGAATGGAAGGTTCAATAAGGACTTAGCAAAAAACAGAAAGACAGACTTCAGAATGAAAGCAGGCGACTAACTGCAGCCTCCAGCCACTGGCAACCACTCAAGACTCTCTGCTCTCGTGTCTGGGCCAGTCACAGACATGTGCATTGCACGTGTCTGCGCCTGCATGCAAGAAGCACAGCTGTGTTCTGATCCCCAGGGTAGGGATCAAGCCTTGAACGCATTTTCAGAGAGCTTGGGACCCCCTCCTTGACATTACAGATGTAAAAAGTATGATTCAGGATGGAGATTCAGGCTGGAGAGAGATGGCTCAGGGGTTACAACTCTGCCTCCCAAACAGAAGGTCCTGAGTTCTGATCCCAGGTCCCACATAAAAACACTGGGCAGAAACAGTGGCCACCTACACCTCCGACCCTGGTGGGCAGAGCCTGGGAAATCCCAGAGAGAAGCAAAAAAGAATCAGAAGCAATCCAAGATGATTCCCAAAATCACCCTTAGTCCCCCACAGGGACACACAGTGCCCTCTGACACACACACATACATACACACACACACATACAAACACAAAATTAAACAAACAAGGTTTTTTTAAAAAATAAGATTCCAGGGTTGGAGAGGTGGCTTATGGGTTAAACCTGTGCCTTGCAGGTGGAAGGTCCTGAGTTCGGATCCTAGACCCCACGTATAGATGCCTAGCAGAAGCGGGGGCGGCCTGCATTTCTGCCAAGTAAACAAGGAGGAGGTGGAGGCGTCCATGGTGGTTCCCCAATTCCTCCGTGGTTCTACACACACACACACACACACACACACACATATATACACACACACACATGCACACACAATTGAATAAATAATAAATAAAAAAAATAAGATTCCATGTTCCCACATGATGTGAGTAGAGGAATCGGGTTCTGACTGAACCCTGACACATGCACGACCTTATTCAGACATGAGCTCAATAATAGATCATTTCTTTCATTTGATTGAATTATGCATTTTATTTCCATTCCATGAACTCATAAAGAGCTTCAATTAAACTAGCAATTTGCAATTTTCATCAATAAATGAAAAATAAGAGATTATTTATTAGCTCCCGTCAGCTTTAAAAATAATTAAACCTCTATTTTTTCCTGATCTAATAAAGAACGTCAAGGCCAGACAGCTGCACCCATGAATTCTCCGCATAACTGTGTATACATCCCCAAAACCTGAGTGAGAGTTGGACAATCAACACTTCACCGTGGAAGGGGAAGATCTCAAGAGACCCCACACCACCCTGATGGG
Organism: Typhlomys cinereus; assembly: GCA_023101885.1. NCBI lineage: Eukaryota > Metazoa > Chordata > Mammalia > Rodentia > Platacanthomyidae > Typhlomys > Typhlomys cinereus. The sequence goes on from JALPQD010000322.1 coordinate 1,363,684, forward strand.
CCAATGCTGATAAGGGAAGGACAGATGATTTGCTTAATGGGACCCTCTCATATATTGCCCAGGCTCTAGCAAGTGCTCAACCCCATGCCAATACAGGCAACCCAGACGAAACTCAGATGGATGCACGTGCAAAAAGATATGAGGGTAAGAGAAAGACTAGTTGGGAAGAAGCAGGTTTGCATTATGCAAAGGAAGCTGGGATCAGATCAGGTGGTAGGAAGTGAAAATCACATAAATGTGTTGTATTCACGCACGAAACTGTCTAAGAATAAAATTAAATTTATTTTAAAAAAGAATATAAGACAATTTGGTTTTCTTTAAGTATAAACTATAGAGTAAAAATATAAGCCCAACAAAAAGTAAATATGCTAGTCGGTCGACATAGGTCAGATTGACGTGGATCAAGCAGTATAACTTGGATGTCAGATCATGAATTCCACAGCGCATGATGGCCGCAGTCAGAAGAGGATATAATTGCATGAGACTCGGTATTCTCAAGGAAAACAAATCATTTTATGCAATTTGACTGAATATTAGTATCTGGAACCGAGTTAGAGTTCAGTGGGGAGCACATGCCAACATGGGCCCCGGGTTCGATCCCCAGGAACAGCAGTAAAGATCAATGGCCTGACCTGAAAATTTACCTCCTATGTCTTGTGAGTTTCCTCAGCAAGTGAGTTACATGTTGTCTGCAAGAAAATTTAATCACAGCTATGTTTATTTAAAAGATTCAAGCCATTAAAACAACCTGGGGTTCAGACAGAAAAGAAAACCTGACTTTCCTTCTTCTGTTTTCTATACTTTTTTCCTGAATAAGGAATCTATTTTCTTGATTCTCTTTCATTCATTCATTGACTTCTGTTTTCATATGTGCATTACGCAGCTGGGATGGGCTGTCCTGACCTCGGTCACTGGTCAGAGCAGACATCTCGAATCTCTTGGAGGAGCTGGAGATGGACCACTCAGTGCTTGCGCACGCCGTGAAGACCTGAGTTTGGATCCTCTGCAACCATGTGAGATGCTGGTCTCACAGCAAAAGCCTGGCATTCCAGTGCTGGGAAGGTGCAGGGGGCTCTCTGGGACCTGCCAGATACCCAGGCTAGCTAAACCGGTGACCCTCAAGTTCAGTGATAGTGAATCCCTGTTCCAAAAAAAATAAGGTGAATGGTGACTGAGGGAGACACCTGACAGCAACCTCTGACCCTCGCGCGCGCACACACGCACGTGCACGTCTCACACACACACCTCTGACACTTATCTGGAGAGACATATGAACGGCTGTTGTGGAAGCCTACAACCTACACAGGACCAAACACTCTAATCACAGAGAGTCATGGGAGGACAAATATGATCAAAAACTTCATATACACATATGAAGACATCATGATGAAACATTATTTTGTATAGCTAATACTTGAGGATTTAAAAATGGGATAAAAAGGGCCAGAGAAGGCTCAGCAGGTGAGGCGCCTGCTTGCAGACCATGGAAGTCCATGATGGAAAGAGTGATCTGACTTTAGAAAATTGCCTCTGGAATTGGAGAGATGGCTCCGGAGTTAAGACTGCCTAGCAAGCAGAAGGTCCCAAGTTTGGATCCCAGGTTCTACATAAAAACACTAGGCAAAACTAGCCCTGGTGGGAGGAGACCGGGAAATCCCAAAGCAAAGCAAAAAAGAGGGAGAAGCAATCCAGGATGATCCCCAAGTCACCCTTGTTCTTCTACAGGGACATACAGTGCCCTCTGATATGGAAGGAATGGAGAGAGGGAGGGAGGGAAGGAGGGAAGGAGAAAAGGAGGGAGAGAGGAAGGGAGGGAGGGAGGAAAATTGCCATCTGACCTCCACCCATCTGCCATGGTATGCATGTGTTGCATACATGTGACTTCTCTCCTTCTTTGTCTCTCTCTCTTTCTGTCTCTCTGTCTCTCCTCTTCTCTTTCAAATAAATAGAATGCTTTAATTTTAAAAATTGAAATGAATAGAAAAATAATTTAATCTCATTCATACCATTAGGTCCTATCTCATTCAAACAAGATCTTATTCAAACAAGATCTCATTCAGACAAAATGTTTCTTGTCATGCCCAATGTCCAAGCGCCCTCAGACATTCTCGTGAAGTTCTGACAAACCTTACAAGTAACTGCTTAAGGCGTACTTGACTCTGTTTCCTACAGAATCTTCCAGACCACTTCATGCTTTGCCACAAACCAAGCAGCCTTTCTCTGTGCACAGAAGGGCCAGATCTTGTGACGTCAATGTCACCGCAGGAGGACCTTGGAAGCTCAGCCTCTTCATAGACATGATCCATCTATATCTGTTTAGTTTATTCAGAGACACAAGCTTCGGCCTTGATTTGCCGCTGATCTTCACTTCATAAATACAGTCGGCACTTACAGACCTTGTCTCCAGAGGGCAGATGGTGTGACTGAGCTCACTGCTGGTTTTGGTTGTTGGTCTGAGACAGTTACGGGGAGCCCAGGGCTGGCCTGAAACTCTCCATCCTTCCTGAGACTTCTCCATGCTAACCGGACAGGCCTGGCCCACCATGCCAAGCTGTGAGGGAGACTTCAGGGGTAGGGGGATGGGGCAGTCGGGGGGGGGGATTTATTGTGGTTGCTTTCTATTTTGTGCATGGTTGTGCTTGTTTGTTTGGTTAGTTTAGTTTGTCTGCTTGCTTTGTTTTGATACCGTTCTTCTCTTCAGCCCTAACTGGCATTGAACTCTTGACAATCCTCCTGCCTCACTGTTTCTAGTGCTGAGATTTTTGAGAAAGCATCTAAGTGCCTTTCAATTCCCTTCCAAGACACAGAAAGGCAGGGGTCCTCGGGTTAGCACTAAGCTTTTAGTTTTTTATCTTTTGTGCCCGCTCACTTACTCAGCCTATTTGGTGACTTCACATCCCATGAGATCACCAAACTTCTCTGAGTTACTAAAGAGAAGGTACTAGAGAAATTTTACTAGAACAACAGCTATCAAGTGGCATGGGAGCTTTTGTTTAATGCTAGGCTTTATGAGACCCTTTATTGATTTGGCTAGGCCAATTACAATGGCCACAACCCTTAAACATACTTAACCTAAGGGGGAGAAATGGAGACCACTAAAGCTTTGGAGTTAACTGAAAGCAATTTTTTCCAATCATATTTAATGGTCTTCATTTCTTTGTGAGGAATTATACCGCCGTGAGCAGCTCTGTAAAGTTTCATTCAGTCAAGCAAAGACATAAGCGGTTTAATTTCTCCAATAAGGACTAGCTGCTGGAAACACAGCACAGCTACCAGGAAGCAGATGGTTTTAATTATCTACAGAAAAAGCTATTTATGCTGGGAATTTGACAGAAAAAAATCTAGAAACAATAGTCATTGTATAAACATATATTTTAATTAACTTGGGCTTTAAAAAGGAATAACGAGTATTTATTAAGTGTCGCCTAAAATCAAATTGGCATTAAAGACAGGATCTGGGGACCCTCAATGCCTCGGAGCCAGGCTTAGAAACCGCGCTCACACATGGCGTTGGATATTTGATCTCTTACAACAAACCGAGGGAGAAAGGGGTCATTTGACATCACAGGATGACCCCAACCATGGTCCCTGTGTGAGGCAGCAAGTGAAAGGAGGACGTGCTCATGGAGCCTCGCAAACCTGAGCGTAAGAACATTCACAGAGACGCCAAAAGCAAGGACGCACCATGATGAATTCCTGTTCCTACGCTTGCCCTATGCAAGTTTTGTTTTTTAATAAGGAGACAACACAGGTTGAATGCTGCAGTTCACCTGCATCGTTGCTGACTGATCACCACCAAACAGCTTAAGGGGATGTTGCAGGCAGCCTGCATGGTTGCTGATAAATGAACAAGGGATGTATTTTCTTTTTTTTTTTTTTTAAATTTTTTTTTTATTATTATTATTTATTCAACTGTGTGCATGTGCATGTGTGTGTGCATGTGTGTCTGTGTGTGTGTAGAACCACGGACGAATTCGCGAACCACCATGGACGCCTCCACCTCCTTCTGCCCAGGGATTCACAGGCTCCGCCCTACCAGGACCAGAAGTGCAGGCCGCCCCCGCTTCCGCCTGGCGTCTATACGTGGGATCTGGGATCCGAACTCAGGACCTTCTGCCTGCAAGGCAGAGGTTTAACCCCTGAGCCACCTCTCCAGCCCCCGGATGTATTTTCTTACTGATAGTCTGGTTACAGTCCGTCCAGCTTGAAAGGAGAGCACACACCAACACCAGGGCTGAGGGAACTGGCCACATCATCTCTACATAATGGCTGAGACAGGGACGATCTGGCCAAGTATGCACAAGGGTGCCAACTTTCTCAACCAGCTTTCCATGTTTTATTCTAGGGCCTAATCCCACCACAATGGGCTGGGCTCTCCCCATTAGCTAGACAATCTCCTGCAGGTTTGCTCTGGACCTAACTCAACCACTAATTCTCTACAAATGTGCCCAAAGCTCAAACTCTCAACTGTCAAGTTGACACCTGTGCCTAACTATGACAGGGAAAAAGAGGTTCAATTTTTCTCTTATGACTGTCCAGTTACAGTTCTTAGTCTAGCTTGGCAAGAGAGCTCATACCAACACCAATGGCCGAGGGAACTGGCCACACCATCTCCACATAACAGCTGAGAGAGGGACGATCCTTACTTGCCAGGCCAGCATGTCTGGCCATGTATGCAGAAGGATGCCAGCTCTCTCAACCAGCTCCCTCAATTTTATTCACCTGCCTGGGGATCAGTCCCACCCTCGATGGACTGGTCCTTCCCCATCCACTGGTCAGTCTTCTACAGGTTTGCTCCAGCCTTAACTCGACTACTAATTCTCTGCGAATGTGCACAGAGCTCAAACCTTCACCATCAGGTTGGCACCGTATCTAACTGTGACAGGAGCAAGTGATGCCCAGGTCAGGGCTGCCAGAGGAGAGATCAAAAGTAGTCCTGATAGGGCGGAGCCTGTGAATCCCAGAGCAGAGTAAACGAAGAGGTGGAGGCGTCCATGGGGGTTCCCGAATTTGCCTTTGGTTCTACACACACACACACACACACACACACACACACACACACACACATACACACACACACGCACAATTGAATAAATAATAATAATAAATTTTTTTTAAAAAGTACAAGCCATTCTTACACCAAAACATGACTTCTGGCAAAGAAGTGTGACTTTGCCAGTGTGACTCAGGTGTGACTGGAGACCTGCGCTTCATCACAGCCTACCTGGGTCCCATGCTGCTTCAGAATCTGCTGTTGGCCGGATGCGTGGATTCAGAAAGGCAACTGAACGTCTCTGTGGCTGGGTGTCCTGATCAGTACCATGGGGACGAGAATACCCGACATGCTTGCTTGTCAGACACCGAAGGGAGTTTACATTTCCAGGTACAGAGTGAAGGGTGTGAAGGGTGTGTATCTGTTCAATATGGCTCTGCCAAGGAGAAAAAAAAAATAGTAATAAGTCAAAAAGAACAGCCATAGAGGTTTCTTGAAACCTTACCATCTATGAGAATACCCGTGAATAACTATGCCAACTTTTACCTCATGTTCTTCCTTGTCACCTCTCCTTGCATTTATTCTCCAACTACCACATGCCACATGGAGGCTCCCTCGTACATTGTGCTGTGGCTGTCACCACCTACCTGATAAAGCACTGATCTAGGGGAGACAACCCTCTTCTCTCAGGATGGCCCCAAGCTACTCAAGTACTATGCTAGCCTTCTCCTCTCCCCCCACGCCCAAACCCCCAGGGAAAGCATGTGATCCGGAAGGAACACAGAAGCAGATCTGCAGACACTAGAGGTCCACGGGACCAAACCCTATGTCCTCTCAAAGAGCTGATCAGTAACCAGGAAAATACGTCAACAGAGCCAGAGACAACCTGCAAGGGACAAAAACCTCCTGTCACACTCGAGAACCTGTCTTTGATGTTTCCTGTAATTCCCACAGACGTGTTGTAATGTAGGTGTTACCTCTTCATGCATTTTGCAAATGACAGAACCAAGTCTTCAACTACACCATCAGAGCCACGCTTTTTCACTGACACATAGGTCCTGGCTTGGGCTAATTGTTAATACTGGAAGGAACTTTATTTTGACTCATGATTCTCAAGGATGAGACATCCTTGGTCACCTCCGTGAAGGAATGTGTGTCATTCATAACGAGGTGGGATCAGGAACAAGCAGAAGAGAGAACCACGAAGGCTAGCCATGCTTGATAACAACCTGCTCACTGCGACTGATTCAGTCCAACAGAACGAAACCAATTACCAACCTAATCCCCTCCACAGATACCCAGCACTTCCAACACCTTATCACAGCCATCAAATTTCAACTGAGTTTCAGAAGAGGCAAATTATACTTAAACCACAGCACATCTCCATCCTTCCTATAAGATGTAAGCAGATGTATTTCACAGGCGAACCTCTCCAAATATGAAGACCAAGTGTTTACTTGTCAACACTATCCCGTGTGTGTGTGTGTGTGTGTGTGTGTGTGTGTGTATGTGTGTACATGATAGTTGGTGTGTGTCTACACACATACATCATATAAAGACCAGAGATCAGTGTCAGGTATGTTTCTTATTTGCTTCCCACACTAAGCTTACATATTTATTTGAGGGGGGAGCCTGTGCGTACGTGTCATGGCACACGAGTAGAGGTCAGAGGTTCACCAGTGGGCTTCTGGGAATCGAAATCAGATCACCATGCTGGTGAGCAGGCACCTTACCACCTGAACTGTCTTGCCGCTCCGCCACCTGACTTTCTGAGCCAGGGTCTCTCCTGAATGTGGAGCTCATCGATGTGCCTAGAATGACCAGCCAGGGAGCTGCAAGGATCCATCTGTCTCTGCTCTGACCCCAACCCTCGTGCTGCAGACTTGTGCCATTGAGCCTGGCTCTTTATGTGGGTGTTGGGAGTCCAAGCCTGGGTCTTGGAGTCTGCACAGTGAGTGCTTTACCCTCTGCGCCTCTCCCCAGGCCCTCATCCCTCGCAGCACCAGCGCACCACTAGCTACTTCTCACACAGTGTATAAATAGGCCTTAACTTGTTCAGCAAAAACAGCCTGAAAGAAATCTGGGTACTTCACCTCCGATGAATTCCACTCATTACACGAATTTAAGAAAGTACTTATGAACTTCTGCAAGTGTCTGGAGAGTTCAATTAGATAGAAAGATGAGATTTTTCACAGTAAATACCTCCAGTCTGGTCAAACAACCTTCAGGGCTGAAACTTCTGACTCAGAAAAGTATCTGTTCTTAAAAATGCAAAGGAAGTAACAGGAAGACAGCTGTGTTGACTCAGCGTAAGTAGCAAGGCCATGCTGCTCAGAATACCATTTAAAGGTAGACCATATGAAACACATATTTAGACATCGCCATGCAGACTTTGTGGTTGTTGGAAAAAAGTACCACAATTCTTTGTTTGAATTTAACAAGTTAGTCTATAGTCCTCTATCAAAATGCTGTTTCAAACTAAGTTACTTATTCAAAGGTGACATGTCTACATCCCTAGTCCTCGGCTTCCTCTCCTTGTTGCTCATCCACACAGCTGAGCTTGTCATTAAAGAGCAGAGGAAACACAGATAGACGAACTTTGAGGCTGGCAAGACAGCTCAGGCAGTAGAGAAGTCTGCCACCAAGTCCGATGATCTGAATTCAGTTCCTGGATCCATGTGCTGGAAGAAAGCCCCAACTGTCACGAGTTACCCTCTGACCTCTGCATGAGTACCTTGACCATGAACACACACACACACACAATTTTTTTAAGTAATCAAAAATTTTAAGGCCAGTGAGATAGCTAGTGGGTAAAGTACCTGTTCCAGGTGACCTGAGTTCAATCCCCAGAAGCCCATGGGGAAGCCTGTGGGAGGAGAGAGCCAACTTCTAGAAGCTGCCCTTGATGTCCACCTGTGTGCCAAGGCATAAGTGCATCTCTTCTCTCTCTCTCTCTCTCTCTCTCTCTCTCTCTCTCTCTCTCTCTTCAGATAAAATATTTTTTAAAAAACATAAAAAGAAATGAAGTTGACTACTGAGCACAGTCCATCTCAACCACAGAGAAAACACCCATTTTGGTCACATTTCAGTCACAATGCAAAATGCTGCTTAAAATGTTTTGAAGGTTCTTGCATTGGGAGCCCCCATGTGTTCTCTGTGACCTGTCTCTGTCCCCCAACACTCTACATACAAGAATAAAGAGAGTATTTCCTGTTTGCTACTCAACACATCCAAGAGTTACATTAGGGCCTTGTGCTGTTTGGACAGAGCTCAACATTTTGAAACTCTGTCATGAGGTCTGAGGAATATGTTTCATCTTGTTTTATGCAAAAGTACAGTCATGAATAAGAAAATGATTCTATAAAAGAATAGCTTTAAAAACAGCACAGTGAGTCACCAGCACGCCGGGCTGAGGCAGCGACCCGGAGCCCAGTCTGGGCCACAGCAAGGTGCCACCTCACCTCAGCATGGAGGATTGGCAGAGCTGACGCCCTCCGCCCTCCATGAGTCTACCCAAGGACTGCTAGAGCCCAGAAGCATTGAAGCAGGTTGTCTGGTATCATGTCGATGTGGTTGCCATGGTGTGGGGCGTGGATGTGTGTGACCGGCATCCATGCTCCCGGCATGCATGGATGCAGGTCCTGCCTCCTTGACCATGGAGTTTTTGGGAAACGGGAAAAGGAGCCTTTAGCAGCAGCGAGGCGGGAAGCTGTGCATCAGCGAGACACCAACACTCCAGGGTCTTCCATTGCCCTCGGAGGAGGGAGGAGAGAGCACGGCTGTAGAAGAAGAAGAGAAGAAGGAAAGAGAAGAAGGCTCCCATCTCTGAGAGACCACGCTTGCCGTTGCTGGTTGCCAGAGGAGAAGATGCAGCCCGTGGAAATCACCAGGCACGTCCGTGAAAATCAGGTCTCTGTTCCTCATCAGCAATGCCTGGTATAGGGGTTTACGCATAGGCTGGAGAGATGGCTCAGGGGTAAAGACCATCTCGAAAACAGAAGGTCCCGAGTTCCAATCCCAGATCCCACATAAAAACACCAGGAGGAAATGGCAGTGGCCTGAACTTTCAGCCTTGGCGGGCAGAACCTGGGAAATCCCAGAGAGAAGCAAAATGGAGGTAGAAGCAATCCAGGATGATTCCCAAAGTCACCCTTGGCCCTCCACAGGGACACACACACCACAAATAAATAAAATAGAGGTTCACACATTCATTCAGAGAGCACACATTAGTCCGAAGGGTCTGTGTTTTCATTGGGACCACCCTGCATTGGCGAAGTCACTGGATGTGATCATCAAGAGTGTATCAGGACTAAAGATGGAGTCAGGCTGGAAGAATGCTTTGCCCAGTATACACAAAGCCCCAGGTTCAATCCTCAGCACTGCCAGATATGGGGGTACATGCCTGCAACCCCAGGAAAAATTATGATTTACTAATAAATATTGCAAAACTATAATAAATCAAAATCTCATACTAAAAAATATAGGTTAATATATCATTCTATTGAGGGTTGTTTGCTCAGTTTGCTGGCTGTTTTTTTTTAACTTTATTTATTTATTTATTTATTCTGTGTGTGTGTGTGTGTGTGTGTGTGTGTGTGTGTGTGCACGCGCGCCTGCCTCCTTTTTGCTTTGTTTGTTCTAGGTTTTCCCAGGCTCTGCTCACCAGGGCCGGAAGTGAAGACCCACTGCCTTTTCCACCTGGTGTTTTTACCTGGGACCTGGGACTGAACTCAGAACCTTCTACTTGCAAGGGAGACTTTTGACCCTTCTTGATCCATTTCTCCAGGATCGCTCTCTGCAGCGTGGCTAGCCTAGAACGCGCTGTGCACATCAGGCGTCAGCTCTGAGCGAAGTCCCCACTGCTTCCTGCGTGCTGGGATTACAGGTCCACCTGCAGGCCTTTGGAGGATCTCATTTCCTTGTTTGTATTTGGTTTCATACCGTTAAAATACACATTTTATGTCCTTGGAGCAGCGAAATTATGAGAAAATTCTATTTGTGATAGGCAAAGAGTGCACCCCCAAAGACAGCTTAGTCCCCCAAACCTGTAAATCTGTTCTCTCATGTGGCAACAACACTCTGTAGCTCTAGCAGTTTAAGTACCTTGAGATGTGGAGTATGTGCTGATTGTCCAGGCGGGCCCAAGGTCATCATGCAGATCCCCGAGAGAAATGTCACAGGTGAGGGTCAGGGCAGAAATCAGAAGATCATGGTAGGACCTACACTCCCCCAGGAGACAAGCTCCAGACATCTCTGGGAAGGGTGATGTGGTTAGGTTAGCCTCTGAGCATGCCTGCAGGGATGATGCAGTTAGGTTAGCCTGCGGGGATCATCTTGAGGTGGGGAGGCATGCTCCTCCTGGGTGGTCCCATTCTCTGGGCTGTATTGAAAGAGAATGAGCAGAGCATGCCTTGCTCTCCGACACTGTAACCAGCAGATGGGGGCTCCTGCTGCCCAGACCTCCTCAAAATCTGCCTGAATCCAGAGCAAAAACTCCCTTTTGTTGAGGATTTTATCAGAGCAGCAGGAAGAGGCCACGAGCCAACGGATGCCAGAAACCCTGAAACTGGAAAAGCCAGGACTGCAATCTTCTCCCAGGCTCCTTCGTTTAAACACCGTAAGATCATCCACTCCTGCGCAAGACTGAGCCCAACACCGAGCACAAGGAAGGAGGGAGGAATTCAGGTGGCCCCACCCTCCAAAGGAGAAGCCCCTGTGCTTCAGGGGCACTGAAATACTGCCTTTGCCCCAGAGGGTACGCAGGCAAGAACACAGCCCTTACGGGACTCAAAGAGATACACAGAAAGGGAAACTGAGGGGTGGAGGGATTGCTCAGGGGTTAAGAGTCTGCCTCCCAAGCAGGAGGTCCTGAGTTCTAATCCCAGGTCCCATATAAAAACACCAGGCAGAAACAGCAGCAACCTGCACTTCCGGCTGGTGGGCAGAGCCTGAGAAATCCTGGAGTGAAGTAAGGAGATAGAAGAGATCCAAGATGGTTCCCGAAGTCACCTTTGGCCCCCCACAGGGACTACAGTGCCCTCTGATATATGCACAATAAATAAAAAAAGAATAATAACAAAAGAAAGGGAAACTGAGGTAGGAAGGAAGCTTGTCTGGAAAAAGAAATCTCTCAGGGTGAAGAAGCGGGTGCAGGTAAGATAACAGGGAGGGAGACGAGACCATCCAGGGCTGGGGAGATGGTTCAGAGGCTGAAGCCGTTGCCTCCCAGAACCACATACAAATGCCAGGTGGATATGACAGTAGCCTGCAGTCCTGGCCCTGGAGGGAGGAGCCTGGGAAATCCCAGAGCAAAGCAAAGAGAAGGCAGAGTCACGCAGGATGACTCCAGATGTCACCCTTGGGCCTCCACAGACACACACAGTGCCCGCGGGTACATGTGCCCCCACATCATGGCCAAATCTTCTGGCCATCATGGGCCTCTCCCTAATAAGGTTCAAGCGGCACTGCAACTTGCCACCAAATATATGATGTGTCTGGAAAAGCAGTTACCCATTTCCAATAACGATCACACAGCCATCTGACAAAGCTCTAAAAATGCGCGGAGACAACTGGATTCGGTAATGTTTAATTTAATTAACTAATACCAAACTGCGGCAGCTTTTCCAGTGAAAAATAAATCCAAAGTGACAAAAAAATTTAAAGCTAAATTATGTTCAACAATTATGTTGAATCAGATGCCGTTGCTTCCAGCTCTGACTTTTACTGATTGCCAGTTTAAAAAAAAAAAAAAGACTTTAAGTTGTGGGGATCTCATTATAACAAAACACAAAATCATGAGCACAAAACTGTAAGCTATGCAGAATAATATTCATTATAGTATCTACGTGGGAAGCACTGTAAAGTAGTTTAAGCTAGTAATCCCAACTAGTCTCTAACTCCAAAGTAAGACACAAGACCAGAATGGAAAAAAAAAAGATTAAAATTAAAAAAGGCCAAAATTTATCAAGACTTGGCCTAATGGAGCAGACTTGGATTCACAGCTTCCCAGGAGACTGAGGAGGAGGAAGGCAAGATCGAAGCCAGAGGAGGCAATGAGCAAGGCCCGGTCTCAAAATAAAACCTAAGAAGAGAACAGCGGATGCAGCTGAGCGGTGGACTGCTTGCCGTTTGCATAGCAAGGGAGGCTCTCTGTTCCATCCACAGTACTCAAGAACAAAGACAGAGGGGAAGAGGGAGAGGGGAAGGAAAGGGGAGAGGAGAGGGAGGGAGTGAGGGGGAGAGAGGGAGGAGGAGGGAGGGAGAGAGGAGGGGGGAAGGGAGGGAGGGCGAGGAGGGAGGGGGGGGAGGAGGGGGGGGGGGAAGGAAGATTAGTTATGCAAAATTTGGAAATAAAAATATTAAGATGTGCTTTTTTCAAAGCTACACTGTGGCTGGGCCTGCGGAGCTCCCCAGGACTCTCCGGTGGAAGCCAGAAGCCCCTCTGTAAATGTCCCTACAACAAACATCCAGGGCTTGCTGGCGTTCGCGGGCTGTGAAAGCACCTGCCACTGGGCTCTCCCCTCCGGGCACTCAGCGGCTTCGCCTACTAGCAGCAGGGTGGACACATGGTGAACCCTAAACTGTGAGCGACGTTGGCCTGCTGGCCACACACGGTGGAAGACACACAGCACCAAAGTGTGCGCAGGACTCAGCATCACATGCATGATGTCTGCAGAAAAGCAAACTGGGAAAGAAATGTTTCTGACGACGCGCAAGAAAGATCACACCCCTCCGGACCAACCCACTAAATACGAGCCAGAAGCAACTGGACTGGGTGATATTTAATCAGCAATACCTTAGTCCAGGGCGGGGTAGGGAGGTGGGGGGGCGGCTTGTCTCTCCAGGATTTGAGCTGTTGACCCCAGAGCTGCTGGGGATAGCCTTGGAGTCTGTTGAAGGACACTCCCTGGAGGAAACAGGCAGCACTGTGGCCTCAGGTGCTGGAAAAAGAATTAGAACCCAGTGCTTTGGAACAGAGCGAGATGCCCCCAAAATTTACAAAAAGCACTGAAGCCAGATGCTCAGAAGGCTGCACCACCAACTGAACCTGTTGGCTTCCTCTGGCTACAATGTTCTGACTACAATGCTCTGGGCAGACCTAGATCCCAAGATGGTCCAGACATCAGCCTGTGCACAGAAGGAAGATGAGGGTCTCAAGGAAATAAAGGTCAGCCACCTCCCCGCACACACTGGCACCTTGGGCACCCGGAGGACTTCTGACCACTGCACCCAATGGAACTGAGCAAACAATGCTCGCGGCAGCTCGGGGCGCCCACCGTGGCCGGGAGGCATGGGAGGCCAACACGTGGGAGGACCAATGTTTATTCGCAATCAGAGTGAAACATGAGGTGGGACTTCCTCACCGGTGCCTGGAAGCCACCAAAAGGGAAACTGTCATGACAGAGCACCAGGGAACAGAGCAAGTTTGAGTGGCGCATCTGCCATCTTTTCCTGTACTGAGGACTCCATCTCAACCGTGTTGATTCACTTAATTCTTCTTATCATCTGCCATCTTTTCCTGTACTGAAGACTCCATCTCAACCGTGTTAATTCACTTAAGTCTTATCTGCATGGATCTTTTGAGGTATATCATCAACATAAACTTGTGGGGGTTTTTTGTCTTTTGTTTTTGTAAATATCGCTTAGGTGTGTTGTGTGTGCTAAGGACATGGCGGCAAGAGAGACACTAGACTAAGGTCACCCTCTGCCCTAATACACAGCTGGTGAAGGCTGGCCCGGGCACTCGAGCCCTTGTGTCAGAAACGAACAAATGAACAAAAGCAAACACTATTCTGTTGAGCGCCTATTAGGTAATTTTTAGATTTGCTTGATCTATATGTGTGTGCATGTGTGTATATGCATGCATGTATATCTGTGTGTATGTGTGATGTGTGTGTGATATGTGGTATGTAGTATATGGTGGGAGGGCTGTGCAGGTGTGTGCGTGTGTGATATGTGGTGTATACTGTATGGTATGGGGGTATGTGTGCATGTGTATCTGTGTGTGATATGTGGTATGTAGTATATGGTGGGGGAGTTGTGCAGGTGTGTGTGTGTGTGCATGTGATATGTGGTCTGTAGTATATGGTATGGGGGTATGTGTATGTGTATGATATGTTGTATGTAGTATATAGTGTGTGTGTGTGCATGTGATATGTGGTGTGTACTGTATAGTGTAGGGGTATGTGTGCATGTCTGTCTGTATGTGTGCATGTGATATGCGATGTGTAGTATATGGTGTGGGGGTGCGCATGTATATATGTGTGTAATATACGGTGTGATGGGGTGTGCATGTGTGTGTGATATGCGATGTATAGTATATGGTGTGAGGGTGCACATGTATATATGTGTGTAATATATGGTGTGCATTGTATGATGGGGTGTGCATGTGTGTGTGATATGCGATGTATAGTATATGGTGTGGGGGTGTGCATGTATATATGTGTGTAATATATGGTGTGCATTGTATGATGGGGTGTGCATGTGTGTGTGATATGCGATGTATAGTATATGGTGTGGGGGTGTGCATGTATATATGTGTGTAATATATGGTGTGCATTGTATGATGGGGTGTGCATGTGTGTGATATGCGATGTTAGTATATGGTGTGGGGTGTGCATGTATATATGTGTGTAATATATGGTGTGCATTGTATGATGGGGTGTGCATGTGTGTGTGATATGCGATGTAGTAGTATATGGTGTGAGGTGTGCACATGTATATATGTGTGTAATATATGGTGTGCATTGTATGATGGGGTGTGCATGTGTGTGTGATATGCGATGTATAGTATATGGTGTGAGGGTGTGCATGTATATATGTGTGTAATATATGGTGTGCCTTGTATGATGGGGTGTGCATGTGTGTGTGATATGCGATGTATAGTATATGGTGTGGGGGTGTGCATGTATATATGTGTGTAATATATGGTGTGCATTGTATGATGGGGTGTGCATGTGTGTGATATGCGATGTGTAGTATATGGTGTGGGGGTGTGCATGTATATATGTGTGTAATATATGGTGTGCATTGTATGATGGGGTGTGCATGTGTGTGATATGCGATGTGTAGTATATGGTGTGGGGGTGTGCATGTATATATGTGTGTAATATATGGTGTGCATTGTATGATGGGGTGCGTGTGTGTGATATGCGATGTATAGTATTGGTGTGGGGTGTGCATGTATATATGTGTGTAATATATGGTGTGCATTGTATGATGGGGTGTGCATGTGTGTGATATGCGATGTGTGTATATGGTGTGGGGGTGTGCATGTATATATGTGTGTAATATATGGTGTGCATTGTATGATGGGGTGTGCGTGTGTGTGATATGCGATGTGTAGTATATGGTGTGGGGGTGTGCATGTATATATGTGTGTAATATATGGTGTGCATTGTATGATGGGGTGTGCGTGTGTGTGATATGCGATGTGTAGTATATGGTGTGGGGGTGTGCATGTATATATGTGTGTAATATATGGTGTGCATTGTATGATGCGGTGCATGTGTGTGATATGCGAGTGTATATATGGTGTTGGGGGTGTGCATGTATATATGTGTGTAATATATGGTGTGCATTGTATGATGGGGTGTGCATGTGTGTGATATGCGATGTGTATATGGTGTGGGGGTGTGCATGTATATATGTGTGTAATATATGGTGTGCATTGTATGATGGGGTGTGCATGTGTGTGTGATATGCGATGTGTAGTATATGGTGTGGGGGTGTGCATGTATATATGTGTGTAATATATGGTGTGCATTGTATGATGGGGTGTGCATGTGTGTGTGATATGCGATGTATAGTATATGGTGTGGGGGTGTGCATGTATATATGTGTGTAATATATGGTGTGCCTTGTATGATGGGGTGTGCATGTGTGTGTGATATGCGATGTATAGTATATGGTGTGGGGGTGTGCATGTATATATGTGTGTAATATATGGTGTGCATTGTATGATGGGGTGTGCATGTGTGTGATATGCGATGTGTAGTATATGGTGTGGGGGTGTGCATGTATATATGTGTGTAATATATGGTGTGCATTGTATGATGGGGTGTGCATGTGTGTGATATGCGATGTGTAGTATATGGTGTGGGGGTGTGCATGTATATATGTGTGTAATATATGGTGTGCATTGTATGATGCGGTGCATGTGTGTGATATGCGATGTATAGTATATGGTGTGGGGGTGTGCATGTATATATGTGTGTAATATATGGTGTGCATTGTATGATGGGGTGTGCATGTGTGTGATATGCGATGTATAGTATATGGTGTGGGGGTGTGCATGTATATATGTGTGTAATATATGGTGTGCATTGTATGATGGGGTGTGCATGTGTGTGATATGCGATGTGTAGTATATGGTGTGGGGGTGTGCATGTATATATGTGTGTAATATATGGTGTGCATTGTATGATGGGGTGTGCATGTGTGTGATATGCGATGTGTAGTATATGGTGTGGGGTGTGCATGTGTGTGTGTTCCCTAACAGGAGACTGAGGGAACACTTGGCAATATCTAGGTCTACAAGACAGCATTTGCACTTCTTCTGGGATGATGCCACGGACACACACTGGGCAGAGGGCACCCAGATCACTGAGTGCCCCCCCATGGGCAGGTCAGCTCTCCACCACAACATTAAGAGAAGTGGAGCTTCGCTCAGGTGTCACCAACAGAAACAGCGGCCCTCACCTCCCATCGCTGAAGATTTTAGTCTTTAACTTTTGACCTTCGTCTCTGGCCACTTTCAGCCCAAGGTGCTGCCTACATTCCCAGCGCCGTGCTAAATAACCGTGCTGCCCATGAGCTACTGCTGAGCTGCATCTAAACCCCCCCATCTGCCCACTTTAATCCCCTACCGTTCCGAGGGGCTGCTCACTGCCAAACGCCTGAACGCTGTGCACGTGCTTGGCACTTGCTCCTCTCTGAAGCGACTTACCCTCCGCCCCTCTGTTTACTGCCTTTCTACATAAATAACAGACTGCACTAGTGACATCACTGGATCTGGTAGGGAAGGAAAAAAAACACCAATAATCATGTTTTTCTTCTCAATCTATTAGCAGTCTACGTGCCTTTCCTGTGAGCTGTGATTGGAGGTAGTTGCTCCTGAAATCATCTTTGCTTTTAAAAATAATCCTTTCCCCTTCACAATTCTGGCTGTGGTTTATTAAGTTGGAAAACTGACTTTTTTTTATGTTCACGTATGGATTCAGCTTCTTGCCTCCCAATTTGCGATCACGGGAAACATGGTTCTGGTTTCTGGCGTGTGTGAGATATTCTGATTTTGTTGAATTGAGAATGAACAATAGCTGTAATACCATGACACAGACACAGCCATCGATCTCATCTGAGGTTTTAATTTCAGAATTTCAAATCCTTTCTATTTAAGAAAAAGAAAAAAAACTAAGTGTGTATAAGAGAATATATAATTCTATTTTTTCTGACGGATTCAAGACATAATATCGTGGCTATCCAAGAAGCCCTCCCAAGAAGGCTGTGGTGCATGTTTTTATACTCCTATATTTATTTCTTGGAATCTAAATGTCATGGCGCTGAGTGGGCCTCTTATTTCAAAGGATTCAAGTCCCCTTCTAGAAAGAGAGCCATATGGTACGATTCTGCTGAGTAGCGTAAGAAACTTGCTAAGCCCAGAGCAGACGTTAAGGTCGCTCAGGCCTTGTGCAGAGCTCATTCTCTCTGGCTTGGAGGCGGCTAATAGGCATCCCGGACTCTTTCTCCTCTCCTCCCTCCTAGGAGGTCCTCCCGGCTCACCCTCTCCTGCCTCCCCCCTTCCTCCCCGTGGTCCTCCCATTTCTCTAGCTTCCTTATTAATCTAATGGCTTTCACTTTGGACACGATACACCCACAGGCACCCCAGCCACACATGCTGCTTTGGGGGGGTCCTCACCCCATGCTCCAAGCATCCTGGAATGAGGAGTAATTTTCTGCCTGGGAGGGTGGTGTTCTGGCCCTCTCTAAGAGCCACAGGGAGAAGCTGCCAGAGGTGACGCACCCTCACTAGCCCAGTGGCTTCTATTTCTGCTCTGGGCATTGCCTTGCTACTCATGTGCCTTAGGCTCGAGCGAGGATCTGGGTTCCTCCGCTCAACATTTAGAGCTTCTGAGCCCCGTGTGGAAGGATCGGGGTTTAATTAAACCGTTTGTATCTAATTTCATGTTACATGTGAGCGCGCACTGGCCTTTCCAACTCCTATTTTCTGTTGAGTTCCTTATGATTGATTAGGACTCACTTGCCTTTTTATTTATAGACATTGGCTTTCCATTTAATATTTCTTAGTGCACTTATTTTTTTTTAACGGCTGCTGCTCTGATTTTTTGGCATCCACACTTGTGCCTTCTGGGCTGTGTGAAGCTTTGACAAGACTGAAGAGAAGGCCCGACTGAATTTGTCTAGTACAGCTCGCGCGCCACTCAAAATAACTTTTCCTTTAAAAAATCTATTTTTACCGGTTCAAGCCTCATCTAATCTTTCAATCATAAGGTTGTGCCGCGCCTTTTATTTTCAAGTACAAGGGCTCGCATTTAAGACTTAATAAACAGGGGCAGCGGACATGAGCTCATGTTCATTTCATAAAATTCAATCTACTGTTTGACTCCAGTGAACTAGTCAGCCTTATAGGCCAAAAATATCAAACACTTGGCCTTTTCCAGTAAAGCATCTTTTTCCCCTTCGCCAGCTCTTGAACCGTGTGCGCGCCCTGTGGAAAGAAGATGTTGTCTCGACGGGCTCGACCAGAACTCATTCTCCTACGACCAGCATCCGCCCCAATGCTAAATCAGTACCCAGCCTTGCATGCCAGGGAAGCCGGATCAACAAAGGAAACTGACATGATTAGTGATCAGGAACAAAGGCTTTCCCTTTGCATGGTCCAGGTTTTCCTGCAGTTGACCAGGTCTCCCCAGGTCTCCCCATGGGCACGGGACTCTCTGTGTCCTTTGAGGCTTTGTGGAGAATTATTAAGCAGATGAAATGAGAAATGGGGAGAGGAATGAATTCAAGAAAAAAGAGCTCATAGTCTGTAGCATGGGAAGGATGCAATTAACAGAAAAGGCAAATTTTATTTATTTTTATTCTGAGTGAGTTTGTAAATTAAAATATTTTTTAACGTAGAAAAAAGTTTCATTCCCCCTAACACTTTCCTCTGTTGCCACCTGCCACCCTCGAAGGTTCCCCCATTTTATTAGTTTCTGCTGTATCTCTTTGGAGGTTTCATTGTCATCAAATGGATTTCCACGCATCCTTCCGGGTATCTTGTGATGTGGGACACAGATTATACACGTTGGGATCCTTTTGTTCCAACTACTCAGTACAAGTGAAAGAACTTTAACTATATTTTATTTTATTTATTTCGGAGGGGAGAAACAGGACTTTGGGGAGTTTGTTCTCTCCTTCCACGGTGTGGGCTCTGGGGGTCAAACTCAGCTCTGCCGACAGGAGCCTTTACCTGCTGAGCATCTCACCAACCCCGGGAGAACTTTACAGTTTGGTTCGTCTTTTCTTTTTTAGAGCTACCTTGGATTGCTGCATAATCACCAAGGCCCCTGTAGATGTACACGGAGTTATTTCTGAGCTTTGGATTCCAAGCAACGTAACAAATGAGCTCCCGATGACTCAGGCCCTGTGCATGCAATTTTATCTGATGGATAAATTCTCAGAATGAAACTTCTAGTGCAAGGGAAAATACATTCGTGAGTTTGATAGGCAATGACAATTTTTCACTTGCATAGATTTTATACCATTCTAGACTTCAGGCAAAAAAATCGCTTTGTGTCCAAGTTTAATTAGCATTTATCTTGTTATGAATGATGTAAAACATAGGCCTCTACATTTTTAAAGGCCCAATTGCATTATCTTTCCTGCAAAGTGTCTGTTCATATTATTTACACACATTAAAAATCACATGGACGTTTCCCTCTTGTCAACTTCCTTGAGATCTGTGTGCCTTAAGGAAATTGACCTTTTATTTATAAGAAGATTTACTTTCTAATGAAACGCAGTTAAGAAGGCTGGGGGCAGGGCTGACAGGTGAGGGGAGTGCCCCATTGGTAGGTCTGCACCAGGGGGCATCACCTGGTCTACCACAAAGACTTAAAACCCCACTCGAACAGATGATTCGGAAGGAGTCCTGGGCCCCACAGAAGCAGACAGATGGGAGGGTGGGAGGGAGTGACATGGATTGTTGAAGGAAAGGGGGAGAGATGGAAGAGAGAGGGAGAGAGGAGAGAAGGGGCAAAGATAATTACTCAGTATGCCTGTAAAACTAGAAAAAAATTAAAAATTTTAAAAAGTCTCTGTGAAAAAGAAAAAAGACTTATTTTCCCAGTTTTCATTTGTTCGGTGGCTTGATTTGCTTATGATAGCTTTTGATATACGTGTATACGTGCATGTGTGTGCATGTCAAACATACCAGTTTCCTCTTTTATGACTTATAGATCATTAAATATAGTTAGACACCTTTCTGCCCCCCAAGCTAACAAGCAATTCACCTATCTTCTTTATTTCTTTCAGGGTTTCGTGTTCTATATTTTTATCTTCAATGCTGTGGATAATTGTCATGTGTATGTGTGTGAACTATGACTTGAATTTCATTATTCCCATGTGCATCTGTCATTTTAATGCTAATATTATCTAGTGAAACACTTCCAGTGCAATTTCATCTTCCCATTGGTAAGAGATGTCTCATCATTTGTTCAGTAAGTAAATATGCTTGTAATGTTTAGTCAGTGACTGTTGGTAAAATGGTCCACAAAGATGGTGACTGGAGTGTGATCCCAGAACACCGTGATGGAAGGAAGATCTAAGAATGCATCTACACATATGCATCTGTTCATTGTCTCTTGCTCTCTCTCTCTCGCTCTCTGAGATAAATAACAAGATAAAAAAGTGAGAGTCAGTCAGTGAAATTCAAGTTGTAATTCAGCAAACCCAACCATTTTAGTATAGATCATATTTTCTTTTTTTATATTTTTAAATTTTATTTTTATTTATTTGTGAGTGTGTGTGTGTGTGTGTGTGTGTGTGTGTGTGTGTATCAGAGGGCTCTGTGTGTCCCTGTGGAGGACCAAGGGTGAATGCATCTAGATCACCATAGAAACACAACCTCTGCTATGTTTGAGTAAGTTTCCAGAGAGACTTAACCAGGAGGGGCAACCCGCCCTGCATGTGGGCAGCACCATTACTAAGCTGCATCCTGGGTTGAATAAAAAGAAGGAGCGCTGAGCCTCCACCCTCATCTGTCTCTGCTTCCCGACGGAGGACACGTGACCAGCTGCCCCTGCTCCTGCTGCACACCTTCTCCACCACGAGGAAGTCCACCCTCCACCTGTGGGCCAATGCACACACCCATACTCAAGTGTTCATCAGGTGCTCTGTCCTTAGCAACAAGAAAAGTGATTAGTGCATCCATTAAGCTTTCTCCTAATAACCCCATTTTCAGGAGAAATTAAGAAAAAGGAAACCTTCGATTTGCTTAAAAGTTCCACAGGTAATGGAACCAGAATTTGAACTCAGATAACAAGACTAAATATCTTAGCTCTCACTGTGCTTCTTTATACAGCACACGCTTTATAGCATTGCACGCATATTTGGCAGCAAGTCTCACTATAGGATAAAGGTGATTCTGTATTAATTATCTTCCACTGACCAAGATTCCTAAGAGACATAGATACAGCATTAAGGGTGCCCCAAGTGTTATTTAGGTTTTCTACTCTTCTGCAAGTTCTCTCTCTCTCTCACACACGCACACATCATGTTTTCCTTCCTTTATAACTGTGCACCCTATGGAATACATAGAGAACCGCAATGTTCTGTCTGTCTGTCTGTCTGTGTTCATCTGGCCTCCGCCAGACCCCAAGGTTCCAGTCGAGTATCTATCTTACTCCCTTTCTCCTGATCCTCCTCCCACACCTCCCCAGCACCCCCTCACCCAGACTCTCTCTTAAAGTCTCTCTTGGGCATACCTATCTCCAGACACCACCCACGAGCCTGGGAAACTCCAGAGCCCACCCCTACTCCTCACCTGTTTCCTGGGGTGCGTCACCTCCTGTCCCCAGCCCCTAGCCCCTAACCCCACCCCACCCCTGTGCTTTCCTGTTGCTACCACCAATCCTGCTCCATCCAGAGCAGGTCGGGTGATGAAATTATTCTGCGGTTCAACATCATCCTTCCCCCTTTCAACAGCGTCCTTCACGCGGGAAGCTCTTGCTTCCGGCAGGCGGCCTGAGGACAAATTGGCCGAAGCTCTTGGTCGGTGCTCAACAGCCTGAAGTCTCATCTCCACGTGGAACCTAATTCTAAAAGGGTAACACTGAGCCAGGGAAATACACGGCTGTCCAAACACTTCAGGCGCTCTGCAAGATGAGGAAGACACTCCCCTGAAGGTCCTAAGTAACACCTGCGCTGCTTGCAGACCCATGAACGCAGATGTGCGTGATTTTAACCAAAAGCGAAACACGCTCCCCACCATCAACTACACGCCCGAGATTTACTTGTCTCCTGGGCCTCCATCACTTCCCACTGCCCTCTCTGCATTTCAAAGCCATGTGAAAGAACGTTTAAATTGGAGGTTCACATTACAATCCATTTGAGACTTAACTGCTTATCATCCAATTTGATGACTTCCTTCTGAGTTTATGAAAACGCACCAAGTTTACCAACCTACACAGGCTGAATTGAGGAGACTGACGTTTTTTATTTCATCTGACGTGACATTTTATTTCCTCAGAACACCATGAGTGGATGGAGAGAACCAACTTCACAAAATTGTCTTCTGTGTGCGCACACCCCATGGAACACGTGCTCCCACCTCAAACACACACCTTATGCACATGGCAAGAAACAAAACTTTAAAAGTTAAATCTTCATTTCAAGCCAACTGAATAACCATGACTAAAAAGAAACACTTTGATTTGTCACTACTGGGAATTGAGTCTAGGACAAAGACTGTAATGCTAGTTTATGTCTTGAGTTCAAAAAAACTGAATATTAATATTAAAACAGTCCGGGGGGAAGGAGAGGGGAGGGAGGGAACTGGTTAAAAAATTTTAAAAATAAAAAAAAAACCTTTGTTCAATTTCAGAAATGACAAATTCTTTAATAAAACTTTATAATATTTTCTTGTCCTAGATAAATAAATGCTAAAGTCCATTTTCAGTTTGTTTATATTACAAGCTCAATTGCAAAATTATTTGCTTTGTAATATTTTTCAAATGAAAGTAGACAAGAAAAGGAAATAAATTTTACTATCAAAAAAAAATTTAAAACAGTCATTGTCACTCAAAAGTAAACCTATGTAACACAGTAATTGCAAGGATTATGAACAAGAGAGATGGGTTAGGAGGGCCACACCAGAAACAAGGAGAGAGGAGACCATGTTACAGCAGAGAAAATAGGCCTCCATCAAGGTCTGCAAGTAAGTAATGAGAAACCTGGTTAAGTTCACAGACGTTCTTTCCTGATCTCACCAGAAGGGGAGGGCATATAGTCTAGCAGAGTAAAAAGTAATCATTTTGCAAATGGGTGATGGTCCCCTCCCTCAGTGAGGTTTCCTACTCTTATTACATCTACCTTGAATGTGCTATTACAACAAGACTCCAGTTTTAACAGCTTTTTGTCTCTGGCCAGGGGGGTGACATACAGTGCCCAGCAGAATGGAGTGAAGGGAATTGCAGGAGCAGCAAAACTGCAAAAGAAAATCAACAAACCACAATCCAGAACTTCAGAGACTCTATATCAATCACATAGAACTAGGACAGCCTAATCTCTCCCCATCCTGGAGCTCAGGGACATTTGCGGAAGAGGGGGCGGGTAAGATTGTAAGAGCAAAAGGATGGGAGGAGCAACGATTTGCAAGATTCTCAACAATAGTTGGGGCCAAAGCAATCATAATGGGACTTTGCATGCCCTGCGCAATGTCCAGCGCACTGTTGCCCTCATAAAGTCTAGCATCTGTTAAGGGCACCGAGACCCCTGGAGGCAAGGGATTGACAGCCATAGTAGTGATCTTATGCTTAAGGGGAACAAGAGAAAGGGCTTATGGAAATGCCACTGGGTCCTTATATGTCATCGGAGAGGAGGACCCAGTGGAGAGTTAGGCGTACACAATAAAGGACTCTCTGGGAATTGGGGGGAGGCACTGGGGAAGGGGGGAGGGGAGGAGGAGGGAGGGAGGGAACTGGTAAAAAATTTTAAAATGTATAATTAAATTTTTAATAAAAAAAAAACAGTCATTGTATTTTGGAGTTTTGTTTGGGAAAGGGGTTGTGTGTTTTTTGTTTGTGAGTTTTGCTCAGTGGTGAGTACTTGCATAGTATTTATGTGGTTCTGGGTTCAAGCCACAGAATGGCAAAATAAAAATATAAAAATGGAAAAACTGGGGCTGGAGAGGTGGCTCAGGGGTTAAGCCTCCGCCTTGCAGGCGGAAGGTCCCGAGTTCGGATCCCAGATCCCACGTATAGACGCCAGACGGAAGCGGGGGGCGGCCTGCGCTTCTGGTCCTGGTAGGGCGGAGCCTGTGAATCCCGGGGCAGAAGGAAGTGGAGGCGTCCATGGTGGTTCGCGAATTCGTCCGTGGTTCTACACACACATACAAACACACACAGACACGCGCGCACACATACACACAGTTGAATAAATAATAATAAAAAAAAAAGAAAATATAGTCTTCTTTAAAAAAAAAATGGAAAAACAATTTAAAAACATAAAAATTAAAAACCAGCTAGTCTCACTATATCAGAAAAAATAAGAGCAACCCCTATGTAAGTTCCTGATTGGAAGACAGAAATCAATATTTCAGCAATGGAATAGAAACCGACAATGGTATTTACAAAAACCTACAGTTAACATCATACTTTAAGGTTGCAGGAGACAGTGAGGCCTGCCATGATGTAATACTGTATAGACCGGGACATGGCGTTGCCAATGGCAGAAAGTAATCTCATCACTATGCTTAAGAATCATATAATGGAAACAAGAAAATATTGCTGAGAGGAATCAAAGGAGACTACATAGATGCATGCCCCTTTTCCAGCGGTCAGAGATTATACTGTTAGGCTGCTGATATTGCACAAATGAATGTATATGTATATAGATTCAACCCAGTTAAGAATCTTCAATGAGGGCTGGAGAGGTGGCTCAGGGGTTAAGCCTCTGACTTGCAGGTGGAAGGTCCTGAGTTCGGATCCTAGACCCCACGTATAGACGCCAGGCAGAAGCGGGGGTGGCCTGCATTTCTGGTCCTGGTAGGGCGGAGCCTGTGAATCCTGGGGCAGAGTGAACAAAGAGGTGGAAGCGGTCCATGGTGGTTCCTGAATTCACCCGTGGTTCTACACACACACATACATACACACACACACACACACACACACACACACACACACACACACACAATTGAATAAATTTAAAAAAAAAAAAAGAATCTTCAATGTGTTGACTAAAGACATGCAAATGATCAATGAGACAAAACAAAGAAATCAAAATTGCTTCTACCCATATGTGAACCACCGAGGTTCTGCAAAGACACAAAGGATGCTGAGATGAAAAGAGAGTGCAACCTCTTCCACAGATGCCAACAATTTCCAACAAACATGCCATTTTGAGACATGAACCTTAATCCATATCTGGCATCATATATGAGAAAAATCTAAAACATATATTTAAAATCAGCACAGACATTAATATATGATAAACACTTTACATCATACAAATTCAATTAATTTATTTTTTAAAATCACTAATTCTGTAAAGTAAAGCTCTGATATCAGGTTAAGCAAAGATTTCTTAAACACAAAAGTATATGCAGATATATTAATCCTTTTATAAAGTAATAAAATGGAATTTAGCAAAATAAATCTCCTCTTCAAAAGACACTGTTTAGTAGGAGGAAAAGCCACAGACTAGAGGGAAATTTGCAGATGTAACAGCCTTTAAAACTCAATAGAGTTAGGCATAGTGGTACGTGTCTATCAACACTCAGAAGGCTGAGGCAAGAGGATTATCTTGAGTGTGACCTCAGACTTGGCTACATAGCAAGTTCAAAGACAGCCAGGGATACAGAGTGATATCCTGTCTTAAAAAAAATCACCCCCCCCAAATAATTCATTAAGAAGGAAGCAAACAGCTCAATTTTGTAAAAAAAAATCATAAGAATATGGAAATCAGTATGCAGGATTATATAATATATACAATCCGGCTCTTGCACTGCTGCTGTGTATACAGACTCCAGCGAGCACGCAGCAGAGATTCTGAAGGACATACCATGTCACTTCGCCCACTTGCAGATCTGCCAGGACACCTTGACAAGTGACCGGATGAGGTAAACACAGCACCTGTAAGCATAGAACTATTCAATGCGAATGAAGTCACATCTTTCACAGCCACACTGGTGAACAGCTAAAATGGAGCACACAGCCAAGTGTGTCACTGACACATGAAAATTTCACCATGACAGAGAAAATAGGCCTCCATCAAGGACTGCAAGTAAGTAATGTGACACCTGGTTAAGTTCACAGACGTTCGTTCCTGATCATTTACAACTAAGGGGGTATGATCTCACCAGAAGGGGAGGGCATAGAGTCTGGCAGATAAAAAGTAACCATTTTGGGGCTGGAGAGGTGGCTCAGGGGTTAAGCCTCCGCCTTGCAGGTGGAAGGTCCTGAGTTCAGATCCCAGATCCACGTATAGACGCCAGGCGGAAGCGGGGGCGGCCTGCGTTTCTGGTCCTGGTAGGGCGGAGCCTGTGAATCCCGGGGCAGAAGGAGGTGGAGGTGTCCATGGTGGTTTGCGAATTCGTCCGTGGTTCTACACAGACACACACACACGCGCGCGCACGTGCACACAGTTGAATAAATAATAATAAAAAATTTTTTAAAAAAGTAACCATTTTGCAAATGGGTGATTGACCCCTCCCTCACTGAGGTTTCCTACTTTTATTACATCTACCCTTGAATGTGCTCTTATAATAAGACTCCAGTTTAACAGCTTTTTGTCTCTGGCCAGGGGGTGACATACAATGCCCATCAGGATGGAGTGAAGGGCATTGCAGGAGCAGCAAAACTGCAAAAGAAAATCAATAAACCACAATCCAGAACTTCAGAGACTCTATATCAACCACATAGAACTAGGCCAGACTAATCTCTCCCCATCCTGAAGCTCAGGGACATTTGCAGAAGAGGGGGCGGTAAGAGTGTAAGAGCAAAAGGATGGGAGGAGCAATGATTTGCAAGATTCTCCACACTAGTTAGGGCCGAAGCAATCATAATAGGACTTTGCATGCCCTGCACAATGTCCAACACACTATTGACCTCACAAAGTCTAGCATCAGCTAAAGGCACCAAGATCCTTGGAGGCAAGGGATTGACAGCCACAGTAGTGTTCCTATGCTTAAGGGGAACACGGGAAAGGGTTCAGGGAAATGCCACTGGGTCCTTGTACGTCATTGGAGAGGAGGGCCCAGAGGAGAGTCAGGTATGCACAAGAAAGGACTCTCTGGGAATTGGGGCGGGAGGCACTGGGGGATGGAGAGGGAGGGGTGAGGGGAGGGGGAGCAGGGGGTTCGGGGGAGGAGGAGGGAGGGAGGGAACTGGTGTACCTATTAAGTTTGTATGAGCTGAAATAATGATAAAAAATGTATAAATAAAATAAAAAAATTCACCATGAGAACCTATTGTTTTTGTAAGATTCAAATAAACTTTTTAAAAACTTAGTCATAACTCAGACTTGCACTGGGAAGAAAAGTAGGCAATCTGAGGGTGGCGGACACAGACTTCAGTCCCAGGGCAATCTGAGGGCGATTGCGCAGACTTGCAGTTCCTACTATTCAGAGGCAAGAGGGTAATTTGAACCCAGGAGATTGAGGCCAATTTAGCCAGTACAGGAAGAAAAAGCAAGAAAGGGGAAGGGAAGAGAGGGGAGAGAAGGAAGAGAAAAGATGGAAGGGAAGGAAGGGAAGGAAGGGAAGGAAAGAAGGAAGGGAGGGAAGGGAGGGAAGGGAGGGAAGGAGAAAGGAGAGGGGGAGAGAAAAGAGAAAGGAATTGAGGAGGTGTATTAAAGGGAGGAAAGGTGAGAGGGAGGGAGAGAAGGAAGGGAGAAAAGAAGAAAGCAGGGGAAAGAATGAGAAAGGAACAAAGAAAGGAGAGAGAAAAAGAGAGAGTCAGACAGAAAGCAAAATCAAGCCGCATGCCTCTGGGGCGCCGCCCTTCCAAAGGCAGAACGACGACGAAGGAAGGATTTGGCAACTCAGAGCTGGGAACACTGATTCCCACATTATGACAATTTCACACATTGTAATGATTAGTGCTTAACTGTCCACCTGACAGGATCTATGATCTCAAAGGAGACAACCCTCAGGACACACACAGGAGGGTCCACCAAGGTTAGGTTAGCCGCTGGCCGTGTGTGTGTGTGTGTGTGTGTGTGTGTGTGTGTGTGTGTGTGTGTGTGTTCCAGTTTGAAAATGGGCCAACGTGAGCAGGCGTCCCTCCAAAGCATAGTCTAAGTGGTTATCAGGATAAAAGATGCTCATGGTCACTAACCTTCGAGGAAGCACAACCCAACCCCTCCAAGAAACACCACTGCACACCATTAGAACAAGTATTATCAAGAAAACAAAAGGTGCATTTGGAAGGACAGAGAACCTGAAATCCCCGCATGCTGCCGTGGCAATGGAAGCCACCCAGTCACTGTCGAAAATGGTACAGAAGTTCCCCAAAAATAATGATGAGATACAAATGTTGTGCATTCCACTGACAGAAGGTGTCAGAACCAGACTGACAAGAGTGGATCGGGACTTGCGGCGACTGGGTGAGGGAGCATGGGAATGGACTCTAGATAGAGAACGGATGGAAACTCACTTAAATACCATTACATGTCCATTACTGTAAGTAAAGTTAAGTGCCTGGGTGTACCCGCTGATACACACAAGCGCTCGGCCACATGCTGGCACAGGGCACATGAAGCTCAGTGAGTCAGACACAGAAAGGCACGAAAGTACAAGGGACAATGGTCAGGAAGAAGCAACTCATGCTAGGAAAAGCAGGGGCTGGGACAGGTAGTAAGGGGTAAATGACATCAATTCATTACATTCATAAATAGAATATAACTTAAATGTAAAAAGTAATAGAAGAAAAGGGATATCAAAATCAATGGTTATAAAATTAAAATAGAGAAAACTCAGTGAAACAACAAACTTTTCATCCAAAGATCAGTGACTATATGCATGCATTTCATATTAAAATAAAATATATGAGATGTAAACATTTCAAAACATTAACCACCTCAGGGCCAGTGAAGGTGGGAAGGGCTGACATACTCATTGACTCTTAGTGCAAATACAAAGGCTACAAGCACTTTGGAAAATAGCAGAAAACATTTCTGAAAACTTAAAACAACATCTAGCATATAATCTGGCCAGTCTACCCCTAGGTATTACTGAGAAGAAATAATAGCAGCACAGATCCAAGTAAAGACTCTTACATGAAAATAGCCATAAAATGTCAAGCAAGCCAAGTTTCCACAAACAGAGGAAGAAACAAGGGCACTGTGGTACATTGATGGAATGGACAACTGTTTGGCAGTGTACACAGGGCCAGTGAGATGGCTGAACAGGTAACAAGGCATGTCGCCAACCCAGACAGCCTGAGCTCAGGCCCTGGAATCCACACGGTAGAAAGAGAGAACTGACTCCCACAAATTACTCTCTCACCACATGCACCCAGCGACCCTCACATGCCCACCCACACATACACATCCCAGATAGATAAATAAGTAAATGTAAAGAAAACAACTTTGAAAGAAACAAACTGTCAATTCATATAAGACTGGAAATGAATTTCAAATTAAAATTTTGCTATGTGACAAGAGACATAACCAACAAGAGAGACTATCCGGCACAATTCCCTTGATATGAAACTATGGGAAATGTCAACTAACCTATGGCAACAAGAAACAGGCCAGTGATTGCCAAAGGGGTCAGGTGGAGCCTTAACCAATAAGTCCACAGAAACCATTGGGGAAGTGGACATATTTACTGTCTCAATCAAATAGTGTGTGTTTTTCCACAGTTCCTTGGGAAAGAGACTGAGACTGCATTCGCTAGACACAGGTGTCAACCTGACAACTGAGAAGTGAGCCTGGAAGTACACCTATGGGGAATTGTTTAGGAAAGGAAAACCCTGAGCAAGCCGTAGGAGAGGATAGCTAACTGATGTGAGAAGACCCACTCTGGGTGGGAACCTCCTGGGCAGGTGGACAAGATGGAGAGAGACTTGCTGGCTTTGTTAGACAGCTGAGAAAGGAAGCCTGCCCCCCTCCCCCCAGTTTTTCCTACGGCTTATGGTGTGGCCAGATCCCCAGGTTCTGATGTGCGTGTGGACTCTCCTGCCGAGCTGATAAACTACAACAGACGCTGTCAGCCACGCAGCCCTTGTTCTCAGCTGTCTGGGTCCTGCATCAACCATGGGAAGACATTAACAGGGACGATGACTTTTTCCACCCCATGGCTCAGCAGAGCCTTGGGGACCAGAGCCCTGTGTGGCTGTTGGAGGGTGGATGGAAGCGTGGAGGAAGGAACGGAAGGCAGGTGCGTGGTCTGGTCCCTTAGCTCAAACTAACATCTGGAAGGTAGCTTCTGATCGAAACATGCAATGGCTGCAGATGCGCTGATGGGGCCCCATGTTCTCTGTAGGAAGACCCCCTAGTGAGCACGTCTCCCTGGAGACAACCTCCTAGTAGAGGCGCAATCCTTGTGGTAGTAGACATTCCGAACATACTGATAAGAAAAGATCGCACTGCACCCTCACGGATGCTGAGCTCAGAACTCGGAAGCTGGGAGCAATGGCTCCCGATAGGGTTTTTCCAAGGCTCTTGTACCATCTCTAGGGTGTGCTAAGAGTCTGGAAGCTTCTGAAATACTGTCTGAACCTGAGAGATTAGATTACTGTCTTTGCTGCTGGGGAAACTACCAAAGAACCAGGAGTTCACAGGCAAAACAAATCATGAAGTACTCTGGCCCAAGCCTTTCAGACCATGTTGAG